>CANSNZ010000942.1:1755000-2955000 GCA_947646795.1 Beta lomatogona
TGGCGACTCATCCAATTTCGACATCATAAATCCACAAGCAATCACTAAAGAAGACAAACTCCTTCTATATATAAGAGTAGGAAGAAAACAAAAGGAAAATTAAAAATCATCATGAGAATATCCTAAACCAATCCTAAACCAATTATCCACACAAAAAAACCTAAAACAACACCAAAATTCAATTTTTGTTTACAATACAATGGAACAGTGTATTGAAGAAGAGAAAATAAAAAACCTAAGAGAGGGAGGCCCTACGACTGCTCCGCAGTGAGCGTGGCAGCCGCCAGTGATTAAGCAAGCGGAAGAAACAGAAAATTCTAGTCGTCGCCGATGATGGAGTTGACAATTGGGAATGAGGAATTCCAATTTCTGAATTGCGAATTGGATTGAATTTGAGGGTAATTAGGTAGAATTGTGATGGGCAAGAAGAATTGTGGTGGTTTACTGGTTTGAGGTTTTGGTGATGGCCGCTTCGCAGCAGGTTTGGCGGGATTAAGAAAAGAAATTTGAACTTCTAAACCCACGTTGCACCTAGATACGATACGTAATATTGTTTTTTTGAGTATTTGTTGTTTCAAAAAGGAAAAATAAATTTAAAAATAAAAAGAAGAATATATAGCACATATAATACACTAGTATTATGTTGAAAATATATTAAGTTAAGAAATTAAAATATTTGAAGGAAACTGGTTTTGATTAGAAGTAGTCTCTTATCTTAGAATAAGAAGAATATTTACGTACACTACAATATTATGTTGAAAAAATATTGAATTAAAAAATTAAAATATTTCAAGGAAACCGGTTTTACTTAGAAGCAATCTCCTATTTCACAACAACAATTTCAATATGTCAAATAGTTAAGCTTAAGAGACTGGTTTTGGATAATAAATGGTTTCCTATATTTAAGAGATGGGTTTGTAACCTCAACCGGTCTCCTATAGATGGTCTCTTTGGCCGTTTTTGTAGTAGTGAAGATACAATATGTCTCATGATCAACAAGTTTATACTATTAGAAAGCGAACTAGAGATGACAATGATGATGAAATGGAACTATTGCAATAGTTAGTGGCTTTATTATGGTACTAGTGGGAGCATGGTATAATAGGTTTAAGCATAAGGACATGCTTTGGAATGAACATGAACGTGCAATGAGAAAAGCGTATTGGTTGGATTTCCTCATGAATAGTTGAGTATGGATCGGAGTTGTGTTAATAAGTTAGGTCGTGTTTTAGTGGCTAAAGGAGGTCTAGTTACTACTAGGAATGTGACAGTATTAGAAGTTGTTGCTTTCTTTCTACATACTGTTGCACATGATCTTAAGAATAGAACGATTGGTGTCGTGTTCACTCGTTCGGGAGAAACAGTAAGCTGTCAGTTCCATACCGTGCTCAAAGTTGTGATGAAGATAGGTAAGTTATATATTAAGTAAGTAGATTCTAGTGTGACATATGATGGAGACAACAAGTGGAAGTGGTTCGAGGGGGCACTTAGGGCATTTGATGGGACGCTTATTAAGATGACAGTTCGAGTTGAAGATCGGCCTAGATATAGAGATAGGAAAAGAGATATTACTACCAACTAGCTATATGTGATCCTAGTCTTCAGATCAATTATGTTTTGCCGGGTTGGGAAGGATCAGCTTCCGATCCTTGCATTCTAAGGGATGCCCTTCGAAGACCTAATGGTGTCAATGTTCCCAAGAGTAAGAAAACCTCAAGATTTTTCATCTCTTTCCTTTTAATAATAATAGTCAATATAGTTCTTTATAATTTTTTTAATGTCACAAATAAGTATCTTCTTGTCGATTTGGGATACTCTAATGCGCAAGGGTTCTTGGCTCCATATAAAGGCACTCGTTGCCATTTGAACTTGTGGAGAGGAACTACTCCTACAAACTATAAAGAATTGTTCAACTTGCGTCATTCATCTGCACATACGTAATAGCATTTGGGTTATTGAAAAAGAGGTGAGCTATATTGAGGAAAAGTAGCTGTTATGAGAAGCAAACACAAGTAAGAATCATAAATACATGTTTTGTTCTCCATAACTTTGTTAGAGAGGAGAATTTGGATGAGGAGAATTTGTTATATGAGGTGGATGAGGATCTATCAAATGTTGAAGCTGTAGATACCTTGGAGGATGAAGGGGAGGATTTCGTATCAACGGCACAAGCCTCACCTCAATGGAACGATTTTAGAGATGAATTGACAAAAAAAATGTTTCGGGAGTATCAAGCCCGAAGGGGACCTGCCTCACACCTCTACCTTAGTTATTCAAGTAAAGTTTTAATATTGTAATAGCATATTAAACACTCTAATAGAGTTAACTCTTTAGTAAATTGTTGGACCTATAAAGGTTTACTTATGGACCTATAGAGGTTCATAAATACAATCTCCTTTTTGTTTTCTTTTTTCTTTTGCAACTCTTTTTTCTTCACTATGTGTTTGCATTGATAAAACTAATGGTTCAGATGAGCAGAGGGGTGCTGCTACTACTGCTATTGTTTTTGTTTATTTTTATTTTCTCTCTCTATGTTAGGTTTCCTATGGACTGCTATGCTAACATGTGTGCAGCTATTTGCCTTTGCAATTTTTTTTTACAGAATCCCATACAACTAATGAAAGAGGTTACTACAAGATTTGTTGGTTTATGAGCCCAAATTTATTTCATGAAAAAAATTGTGAGGAGGGTTGTATGGTGTACGTATATTGGATTGGTAGAACTATTCATTTGTATTTGAAATTGTTGGCAGGTAATGAGCAACAAGCGGAAGGAACATGTGCAAGCTCTTAAAAGAAGCTATGTGTCTTGGAATAGACAGATGGATGATATTCTCACCCGAGTTTTGTTGGAACAAATGCACAACAAGGAAAAAGGAGATGGAGATTTTAAGCCCCAAGCCTACCAAGCTGTTGTCGATGAACTAAAGAAAGAGTTAGGCATCCCAATCAACGTGGGTCATGTGAGAAATCGAACCAAACTTTGGAAGAAGCACTATGGTTGCACCACCGACATTAAGACTTATACAAAGTTCAAGTGGGATGATGAAAGAAAAGTGATCGTCATCACAACGGAAGATGTAAAGCAATGTGAGGAATATATTAAGGTATTTATTTATACAAAGTTCAACTCTATGCTTTTCGGTTCTATTTTCTTGGCTCATAATATAATGTGAACTGAACCAGGTTCGTGTATTAATCTTGTGGTTGTGGGTCAATACTATCTCCATTGGTGTTCTGGTTTCCTTTCAACTCCAGTTGGTCTGTGTGTCTTGTTGTGTATCCCATTTGTTGACATGAGAGTGGTGATTTTGAGATTCAACGCTGGTGGATTAGAGAACTCCTTTGCTCAGCTTCTTGGATATATAACTATATTAGTTTTAAATATCTGGTGCATATTCCAAGTTTATCCTTCTACTTCAGGTGCATTAAAAAAAAATTAAAATTGTTGGATGTCTACAAGTGTCTGGTGCTAGTATCTTTCTTTCCATTCCAAGCTTTGTGTTTATCTGTGATGATATGATGGTGGTGTTACATACTCCTTAATATAGGGGCTTTGCTTATCCATCAAGAGTTATAGGATTGGACTCTTTCCTTTGCTTCAGGTTCATTATTGTAGGATGTATGACCTTTTGTTTGATTTACACTTGGAGTGTCTTTGTGAGTTATGGAAACCTAATCAATTTCGTGTTAGTGAAGCCTGAAAATGGCTCGAATCTGGGGGTTCCCTGTTTCAGAAACATTTTTCGTTTCTGAAAACCCACTTGTTTCCGTCTTACATAAGTAAAGAGGAGGTTTTTGGTTTTCTTTGCTTGTAGATCACAGGCAAAATGGTCTTATGTTGATGGTTTTCTTTGCTTGTAGTAGTTACACTTAAAAATGCTAGATGAAGAACTGTAGCTGAATTCTAATGCATGTTTTTTTTTTGTTGGAGACCTTGTGTTCTTATGGTCTTCTGCGATACTAGACTCAATACAATTGATATTAAGGGCCAAGCCTTACACAATTTTCTCTTCTAGGCTACGAGTAACGAGTTTAGGTTATAGAGGTATGAATCCAATTTTTAAAGGGGCAAATATACTTGCTAGGAGTCACAAATATGTTGATAAGAATAAATTTCTGAACAAAGTTTTTTGGATTAGAAACACAACATAGCTAAGGTAGTCAAAGAGCTGTGTATAAAGCTCTGCACTTGTTTACTGAGATGATTTATGCTGTTGGTTATAGAGCAACTGCACAGATGTTGAGAGAGCTCTTCCTATACAGTGATCTTGACTATTGTAGTGTTCTGTTTTTCTTTTGTAGCTTGGTTGTTAGTTGTTGTTTTTGGTTTGGCCTCTGTGTAGGCTTTGTCCTTCTTGGGTAAAGGTGGTTTGGGGTGTTTGTACATTCTTTTTTTTAGTTATCAATAGCAATCAGTGGCATGACTAACTTTTAATGCCATATATTACATGTGATGTTTATGCTAAAATATATCATGTTCTGCTTTCTTTTTCAGGAGAACAAAATTTAGTCCCTTATCGCAATAGGTGCATGGAGAATTGGGAAGATATATGCACTTTATTTGGTGCAAATAGAGCTGTTTGGGATGGTTCAGAACAACATGATGCGGCAGCAGACGCCATGGAGGAGGAAATTATAAGTGAAGGAAAGAGCTCATCTAAGGATCCAACCGTTTCGAGCTCTCGCAAGCATAAAAAAGATAGTGTAGCTGATGCGGTCAGCAGTTTTGCCGAGTCCTTCAGAGAATATGTGCATAGCAAAATGAACGACACTCAGAAACCCACTTGTCAAGAGATACATACTTTCGTGTCTAAAATATATGGCATTTTTAGGAATCAGATTATGAGGGTAGTAAAAAGGTTTATGAATGGTAATCCCGACGAGTTGCTAATGTTGAAAGGGCTACCGGAGGATGAGATTGCGTACTCTTGTGCCTTGCTGAGTAGTTTGACTCACTTTCGTATGTCATTATAGTTTTTTTGCGTTACTTTTATCAAATACTACTCTTAAATGTTGCTCTCTATGTTGAGATAACTTTTGTTATAACAATTTTGGGTTGTTGGAATGTCAAATGCCTTTTATTTGCTAAGAATTTAATATTTTTTGTTGAATGCAATTACAAGGTTATCCAAACAATAGCATGGAATTAGAATTCGGGAATTCAATTTCAATGTTTTCCAAACAAATACATAGATTTGAAATATTGGAATTCAATTCCCATGTTTCCCAAACAAGTTTGAGAAATTGAAATTGGAATTCAAATACATGATTTCAAATTTTAGAATTAAAATACTACAATTAAAATGAAATCTGGGTTCCCAAACGCTACCTTAATTACAAAATATATTTTTAATTTTAGCAAAAGAAATGAAAAAGAAAAGGGGTGGCTGAGTGGGTAGAACTTGTAGTGCTATGCCCACTTGACTTTTGTTGACTTGGGTGGCTGAGTGGGTAGAACTTATGGTGCTATGCCCATTTGACTTTTGTTGACTTTAGTGGTCATATTTCTTCCCAAATTAGTACATACACACGTCCGTAGGATGAGAACCATACGCACGATGAACATGAAGGACTAGATTATGAACACTTAGACTAATACCAATAAACATGTACCAACAATGATGTACATATGTTCATTTGGTTTATAAGCCATGTACATATGTTCATTTGGCTTGTTAGCCATGTACATGCGCATACCATGCTTTACGTACAAGCGTGTGCACCATCTAGCCGCTGATATTTTTGATACTCGCTTGCTAAATGCCGCCCTGAAATTTCCTAGTAACGCCCTGTATAAATACATATATATGTATTTATACTCCCACTCTCCCACTCTCTTTCACTCTCTTCACTCTCCCTCACTCTCTTCACTCTCCCTCACTCTCTCACTCCATCTCTCTCATCAACAAGGATCTCCCATCAAGATTTTCGACGACAATAACTCCGGCGACATAACTCCGGCAACTTTTCGGGCCAATTTTCCGGTCACTTCTCATCACACATTGAAGGAGGTTGAATGGTATCATCACGCCGCCACTCCTCCGGCAACATCTCCGGCAACCTTTCCCTTTACATTACGTGCAACTTTTCCGGCCACATTATTGCAGTATTAATATTAATGAAATTTTATAATTCATTTAATAAAAAAATGGACTATAATAACTTAAAAATGCCGAAAAAATGCCGAGGCGCCTAAATTAGGCGCCCAACCACAGGTACAGGTGCCTGTATCGGTGGTTGGACGCCTAATTTATGAGCCTGTACCTGTGGTTGGGCGCCTAAATTAAGCGCCTGACCACCGGTTCTGGCGCCTATTTTAGACGCTGGGGAATTTTTCGGCATTTTCAAGTTAATTTCTGTTAAATTTTACTCTAATATGAGATGTTCTAATAAAGCTAAATAAAATCGGCCAAAATAGGGACTGAAACAAAAAATGATTACACTAAACCCCCGTGCTAAGTTTTTCGAAGCGCTAGGTTCAAGACATTCTATCAGTTTTATTCGAATTTTTGTTAATTACATTAGCTTTTGTGTGGTCAACGCCGTTCAATACCGGTAAACACCTTGGTCAATGCCCGAAATCTTGAGAGAATGAAAGCGAATAAAGAAAGTGTAGTGTGGTTTGTGTGGAAAACATGGAAGACATGTGGGAGTTTAAATGAAAAGGAAAGAGGAAAGGAGGGAATGGGGAAATACAGAGTTAAGCATAAATACAGGACTTCACATTTGGTATTTTTCACCTTTAAGGACCTCCCACTTTTTTTTTCACCTTTGAGGACCTAACATTTAGTTTCAGGCCATAAATCATTAAAATAAACCCAAGTGTAGTTAAGCCATGGTTAACTGACATAAAGTAATAATTATGGGGCTCAAGTTGTCTTGGGGAAGCGGGCTGACTGTACAAACATACAATCATCTGTACAAGGAAGAAGTTGGCGCCCTTTCATTTCTTCTCCCCTGTTCTAATACTGCAACCACCATTTTTGGAGGAAAAAGCAAGGCGATTAGTCTCTTCTTGGAGCGATTTACAACCGATTTTCAGAATTTAGCAAGGTACATTCATAATTCCCTTATTTCAGTTGTTTTTTTTTATTTAATTTTTCTTGGTAATGTTAGGTTTTAGGGTTATGTGATGATCATGTGAAATTTTTTGTCGAATTGTTACTTTGTTGTTAGTTAACAAGTTGTTAATGTGCGTTGCATGTTTACATGATTAAATATCGTTTAAATTTGCTGAGAGTTGATGAACTGAAACCCAACAAGTTCGAGTAAATAAGAGTAAAACAGGGGGTAGTGTAGTGGTGGTTTGAAATTGGTTTTATCTCGACTGTTGGTGTTTTTTCGAAGGAAAAATATGGCTTCCCTTGATGAACTTCACCCAGTCCTCTCCATGCCTGAGATTTTGCGATTCCACGTATTCCCTCGACTTAGAGACCCAAGGGACAGAGAGTGTGTAACAAGTGTATGCAGGGATTGGAGGAGGATTTCCCGATATGGTCTGGAAGATGCCCACCAAGTGTTAGGAATGGACGACATTATGTGCTTGCATGTGTTTCCTAAACTTGACTGTTGGAGGTCAACCTTTGTGAAGATGGTTTGCAAGGACTGGAGGAGGATGTGGGGGTTAAGGGAGTGGGTTCATGTGAGGCACAACCTGGACAGTAACTCCATCAAGAAGTGGGCTCTAAAGTCCATCGTTGAAGGTGATGGGGTTGATTTCTGGGCTCACATGACTGGTGAATGGTGGGCTTATTGTGATGGGTTCCTACTATTGTTTGGTGAAGATTAGGCTTAGTTAGGGCTAGGGGTTTGGTAGTAATTTTTTGGATGCCATTGTAACTAAAGGGCCCTGTTGTTTTTTGCTTCCAGGCCCTATTGATCTAAAATGTTGGTTTTGTTTAACTTAGTAAATGTAATTACAAACTCTGTTTATGATGATCATGGATGTTTAACCTATGATTATTTGTCATTGAATAATGACATTGTGATGTTGAAAGTTGTAACACAATGTCATATCAGTGACAAATCTTTTGTAATTAATCTATGAATGCTATATATATATATATATATATATATATATATATATATATATATATATATATATATATATATATGAAGTTGGTTAATCCTAATTGTCTATTGTTCCTGTTATTCTAGGTATCAAATTATTATTGTATTGATTTGTGATCAATCATTTATTGTAGATATTATGGATTTGATGGTGGATATCTCACCATGTATTGTGATGCATCATGGGGGTAAATGGGAATCTACCCCTAATCTCAATTACATTGGTGGACAAGTGAAAATTATCAATGATTTGCCAACTTCTTTCAATGCCTCATACTTGAAATCTGTGATTAATTCATTGGGATATGATAATGTCATAAAGCTCCACTATTGTGATCCTTTAAAAAATATTCAATCAGGGATGAGGTTCTTAGGTTATGAAGATTGTACCTTTGCAAAGTTTCTTAGTCTATTAACTAAGTACAACATCATTGATGTTTTCACTGAGCATGATGATAATGTACAGGGTGTTGAAGGAACTAGAAGTCATTTAACTCAAACTTCTTCCTCTAAAAGACCTATAGAGTTACTCTCTTATGACCCTGTTGCTGTGTATGGTGATGATTATGTGCCTGTTTTAGAGGGTGCAGTGAGTTTAGGAGATGATGATATTGATTATGATGAAGAGGGTAGTGATAATGAGGATGTTGAAACAACAAATGCTAGGGAGAAAATGAAGGAGGCAAATCAGAATGAGTTTGATTTCTTCAATGAGATACAATCATTGAATAGGGTGGCTGGTAGGTTAGGAGATCACACTGGTGTTCACAGTGATGATGGTGCTGAGTCATCAGACTTTGATGGATCACCTAATAACTCTGATGATGATAATGATTGTGGCTATTTGTTGCCTCAACCTATGAAAAAGAAGAAAGTGTTGAAAAAACCAAAAACCACACTACTTTTGATAGGAAATTCGAGAGAATGAGTCTCCTTTCTTTTTAGGACAACAATTTGAGGATCTTTGGGAATTAAGATTCGCTATCACTTCCTACTCTGTTAGCATAGGAAGGGACATAGAATACATAAAAAATGACAAAACCAGAATTGGGGCTAAGTGTAAGGCAAGGGATAGGGGTTGTCCTTGGTATCTGTGGGCCTCAGTTCAAGGGGGAAATGGAAGTATGACTGTCAAGACACATGTTCCAAATCATAACTGTGGAAGACTAGCAAAGGTTAGAAGAATTAGGGCAAGCTGGATTGCTAGCAAATACCATGGTAAATTCAAGATTAACCCATACCTTAAGTGTCAGGAAATAGTTGACACCATATGGTCTGAGTGGGGGTATTAAGATCAGTTTGTGGATGGCACTTAAGGCTAGGAAGATGGGTCAGAAGTTAATCTTAGGTGAGTAGAGAGAGCAGTACTCACTACTTCACAGGTATGCTCAAGAGATCATTAGGTCAAACCCTAATAACACACTTAAATTCAAACTCAACAATAACATATTTGAGAGGGTGTACATCTGTTTCTCAGCCTTGAAGAAAGGGTTTCTAGCTGGGTGTAGACCTTTTTTTGGGTTAGATGGTTGTTTTCTGAAGGGACCTTTTGGTGGTCGGCTACTAGTAGTCGTTGGTAGAGATGGGAACAACCAAATGTTCCCAATTGCACGGGCTTGTGTAGAAATAGAGAACACGAAACTTGGACATGGTTCTTGACCTTACTTGCTGATGACTTGGACACAACTGATGGACATGGCTATACAATAATGTCAGACCAACAGAAAGGCCTTCTCAAAGCTGTAGCTGATATATGGCCTAGTGTTGAGACAAGAGTGTGTGCAAGGCATGTGTATTGTAACTTCAGACAGAAGTTTGGTGGTTGCTTACAGTATAGGAGAGGGTTATGGAATATTGCTAAGAGCAGTACAGAGAATGATTTTAACAGAAATATGCAACAATTCTCACTACTTTCAGTGGCAGCAGGACAAGATGTGTTGAACAGAAATTATAAGAAGTGGGTAAGGGCTTATTTGACAACTACATCTCAATGTGACAAAGATTGATAATAACATGAATGAAGTGTTCAATGCTTATATATTGTCTAGCGGGACACAAGCCTATGATAACTATGCTTGAGGATATTAGAGAAAGCCTGATGGAGAGGCTTCATAAAAAAAGAGACTTCATAGCCAACAAGGATATTCTCATTTGTCCTAGAATAAAGAATAAGTTAGAGAAGGCAAAGATAGATGCCAGAGGGTGGAATGCATTCTGGGATGGCCATTTTTGTTATGGAGTTAGGGAAGGAGCCACTCAAAATAGGTTTGTTGTCAGCTTGTTGGAGAGAACATGTACCTGCAAAGCTTGGCGGCTTAGTGGAGTTCCCCGTAATCATGCTTGTGGCAAGCAATTTGGAAGGTCTGTTGAGCACCCCGAACACTATGTTTCTACCGGTTCACCAAAGAAACATACTTAAAGGCATATGAGTTTCCTCTTGAGCCTTTAAATGGTCCCCAAGAGTGGCTCGAATCTCCTTATGCCCAAATACAGGCTCCAAGTGGTGAAAAAGCTCCAAAACAGGACCAACTACAAAGAGAAAGCCTTCTCTTGGTGAGGTTGAAGGGTGCAAGTTGTCTAAGAAAGGTGAAGTGCACAAGTGCACAAACTGTGGACAGCCTAGTCACAACAAAAGGAAGTGCCCTACGTCCTCACAAGTTGGAGACTCAACTGGACCAACAGAACACACAACATCTAAGAAACACACACAAACAACTACAACAAACAGGCAAGCAATGGTAAGTTACTTTTCTTATTCACACAAATTTATTTCATACATAAATGTTCATACATAAATGTTCATACATGTTTTGCATTTTGCTTGCAGTTCATCAATCAAAGTCAGACAGATTCTACTCCTCAATCAAATCTCACAAACTAACCAACTACGTTAAGGTAATTACATATCCACTGTCACCACTCAATTATAAGCACAAATTAGTAAAATTATCAAAAGCAATAACAATATAACCAATCCGTAAAAATCTTTGTCATTTTCTTGTTCTCGCACCTCTCGCTTCCTCAAGGAATTCATTTCTCTTTATCAACTTGATCATCTCATGTTTGAGTTCCCAGTCATGGTCTTCATCAATCCATTCCCGAAATGGCGACCATTTGATTGCTTGTAGTTCCTGCATGTGATGAACCTTCTAAAAGGATTTTTAGTTGTTTTGGAAACCCTTTTTACCACAACCTGGTTGCACCCACATAATATAACTGACTGATGATACATTTCTTCCGCAAATTATTTTCAGATAACCAGTGCAGATGCAAAGATTGAAGAAATGGGATGGCTGGGCTAATGATTTCTTTTGTAAAGATCAATTATGTAACGGCTACTTTTTTTAATTGTCAAAAAAATCTCCATGTAGCAGTTAAACAGCAAAAAACTAAGTTTTTGGTTATATAAATGTACTGAAGGACCTAAGTTTTTGATGTAATTAATGCAATGAAGGACTTCACTTTTTTTTTTAAAGGACTACAACTTTTCGCTGATCTCAGGTGAGTTAAATTGCCTGAGATTTAACTCTAGGTCCTCAAAGGTGAAAAAAAAGTGGGAGGTCCTTAAAGGTGAAAAATACCAAATGTGAAGTCCTGTATTTATGCTTAACTCGGAAATACAACCCATGTATTTTTATACAAAAATACAGGGCGTTACGAGGAAATTTCAGGGCGGCATTTAGCAAAACCCTTTTGATATGATGCCGGAAGACTCATCAAATAATTTGGGACAACCTCGCATAAGCATCTCATCCATGTTTCTACTTGCTTGAACTCTCTCTAAATCCCACACACACTTCTCGCTATATTCACTGATGAATTCTACGGCAGTTTTCAACGCATTTGTCTCTCATCGTCCTTCTCTTCGCCTCTTCGCCGCTGCCCCTCCGCCGACGCGCTTCCCACGCCGCCAGTCGATTCTCGTCTCTCTCACTCCCGCATTTTCTCAATTGCCGCCTCAACCTACCTCAGACAGACTCAAGGTTAACTCTTTTTTTACTTCCTCCGTTCTAAGATTAGTGTTACACTTACCATTTCGTATCATGTAGAATTGCCTGTAGAATAATTCTAAAAGCTGTCAAGTTTTGGTTATTGAGTCAAACATGGTCTATTATTTTGATAGGGAAAGATTATTGAATTTGAACGCTGAAGGCTTATAAGGTATTCAATCGGTTTGATATGGATTCTGCACACTGGAACTGACTGATGGTTCCTTGAAAAAAAATGGTCAGCAAGGAATTATTAGTTTTCAGTTAGACCTAAGCATTGCATTTCTCTTTGAGGTTTAGGCTAGTAACGAATTTTATGAGTTGATATAAATTTTTACGGCTTCATATCGAGTTTTAAGTTTGTAGAAATTAGATTTATCTATATTAAATGCTTAATGTTGCTTGTACGCCTTTATGAGTTTTAAGGTTGTATAACTATGTTTTCTTTAAAGAGGTAGTATACTCTGGGCCTCTCATATGAACTTTTGACGTTTTTATTAATTTTATGTGAAGGCGTGGACGTCGATAGGTGTAGATTATTCCAGAAGCAGCGAAATTCGGGGATATGTTTCACAGTTGTTTCCCAACTAATAATAAAGGAATGATTAAATATCATAACAAGTATAAGCAAGTAAGTTCACAGAAAAAGGATACACTAAATGAGCCATTACGCAAAGCTGCTGATGGATAGATTCTGGCATATTGATGTGTCTCGTGCAATTTTATGCTAATCTTGGAAAGCACTGTAGCCAAATGAGGTATCGGCTTCTTCTTGTTATAATTGATTTCCATAAAATGTACCTTCAACTAAGCTCATGGAAAGGATAAATTAACTAGAAATCTGGGCCATAGCACAAAGCTGGTGATGGATGAAAACTGTCATATTGAAGTGCCTCATGCAGTCTAGCATCATTCTTTTGAAATGACTATAGCCCAAAGAGGTCTCAGCTTCTTCTTGAATACTAAGAACCAATTGCTAAGAAAGCTATGAGGTGAAACTTGTGGCAAGGATATACCTTGGGAGAGGTTAAAATCAGTAGTGTTTACTCTAGTTTTGAGCAGCGTTACTAGAATGTATATGCTAAACGAAGATACTTTTTCTACATACTGTCATTATATTCCGTGTATTAATGGATCACTCATCTTGGTTTGGGTTGCTGTAGTGTGGGTTATATCTGTTTTTTTAGAGGGGTGGATGTATCTGACATGTCAATCGTCCTTTAGGTCCTTTTATGTGCTCTTCGAATTAGCAATTGTTTTCGTGGTATATCTTGTTTTCATAAATTTTCTGTTGCTTGAAAGGGATTCTTTTAGTACTCATTTTTGCCTATAATATGGGAACCAAAGGCCTTATAAAGAGGGCTCAGACTTAGTGGTGGTAACACCTGATAATTTGTTCCTATAACTTTGTTATTTTGCTGAAATCATCCGCTAGATCATTTGAATTATCTTACTTTATATGAAATTGCTCATAGTATAATTCCATGCGCACTTCTTTTTGTTCTTCCACTCTAGAAGCTAAACAAGTAGAACTTACAGAGGAATAAGATGAAGGCTTCTCTTTCACCAGTCCTCCACTCCTCCCATATAAAAAATAATCATTTGTTTCACAAAACAGAGTGGCAGGTGCAGATTTAGAATTTTTTAATGGTTTTTCCCCTTTCATTTTACAATGGGTGTTAGATTATGATTATATCACAAGACACACTGTCCTACATTTTGACAGCCAACTTTTTTTTTTTGCTCGATGCTAATATGAATATCTTTGGCAGTTCTGTGATGGTACTTCCGATGTTGAGCTACGATTATTCCTAAGAGGCATGAGAGTGCAGAGTTCTAAGGAAATACAAGTGGATGCTGATGAAGGTTCCTTAGTTATAAAAATAAAACAACCCGAATCTGTCACAACATTGATGGAAACTAAGCAGCTCTATGGTAAGATCAAACCTGCAGAAACTATATGGTAAGTCAATGTTTTCATGCTTATAATCTTTGAACAGTCCACTTCTGGCCACTCCTTAAGCTTCAATTCTTTTTGACAGGTATCTTGATGATGACGAATTGGTTATTAATTTAAGGAAGCAAGACCAGGAGTTGAAATGGCCTGATATCGTGGAATCCTGGGAATCCCTTAATATTGGAGTCTTGCAGCTTCTTAAAGGGACATCAATCTGTTTAGTTGGAAATTCCTCTGAGATCAATCAGAAGGTGGCTGAGGAGCTTGCAATTGGTCTAGGGTATGATCCGCGTATTGCAGAAAATATAATTGATATGCAGGATAGACTAATTGAAATAACTTTGCTGTTCGATTTGCTGATATATCTCTTTTATATTATTTGAAAAAATTGGCAATGATTTAACTAGGTCACATAAGTTAAGTCCATTGTCTTTTTTGTCGAATTTGCAAAGCCATGAGTTTTGGCTCCATTCTTGCGTTCTTTTGCCATAGCTAGTAATTGAAATGCGTTAACATGTAAGTTTTCATACTTAGATAGGTTGAACAACTAGTGAACTATCTAAGCATGATGGGCAGAAGGATTTAAAGCAACTTGGGATCCTTCTTTTCTTCTAGTGTTAATGTTCGTACTTCAACTTCAGAACTTTGTGGCTTCTGAGTCCTTAGTTGTGGTAGGGCCTATGTAGGCTAACCTTCAACATATAGGAAAAATAATCTTAAGTTTATCATGCTAGCACGCTCTCCTTCGTCATGAAAGCAAGCCTTTGTGAGCGATATATAGACAATGTGTACAGTTGGATTCGAAAGAGAAAAAAAAGCCATGTATTGAGTAAGAGCGTTGATTGAGAAACAAAATTTATGGGTGTGTTATCAGTTTGTAAGTACTTTATAGAGAGATATCAGATAAGGTTATCCTTGTTACACCATTCTTGTTTGGAGTGAACAGAAAGGGAGAAAACTTGGTAATGATTAGTAGCTCACTAGCTTCAATTCTCTTTTTCTCCCTCTCCCTTTTGTTTCTCTTGCATGTTCTATTCCTCTTCGTTGATCACTATCACCTTAACAATGTTCTTAATATTCTCAAGCTGTTTTTAGAGGATGCTTTCGGGCTTAATATTTATTTAGGTAAGTTGGATGTTTGTGGGGTTGGTGGTTTTAATGTTTTCTTATGTTGCTTAGTTAGTGTGACCTAGAGTTTAAACTTGTTTATCTTATTATTACTCTATGAAGGAATCCAAAGAGGACCTCCTTTTGGGACACGTGGTTGAGAGATATTGACGAATGACATAATTATTTTCCTTTAGGTAATTATTTTAGATAACCATGAGGTATAACAGAAGTTTCAAAATAACCCTGATGTTTGAGAGGTTTAGAGAATAATCTTGAGGTTTTTATTTATGCATCTTTTTGATGGAAAACTAATGATGTCATAAAGATCGATGAATCAAGATCATGTTCCAAGCTTTAATGTTCTCCTTCACTTACAAACACAAGTACATGACATATACTAACGGTGTCAATATACCATATACACCAAACAATTGAATCTAAAAGTTCAATAAACTTTTGTGCACTATTTATATCTCCAACAACAATGCCAAAATCTTAAAACCAATAGGCTAGGGTCATGAGTTAAGATTTTATCTTTGTGGTCGTTCACTTTGATCGTGTTTTTATTTTCTTACGTCAAGTACTATATACTTCTGAAAACCTAATTTTTCATACCTCCGACCCCTGACTTTTTTATAATTTCCAATATAACTCTCCATCTTCCTAATGGTGCGTCATCTAGCTGACATCTCACATATCCAAGCTTATATGATCAGCTTTCTCTATCTTTTCGTCGTTACCTTCAACTTTCAGCCTCTTCCAAATATCTTCATTTTGAATTATATCCTTTTATGTTGTTTCCATGCATCTATCTCGGTGTTCCCTAATTCGCTTCCCACCTCCCACGAATCTCGTTTGAGTTCGTCCGTTCCCAAACGCAATTTGCGCGCGTTCCAAATCGTGATGGTGAGCGATCTAGAATGCCCAAATTGGCGCACCAAACCCTTAGATGTTCCTTTCTGTCTTTGTTCTAAAGAATAATAGCAAGAAGATGCAGCCATTCTCAGAGTATTTTTTCGAACTAGGGCTTGAGAACAAAACCCTAGGTCTGGTAATCAAAGACGAAATTAATATATTTTTTGGTTTAAACGTTAGGGCGTTTGTTAGAAGGTTGAGTTGAACAAGATGATGCGAAAGTTCATCGGGATTTTCTCGCCACGAATATTCTATGGCGTCTTCTCTGGCGCTGATGAGGCTGGGTCGTTCTCAGTCTCTTTATTCTTCGGTGTCTTTGTTTTTTGGTCATATTTGTCTTGGAGTAAAAGGGGTTGTTTCCTCAAAAAAGGAGTAAAAGGGGTTAGGTAGTTTTGGAAAGTGCAAAATCACCCACGTGATTGAAGACTTTTACTCTATTTACCCACTGTCAAGACTTTTCATATTCTTTTAATCTTTTCCTTTTCGACTTTCCGTATTCTCTTTGTCTTTTCCTTATTGAAGTTGAAGTACTCACTCTTATTGCTAAGCTTTTCTGTTTAACTGTTAAAGATTATTAAGTAACAAATTATACCATATCAACTAGGATATTTTTATATAATTTGATACAAAAATAGGAATGGGCGTCCTTATTTATTATTAGTTCTCTTCATAATTATGTAATAAAATAAGGTAGCTAATTAGACAAGTAAAATGTAACGAATTATGTTCGCAAATTTCATATTAAACAAAATTCCCTCAACGATCCGAATTCTCTCAACTGACTTCCTGTACCCGTTCCGCTATCCGAAGCGTTCCGCGAATTAGGTGACTCTGATCCATCTCAAGTCTCAATATGTGCTTCTGTGAATGTTCCTTCCTGAATGTGAATATAATAACGCTGGTCTAATAGCGGTCTTATAGTATTTTCCTTTTTACCTTAGAGGATTGCTATGGTCTCACAAATATCCTCGACTTCCTCCTTATCATACTATGTCTTATCATGTCCCTAGAATTCCAAAGTAGCCCAAAAAATTTCAAGAACATTGGCCGTACCTGACTTAGAGAAAATTTCAACAACTGCAATTAAGTTTTACGAAGATCACAATAGGAATTAGAAATCTGGATTTGGTACCAACTTCATAGGGATCTGAGTTTGGGGCTTTGGGCATATGGAAGATGATAAGTGATTTTAGAGATAAAAGCTGAATGTCAATTTAATGAGAAAGAAACCCAACTCTGAATTGAATTGCTCAAATTTGAAATTCTAACAAGGAAGGTCACGCTTAACTCGCAAATTCTCAATTATTGTCCATATGAATGTACATCCTAGGTCCATATTTCTAGTCGAATCACCTTGCTCCCTACATGGAAAAGGGAACATAAAAACTAGGAAAAATTAAGAAGCCTAAGAAATCCGAAAGAATCAATCAATGAACAAATTATTCCAAAATTAGCCCTCACAACTTGGAATCCAACTAAAGGCCCAAAACACCTAATACGAATCCTATATGTAAAGATATATATAGTGTAAGATAAAAACCATATTAGTTTATGCTAACAATTGGAATCCATGATGTGAGGCGTAAATCCACACCGTGCACCCTTATCTTCTGATGTAATACCTATTCATTTTCTGGATAGCTGTGTCCAGTGGTGAATTTGCATTAGTTTACTCCTGAAGCTTCTATACCATCTTGTAAAGTTAACATATTTGATGTATTCTTTGAGCTTTGCATTCACGTGGAACTCGCTATGTCTTAATTCTATGTTTGGTTACTTGGTGTCTGGTGCTTTAGATTGGGACTGAAGACGAAAGAGAGGCGGCTGTATACTTTATGAAGGAAATATTATCGAATTTGGAACAAAACTATTTACAGAGTGTTCAGTTTGGTGTCAAAGGCCTGAGTTAGGGTTTATGGTTAGTTGAGAACTTCTTAATTTTAGTGGCATACATTTGACTTCTGATGTTCGCTCCCTGTCGGAAGAGTGTGAATCTCTAATATGATCTCAACAATGCCTTGTCTTTACAGGTTTTTCCCACTTTGACCAGTAATGCTCTGTTACAAAGCTTGTAATACTTTTTGTAATTCTTTTTTATGCATTGATTCTGATCAGGTATACTCCACTTGATACAAAAAGCTTGCTGGAAACATTTGCAAGGAAAAGTATAGACTCTTGTAAGTTTACATTGATGTGGTGTTGCTATATGCTGGTCTTGATTGCACATGGAGTTTATCCATCTTCTATTTCGTAGTGCACATTTTGTTCACTCTGTGACTGCATTCTTTTGGTATGCATCTATATACAGAATCGAAAATGTGCTCTTAGAGATGTTGGATAAATTCTATATGATGTTTATGCACCAATGTATTATGACTATATATTATTTTTTCCATCTTGGTGGTCATAGGCAGGGTCATGTATGTTCCAACATACTAACATCGCCTCAAGTATATCTTAATATGCTGCATGCATTAATATTACAGTGCCCAAAGTTTTTCGTTTTAAACTGATGTGTTTACTGTCTAATTTTTTCCCTTGCATACCATGCATGGCTCAGTTTAGCAATACTGTTGCTTTTACCTGTGAAAGACCTCTATTACAAACTTTTGGTACACTCTGTATCGTGTTTGTCACTCAGGAAAGTGTCGATAGTTAGTTGCTCCTTCTGGCCAATATGACATTGCCTTATAAGATATCAAAAGAGCTTTTAATATTTATGCCTATCAATAAATAATATACTATTTTTGTTCAGCGTATGCAAGTATTCATTTTTGGATTTGTCATGAAAAATAGACTCCACTTGTGCCTTTGACATCATTTTACCTACAATGTGTAACATATAATAGTCAAGATTATTTAAGGGCCAAATAAAGTCAAGACAGGACAATGAATTTCTTAAGAATATCTGGGGTCTCTTTCAGATTGCTGGAATACTTATATGCTTGAGTGCTTTAATGATTACGTATCCAGAGTAGATTAAATACACTTAAAAAGAAAACCTGCAAGTTGTTGACAGGTCATGTGAACTAGTTAAGAAGGAATGTCAGATGTTGTGGTTTCATACCATTGTACTGCCAGTGTTTACTTTATAACTAATTCCACCTGGAAGTTTTGTTCAGATTGTGCTTTCCCCTTAAACGCAAGGATTCAATGTAATAGACAAAAGATACCATCAAACTACCCTTTTGCCGCCGTTTCATATAGCAAGTTAATTACAACTGAGCATGCACACTGAACTGCTTGGATCAACCTAGCAAGGTAATTATTATAGGTAAAAAGCTGACATAAAATACAGGCCCAATGCTGAGTGCATTTAAAGGCCCTTCATTAAACAAAGGAGAACATGAGATTTTGATCAACTATTTTTTTCAGACATTCAACATCTTAACCAAAGTCCCATCACATGCATAGATATGAAAAGAAGGGGACATTAGTGGGTTGTTCTTGGAGATACATGTATAGCCTATTGCTGTTTTGAAGGAGATGACAACTATTTCCGAATATCCCAAATAGTACGAGTTACTTTATTTGTGGATGAGGGGAGCATATAATGTCAGCATGGTTCATTGGTGCAATGTTATGTGGCACTTCCTCCAATATTATGTATTTTGATGACTTCAGTTCTCAACTGATACTGGCATTTGGTTTAGTGGAAATGGCTTTTCAAGTGAATTTTCTTTACTTTCATACCTTTGACAGCATATCAAATCCTATAACCAGTTCGTCCCAACCTTCGCTTAATAAAGAAACAAGGGGACTTACAAGAAGAAATAAAAGGATTGAATAGTTCTTCGGAGAAGCAATAGCCATCAATGGACCTGACAAAAGAAAAGGGATGTCTGAGTGGGAGATTTAAAGTTGAAAAGGGGATTCTTCCCTTCTCTTTTGGTGCTCATCAGGTGCTGGCCGCTGGGGACTAGGTGACATGCATTTTGGGTTTTTCGCTTCTCTGTTTCCTCTTTGGTTTTTTCTATTTGCTGTTTCAGCTGAGGTATTTGTTGCTTCACCAAGGAAGCTCATTGTTGGTGCATATCATGTGGCAATAGCAAACTCCGTCTCATCCTCTTTTATGTTGGTTCACGAAAGTATCCTCTTTAACTTAACAAGGTAGTGTTAAGTGGTCGTGGTTATGGTTATCTCTCAGCAATTAATGATGGAAAAGGAAGTGACTGGCTTGGGAGTTTGTGGGAAAAATCCAGGTGGGAAGATGGATGAGGATGGAAAGATCCTATTGGTATATTGTGGGGGTTACATTAAAATTAGGATGAAAACTTTGTTAATTAACAAACATATTCTCCAACCACCTACAATTTTGTCAGTCTTTTCAGAGTTGCAAGTTGCAACTGATTGCTTTATGATTTTGTCATTATTATCTTATCCCACTGCCTAGAGGTGGCAAAATGGTCGGGTGGGTCAGGTTCAGACCGGTTAATTCGAATATTTAAGGTTTCAAGATTTTGCAGTTCCAACTTCTAGTGGTCTTATGTGATTAAACTTAACTTTTGTCAGTTTCTGGTCGGGTTGGTTCTCAGATTAGCTGCTCAGGTCAGGTTTGGGTCAATTGATCTCAATGTCTGAGTTAAAAGTGCAGTTTTGAAATAATTTTTCATGGGCTTTCAAGATTACAAATCAGTTTTGGTTGATTTATTAGTAGGTTGCGTGGATAAATTCTTCATTTGGGTTAAATTTTGCTAGGTCTATGCCAGTGTCTCTTAAAAGGCTTCTACCACCAGCAGGGTCAGGGTGTTAGTTGTACACAAACTTGCACAAACTTTTCCTTGCATTCAATAAAGGTCGTTTCGTTAAACCATTGATGTTGTGTTGCCATTCATAGATTTCATATTTTCTTTTTTCAGCCAAATATTAGTACAGAAATTATCATTTTTTTTTTTGCCCCAATGGCCTCATGAATGAGCAGTTCTTGAGAATACATGACTGTATCCATAAATTGTCAAGCTTACTCCATTTAGTAATCCAGCTCTAAACATTAAGTGGAAATAATTAAGCTATCTACAAGTTTGAGCTCAAGCTGCTTTTCAAATGCTCATTTTATCGACATTACTTATCATGGGACTTTGAAGGGCAAAGTGGGTTATGCCTCCTAAGTGAAATTGAGCATATCAAATAGACATGAAGGGGGCATTGCCCATGTACGAAAAGGCCTGGAACCAAATTAAACATGCCCTCAAGCTGTCATGTATAAACATATCTACAACATTGTAAAAGTGCAGGTGCTGCTTGCCATACAAGACTTAGCCCAAGCTATACAGTAACCTCAACAAACGGGATTTCAAGCGTTGGCTTGAAGACACTTTGCCTTCTGGTTTCTTTCTTTCCATACGCTCCATCATATTGCTAACAGAACCCTTTTCCATGCCTCTGGGGTCAGCCGTAACATATGTTACATCAAGTGTGATTACAGAGGGCAGCCGAAGAAGTCTCTATTCATCAGAGTACTTCTTTATCTCTGTAATACTACGTGTCTCCTCTGGCTTCAGTGCTTTTACGATGATCTAATCTAGTGAATCTCTGGCTGCTTAAGTTTACCTTCAGCTGCATTTGTGTGTTTCCCTGATCCCATGAAGTCATTAGTGCTGCTGTGGAATCTTATTTTACTGATTCATTACCTATTTGGTGGTGTTGGAATTGGGAAAGGTGTAGTAGACTTAACAATTGCTTATCTTATGTATGAATTGCTACTTTATCTCTATCTTGCAGTGCATTAATGACTACCTGAAATTCTAGGGGTGGTAGCAGAAGGACCAGACGCTGTGGCAGAAGCAGAGGAAGCAGTTTTAGAGAGTCTAAGTAGGTAATCTTCTAGCATAAGCAAGACATGCTTTGGTTTATGTATGTGAGAAGCAGCCTTTTTATTTATGATTTCTTGTTTCTCAGCCATGTTCGAGCCGTTGTTGCAACATTAGGTGGCAAGCATGGTGCTGCTGGACGAGCGGAAAAATGGCGGCATCTTTATGCAGGCTTTACTGTCTGGTTATCACAATCTGAAGCAACAGGTACTTCCATCTTACTTTTGACATGCAAGCTAGATGGATTCTCTATGAACTTTCTGAATGAAAACTAGTTGATGAAATTGACTTCTGGTGTACCTTTTCAATTATTACACTTTGGGAAACAATTACAAAATATTTTACAGTCTGCAGACAATCTGATGCGACACTCAACATTGTATATGCTAAAAAACTAATTGAATGTAGGTGATGGTGCTGCATGTTATTAGAGTATCTAAGAAGGTTTCTCAAAGCGTTTTGAAACAAATATAGCTTATGTGCCAGTTTCTTACCAAGAAAACTTTTAAGAGTAAGAAGGTTCGATATCTTAGACCTACGAAAGCACAAAATATCTGCAGTTTCGTACATACTACCGTCTCTTTATATTTACGTGTGAACATGAATGAAAATTTAAATAGAAGAAGTATTAAACAATTCTTATTTTCGAGCTTATAATTGAGAACAAGATACAAATAGCTTAGGAACACCCAAAACCAGCATCAAGTGAGCAAGAATATATTGAATGGAAGCTGGTGGTTGTTTAGCTCATAACCTAGTTGTACCATGCTCAAGGATTTGGGAAATAAGAAAAAATATGACAGAAGATTGACGCGTCTAAAATGTATTAAAGAATCTACTTCATCTGTCGTATAATATGTTGCTAAAAAAAATAAAGTCCTTAATTGCAAATATTTTTTTGTGTCATTTTTAAATTTTGGAAAATTAACTTAAAAACAATATGAACTTTCACTCATAGGCATAAAATAATATGAAGAGTGCTATTAGCTATGAATAATATGAACTATTATGTTACTTGTGCAAAATAATATGAGAGTCACAATGACATGATATCTTGATAACATTAATATTTTTAAAGAATTTGTTGCCAATTGCAGCCTTTTAAAGTGGTCACTTTGTTAATTACAGCCCTTTCATTTCAATCTCTTCAATTGCAACCTTGGATAAACCAAATGCTTTTAAATTGCAGCCCAAAAGGCGTGAAGATAGGCCAGATTTGGGCTGTAACTTAAAAGAATTGGTTTATTTGAGGCTGCAATTGAAGAGATTGAAATAAAAGGGCTGCAATTAACAAAGTGACAACTTTAAAGGGCTGTATATGGCAAAAAATCCATTTTTAAAGGAAAATTTGTCAGAAACAACCTTTTAAATACAAGTTTTTGTGAGAAACAACCTTTTAAAAAAAATCTGGCAAAATAAGATCTTAAAAGTAATTTTTTTTGCGAGGAACAGCCTTGACCCATTTTCCGGGCATTGACCAAATATTTTGCGGCTTCGACTCACTAAAACCAAACATGGCAAGGCATGTAATCCACATTTCTTATGTTTCAACTCCATTTCCAATCATATACTGATAAAGTCAACATCGGAAAATACTTGGTCAATGTCGAAAAATGGAGAAAAAAAGGGTTGAAACATAAAAGTTGCAGTTCACGTGTCCTCCACATGTTTGGTTTTAATGAGTTAAGGCTGAAAAATGCTTGGTCAATGCCGGAAAATGGGTGGAGGTTATTCCTCGCAAAATATTTTCTTCTTAAGGTTTTCTTTTGCCAGATTTTTTTTAAAAGGTTATTTCTCGCAAAAACTTGTATTTAAAAGGTTGTTTCTAACAAATTTCCCATTTTTAAATGATAGACTATTTTCAAATTATATAAATCAATAAATATGTTGATATATCTGATTTAATTATTTATGTTTTGTTTTATTAAGTTTTTCAACATAATATGCTTGGAATAGCCGCATATTATTTTGCATAATTAACAGTATAATTCATATTAATACAATATTAACTATAAGAGCAAAGAGCTCAGTTCATATTATTTTGCACATGAGTGAAAGCTCATAATATTTTTTAGCCAATTTCCCTTATTTTTTTTAATAATAGAGTACTATTTGGCGTCTCAACTTTGGCTTGTTTATTTTCCCTTCTATTTCTGGGTGGGGTGCAAATTCAGCTCGCCAGGTACTATTCAATGCATCTTTAGGTTTTATAATTTTGCCTGACCATTGATGCAGATGAAGATTCAGCAAAAGAAGAGGCAATAAAGCAAGTCTATGATGGCTGTGAATCATATTCAAAAGCTGATGTTGTTGTCAAGTTTGAAAGTTGGGATGATTGTCATGCCAAATATGTGGCCCAGGCTTCCTTGAGTGCTTTGAAACAGCTAATTTTATCTGATAAAAAGCTCCCAGGTATGTGTTACTGCTTTGCGTTCGAGGAATTTACACTTGTGTGCTGTCAACTAAAGAGGATTCACCTTGTAGAGTCTTAAAATTTCCAAACAGCAAATCATTTTATATTACTCGTTTAATTTATCTACCTAGATACCATTTTTATAAGCTTTCTATACACACATGCCATGTATTCAAATCTAATTAGGCTAAAATACTCTTTACAACTCTTTGAGATTTGTAGTCTTCTCTTGCGAACTTTACGTTAAGATTTGTAAACTTGCTATACACACATTCCAAGACAAATATAGGTGTTTTTGTCTAGAAACTGGTCAAAGGAATGAGTGTTGCTAAGAGTCCAAAATATGGTTTGAAATCCCGAGAGCCTTATCGTCAGAAATCCTTCAAAAGACAGTTAAACTGGCCCGGGATTTTTTCCGAGAACGCCCCTCGAACGCTCAAGTCAGATGTGATTGAGGTAGAAAGAGAAAGTGAGTAAAAGTAGAGAGAGATGTTCCTATTTTTGTAGGTGATATTTGAATACCTGTTTATTGATGAGACTGTTGCTTTTTATAGTGTTGGTGATTTCCCATACAGGTTCACCTAATGGGAACATCCAGCTTTTGGGCAAGTTGTTTTCCTTGTATGGTAAAGCTCTCCTTTCCTCTCAAAAAGTTGATGGGCTTCTTTTGAATACACCTTTTTCAGCCAGCCATACTTATTTGTTTAAAAAAGAACAGGGTAGCAGGTGCTACCCCTTGTGACTAAGTGGCTCCGCCACTGCCCTCGGGACTTTCTCTATTCCTCTTTTTTGGACGCTCTTCTTCATAGATGGCCGTTTTCTTGAAATTGTTCATATAGTATTCTCTGCTGTTTGCTGGTCCCTATAGATCTTCCCAATCTGGCCTTCGTCTGTCTCATATTGCATGAGGAGTTGGTACACCTAGATGACTTCCTGTTTACTTTTCTTCGATTTTTCTACCATCGGCTTGCAGAAGTCCGAGGCTTGGATGAACTTCGGAGCCCGAGTCGTGGCCTCAGTGAATGTGATGACCTCATTTCCGCGAGTGACCACCTGAAATCAGAGCAGTGAATGCTACTCCATGATCTCCATCTTGGAGATTAGAAATTTTTCAATGACTCTTCATTGAACCACTTAATATAGTCGGCTAAGCTTTCATGCTCGTGCTGCTTGATAGACATTAGGTGGATGCTTGTTTTTTGTGCTTGCGTTCAGCTATGAAGTTTTGACGGAACAATGCTTCAAGTGCTGAGAAGTTGGTGATGATGACAGGAGACAATCCTGAGTACCAATCGAGTGCTACCCTTTGAGTTTTGTCGGGAAATACCTGCACCATGCCGCCTCACAGCCTGTTTACACTCATATGGGCTTTGTGGGCTGCCATGTGGTCGTGGGGATCTGTGTTTCCCGAGTACTACTCAATTTGAGGGACCTTAACTTTGCTAGGATTGGGACCTCCATGATTTCCCGACTGAAGGGTGTCATGAAGTTGAGTACACCTCTGTTAATAAGGATATGATCCTTGTAACGTGGCGGCCCCGAGTTCCCTTCATCTTCTGCCCCTGCTCTTTTGGAACCTAGTGGGGTACCCTCTCATTCCCTTCGAGGTGTCCGTGAGGCCGCCTGTTCCTCCTGACGAGCTTTTTTCCTCTGGTTGGCCTCACACTTGTTGTTGATTATGTTTCGGGGGCATCCGGCTCCTTTTGCCGTTGTCGTTTTCTTCTATGATACACCGGGCATCAGAATCTCGGGCTTTGTGGGAGGTGCCTTGTCAAGGGCCCTATCTCTCTACTTGTTGATCTGATCATCCTAGCGGGATCGGGGTTCCTCCCGAGTTTGCCGTTCACTTCTAGCCTCTTCCCGAGAACCCCCCATTGTTGGGCTGAGGCATTCTTTGATTGAGCTGCGGTATACCGACTATGAGGTCCTGCAAACTTCGGTGCATGTTTTCGTTCATCTGTTGAGTTATTCTTTCTAGGTCAGCCATGGTTATGATGGGTGGCGGGTCCGTCTAGAAACTGGTCAAAGGAATGAGTGTTGTTGAGAGTCCAAAATCCCAAGAAGGTATGAAATCTCGAGAGCCTTATCGCAAGATCTCTTGCAAAAGACAGTTAAACTGCCCGGGCGTTTTTTCGGGAACGCCCCTTCGACGGTCAAGTCAGATGTAATTGAGGTAGAGAGAGAAATTAATTAAATGTAGAGAGAGATGCTCTGATTTTTGTATATGAGAATTGAATACATGTTCAATGATGAGATTGTTGCCTTTTATAGTGTTGGTTCCACGCAGGAAAACCTAATAGAGAACATCCTAACTTTTAGGAAAGTTGTCTTCCTTTTATGATAGGAAGAAGTGACAGGAACAGTCCCAACTATGAGCGTTTCGCCATTTTTCGTCCCAACTAAGGATTATTTCTGGCAGTCCCAACTATGCATCATTTTTTACAAAATTGGTCCCAGTTGTCTGGTTACCTGTTTAACAGGTTAATTTTTTTATTTTAATTTCTTAAACTTGTTTTCTTCTTCCTCCTATTTCTCTCCTCCATCCTCCCTCCTTCCTCTCCTGCCACCCCATAAATCCCCCCCCCTTTCCTCCCCTCCCCTCCTCGAAAATTCCGTTGTTGAGTTGTGAAAGACCTGAATAATTTGAGATTGGCTTCATGTCCTTTTGGATGAGTGACACAAAGATTTCGTAATGTGATCTCTAATTACATTTCTCATTGCTATATGGAGAGAAGGAATCATATTGCATATCATGTTTCAGGCTATGGGAAGTCTGCTAATTAATTTTGCGAAGTTAGCAGACACTGCTCGGGAGGATTTCTTTGGTACAATGTTAGCTATTAGACTTTGAGGCATGAAAGTCAGTGATCTTACTGTGGAATTGAGTGACTTGAGTTAAATAAAGTGGGGTATTACTTGATCATGTTTTTGTTTCCTACTCTTCTCAGATTGATTTGCTTAATGTCTATATGTTTGTGATTACAAAAGGATGCAATAGTGGAAGTTTTAGTATTGCGAGAAGCATCGCTTACTTTTTCTTCTTGGTGGATGGGGGGTTGGGGGATAGAGAAAAGAAAGGCCGATACATGATAAAGGTTCGTGGGGATTTAATCAATTAATTACTTAGCCCTTGTTCTATTTACCAGATCTTTACTGGCTTAATAGTACTCTCACTGATTCTAACCGTTACAGATTAGGACTTATTTTATGAAGAGGGGTGGCAGAGGAGGAAGAAGATGAGGGGTGGCAGGGAGAATAGAGGGGTTGAGGGACTATTTTTGTAAGTGGGGGTGGTTCGAGTAGCTTTAGTGGTGGTGCTGGGTGGTGGAGTGGTGTTGAATAGGTGGTGGGAAAAAAAGAAAAAAAAATGTTTTTTACCTATTGTAGGAGGTCATTAACGTGCTGGGACCAATTTTGTAAAAAATGATGCATAGTTGGGATTGCTCAGAAATAATTCTTAGTTGGGACTGAAGATTGGCGGAACTCCCATAATTGGGACGGTTCTTGTCAATTTTTCCTTTATGATAAACCTCTCAAAAAGCTGATGGGCTTATTTTGAGAACACCTTTTTAGCGAGCTCGTGGGCTTTCTTGAAGTGAATTCTTTGACCAAGTGATGGGTCCAAACAATATGTATCCTTAACATGTATTACAAATTTACAATGATCCTCTATGTGAATCTCTTAAATCTATTAGATGAAATACAAACACTACTAAGCACCTTGAAGTTCGTGTAACCAATAACTCCCATCTCTTGTAAAATGTGCACCCATGCTTTTTGTTATCAAACTTTTATCTATATTATTCGTGAGAATGGGTTAAACTTTGAACTTTTTGTTGATCAATAATCTTTGGTTGTTGGCTTTTGTTAAATTATATTATCAAGAAAGTTATGTTTTTGAAACAAGGGGCCTGATAACATAAATTTCATAAAGTGAATGTGTTTTGATATCTTTTATAACCACATGGTGAACTTGATACAACAACTTAATGGACACTTGTTAAGGATTGATGAAATATTTACTTACATGAAGAATAATACTCCTTCTATTCCATGTTTTCTCATTCAACAATAGGGTTGACACGGTTATCGTGGGTAGATATAGGTGTGGCATAGGATATGGTTAGTGATTTATTAAGTTAAGAGAATAGTAATAAGCTAGAGGGGGGATGGATAGAGAAAAACTGTTAACGTGGTGGGGGAAAATCTTGTTTATAACTTAAAAGCAAAAGGTGAAAATACATTGGAACATCCATTTTGGAAAAGTGTGAAAAATTTTGGAGGGCAGTGAGTAATTGGCACAAAAATCCTGTTTAACCTAATCGATGGTTAACCTTACTACTTTGGTTAAGTTTTACAAAATTCCAACGATCTTAATGAAAGATTGGTTCTTTAAGGTTTTCTTGAGTTTCAAATGTCAAAAGTAACTTGAATCAAGGGGTATGGATTAAGGTCTTTGTAATTAGAAAGATGTGCTTCGTTTCCCTATGAGGGGTTGTTTGGTTCAAGATATGAAAAGAGAATGAACACTGATAGAGGAGGGAAATGGTAATAAAAATGATAATCTATATTGAGTTTTTGGTTCAAGCCAAGGAATTAAAATGTATGGTAACCGTTAATACGAAGTAATAGATTTTGTTACTTGAGGGGGAGGAGAAGGTAAAAAAATTGAGGGAATCCATTACTACCATCATGTAATGGTAATTGATTGATGAGGGTTTGAATCAAATAAGAAGAAAGGGATTCGGTAATTAATTCTGTTTTTTGGAGTCCAAAAATAGTGAACCAAATGTCTGAATCTAATTAAAGATCCAATTATTAACTCTGAATCTAATTAGTAAAATTCTAAAAGAATTCGCAACTTAAAAATTTAAGCAAATGTTCCACGCATAATCTTATTATTATTATGCTAAATGAGCCTTTAAATAGGTTTTACAAATCTAAACATAATCAAAATAAACTATAAAATCTAATCCTAAAAGATAATGCACAAAAAGTAAAGATATACAAGCAAAAGCCGAATCATACTCTAAAATTGTGCTTAAAACAAGAAAAACTTATTTTAATTAAAATAGTAAAAACTTGTAAACTAAAATTTCTAATACTACTACAACTCTAAACCAAAGAGAATCCTAACAGGACTAGGAAACTATAAGAGAATCTTAACACAACTTGGACTTTTACAAGAAGTTAGGAACAACTTGATTTCACATCATGTTGTATACCAATTATTTAAGGGATGATTTTTCACTTATATACCAATTAGAGTGGACATTGATGAAGACGACTTAATTTCATTAAATGCTGAGAACTGCCATGTTCTCTCTCTCTCTTTCTTCCTAGATTCCGGTTGTATTTTGCTTGTCTCACTAATTTGATCTTTCACCTCCTTTCCTCTTTCTTGTTATGTATAGCTTGTCTCACTAATTTTGGGGCGTTTGGTTATATAAGAGATTCGGATTGGCTCTAGTTCATCTAG
This sequence comes from Beta lomatogona, assembly GCA_947646795.1. NCBI lineage: Eukaryota > Viridiplantae > Streptophyta > Magnoliopsida > Caryophyllales > Amaranthaceae > Beta > Beta lomatogona. The sequence goes on from CANSNZ010000942.1 coordinate 1,784,746, forward strand.
AAAACGTGGTTCGAGGAACTACATGTGGAGTAATTCGACATAGATTAATACCGACTCCTAAAGGGAAGTTTGAGAAAGGGATGCAAGGTTTCACTTCCTTTCCTACTCCTTTTCTAAGTTGTTTGTTTTGAAGATATCAAACAGAAACCCAATGTTGCATCACTAGTTCGCTTCCCTGTACAACCACCACCGCCTCTACCTTTCAATCTACACTCCTTGTTGTCTCCTTCCTCCTCCTCCGCCTTCCCTTTCTTTTGCCAGCGCCTCCATTCTGTTATTGCCAGGCGTTACCAAATCATTCTCTCTCTCTCTTAGATCTGGTGGTTAGGTTATTAGGGTTGGATTGGGTGGTTTATGGGTTTGGTGAGGTTTTTTTTTGGGGTGGGTAGGGTAGTTATTCAGGGGTGAGTTTTTTTGGGGTGGTTGTGGTTGATTCCGAGGTGGTTATGGTTGATTTTGTGTTGGGTAGGGTTGATTTGAGGTGGTCATGGTTGTTTTTTGGGTGGTTGAAGGTTGATTGGGCATGGATGTCAATTTTCTAGGTGGTTGGGAGCGGTGGGACACTTCTGGTGGTGTTGATTAGACGGCGAGACTGTGATGGTGGCGGTTGAGGTCTTAGTCAGGTTGGGCGTTGGTGTGGTGTAATGGGGTGGTCAATGTTGGTCAAGATGGTTGTTGTGTAGAGGCGTTTGGAGGTAAGGATAATTCCCTTGGGAGGTAGGGGTGTCAGAAACAGATCTGACCGCTGGGTCAACCTGATTCTGACCTGACTTGAACCTGGTTCGACCTGTGAGGGTCAGTCCCCAAACCTGATCGAAACCTGACCTGGGATTACCCAGACCTGACCGGCACCTGGCAAGATTATATGCTGACCTGACCAGACAGACCTGCATTCAAACTCGAACCCGACCGTACTCAACCAGATATTACTAAAATTCAATTATTTTTTTATATCTATAGAATCATTTAAATATATTAATTTATAAAATTTATTACATTTAATAATTAATTAAATAAAAAACTAAATTACATTTAATTTAAGGGTTAAACTTTGAATATCATGGACTTATTTATATTTCATTTAATTACCCAATATTCCCATTTTCAAATAATATTAAAAAGTATTTGATTAAACCCTATACTTCAAATTTATTATCTCATTTTAATATTCTACCAAAAATTTCTCCATTTTTTATTTCTACCAAATTATCCCATTTTAATATTCTACCAAATTTTCTACCAAATAATATCTCAAATTCTCGTAACCCTATACTAAACAATTTGCAATAACCAAATTAAAACTTACATATTTACAATCTCCAATATGCCAAATTAAACGGAAGAAAACAGTTGCCAAACACGAAATCTCTTACATTAACATAAGCAATAGAAAAAAAAATCCAAACCCATATGGCAAACACAAAAAATTCAGATACTAAAACAAAATTACAGATTTATTTTTCTTTATACTAAACAAACCCATATGAAAAATTCAGATAAGACCTACTTCAATTTCATGACAAAGAAAAAAATAAAATACTGCAAAAATAGATATGTTTATTGAATTTGGGAATGTCAAAAGAACATTACAATCCCATATCTAAGTTTATCAGATAAAAAAAATTCAAAAAAAAGGTAAAATAAAAACAAAAATTCAGTTATCTTACAAGCTTTCTCGCTATCACCACATGTTTGGCTTGAGTTTTTTTTTTTTTTTTTTTTGCCTTCAGATCTAACATTTTACAAACCCTACCATTGGATATTGAAAAAGGAAAAATAAATTATACGAAATTTTTTTTTAAGGTAACTGTATCTTTGTTATTAAATTTGAAGGATATGAAATCATAGTTTAAAGGATATGAAGATCTTGATTGTGATATATTGAGTAATACGAACTTGAATATTTTTTTCATTAGAAAATTGAAAGAATGAAAAAGGTACAATTGAAAAGAAAAAAAAAAGAATTTCCAGAATAATTGATACAAATTGAGTAGAAAAACTCTAGATCTCACAAAAAACTAATTCAACATAACATAAGTATATAAAAAATCAACAAACGAAATTACAAATCAAAAAGGGAAAACTCTCGTGTGGGCTGCAACCACCACAACCGAACAATCTCGCAACCACCACTAACTCCGGCGAGCTAGATCTTCGGTCAGCAACCTTCATCGAGATCTTCGCTTGTTCAAATCAAGATTTGAGATGAAGTTTTGCTTGAACCTTCACGTTTCCAGATATTCGATCTTTTGCGTTCGATAAGATCTTCGATCTTGGCCTCCAGCGAGAGCTTCGGTTAGCAAGATCTCCACCGAGATTTTCGTTCTGCAATCACCGATTAATTTACCCGAGTTTTGTGGTCGCTATCGTCAACATTTACTACTTGGGACGCACTCGAGAATCGAATTGCATCGGTAGAATTTGCACTTCTTTTCCCTCTTTACGAAAGTTGAAGACAAATTCTCGATATCGGTGGTAATTCACTTGGACAGATTTACTTTTGCCTCTTTCTCATTCCTAATACTTTTTGTCCAAACATGGATGCAAACATTTGACAAAGATACATTTTTTTTACAAATTTAACAACAAAATGAGTTGTATAACTTCTTTTAACTCTATATCATTCTTCTTTAACTTTCTAAATAACCAAACAATGGAGAATTCATCGCTTTGAATCAAATCAGAAGGCCCTGAACTATAAAGAAAAAAGAAAAAAGAAAAAAGAAAAAGAAGCACAAAATTCCAACCAAAGAAGAATCATAAGATATTTGGTAAGTTAAGAAGAGAAATTTAATGGGCTCACCTTCCATTTTCATCAAATCACGTATGCTGTTTTAGAGCTGAATAGCATAGATTGAGAGAGAGAGAGAGAGATGTGGATGAGATAGATAGATAAAGAGCGGTTGGGAACTTGGGATTAGGGTTTTAGAGAGGATAGATGGAAGAGAGACTAGGGAAATGAAAATGGGTTTGAGAGATTAATGGTTAGATTTTGATCCTTCTTAAATCAAAGGGTTCTAATTCATGATCCATGATATTATTTCTTGACCAATAGGAATAGAGAATGATCTAACACATGGATTGATGACCTAGCACACATGATTGATAATCTTATATTCTTATAAGTTATAATATTACTAATTATTTTCTTGGTTTAGTAACTTACTAACTTTAATTTGAAATTTTGCTTATTTTTATTGAAATTATTATGATTAGTATTTAAGCCATAACTATCATTTATTAATTAGCATATTATTATTATTATTATTATTATTATTATTATTATTATTATTATTATTATTATTATTATTATTATTTAATTAGAGTTATGAATTGAGTTTCTAAATTTTAATTAGACTCCATACTTATGGCGTTACTTATACAACTATCATTAGTCTATTACTCAATTAAGTAATAGTATAATTATATTTATTAAAGTGAACTTATATGTAATGTTACATTGACTTTGATTATCGACTTACAATGATACATTCATTGATCTCGTCCGATAACAACTTGTTTCAATCCAAATACATGTTTTAGTTTCAAAATGCATTTAACATGAAGACTACTATCTAAAATAGTGTACTATTATCTTGAATTAGATAAAATAGTGTACTATTCTCTTGAATTAGCTTATAATCTATATTGATACATTCATAATCTTATATAGTAACAACTTCTTCAATTATCTAGGAACAAGCTAGTGAGTTACTGAGTTGGTATAAGTCTATGTGAGTAACTGACTAAATGCTAAGTTAACATATGGCTGTTAACAAGTTACTATCTAGTTAACTATTGACTTATGGCTATTATGTTTACTATCATTTATATAAACTGTTGTTATGTTTATTATTATTATCGTATAACATATGAACTCTCGTTATGATCACTTAACCCTCATATGAACCGTTGTTGTAAACATATGATTGTCATTTGTTATAATATTATAAGATATCAAGAGTCGTTGTACTAATTTATAATCAATATAGTATTAGAATGGTTTTACAATTATTTTAATACCAATGTATAGTACTACTAAAATGATTAAACATATTGATAAAATAGTTTGTTTATACTTTATCATATATAGTCACAACATAATACATATATACCGCGTTATATATGTTTGTTATTGTTCTGTCGTACTAACATATATAAGCCTACTGATAAAATAGTTTCTTTATAGTCACATATATATAAGCCTACTGATAAAATAGTTTCTTTATAGTCACATATATATACAAAGTTAAGAGAAGACCATAAATACTATACTAGTATTAAACTATAGTATAACATAAAAACAATTAACTTAAATAATCTCATAACTTATAAAGATACGGGAGTGTTATGGTTGTTAATCTTATACTAGTATTAAGCTATATGGTTGTTAACAAGTTACTATTTAGTAACTAGTAAGTACTTGTTAACTATTTTACTTAACTTATGGTTGTTACTTGTTAACAGTTAACTTATTATAATAAGTTATGGTTAGCATTTATAGGGGATAATGATTTGGGGGTATAATTTATTATAATTATTATTGTGCAAGATATGAACCCTCGTTATAATCACTTAGGCCTCATAGTATTATAACATATTAAGAATCGTTATACTAATTTATAATCAATAGAGTACTAGATTGGTTTTACAATTATTTTGATATCAATCTTATATTAAAATGATTCAACATATTAGTATTTATATTGTTATTGTTATTGTTAGTATTCCTGTTCTTATTTGTATTACTATTGCTATTGTTAGCCTTGTTACTATTACTGTTATTATTTGTATTTTTACCTATTATCATTGCCGCTTTATGTTTATTAGTATTATTATTCTCATTACCATCATAGCTATTTACAAACATATATATCAATCATAATGCTTCTAATAATAAATCATTTATATGAAGTTTAGAATTGATCGTCTATTCGTTATTATTGTCGTTGGTTATAATATATAATATTAAAAAAAATGAAGAGTCGTTCTACTCCTTTACTCATTAGAGTGGTTTTACGCAGTTGATTATTCGAAATAAGTGTTGACTAAGAGAATACACTAAACATCACGGTAATCAATATAGTGTTTTTATTGGTTTTTCGTTGTCATCCATATATTTCTCGCACACACACATATGTATATATATATGTCAATCTTAATACTTTTATTAATATGATTCGTTTACAAAATCCATAGCAAAATCAAGATGGCCCGATCAGGAGTTACCCGAAGTTGAGTTGACGTTCAATAGCGAATGGACTCGATGTTTCACAATGATCGAACTAAGATCATTACTAATTCAACCCGAGTACATTTGACTTAACTCAACCGTACATGAAACCTAAATACGACCTGCGCAAACCCGGCAAAAAAAAAAGTCAACGGGCGATCATATCCGGGAATGGATCGACTTGTAAATGGAACGCTCAGACCTGTCTGGCACCCGGGAATCCAATGATTCAAATGTGTTCGACCCAGTTGAACAAAACCTGACCAATCATGACCTGGGGCACTGGCAATCAGAATCCTGACCTGTCCGGGTCTGACCTGGTTCACCGTCGGTATACCCAGAACCTGTTTGAGAACCTGTTTTGACACCCCTATTGGGAGGCGGTGTGGAATCATGGTAGAGGGAAGTGGGGTCAAGAGAGGGATAAGGGGAATGATGAAAATGATCAAACAAATAACAAAGGAATAACTTGTGTTTGGTTTTTTCCCTTTCCTAAAACTCCATAACGAACGCCCCATATGTTTTCCTTCAAGACATTTCCACCTTAGACAACACAAATGAATATACGTTTTCTTTTGCAACAAACTTCTCTTCATAAAATTTCACAGAATTGAAAACCAAGAAAATTACAACAAAAGCTACATACATCTTTTCTTCTAATGGGCCACTGTAAACCATTTTGATCTATAAATTGGTCTAATGTCATGTTAGTCTTTTGTTAGCTGGGGCAAATTCAAAACAAAGCTGTATTCTTTTTGTATTTAATGTTGCAAAATTGAAACTACAAACCATGTTATACCTTATATGAATTGCCTTGTTTTGAAGGTAAAAAGAGTCTCTATATAAGGCTAGGATGTCGTGGAGATTGGCCAAACATCAAGCCTCCAGGTTGGGACCCTTCAACGGTAAAGGATTTTAATGCATTTTAGATTGTAAATGTGTATAGGGTCCACGGACATGGGGTTAGGATTTTGGTTATTTTGTTTAATGCTCTTGCTAAATGTAATGGTGTACTATGATTTGTATAAATTCAAATGTATAATACAGCATTTTCCAATTATAAAAATGAAATATATTTTCCAAGACTTGTTTATTAAGAAACTTAACATAGTTTTTATGCACACGTTTGTGTTTTATATATCTTTTGTTAAAGATGATTAGATGAGACCTGGGATTTTGGACCTTGTCCGAGCCACTAACTAACTGTCGTTCGAACTGTTCAAGTTCCGTACGTACTGTAACTTTTTTTTTCTACCAAGCTCTCTCTCTAATGAACTTGGGCATAGAAAAAAGAGTTACATGCTACCCACTAATCACTAATTCACTATGCTGGTGTGCTAGTTGCTACACACTCACATTAGAGTATGTATAATGGGTTCTCCAACTAGCTCTCCAAGGAGAGAGAAAATAGAGAGCTACTACCTTTGTTTCTACTTTTGATACTCACAAATTTGCCTTTGACTATCATTTGTGAATTATGGTTAAGAGAAAATATAGTCATGTGGGGTCTTGTTTAATTTGTCTCGATATGTAGTTTAGAATATCGACTTTTTATATTTTTTACAAATACAAAATTAGAGATATAAAGGCTCAAAGTAGTGCATCGGCATGCGTGAAAAGTGTAAGTGTAACTATTAAAAAGAAACAGAGATAGTACTTCTTACCCAATAATGGGGCTCTTGAGTGTATCTCCATGGAGACCGTTTGCAAAGTATCTTGGAGGAGATACCATTTGGGTTAAAGGAGAGATGGCTCTCCAATATGTGGAGCCTATGAAAACCAAAACATATCGTTGCATAACTAAAGTTTTCTTTTCTTCTTGCAACCATTTAATGATATTTTTATAAATATTAAAAAAAAATGGTAATAATTACTATCCCAACAACTATAATTTTTCTTTACCTATAAAATGAGCCTACTATTGGATATATTTCATACACAAAATGTACTATCTTTTTGAATTTATGAAATTAAATATCAGCATTCAAAATTAATATTTTTTTAAAAAAATTATACATTACATAAATTATGAAAAATATTGAATTTTTTTATAATTATATTTAATTTACATGAATAACTTTATATATATAACATTGATCATAATATGAAATGAGGTTCTTTTATTGATATGGGGACCACCAGAAAATGAAAGTTGAATGGAAAGTTCTTTAAAGAGTTTTATTGTTGTTGGGTGTTTTTAGATATAGTTCTTTAGAGTAGCGTGAAGAGAGAATAATTAAGAGAGAGTAGAGAGCTAGTTGGAGAGTCATATACTATAATATATGGCGTACTATATTAAAACAAAAAACACTTTTAAAAATAAAATAAAAGAACGATTACTCTGACTCTCTGACTAGAACTACTACATTGATGGTGGATGACAATGAAAGTTGCTCTATCAATTCATTTTGCAAATGACGACATGGTATGCACACTTCCGCTTTGGCTGTTCACCTCTTTGGAATAGTTTTCAGTTGCCACTTTTGCATTATAGAGTTTTTAATGGGAAGTCATCTACTACAATATGCATTTTCTGACGATATGTTTTTATGCTTTTTTTTTTTTTTTTTTCTCTTTTCTATGCGTCTCCCTTTCGCCGGAAGCGGGTAGTAGTAAAGTAACGTTATTATTGAAAAACTTCGTTGCTAATAAGAAAATATGAAAAAAATTTACAACATTGGTCCACATTTTTTTGTACGTAAATTCTGATTGCAAATACCAAAGAAGTTCCAGCCTAGGAATCTCCCTCACAAGTAAGTAAACAAGGTGTACGCGTCTCACAGTTACCTATTTTTGGAAATAATTTATCACTAGTGCAACTGTCCAACTGATCTATACTATAATAAGTGTAATGGTTTTGAACTAAATGTGTATTTCTTTGAAATAAGTATATATATATATATATGTTGGCCTAAAAGTTTTTTTTTTTAAGTTAACCACATCAAAATAAAAGTTGTACATGTTGTTTGAAAAAACACACATTATTATAACTTAATGAGATTGTAGTCTCGATTTCAAAATATGCATATTTAATAGATCAATTTTTATGTCAGCACCATATTAAAACAAAAAACAAAAACAAGAAACATAAGTGTTTTAAAGTGACATGAGGTACCACCACATTAATAAATTTTCAGTCTAAAACTTATTTTTTTTTCTACTAGTAAATTATGCACACGATGCGTGCTTGATTTTTTTTATTTTTTCAAACATAAATTCTATCCTTTTTGGCATAAACAGGGGGTAAGAATTTGAACATCAGACATTTTTTTGGCTAAATCTTGTAGGTTAAGCCTCTATTACTAAACCTTTCTTTTATTAATATTTTTAACTTATTCTTTCTTTTATGTTTTTAAAATTAAACTTGATGAATGATATAAGAATTTTAAGTGAATTTATTTAGAATTTATTATGGTGTATTAACATAGTCTTTTGTGTTAAGTAAATCATTTCACTTTGTTAATTGATTGAATTTTCCTTTTTGATTTAATACTTGATTGTGTTTGTGAATTGATTGATAAGATATTTAATTGATGTAATATTTGTTTTATTTACTTTTTTTCAACATAAATGAACTAAATCTTATAATAATGTTTCTTTTTTTGGTGGCTCAATTATAACTTAATTGTTTTCAGCATTTAAGTTAATTTTTATTAATGCTATACTTGAGTTTGAATTTGTTTTTCCCCTTTTTTTGGTAGTAGTTGATTTAATAATCGACCATAGCTCTCTCCTTTCTCTAATATAATAGAGATAATAATAAATAAATTGATAAACTGATTGTTGATACATAAACCTTGATATATCTTCTTTACTATACATTATTTCCAATCTAGCTCAACTATATTAAAATCCTTAAGGTCTGATTTTATTTCTATAAAAGATTGTTGCTACGATGGAAAGTATTATTAAGTATTGTCATCTAGTTGTCACTAAACTATTTCATTAAATTTTGACAGATTATTGAACACTTCATAAATTATTAATTACCTATTGTAGGCGTACTTTTTATTTCGCCTACGCGGTGTGAGTGCGTATTAGATTTGACAACCCCACTGTTAAGGTTTTATTGAAAATTGTTTTGTATTGAAAGAAGTCGCCAACAATTCTTTTTAGGAAGAATCATAAACCTAATTGGATATAGGAAAATCATAGGGACAAATTATCTAATGTAGATTTCCCCGTCATGACTTCATATATGGTCAAAACGAACCAGAGATTGAGTTCGGGGGTGATGGTACGAATATAGTCATAATGAACCACATTCGCCCAAAGTTGGCCTCTACTAAATATCGATTCACTGCAGATTTTATACCAAAGAATAATCAAATAACGTTTTAATCACCCTAAAAAAATATTTAGTCTAAATTGGTTCAGGAAACACATTAAAGACTATTTTTAGTGACAAGTTATTATGCAATCAATATTACAGGGAACCTAGCAAGTTGTCAAAATTAATCTGATTAATATTAGAACAGTTCTTTAGGTCTTTGATTAGCAAAAATAACATGTGGCTGATAAAAGCAATAAGCAGGACAATCATATAATATGCATATAATGATCAGACATGCATAATAATATATGAAAAGAAAATAAAAAGGAAAGAAGAAGGTTTAGAATATACAGTAGAGCGATTTTATATTAAAGATCTACATCAGGAAAAAAAAAACTGTTAGTAACTTCAATATAAAAATAATTTATTCAAGGACCCTCAGGATTATACCGTGGCTTGGGTCTGAGAGATTGACAACCTTCGGGACGAGCAATCGTGAAGCCTGAAAATCTGAATATCTGAAAGTATGTAGATTGAATGTATTTTGTGTTTGAAAGTATGAGTTTTTGTAGGGAAGTTTTGTAGTTTGTCGAGAGGTTCGTAAAGTATTCGTCGAGTGTTATGTGAGAAATCCGTCCTCTGATCTGTACGGAAATTAGACCTATTTATAAGAAAAACAGCATTGCGCCTCACGCGCATGCTGCGCCAGGCGCAGCTGACGTGGCAAGCACATGACGCGACATGACCAGTAAAAAGCATACACGTGGTACGCGCTTTGAAAAAGATAAGAAAGAAAATCCGCTTCTCAAGCAGAGAGTCGCGTCTGACGCAGGACTCTGAATGAGTCAGAAATCCACGAGTCAAGTGCAGATTAGTGCACCTGACACGTGGACAGAGCTGCGTCTGACGCACAGACGTGCGCTAGGCCCAAGGCCCTGCGCCAGGCGCAGGTTGGTGCGTTAGGCGCACCAGCCTGGCTCCTGCCGTGTCTTTGCCAGCTTTATTTAGAACGCGTTTAAAAAGATTTCTTTTATCCTTTAATTACGGAAATCTGATTTTACGGGATAAAATCTGATCTTGACTTCAAAAAATATCTTTTGAAAATATTTATTTATTAAAATAAATCAATTAATTATCAATTAATTGGGCTTTTCAAAGAATTGGGCTCAAATACAATTATATATCATGAATAATTAATTGGGCTTTAAAATAGGACTTTAACACTTTTCGAAATGGTTTTGAATGGCTCTTCGGACTGCTCTGCCCTTGGATCGGACCAATTAAGACCACGTTATGTTTCATCATCGGATCCTTAAATGGGGAGACACGATTATGTGTCTACAGAAGCCCCCACTTTGACTGAGGTTCAGGAAACCGATAGTCAAAGTATACGGTGTCGGCACGGAGAACGATTCTAAACGCTCTGCAGTTTAGAACTGATCTGTAACCGCCGGTCTCTGTAAAACAAAGTTAGTATGCAGGACAATTACTACAAGCAATCTGATTATCTGTAGGGAAAGATGTTAGCAGATAGGTGCAAACAACTCACATAAGCACATAGTGATGCAATAATGCAAACTTAGACTCTCTAAGGATGCACAAGACGCTATGCAAGGATTTAGGTTATGCAAAGCTAAAGGGTGACACGTCATGCAAGGTTAGGGTTATGTAAGACTAGAATGCAAGGTCAGGATTTTGCAAGGCTAGAAGATGTATAGAATGATAGAATGATTAGAAATATATTGAATGATTTTCGGAAATCGTCTTTAGTAGACAATCGGGGTTCGTAAACGAGGTCCGCTGATTACAACTCTTCGGGAGTTTGATTTGAATTGGAGGAAACACCGCACATAGGAAGCCCCCACTTTGGGTGAGCTTGCCGTGAATTAGGCATGAGCCTTAATCGAAATGTATTTGATCTGATATTGAAATGTACTTGATCTGTCTTGAATCGTTGAAAGTCGTCACTGGGGATTGTACTGGGGATTCTTCTTTGGGAAGATGATTAGGCAAAGTCAAATATCGCCAGAAATCATGGAATTGTCAGAGAGTCCTTCAGGGAAAAGGAGAGCTTGGATTGAAAAATAAAAGGTTGAAATTTGGAACTTAAATTAATGTAGGTGGGAAAGGCTTTAACGAGGCTAGGTTCAGACTCGAGTCTATGTCGGGATCTAAAAAGAAATGATGCTCCTAAATTCTAGAAAGTCAAAAATCATTAGACCATGACTAATTTCATTCTATTGAAGCGGTCGGACCTCGAGATGAGGATTCCTACGTATCCTTGCAGAATCTGACCATTAGTAGTTCTGGATCTGATTTCTTTTTTTATTATCATTTTTTTTTGTGCCCTAATTTTTGCCTAGGCCACCCTTTCGGGTTTTCAACCTAGCGGGCTTGGACATACCTTGAAGAAGGAGTGAAGGAAGGATTGATGAAAGGTTGAAAGTTTTAAGGCTTGATTGGTTTGAGGAATGAAGAGTCATGGATTTGGATTAAAGGTTAAGGGTTTTGAAGGATTGAAGGATTGGAATGAGGGGTAGAACTTGTGTGCAAGCCCCCTAGCTTGACTTTTCATTTCTTTGCCTTTGGCTCTTTCATTTTTGCATTTTTTTGTTTGTCATGTGCGTTTTCTCTTGCTTTTGTTTTTTATTTCACTTTGAATTTTTCATTTTTTTTTTGTTTTTACCTGGCATTGATTGATTGGATGTTTTTTATGTAGTAAGGGTTGCACACAAGTTTGGTTTAGGGTATTCTGTGGAGCTTTGAATTGAAGGGATTGTTTGGCTAATGATGGTTTAAGAATGATGGCTTATGAAAGGTAATGGAAGGGAGAGGGGAATAACTCCTGATCCAAAGTATGTCCCTTTATTTTTTTATTTTTCTTTATTTTTTTTTCTTTCAGATCTCTTTTTGTTATTATTAGTCAAGTTCATTTAGGTGATTTGAGTTTCATCATTGAATTAAAAGCATAAATAAAATGATGGAAGGCCAATGAAAATGAAAATGAAAATGCAATTATTTTATTAATCAGAAATAAATAGAACAAGGCTTATTAGAAATAAAAAAAAATAGATGACATGGACTTGACAAAAAGGGAAATGAAGGAGCTAGGGGAGGGACTCTTTGACTCAACTTAGAAAATTAGCGTTAAATGACTAAGCCCCGGCGTTGTTCAGGTGCTGCCCAAGGGGTTGCTGCTATTGCTGACTTTTGCTGCAGGTGGAATTGGCAATCTACCGTCTTCAACCATATCCTGCATATGATGCTTCAAAGTTCAGCATTGCGATGTCAGATACCCATTCCCTTGATGATACTTGTAGTAGAGTTGGGGTTCCACCTACTGGATCTCTTCTCCAGAGGAAGGTCCGGAGTAGGGCCAAGAGGCCGAAGTGCTCCTTTTGCATGAAGCCTAGTAAAAGCTTCTTCTAGAGACATGCCCAAAGGAGTGAATGTCCTTTGAGGTCCTTGATAGCCTTTCTTGTCAGTAGCTATGGCATTGACCTCATTGCTTTTGGAGCTAGAAGGGCCATTGTTACTCTTCTTGAAAGAGTTGTTGTTGTTGGAACCCTTATTCTTATTGGCCTGTACCTCCTCTTCAATTAGCAGGCCTACCTTATAGAGCTTCGTGAAAGACTCTATAGGTTGGAACTTGATATGATCCAGGTTACGGATCACCAATCGGACTTGATCCTCTTGGGATGGCCTGTTAGTCATTTGCGCAGCCTTTTCCCTCCATCTGTTAAGGAAGGTGACAAAGTCTTCGTTGGAATTCTGCTTAGTTACTTCCAACTCACGAAGGCCAATAGGGAGCTGAGTATTGTAGATGTATTGTTTGTGGAACTGTTCTCTGATGTAGTCCCAGTCATTCAGCTTGGCTTTATTTAGTGATCTGAACCACTTGGATGGATGTGCATCCAAGGTTAAAGGGAAGGCATAAGCAAACATGTCCTTGCTCATGCCCTTGACAGCCATAGAGATGGAGAAAGTTCTCAAGTGGTCATCTGGGTCTTCGACCCCCTTGAATTTTGGGAGGTCACCCAATGTTACCTTTTTAGGGAGTTTTTCCCTCAATTCAGGATCAATCGTGTCATGGCCGTGAGCCTGACCCTCGAGTGCCGGAATTGACTGGATCAATTGCTCGAGTTTTTCAAACCTCAGTTCTGTGTTGGTCTTCATTGGTGATGGGGTGTCGCCTTGCTCGTCCTCTTTAGTTAGCTTCTCCCTCAGTGCCTTAATCTCTTTGTCTTGGTCCTCAAGACGTGAGTTCATCAGTTAAAGTTGTGTCATAATGGCACTGAGTTGTTCATTAGTGTCCCCCATTTCAGATGATGCTTCAGAAGAGTCAGAGGATTCATCTGAAAATGTGAGGATGCGTTTGACAAGTCTAGGAGTAGGTCGACCTTGTTGCCTCTCTGTCGGACGTTCCCAAATTATAATCTCAGGACCTGTCTTGAACAGAAATCGAATGGACCTCATAAATTTTTAGAAATGATGCTTTCGAAATGAGAAATGGAAATGAGGGATGAATAAATGGAGATGAGAAATGAAAATGAAAGTGGAAATGGGGATTAAAAATGGAAGATGAAATGGAAACGAGAAGTGACTAGTGATGGGTGCGATTATGGTTATGATGGTGACATGGGCCTAACTATATGCATATGCAGATGTGAATTGGATTAGACTTGACTAAGCAAGCAAAATTGACTGAATGGCTGGGCTTTTATGCTAGTTTCACTAGACTTAATGGATTGCCTTTATGGACTTATGGGTGATTGGCTTCACCAGACTCGATGATTTTGGGCCATTATGGACTTAGGGTGGACTAGCTTCGCTAGACTCAAGGGTTTGGACTGCTATAGATGTAAGGTAAGAGTAGCTTCGTTAAACTCGGAGGGTGCCTTTATGGTCTTGGGGTGACTAGCTTCGCTAGGTCAATGTGCCGTTATGGACTTATAGGGTGTTGTTATGGACTTAAAGGGATGACTAGCTTCGCTAGGTCAAGGGGCCGTTATGGTCTTAGAGGGATGGCTAGCTTAGCTAGGTCAAAGGAATGCCGTTATGGTCTTAGAGGGATGACTAGCTTAGCTAGGTCAAAGGGGTGCCGTTATGGTCTTACAGAGATGATTAGCTTAGCTAGGTCAAAGGGGTGCCGTTATGGTCTTAAAGGGATGACTAGCTTAGCTAGGTCAAAGGGGTGCCGTTATGGTCTTAGAGGGATGACTAGCTTAGCTAGGTCAAAGGGGGCGCGGTTATGGTCTTACAGGGATGCTAGCTTCGCTAGACTTAATGGTTTGGACTTCGTCCTATATGGATTTGGAATTGGACTGGATTGACTCTGGAAATGAGTCGGGCCTTATGTGGACCTAATTCTGGACTTAGTCCTATATGTTTGAAGTTAGACTTGAAAATGCACATGGGCTTGATATTAGATTGGAATAGAGTTGGATTAGACTTGGACTGGGATTGACATAGACTAGGGTTCGCATAAGGATGCAAATGGGCCTAGGAGCTAGACTTATATGGGCCTAAGATGGACTCAATGCTAGAGAATGTATGGACTTGAAATGCACATAGACCTGAATGAATGCAAAATAGATTCTAATGCATATGGGCCTAGAATGAATGCAAATGAATTGGATTGAATTGGTTGATTGAATTGGATTGGATTGAAGGTGTTTAGACTGGGCTTAGAATTTTCGAAATTCATTTTTGAAAGGAACCCCTTGTTTTATCTTTTGTTAGGAAAAGATGATGAATTGATTTGAAAAATATTTTGAAATGTTGTGGTATGATGATGATTAGTAAATGTTTTTGAAAAAGGTAGAATAGAAGAGGGTGTAGGATTGATTTTGAAAAATATAAGTTTTTGAAATTGATTGAATATGGTAGAATAGAATTGATAAGGAAGATTAGTTGAATAACAGGGAGAAGATGGGAAGAGGTAGACATGCATGATGACTCTAACTCTACTATGACCCTTTAGACGCATTTTTTTTTAGGACAGACTTGACCTTGCATGAAAAGACTGATTTTTATATGTTGAATTAGGTGATAAGCCTAAATGACCAGATTACGCGAATGCAGAAAGACAGACGCACATAGGACAGACGTAGGATCGACAATTACGATGGCTATATTGACGAAAAGCGTGTTATGCACAGACTGCGTGCCGTGCAGCATTGTTGCGCGCGGCGCACAGCCGTGCGTCTGGCGCGGGAGTGGTGCGCCTGGCGCAACTTAATGCGTTTGGCGCACTACTCCCCGACACGTTTTTCGGGGATTTAGGCGACGAATTGGCCGATTGACGAAAATTTGCTTGTTTGTTAGACGCGATTTTAGGGACGCATAATAATGACAGTTTGACAAAATAATAGCAGGCAAGAATGGCAATCACAAGCAAATGTCATATAACATGGATGCAAAAGTTCCAACCTAAAGTCCAGTTCTATGTTTTAAACTATTAGTCAGGTTTAGGTTCAGTCTGAAAAGGATCCATGACTAAGAGATTGATCCCACGCTTCGTACCCCTGCTTAAAGAGGTGGCCACGTGTAAGACGCACTCTAGTCTCAAGTCAGGAACAAGAGAACAATGCCATGGTTGGGTAGGTTTGCTTATGACTAAGATCCAACAATATCGCTCAGGAAGCTTTTTGGAAGGACAAAGCGCAAACCCTCCGGGGGTGACCTCTGTAACACCCCGTAATTTTCACTCTTTATTTTTGGCGTTAGTTTATTTTAAAATGATATTCTTTTCGTAAAAATAAATAAATAAATAATTTATTATTTTCTCTAGACCAATGATTTTTATTCTTTATAATTTAGGAGCCGAATTAATAGTTTATTATATGGTGTGTTAGTGTGTGCATTATATTTATATTTATAATATAATTTATTAGAATTATTTTTTTTATTATTAAGTATTTTCAAAATTTAGGCGCGATTTAGGAATTAACCGTTTTATCGCGTATCGGGCTTTCGGAGCATGGATCATTGTTGAATTGGGCCGAAAGTTTTGTGTGGGTGTTGGGCTTGGGGCAGCCGGCCAAGTGGAAGAAATAGGGGAGCCTTCTTCTTTCTTTTCTTTTTATTTTCCTTGTGACTCTTGGTAGTTTGTAACTCCTATAACCCCCTAATTATTCTCCTTCATTAAAACCCTTTATTTCAACCATTAAACATTCATAAAATTCTGATTTTTATTCAAAGAAGTTCAGCAGCATCATTCTCATTTAACCCCCCACCGTTTCAAGAAAAGAAAGAGAGAAAAGGAAGAGCAAAAGAAGAGAAAGGTTCAACCCGGTTTTTCTCTATCGCACCTTCACGAAAATCACCATAGCCGGAGATCTAACCGTTGGATCGTCTTCAATTTTGGACACAACGTTTACAACGCCTTGTTCTACATTCTGACCAGAGCGATTAAGAATCTAAGCTTTTGATCATCGGGAATCATGGTCGTAACAGAGCAGTACGAAACAAGAGTTTTCAACGTTCAAGAAGAAATGCCTAGTGTCTCGTTGCTACAATTCTCGTTCGTAATGCTTGGGGTTAGAAAAGGATTTGGATTGCATGATTAACTCGTGATTGTCTCTTTAGACTCAGCTCTCCTCCCGACGATCCAGGTAACTAGTTGTTATCTTAGAACCATAGTGATTAGGGTATTATTCGGTATTAGATTACTACGTTAGGAATTATCTAAAATACTTTTTGAATGAGATTTTTGATGAAATTTGATTTGAACATACGTGACACATGATATGTGAATACTGTTTAGAGAAAAATAATTTTCTCATGATTTTTAATATTTATTTGATTTAATTAGTATTTTGTGCGTTTTTGACTAAATTTCGTAATAATTATTGAACGACTGTTAAAATTGATGAAATCATTTTTATTTGATCATGTTACATGCGTATAATGTATTCCATGCCTTAGAATAATTTTTATCTACTGTTTACTGTTTTAATTAATTGATATATCTGTTTTTGTAATTTCTGTTCAGTCAGTATATAATTCATGAAAATTATTTATAGAGGCAGAAAAATTAATTTATTTGAATAATATGTATTTAAGTGAGTTTCTACATGTTATGTGAATTTTTGGTAATTTTTGGGCGTCTTTTTATATTTTTAATTATTATAATGGCTTATTTGAGGAATCTGTATATTAACTGTTAAAAATACTTTTTGAGTCCGAAAATTATAAATAAAAATTGTACCATGTCAGTAGAGCTATTAGGGTTATATGATAATTTTTGTGTGATTTTGATGCTCGAATTTGTAGGTTTCATAATTATTATGGTGTTTTTGTGATGAAATTGAGGACACACTATTAAATTGTTTGAGGGCTTGTAAATCAGATATAATTTATAATTTAATATATTCTGGGTTTCTGATTTTCAGTAGTATATAGTATGCATCATTTGGGTAACCACATGTTTAGGTTTGATTTATGAAATAAAATGATTTAATTGTTATTACTCTTTTAATGAATATGATTTAGAGTTAATTGGTGATGTATTTGTGATTGAGTGTGGTTGCTGTAAAAATCAGTATATTGTCATTGTTGATGTTTTGGAATGTTCAAGTGTTATTGTGAGAGATATTTGTTGAAAATTTGTAAGTGATTTATTTTGAGGATTTTTTGAAGAATTACTTTTGATGAATTATGGGTATAAGGCCGGGTGGCATCCCTTTTGCGAATATTTTTGAGATGAATAATACTTTGATGATATTTATGATTTTATTTTGAGATAAGAACATCCGGTGGGATAGATGTAGTCCCCGGTGAAGAACATGCCAACCACCTGGTTTGCGAACTAGGGTACACTGGGTTAATTGTTGTCGTCGAGAGTCGGGAGTTCTGCGTGTTCTACCCGGCATGGAGTTTGGCCATTCTTAGACACGGGCGGTGGGGAACGTAAGCCCATAGGCCGACCGGAGATTGCGATCGACAAACCTTAGGAAGTGATTTGCGAATCACTAGCGTTCGGTTTCGTCTCGGACACTTGTTTTACCTATACTTTTATTTTTCTAAAAGTACTCTTGAGATGATTTATTTATTTTTATCCAACTCACTTGCTATTTATTATTCATCTGCGTTATTTGTGAGTTATATGGAAGTGGATGCATATTGTAGTTAACTTGACTTAATTATTTCCTTTCTTATTAATCTATGTCTGAATCGTACTTTGATTGCTTTTGTTTGGGAGAACTGCTAGTTACTCCCACGATTGTGGATATTTGTTGTATATTTTGCGGGTTTTGTTGATGGGGATTTTCTTTGATTTTGGGCTCGGGTTGAGATGCGAGAAATAATCTATTAGGGGTTTTAGTTCTAGACTTTCTTTAGTTTGAGATAGTTTTTCATTTTTATCTAAGTAATTAATTTACTTATAGTATTTACTTATGTTTGTTTTTATCACTTAGTTATTTTAACACTATTCTTGTAGTAGTGACATTCCCAGAAGACGATGTTTCCGCCATCGTCCAATTAAATATATTATTATTATTTCTTTCTTTTTTGGTCTTTGAAATTGGGGTGTTACGTTGGTATCGAGCAAAACGCTCCTAAACTCTGAAAAGAGTTGCTAATGATTCTTTAGAATTATTAGTTAGCCATAGGATATAAAATTTGTTTAGAATTAAGTTTAGTTGTTTCACTATAATGAGAGTGTGATGGGTAGAGTAAGTAAAGGGAAGCCTTATGGGAATGTGATGTGCTCTCATGCTTATGGAGCATATGTTATATGTATAGTTATTTGTATTATTGGTGGAATTAGTCTACCAAGTTTGCTAATCTTATTTGCAGGGCCTCTTACATGTAATTTATTATCTCTTTTATCGAGTGCGCACGAAGCAAGTAATTTATAGTCTTTCGGTTTCGTTGTGTTTAAGTTGTTTTATGTTTTGCAATTTAGGAATAAGCTTTAATTTTATTTTAATATAGTCTTATGTGTTGCATTGCTTTTATTTTATTTGTTAGTTGCTTGATAGTATATGTTATTATGTGAGACAGTATATACTTTCTGTTCATTTTCAATTAAGTGTTGTTTATTATGTGAGTACTACGTATCTGTTTTATTGTTTACAAAACTTTCTAATTTGAATTTATATTCCAAATTATATTTTAGATCTTTGAACTTAATAAATTTTATACTTATGTTAGAGTTATTTTCTGACTTTCAAATTTTGTTATTGTTAAAATTTTGACATACTCTTTTGAAAAACGTTTAATTTCAATTGTCTTCAAATTTCTCTTACCGTTTTTGACCATCTATATTTATAAATATTTTCCTTTTAATATTTTTAGTTTTCATGCTAATCCTTGTTCGGCCTTTAATTATGGTAATAAGTTTTGTAGTCTTTGAAAATAAAAGTACCCTAATGAGTTGTTTTGGTGTTAGTTTGAAAGTAGATGTAAACTATTTTGTTTTAAAGGTTAGCATTCAACAACTTTTATTTTACTTACTAATTTACTTTTCTTATTAGCATTATTTTTTTTCGAACTCAAATGCGTGAAATGATCTCGTTTACTATTTGTTGTTCTTGTTTAAATATTTAGTGCTTTCTAATTGCAAAGCAAAATTTTGGTTGTTTTCATTACTTCTTATTTAATTATCTGATTTTGACTGATCTGTTTTATATTATTTGGAAAGGAAATTTATATACTCAGTCTAAATTTTAAACTTGTTTGAGTTGATATTGAGTCATAATGGGTGATTCCTTTGACTTGTATGTCAATTTGATAAGTCTAAATTTTAAACTTGTTTGAGTTGATATTGAGTCATAATGGGTGATTCTTGACTTGTATGTCAATTTGATAAGTTGACGATTTTATCTGTTTTGATTTAATTTCCTTTTTGAGTTGACATTAAGTTTATATTGGGTGATTCCAGAAACTCTAATGTTGATTTGATAAGAAGGCTTTCAAATATTGTTTTGTTGATACTAGATTGGTGGGTGGTTCCATGCACATTTGTGTCGACTTAACAAATTTTATAATTGTTGTTAATAATTTATTACTTTATTGCCTATTTATTATTAGTGTTTCGTAGTTGTGAAATTTATTTTAAAGTTTTCAATTTCTTTTGCGAACTTTAATTTTTCATATATATGTTTAGGAGGCTACGCTCTTATAACATATGTCATGAGTTGTGTTCGTAAGTGTATTTTAATAAAGCCTAGCTACTCTTTATTAAAGTGCTCTTATCTCTTTAAGTGGAGTATAAGCCGTGTGGTTACCTCTATTTAAATTGGTTTGGCTATCTATTTACGAACTTTTTCTTCTTCGTTTCTTTTCTAAAAATATTTATGTATGGTCGGATTTATTCTTTTATAATTTTACGTAACTATTTATTCCTGCTTCTTTTACAAAATTACCTATAGTTTATTGTGCAAAATTTTTACCTTAAACTTTCTAATACTTGTCTTTGGTTCTTTCACATTTTATAAAATGATTGTTGTTACCGTGCTTCTTTACTATACAACTCTTTTGGTCTTCCAAAATAAAATATATATTATTTGAGTTATCAAATTTTTATACCTGCAAAGTTGTTTAATTCTTAACTAAAATCCATCGTTTGTTTTCTTAATGTTCTTTATCTAGAGTTCTTTTTTGTCTCTTGGTTGTTTTGAAGTTTCGAGGACGAAACTCTTTTGGGAGTGTTTGTAACACCCCGTAATTTTCACTCTTTATTTTTGGCGTTAGTTTATTTTAAAATGATATTCTTTTCGTAAAAATAAATAAATAAATAATTTATTATTTTCTCTAGACCAATGATTTTTATTCTTTATAATTTAGGAGCCGAATTAATAGTTTATTATATGGTGTGTTAGTGTGTGCATTATATTTATATTTATAATATAATTTATTAGAATTATTTTTTTATTATTAAGTATTTTAAAATTTGGGCGCGATTTAGGAATTAACCGTTTTATCGCGTATCGGGCTTTGAGCATGGATCATTGTTGAATTGGGCCGAAAGTTTTGTGTGGGTGTTGGGCTTGGGGCAGCGGCCAAGTGGAAGAAATGGGGCCTTCTTCTTTTTTTTTTTTATTTTCCTTGTGACTCTTGGTAGTTTGTAACTCCTATAACCCCCTAATTATTCTCCTTCATTAAAACCCTTTATTTCAACCATTAAACATTCATAAAATTCTGATTTTTATTCAAAGAAGTTCAGCAGCATCATTCTCATTTAACCCCCACCGTTTCAAAGAAAAGAGAAAGGAAGAGCAAAAGAAGAGAAAGGTTCAACCGTTTTTCTCTATCGCACCTTCACGAAAATCACCATAGCCGAGATCTAACCGTTGGATCGTCTTCATTTGGACACAACGTTTACAACGCCTTGTTCTACATTCTGACCGAGCGATTAAGAATCTAGTTTTGATCTCGGGAATCATGGTCGTAAGAGAGTGAAACGGTTTTACGTTCAAAGAAATGCCTATTTCTTTACATTCTCGTGTAATGCTTGGGGTTGAAGGGATTTGATTGCATGATTAACTCGTATTGTCTCTTTAGACTCAGTCTCCGCTCTAACTTTGTTATCTTCATTTTGTTTTTTTTTAGTTATTATTATTTTTGAATGAGATTTTGATAAATTTGTTTGACATACGTCTATATGTAAACTGTTTGAAAAATATTTTCTCTATTTTTAATATTTATTTGATTTAATTAGTTTTTGTTTTGACTAAATTTCGTATATTATTGACACTGTTAAAATTGATGAAATTTTTTATTTGATCATGTTACATGCGTATAATGTATTCCATGCCTTAGAATAATTTTTATCTACTGTTTACTGTTTTATTAATTGATATATCTGTTTTTGTAATTTCTGTTCGTCAGTATATAATTATGAAATTATTTATAGGGCAGAAAATTATTTATTTGAATAATATGTATTTAAGTGAGTTTTATGTTTGTATTTTGTATTTTGGTTTTTTATATTTTTAATTATTATAATGGCTTATTTGAGGAATCTGTATATTAACTGTTAAAATACTTTTGAGTCCGAAATTATAAATAAAATTGTACCTGTCAGTAGGCTATTAGGGTTATATGTTTTTTGTGTGATTTTGATGCTCATTTGTGGTTTCTAATTATTATGGTGTTTTGTGATGAAATTGAGGACACACTATTAAATTGTTTGAGGGCTTGTAAATGATATAATTTATAATTTAATATATTCTGTTTTGATTTTCAGTAGTATATAGTATGTCATTTGGGTAACCACATGTTTAGGTTTGATTTATGAAATAAAATGATTTAATTGTTATTTTTTTAATGATATGATTTAGGTTAATTGGTATGTATTTGTGATTGGTGTGGTTGTGTAAAAATGTATATTGTCATTGTTGATGTTTTGGAATGTTCAGTGTTATTGTGGAGATATTTGTTGAAAATTTGTAAGTGATTTATTTTGAGGATTTTTAGAATTACTTTGATGAATTATGGGTTGGGTGGCATCCCTTTTGCGAATATTTTTGAGATGAATAATACTTTTGATATTTATGATTTTATTTTGAGATAAGAACATCTGGATAGATGTAGTCCGTGAAGAACATGCCAACCACTTTTGAACTAGGGTACCGGTTAATTGTTGTCGTCCGGAGTCGGGGTTGTGTTCTCGGCATCGGGTTTGCATTCTTGGACACAGGTGGTAAGCCTGGATTCGTCGCAAACCTTGGAAGTGATTTGCGAATCTAGTTTTTTCTTTTTACTTCTTTTATTTTTCTAAAGTACTCTTGAGATGATTTATTTATTTTTATCCAACTCACTTCTATTTATTATTCATTGCGTTATTTGTGAGTTATATGGAAGTGATGCATATTGTAGTTACTTGACTTAATTTTTCTTTCTTATTAATCTATGTATCGTATTTGATTTTTTTTGGAGATGCTAGTTACATTGTGTATTTGTTGTATATTTTGGTTTTGTTGATGGGGATTTTTTTGATTTTGGGCTCGGGTTTGCGGAAATAATTTTAGGGTTTTAGTTCTAGACTTCTTTAGTTTGATAGTTTATTTTTATCTAAGTAATTAATTTACTTATAGTTTTTATTTTTTTATCACTTGTTATTTTAATTTCTTGTAGTAGTGCTTACGATGTTTCCTCTCCATTAAATTTTTTATTATTTTTCTTTTTTCTTTTTTGTTACAACCTCACACATAGATCATGTGCTAATGAGGCAAGGTAGATTGTCCTTATGGTGGCTGAACAATAGCCATGCGTATGCAAAACTGTATATTATTCAAAGGCATAAAAATAAGAATGAATCGTATTTTTCATGTTTCACCCACTCATTTAAAAAATTATTTTTTTAAAATCCTCCCCAGTGGAGTCGCCAAATTGTAGGCGTGTTTTTTATTTCGCCTACGCGGTGTGAGCGCGTATTAGATTTGACAACCCCACTGTTAAGGTTTTATTGAAAATTGTATTGTATTGAAAGAAGTCGCCAACAATTCTTTTTAGGAAGAATCATAAACCTAATTGGATATAGGAAAATCATAGGAACAAATTATCCAATGTAGATTTCCCCGTCATGACTCCATATATGGTCAAAACGAACCAGAGATTGAGTTCGGGGGTGAGGGTACGAATATAGTCATAATGAACCACATTCGTCCAATGTTGGCCTCTACTAAATATCGATTCATTGCAGATTTTATGCTAAAGAATAATCAAATAACGTTTTAAACACCCAAAAAAATATTTAGTCTGAATTGGTTCAGGAAACACATTAAAGACTATTTTTAGTGACAAGTTATTATGCAATCAATATTACAGGGAACCTAGCAAGTTGTCGAAATTAATCTGAGTAATATTAGAACAGTTCTTTAGGTCTTTGATTAGCGAAATTAACATGTGGGTGATAAAAGCAATAAGCAGGACAATCATATAATATGCATATAATGATCAGACAGGCATAATAATATATGAAAAGAAAATAAAAAGGAAAGAAGAAGGTTTAGAATATACAGTAGAACAATTTTATATTAAAGATCTACATCAGGAAAGAAAACTGTTAGTAACTTCAATATAAAAATAATTTATTCAAGGACCCTCAGGATTATACCGTGGCTTGGGTTTGAGAGATTGACAACCTTCGGGACGAGCGATCGTGAAGCCTGAAAATCTGAATGTCTGAAAGTATGTAGACTGAATGTATTTTCCGTTTGAAAGTATGAGTTTTTGTTGGGAAGTTTTGTAGTTTGTCGAGAGGTTCGTAAAGTATTCGTCGAGTGTTATGTGAGAAATCTGTCCTCTGATCAGTACGGAAATTAGGCCTATTTATAGGAAAAACAGCACTACGCCTCACGCGCATGCTGCGCTAGGCGCAACTGACGTGGCAAGCACATGACGCGGCATGACCAGTAAAAAGCATACATGTGGTACGCGCCTTGAAAAAGATAAGAAAGAAAATCCGCGTCTCAAGCAGAGCGTCGCTTCTGACGTAGGACTCTGAATGAGTCAGAAATCCACGTGTCAAGTGCAGGTTAGTGCACCTGACACGTGGACAGAGCTGCGTCTGACGCACAGACGTGCGCCAGGCGCAGGTTGGTGCGCTAGGCGCACCAGCCTGGCTCCTGCCGTGCCTTTGCCAGCTTTATTTAGAACGCGTTTAAAAAGATTTCTTTTATCCTTTAATTACGGCGCTTTATTGAGGCACATCATGAATAATTAATTGGGCTTTAAAATAGGACTTTAACACTTTTCGAAATGGTTTTGAATGGCTCTTCGGACTGCTCTGCCCTTGGATCGGACCAATTAAGACCACGGTATGTTTCATCATCGGATCCTTAAATCGGGAGACACGATTATGTGTCTACACCTAGCATTTTCTAATATTTGTTACGGACTCACATGTGAAGGTGCTAAATTTAATTGAGCGTGTCTTGGGTGTAACATGTTACACCATAACTTCTTTTGTGACATACATAATGACATAGGCTTCAACAAGATAGAGATGGACTATACAAATAATGACATGAATCTCATGTGATTTTGCCGTTTATTTAATATATTTTGAGTTGTTTTTACAAAATAAGCGGTGGTTTGCGGGATATTACACTGAAAATTATGGTGTAACAATTACATCCAAGAATTTGCGAATTTAAATTAGGTATGATAACACGTTTGGGCACATGAATAATATGCATCAATGAATCGTTAAACAACAATATAATGCTAATAGGTTAATATGGTTCTTGTTTGGGCCCAATATCCCCTAGGCCCGGTTCTTGTGAGGAGGACCATCAAACCCCCGGGCAGGAGGGACAATGGGACCTATAGGATGGATACCCTAACCCAGGGTGCCTAGGGGTCTCAAGCAAAGAGTAAAAAGGCTTATTGCTTGAAAAGGCAACATAACCAAGCAGCCCCCTTGAGGCCCATCCTATCAATGTCCCCTTTATGGGATCCTCAACACTATAAATACCCAATGTCTCATCAGTGAACAGGTAATCAATTCTAGACCAACTGCTCAATACTTACAGATAAACATCCTAACTGACTTAAGCGTCGGAGGGGCGATCCCGGAAACACCCCCGGGGTAGTCTAACCCTTATTCTTGCAGGTCTCCACGGCATCCTTCAAGCACCCGGCTATTCTCAACGGCCATCGGCCCTCATCTTGACTAACTCCCCCATCTCAGAAGTTTTTACCCGAAACAGGTTGGCGCCGTCTGTGGGGAACGCCAAACAAAAAACCATGGCCAATGCTCGGAGATCCTGTCGAACCCAGCAACCTCCAAACTCACCACCTTGAGAAGGGAATCCCCCTCTTGAGGTAGCTGATGAAACAGCTGGCGACCCTCGTAGGGCCCCCGTGCTCTCAGAAAGACATCAACATATCCTCGAGGAAATAGCTCCTCGAGAAGCAGCCAGCGCAGCCAATCGAGGACCACCTCGAGAGAGAGGAAACCTCCCTCGAATTGAGCCCCCTCGAGTTGAGCAACCCAGTCCAAATCATGTCACCCAGCAAGACTTGCAGCAGCTGGCCGAGCGCCTCAGCGACAGTCTCGAATGGAGTCTTAGGGCCCTCGTTTACAGCCTCCAGAACGGAGGAGAGGGAACATCCAATAGACCCCCTACCCCACGACTCACTATGGGGCAGGACGGACGCAATCCTCCCCCCAATGACCCAGTTCCACAAGCGTTAGCTCGAGCCCCCCAGGATCCTACTCGAGCCCCTCGAGCTCCTCCCCAAGACCCCCCTAGCCGAAGGGATGCCCAACATATCATCATCGAGCGATCCCTCAGGCACGGTCATCGGGATGCTCGCGAAATCCTGGACGAGTCTCGCCGGGGTCGACCGAGACAAGAGAGAATACCATCCTCGAACCACAACCAAGGGAGGGAAGAGTCTCGACAACGCGGGAAAGGGCCCCGGGAGCACAACGAGGACGAAGCCAGCAGTTCTGAGACGAACGGGAATCTGACGCCCACTTTGGAAACCTCGGCTTCATCACGCCCTTCAGCGAAGAAATCATGCGAACTCCCAATCCTCGAAAGGTAAAAATTCCACCTATCGAGCATTATGGGGGAACAACAGATCCCGTCGATCACCTCGCTGCCTTTAAGGCACAAATGAGTGTGCAGATGGGGAGCGAGGCAGCTTGGTGCAAATTCTTTCCCAACACACTAAAGGGGCTCGCGCTCACTTGGTTCACGGAGTTGCCACCAGGCGGTATCTCGAACTTCGCCTCCCTCGAGACTGCCTTCAAGCAAAATTTCATTGCAGGGAGGAAGGCACCGAAAGACCAGCATTCACCTAATGTCGATAAGGCAGCGCAGAGAAAAAGACCTGGCAGACTATATCAAGAGGTTTAATGAGGAGTCCCTAAAAGTCTCCGACCTACAAGATAGCGTGGCGTTCACAGTTTTGATGTCTGGCCTCTACCCATCGAGCCGATTCAAGCTAAAGCTCGCAGAAAGCGAAGCCTCCACTTGCTCTGAGGCAATGAACCTCGCCCATAATTTCATTCAAGAATCTGACATATGTAAGACGCATGATGAACCCAACTCTAACAAAAGGAAAAATGACTACGAGACTCAAGGTGACCCCCTTCGAGAAGCTTCTCGGAGGGAAAGAGAGAAGAAACCTCGGGTTGATGACAACGGCTACGACCCTCGATTCAACCAGCCCCGTTTCTGAGTATACAGTGGCCTAAGGGCGAAATCAAAAATTGGGCCCTAATCAACAAGTAAAATCAATGATATACAATGAAAATTCTAGAACAAATTAAAAGTGATATACAGTTGAATGCACACATCAAATCACACATTTCTAATACTTAGATGAAACAAATATATAAATTAGACAAAAGAAGAAGATCAAAAAGACCTTCTGAGGAGGATCATTATCAGGTTCAACAATATCGCCTTCTAACTCAACATCAGATTCAACAATTTCATCCTCTTCTTCTTCTTCTACTACTTCTTCAACATGTGGCTTTGCTTCCGCCACATGATCCTCGTCACTCTCATCGACATCTCTAGGTTTCTGCATTCACATATTTCAACAACAAAATTATAAATAAATATAAAAAAATAAAAAAAATAAAAAAAATTGAAAAAAAATGAGCGAAGAATGATAAACCCTAGAAAACATACCGCGTTCTCGGAGGCGGAAGGAAGCTTCGCTCCAAGACTGAAAAATAAAAACAGAAAAGAAGAAATAGTTTAAATTTATTTTGTTTTTTTTTTAAAAACTGCTGTCATACTTACAACTTACTGGCTTTTCGTTTTTTTGGGCAGGGGGCCCTGGGCTTCCGCCTCGTTCGCCCTGGGCCAAATACGGGCCTGGATACAACCTCAACCGAAGGGAGATATACCTCGATATCAAGGAAAAGTACAACTTACCGAAACCAACACCCATCAGAACTTCCATCAACAGCAAGAAGCTTTGGTGTGAGTACCATCACGATTGCCGGCACACCACTCGCGATTGTAGAGAACTCAAAAGACCATTAGACACGTTGGCGGATGAAGGAAAGTTGAATCGATATTTAAAGAACCCCGCAGAAAAGAAAAAGGAGACTCGAAAAGAGAAAGAGTCGAGGAGTGAGGAAACAGCAGGATTCGTCAGTGTCATAGCCGGAGGGTACGTTTCGGGTGGCTTGACCAGCCGCTCTCGAAAGAAACACCTCTACACCCTGTAACACGGGACGGCGGATACGAGCAGGACCGCAACCTGTCCCACCATGACCTTCAAAGACAGCCATCGACCTATTCAAACCCCGCACGATTACCTCCTAGTCGTCGAAATGAAAATCGCCAACCTGAGGGTGGGTCGAGTGCTCATAGACAGCGGGAGTTCTGCGGATATCATAACCATGGATTGCCTGGCAAAGCTGAAATATCAAAAGAGTGACCTCCTACCCATCAGCCAACCGCTTGTAGGATTTGGGGGGCAATCCGTCCACCCTCTGGGATCGGTCAAGCTTCCTACGAGAATGGGAGAGAAAGGTCGAGGGAGGAGCGAACTCATCGGTTTCCTCGTCGTCGATGTTGATCTCCCCTACAACGCCCCACCCTCAACAAAGTAAAAGCTGCCATCTCGACCTACCAGCTACTACTGCAGTTCGAGGTCGACGACGGGAAGGTCGCCCAATTATTTGGGGATCAGAAGTCTGCCCGGGAGTGTTACGTCAACAGCCTGAAGCACCAGCACGACACTACAACAAACAAAAGGAAGCACCCCGAGCCTGAAGGGCCCCTCCCCACGATGGGAATCTATGTCGCCGAGAACCCCAAACGGTATGAGAGACCTCGACCCGTAGATGAGGACGAAGAGGTATGTAATAACGACACACGGGGGAGGACGATAAGAATCGGCAAACAGATCCCTGAAGGCACCCGAGCTCAAATCATTGATGTCATCCGCGAGTTCCTGGATGTGTTCGCCTATACGGTCAACGAAATGCCGGGCATTGATCCTAAGGTCATGGTACACCGCCTCAATATCAAAAAGGGCCATCCCCCAGTGAAGCAAAAGCTAAGGCATCAGGGTGCCGAGAGAAGTAAAGCAGCGGCCGAGGAAGTGAAAAAGCTGATAGCAGCAGGTTTTATCAAAGTTTGCCAGTACACCGAGTGGTTCGCTAACGTGGTGTTAGTCCGCAAATCAACTGGCTCGTGGAGGATGTGTGTCGACTTTACGGACCTGAACAAGGCCTGTCCAAAGGATGACTTCCCCCTCCCCAAAATCGATAGACTTGTCGATTCGGCTGCTGGACACGCCCTCTTCAGCTTTATGGATGCCAACGCGGGATATCACCAAATCCCCATGGCAGAAGAAGATAAAGTCCACACAGCATTCACCACAAACTCGGGGGTATACTGCTACAAAGTGATGCCGTTCGGTCTCAAAAACGCTGGTGCTACCTATCAACGCTTCGTCAATAAGATGTTTGAAAATCAGATAGGAAGGAATGTCGAGGTTTATGTCGACGACATTATCGTCAAGAGCCAGCAGGAAGAAGAGCATGTATCGGACCTTGGAGAAACCCTATCCACCTTACGCGCCCACAATATGAAGCTGAACCCGAAGAAGTGTGTCTTCGGCGTAAAGGGAGGAAAGTGCCTCGGCTTTCTAGTCGACGAGAGAGGCATCGAGGCTAACCCATACAAGGTTCAGGCCATAATTGAGATGAAGAGCCCTCGAACCGTCAAAGAAGTCCAGCGCCTAACCGGTTGTATGGCGGCACTAGGACGGTTTCTATCTAGGTCAGCAGACAAAAGCTTATACTTCTTCAGAACACTAAAGCAACCGACCTTCGACTAGGACCCGCCAGCAGAAGAAGCATTCCAACAGCTAAAAGCACACATAGCTAGCCTTCCCAAGCTCGTCTCCCCCTTACCAGGGGAGACGCTGTTCGTGTACTTGGCTGTGTCAGAAAATGCACTTAGCGCCGTCCTCGTTGCTGAGAGAGAAAAGAATCAACACCCCTTCTATTTCATCAGTCACGCCTTTCGAGGCGCGAAAGCTAAATACCCCCCAGTCGAAAAGATGATATTCGCCCTGGTGATCACCACCCGCAAACTCAAGCCATACTTCCAAGCTCACCCCATCAAAGTATTAAGAAGTCAGCCCCTCCGCAAGATAATCGAGGGTAAAAATCAGTTGAGCAGGGTTACGGATTGGTCTAATCAATTGTCGGACTTCGGTATAGAATTTGAACCCCGCCGGGCAATCAAGGCTCAGGCGTTGGCCTACTTCATCGCCGAATGTACCTCGAAGGCCCCTGGGAATTATTCGTCGACGGGTCGTCTTCGAAAGCAGGTTGCAGAGCCGACTTGTTGATCCTCGATCCTCAAAGGAACAGGACGGAGTACGCCGTGAAGTTCGCCTTCACTGCCTCGAACAATGAAGCAGAGTACGAAGCCCTCTTACTCGGGCTGCAACTCTGTAGGGCGGCAGGTGCTCGAAACATCAAAGCCCACTCAGACTCCCAACTCATCGTGGGACAAGTGACTGGGGAATTCGAAGCCAAGGAAGACAGTATGAAGATGTACCTCATGAAAATCAAGGAGGAAGTAAGCAATCTGGCAACCTTTGCCATCACCCACATTCCAAGATCAGAAAATCAGCAGGCAGATGCATTATCAAGATTGGCCAGCTCCGCCGACGATTTGTCACCCCGCCCCATAATGTGGGAAGTACTTAACACCCCTAGTATCAATAAAGGAATAACTACCCTATACAGGAGCCCCACATGGATGGACAAGTTGGTGTCCTTTGCAAGGGATGGGGTACTGCCTGAGAACGAGCTAGAGGCCGAGAAGGTAAGCAGGCAAGCCCGATGGTTCGTGCTCCATGAGGGGCAGTTGTACAAGAAGTCCTTCACCCACCCACTCCTTCGGTGCCTAACCCCGCAGGAGGGCGACTACATACTTCGAGAAATACACCAGGGAGCTTGTGGTAGCCATCAGGGTGCCAGGACCATCGCCGCTAAAGCCCTTCGAGCGGGGTACTACTGGCCGACGTTAAAGGAAGATGCCCCGAACTTGGTTCAAAAGTGCAAGGAATGCCAGATGCACGCCAACTTGCCCCATCAAGCAGCAAGCCCCCTCACTACCATCCAGGCCCCTCTGCCCTTCGACATGTAGGGCATGGACCTATTAGGGCCTTTTCCCCCTGCATCAGGCCAACGGAGGTTCCTGTTAGTCGCTATCGACTACTTCACAAAGTGGGTCGAGGCCCAACCATTAGCCTCCATCACCGACAAGCAAGTTCAACAGTTCATTTGGCGTAATTTAATAACTCGATTCGGCGTCCCTCGAGTCCTTATATCGGACAATGGGCGACAATTCAACAGCGGACCCACGAAAGAATACTGCTCTCGATTCGGCATCGAAACCAGATTCTCCGCTGTCAGTCGACCCCAGACCAATGGACAGGCTGAGGCCGCCAACAAGGTAGTCCTGAAGGGATTAAAGACCATGCTAGAAGGAGCCAAGGGCTCATGGATCGATGACCTACCTGGGATATTGTGGTCCACGAGGACGACAGTTCGAGAAGCCACAGGACAAACACCGTTCAACTTAGTTTATGGGAGCGAGGCTGTGCTGCCCGTCAAAGTCGGCATCCCCTCACCACGGATAACCTTCTACGACCACAACAACAATGAAGAAGAGAAACGTGTAAACCTCGATCTCCTCCCCGAGACTCGAGGCAACGCGCTTCTCAAGGCCATCTCCTACAAACTCAAAATCACCAGGCTCTTCAATCGACGAATCAAGCATCGACCTCTGCAGGTCAACGATTGGGTTCTTCCGGAAGTTCGAGGCCACCGGCAGGGAACCTCGCCTTGGTAAATTACAGCCCAACTGGAAAGGGCCTTACAAAATCACAAAGGTCGTTCGACCAGGCACATACCGCCTCGAAGACCAGGAAGGCCGCCCCTTGCCCCGACATTGGAATGCGGACAATCTTAGAAAGTTCTATGTATAAGCTCAGGCCCGGCCTTCGAAGCAATACATTTTACAAGTTTCAGCCCTCGAAATTAGGGGCATCTACTATGAACATCCTTGGCAGAATGAAAAGCCATCTTTTGTAAAGTTGTCTCAGCAAATTTATGTATACACCTATCGAGTTGTAATACACCTATTGAGTTGTAAAACACCTATCGAGTTGAATACATCTATCGAATTGTAATATCGGGCTGACAGCAAATTTTGCAAACAAAATAGATCGAAGTATGCGCTTTAAGTATACACCTATCGAGTTGTAATACGCCCATTAAGTTGTAGTACAACTATCGAAGTCACATCAAACATAGACAAAAATGTCAAAGCATAAACTTGTTAAAATAAAAATACATGGATGGGATGAATAGCAAATTTTATTAATGAAGGGAAGTACAAGCCATCAAGATGGCAAAGTTACTCACATAAGGAACATCTAGAGATTAGAACTAAACTATAAGGGTCTAACATTAACCCTTGTAGGAGCCAGAAGGAAGAAAGAGGAAGATGAGGGAGGCGGTATCATGGGTGAGAGCCCTCGAGATCGGCAGCAGCGAGATCGGCAGCAACAGGAACTTGTTCCTCGACCTGAGCGACCCCCGCGTCACCCTCTCCTCGAGGAGCCTCAGCATCCTCTTGGGAGAGAGCAGCAACTCCCTCCTCAACCTCCTGCCAGGAAAGGCCAGGAGACAGCATCTCAAGGACGGCTCGAACGTCCTTGAGAGCCTCAGAGCGACCGACCTCACAAGCTTGAAGGGGGGCATCCTCGAGGAAGATCCTCCCGGCTTAGGAGAGCTTCCAATTCTCGATGATCAGCTCCCGACAAGCAGTCGCCTCCTTGACGGCATCGGTAGCCCTCTTGTCGGCCTTCCCCGCCCTGGCCAAGGCCTCCTTCCTGTCCTTCGAGGCCTGACGATGCCTCCTGCTGGCCGAGTCCCTCTGCTTAGTGAGGTCCTCGATGGTCTGCTGGGCCTCGACCATCTTCTCCTTGAAGTCCAGCTGATCCTTCTTAATAGCTCCCTCAGCTTCAGAAAGCTTCAGCTCAGCAATCCGGACTTGATTGTTGAGGGAGCTTCTCTCGTCGAAGGACATCTGGTCCTTGACTCCAGCAGGGGCAGTACCCCGAAGACGGTGGGCTAGAGCAGAGACCCTGATCGAGAGCTGCAGAAAACAAAAAAGTGTAAGCAACAAATTACCCAAGTAAAGAGGGAAAGAGAAAGGAGTAGGCACATACCTCGACAAGGGTAGCCTTCAGGGCCTCGAGCTCCTGACCATCGGTACCACAGCATGCTGCCTCATCAGCAGCTGTCATAAAAAAGGCGGAGGCCCTCTCGAACCTCCCAGCCAGGTCAGCCCTTGAGAGGGCAGAAAATGGAACAACAACAGTCGAGGGGGATGACCGCTCGACCTTCAGCCTCTTCGCTGGGGCCTGCTGCACCCCAGGCGAAATAACGGGAAAGACAACCGAAAAAGGAAGCTTCCCCTCGGGTTTAGCCTCGAGGGGCTGCTGCTTCACCGCAGGAGCCAGGGGAGGAAGGGCCTTTGTGGCCGAAATTAAAGTCACATCCTCTGTCGAGGACGCTGCCTCGAGCCTAACAGTCTTCGAGGCATCGGTGCAACCTCGTGCCAGCAGAGGCGGAGTTCGAACCCGCCTTCGCCAACTGGCGGCGTTTGGCTGCTCGAAGAGCCTCAGGAGTGATCAATGGTTGATACATCGTAATATAGGCAAGAAGGAAGGTCGAGATTGAAAGTTTGGAGGAAGAAGGTGTGAATGGTGTAATGACAGCGTTAAAACACCTTAAACTTATAAGAAAAGTAAATCACGAATTCCAAGGCTGCAATAACTACCCTCATGGGCCTCACAATAGCAGAAGCCCATCATCCAAAGAGCCTGTCATGTGTACAGGGCCCAAAGCTCCCCATGGCACCCAAAGCATGGGAAAGACTGCCCTACCCTCAGTACCAGAAAACATCCAAGGCCACAACTCATGGAAAAGGAACGCTGCCCCTCGAGGCCCAGCCCTATCGAAGGGCTTTGTTCCCATGGGATGTTTAAGGGTACTCGAGCAAACCATACTCGAGCAAACCCCCTAACTAACCCGCAACTAGGAAGCAAGATATAACTCGAGAGGCGACCCCTTGCAGGCGCCAATTGAATGTAAGAATAACACGAGACGAACGTCAAAGGCTTCTTCTCATTACAATCAAAAAGGTTAAAAAGATACATCCTAAAGAACACCAAAGCTAATTACAAGGTCTATTTAAAGCTAAATACAAAGATCTACTCAGCGTCGTCGGAGCTGCTCGACAAACTGCTCGAAGAGATAAGAGAAGTCGAACTGGAGGAGTCATCGAGCTCATCCCCTTCATCCTGATCCTCTCCGCCCAAGGCATCTTCGTTCTCAACACAGACTCTGGCCTCGGAAGTAGAGCCATCGTCACCCTCAACAGGAACCTCAGAGGTCGGGAGAGAATCAGCCTCCAAGTCAGCAGCCACGATGGCTTCATATTCCTTCTCGACTAGGTTCCAGTTGGTCGAGGGAGAAACCTTGGCCAGGGCCTCCAACAGCTTAGCAAGAGTAACCCTTGTCGCCACTTTGGCCCCCTCGAGCCCCATGTCAGCAGCGAAATCCCTACCATCTTGAGAATTTTGCCACTCGAGGATGATCTTCTCCCTAGAAGTCGAAGACTCGCCTTTCGACGAGTCGAACTGCCTCTTGATC
Source organism: Beta lomatogona (assembly GCA_947646795.1). Taxonomy (NCBI): domain Eukaryota; kingdom Viridiplantae; phylum Streptophyta; class Magnoliopsida; order Caryophyllales; family Amaranthaceae; genus Beta; species Beta lomatogona. The sequence continues at coordinate 1,819,936 of CANSNZ010000942.1, forward strand.
GAGTCCCGTTGGCTCTAGGCATCCTGAATATATTTCCTCCATCTCTCCTCCCGAACGGTGAAGCTGTTCTCCTTCTCTTTGAGGTCCTTTTGGGCAGCCTCAAGCTCGAGCTTGTAGTTCAAAGCAAGCTCCTTCTGGTGAGCGAGATCCTCCCGGAGCCGGCGAAAGCCGATAGTATGTCGATGGCTCATAACGGCCATTCGAACTGAACACTGGAAAGAGGAAAAACAATAGGCTTAGCAAAGAGAACTTTACAACAGGACGGGAACTTAGCAACAAGAGAACTTACATCAATCCAGGAAGCATGAAGCCCTTCGACCTCCTCTTCCTCGTTGAGGGCTCGGCAGGCCTAGACATCAGCCTTGGTCAGGAAGCGCTTTAGGGCTAAGTCAAAGCGTCGGGCCTTCTCGACCCCAGAAAGCTCGGTGAAGGGCTTCGAAGTCTGGTCCGAGTCCTCCGCCCTTGCCCCTCTTCCGGCCGGGGGTCTCTTCGTCCGAGGAGGTTCTCCCTCTGCCTCCACGACCCTCGAAGGGGCCGCTGTCGACCTAGAGGGAGGCTCGAGGATCGCTGTCCTCCCTATCTCCCCCAAAATCTGAGGAGGCACGATGGCCGCCTCCGAAGGAGGACGGATACGAGGCCTCTTCACCGGATCCTACCAGAAAAACAGAAGTTAGAACATAAAACAAAAATTCTGATGATCAGATCGAAAGGTGTAAGGTTACCTTGGGAGGTCGAGGGACTCGAGTTTCCCCCCTAGACACTTTCGAGCGTATTTGTTCCTGTACCCGTTGGTTAGCCGTCAGCCGCCTCTGCATGATTTCGCTAAGTTCTTGACGGGCAATAACTGCACAAAACAAAAAGGTTAGCCCGTGATATATGTCAATCAAGACAAGTACACCTAGCAGCGAAAGCCCTACGCTTGGGATAAGCCGGGCTCAATCCCATTGAAGAGAGGAAGTGCTCGTCACTCAGATCCTCTGCGCTAGGGTTCCAGTTGGTGGGGACCTGCTTTCGATCGCCATTGGCTATCGAAGTGATGGTCTGGCAGTAGATGGCAACCCTGGCCTCGTCCTCTGACATCCTAGGCACTTACCTATTTAAGGCCATGTTCGGACCCTCGAGACAGGGAACAATCGTGAAGTCCCACTGCTCAGCTCGATATATGTACATGAACTCCGTACGGAATTTCTGTTGGTTCGAAGGCATGGTCCCCACGATCTTGTAAGGAAAGCGCACTTGGAAGGTATACCATCCTTCACCATTCGAGGTCGCTGACATCACGACCAACTTCATTAAGTTCCGCCAAAGGACCAGGGTTGGCTCGACCGCCATCATGTCGCATATGGCGAGGAACCCAACCATCGAGCCAACGCTGTTAGGCATCAACTGACAAAGGGCCAGGTTATAGGAACGCAACACCTCAATAATAAAGTGATGGACGGGGAATCTCAACCCCAACTCGAGGTAGGCCTTATACAAAGCCACGCAGCCCGTCGGAGGAGTACATACTGTCTCGTCGGGCTCGGGGATATACAAGGCGCATGGATGTCGAATCCAATATGACTTCTGGAGGAAGCGCAGGTTGTCCAGTAGAAATTGCATGAAGGGTCCTCGAACGTAGAAGTGCGTGATGCCCTTGCCCTGAGCCCGGGGCTCCCTCTCTCCACCACTAGTGCTTGCCTCATGGGAAAGATCTTCACTGCTGCCCTCCATTACTCGAACGACCTGGCCATCGAGAAGATGGTCTATAACTCCTAATTGCCCGAGGGCGAGCAACGATTACTTCGTATGGGGGATTATTTACCTCCTCTCCCCCATCAGATATTATGGAAGCCCCGTCGCTCGAGAATGGTAATGCGTCGAGCACCCGCGAGGGATCGGAACAGTCTAATGCTACGGACACCACGGGCACCCCATTTATTAGCACTCCATCGAACAAAGGCTCGAGTAGTGCAGGGGGTGTCTGAACCGGACAAAGAACGAGAGGGGATCCTGTCCAGATGGGTCCATTTATTAATAAAAAGAAAGGGAAGGAAGTGGGTCGTACCTTATCTGAAACACCTTCACGATCCTGCACCTCGAAGAAGAACGCCGGTCGACTTGTGTAACCTCGAGGAGAAAATCTCTTGCACAGCAGTAATCCAAAAGAAACGTGAATGGGACAAATGACACGGTCCCCCCTATTTATAAACAATCACCGTACGAAACGGTTGGTATGTCGCGGGCTTGGGAAACTCCCGGAGATAGCAAGGCTGATGTTGGGCCTGAACCGGGCCCAACAGTCACCCTAACCAGAACTACGAGTCTTAGCTGCCCGACCAGTCCATCCCAGCTCAGTGGGTTGACTAAATTCAGGTAATTCCAAAGACCTACAATTAGGCACCTCGCCCAGATCGAGCGAGGGATACTCCAAGTCACCCCAACTATTGGAGTCGGTGCCCGTCAAGTGCTACGGCATCAGAACACCCCTCGGGGCACACAAGGCCTGTCGACCCTCAACGCCCCAGAGCTATGGTTCAACGGCCTCTCAAAGAGATCGGCGAATAACCGCTCAACGCTCTCCGGAGGTCACGGCACGCGCCCCTCGAGATATACGGGGCTCATTGGCCCCTGAGACATCTTGAGCGAGGTCAAGGATGCCCCTCGAGACATATGGGGCTCATTGGCCCCTGAGACATCTCGAGCGAGGACAAGAACGCCCCTCGAGATACATGGGGCTCATTGGCCCCTGAGACATCTCGAGCGAGGACAAGGACGCCCCTCGAGATACATGGAGCTCATTAGCCCATCAGACATCTCGAGCGAGGTCAAGGATGCCCCTCGAGATACATGGGGCTCATTGGCCCCTACGACATCTCGAGCGAGGACAAGGACGCCCCTCGAGATACATGGGGCTCATTCGCCCCTAATACATCTCTAGCGAGGACAAGGACGCCCCTAGAGATGCATGGAGCTCATTGGCACCTAGGACATCTCGAGCAAGATCAAGGACGCCCCTCGAGACACATGGGGCTCATTAGCCCCTAAGGCATCTTGAGCGAGGACAAGGATGCCCCTCGAGTTATATGGGACTCATTGGCCCCTGAGACATCTCGAGCGAGGTCAAGGATGCCCCTCGAGACATATGGGGCTCATTAGCCCCTAAGGCATCTTGAGCGAGGCCAAGGATCCCCCTCGAGTTACATGGGGCTCATTGGCCCCTGGGACATCTCGAGCGAGGTCAAGGATGCCCCTCGAGACATATGGGGCTCATTGGCCCCTGAGACATCTTGAGCGAGGACAAGGACGCCCCTCGAGATACATGGGGCTCATTGGCCCCTTTGAAATCTCGAGCGAGGACAAGGACGCCCATCGAGATACATGGAGCTCATTCGCCCCTCCGACATCTCGAGTGAGGTCAAGGATGCCCCTCGAGATTCATGGGGCTCATTGGCCCCTAAGACATCTCGAGCGAGGACAAGGACGCCCCTCGAGATACATGGGGCTCATTAGCCCCTAAGACATCTCGAGCGAGGTCAAGGATGCCCCTCGAGATACATGGGGCTCATTGGCCCCTAAGACATCTCGAGCGTGGACAAGGACGCCCCTCGAGATACATGAGGCTCATTGGCCCCTAAGACATCTCGAGCGAGGACAAGGACGCCCCTCGAGATGCATGGAGCTTATTGGCACCTAGGACATCTCGAGCAAGATCAAGGACGCCCAAGGCAACTTGAGCGAGGCCAAGGATGCCCCTCGAGTTACATGGGGATCATTGGCCCCTAAGAAATCTCGAGCGACGATAAGGACGCCCCTCGAGATACATGGGGCTCATTGGCCCCTAAGACATCTCGAGCGAGGAAAAGGACGCCCCTCGAGATGCATGAGGCTCATTGGCCCCTGAGACATCTCGAGCGAGGTAAAGGACGCCCCTCGAGATACATGGGGCTCATTGGCCCCTAGGACATCTCGAAGGAGGTCAAAGACGCCTCTTGAGATACATGGGGCTCATTAGTTCCTGAGACATCATGAGCGAGGTCAAGGACGCCCCTCGAGATCGAGATACGACTTTCCGCGAAACATGCGATTTCTGGAGAGCCTCATCTCGCACATCTCGTGTGGGGCTAATGTTTGGGCCCAATATCCCCTGGGCCCGGTTCTGGTGAGGAGGACAATCAAACCCCCGGGCAGGGGGGACAATGGGACCTACAGGTTAAATACCCTAACCCCCAGGGTGCCTAGGGGTCTCAAGCAAAGAGTAAAAAGGCTTATTGCCAGAAAAGGCAACATAACCAAGCAGCCCCCCTGAGGCCCATCCTATCAATGTACCCTTTATGGGGATCCTCAACACTATAAATACCCAATGTCTCATCAGTGAACAGGTAATCAATTCTAGACCAACTGATCAATACTTACAGATAAACATCCTAAATGACTTGAGCGTCGGAGGGGCGATCCCGGAAACACCCCCGGGGTAGTCTAACCCTTATTCTTGCAGGTCTCCACGGCATCCTTCGAGCACTCGGCTATTCTCAACGGCCATCGGCCCTCATCTTGACTAACTCCCCCATCTCACAAGTTTTTACCCGAAACAGTTCTAATTTCCTTAAAAGAATTAATTACATAATATTTTAATTATCTACCGTATAATTTTCTTGGTTTGCAGAGGATTTTATGTGAAGGAGGTAAACAAATTTGCTATGATATCACGTCCGGGTATTTATAAATTAAGAGGTAAATAATTGTATAATGCTGATAGATTAGCAATATCCAAAGTTTTTTAAAAAATAAAGATTTTTCACGATGCATACCTGTAATTTCTAGAATGCATCGCGTACCCCCGCATCTATTTCCACAACTAAGAGTAAAGCTCATTATATTGTTTTGCCAATATCATTAAAAGTTGATTTTTTTTTTGGTAATTTTTCAAATAAAAAAATGCAGATATAAGTAGTGTTTGGGCCCAATAAGCCGCTGGGAGGTAGTATGTGATCTGTAGTAGGGGAAAGAATCACCCGGGTAATTGAGTATGCTGCCAAAAAATTCTTGTGAAATTACTATATTGCCCCAAGGGCCTATGGAACCAACCTCCTAAGGGGCTAGCCCAACTAGTTTATAAGTGATCCAAATGCGAGTCCCTCTAAGCTTTCTTTAGCTCATGAACATGTGGCTTTTGTATTAGAAGCTCTTGGATTCTCACCATTTGCTTACAAGCCCGAGTTTGTGACTTGCATTACTTGGATTGAAGGCCCAACATGAATGACGCAACAACAAGAGGCGTGAAATGGCGTTAATATGAGCAGCCCATAGTTCTGTTATGGGTAAGTTGTTTTTATTTGCTTTTGTTGTTTATTTTAGCTTGCAATAGAGCCAAGAGATTACTCCTAAAGTATCTCCTAATGACTGGTTATTTAGAGTGTGTTTAGAAGCCTAATAATTTCATTATTTGCTAATTAAGAGTTGCTTGTAATAGCTCATTACATGAGCATCATTATGGGCGTGATTTAAGGAGTTTGTAACTCCTTGTTCGCATATGAACGGTTTCAGAAGGTTTTTGGCTGTCTTTTTACTTCTCCTTTACTCTATATAAGGAGAGTAAATGATTAATAGAAATCAGTTTTGAGTTTGATAAAAAAAAAAAAAAAACCTTGTGTTTTAGCCCTTAAACTTGAAGTGTGTCTCAAGTTCAAGAGTTCCCTTATTACCTTGAGTTTGTTCTTGAGTAATAAGTTTAGGAGAGGTTGACTGGTCTTTCCTCTGGCCTAAAACCCCAAAACATTGAGTTTATTCTTGTGTTTTGGCACTATTCTCTGTTTTTTGTGTTTTAGAGTGATCTTGTGAGTGTTATTATTCTTTTGAATTTAAAATCATCCTCTCATAATTGGAAGGGTGTTTTTACACTTACATTATCTAGTATCAGAGCTTTGTGGAAAAAATTTAGAGGAAAAGTCGTGTTTTAGAGGAGAAACAAATCTGCTAGAATTCATCCAGTTTTTCGGTCGACTTTGGAAGGCGATTTCTCAGCCTTCAAAGAGTCCAAATTGGTTGATTCTTTTTTGAATCTGCATATTTTTCTGTCTATAATACTCACAAATGTTTTCATATATTTGTGAAATTTTTAGCTATTAAACTGGGCACGTTTTTTTCGCAATTGGCGCCAGAAAGAAGCTAATCCAGCACACTGAACTTCAAACGAGGATATTTCCTTCATCGAGAAAGCTTTTAAGGAGTTTATTTTTATTCTCCTTAAAATTTCCTAAAAATTCATAATATGTAAGCCTTTGAGAGTCTCAAGGTCATTTGGAGTTACGTTTTGGTTGTTCAAAGATACGACAAGTTACACCCTTTGTAATTCTAATAGTCTAGAAAAATAGTGGAAGATCATGGCTGTTGGTGAACTTGCTAGGATGTTACATGTCATAAATCAAAAGTTAGAGAACCTGAAAAAAAATCAGAAGAAAATGATGTCAAAAAAGTGCAACAAAAGACTAGAATGGATACTATGACGAAAATGTTGTTGCAAACTAATTGGAAACTGAATTGCTTGAGAAACGCTGATAATAGTAAGACTTATAACCTTAGGTGGAATGATGAAGATAGAGCTCCTAAGATTGATTTGCCAAAATTTGATAGTGCTCAAGATAGTGAGTCTTTCCTTGACTGGGTAAGACAAATTGAAACTGTTTTTTATTACAAAGGCTATGATGATAGGAAGAGCTCTTCTTAACTTGTGCCTCATATTTCAAGGCAAGCTTGCAAACACTACAAAAAGTGGCATAGTGAGTCACTTCCACTTTCTTACTTATCCCCTTAGACAAACCTTTAACAAAATGAGCAATTTTAATGGTTTCTTTCTCTTGCAAATCACAAATCAAGCAAAGTTTCTTAAAGTCTTCAATGTACTCCTCAACACTCATGTCATTTTCCTTTGAAAGGTGGGTCAATTATAAGTACTGCTCCTACTCATACTCCTTACTAACCCATTTATCTCTCATTTTCGGAAGAGCAGCCTAAAACTTCTTCTACTTCGAAACGCAATTTGGAATTTACTCATTCCTCTTATAAGGGGAGTACTTTTCAAAACCAATCCCCTTCATCTGCTTTTTAGGGGAAAGGGAAAAAAAGAGCCGTAATTTCACCTAGTGAGCTTGCTACTAGGACAAGTTGTTTCAAATGTAATGGTAGATGACATATTGCATCTGAATGTCCTAGTAACAACGTGCTAACTGCTACTCAATGTGCCATCATGGATGAAAAAGAAATGATATATAACTCGGTTTTTTCACCAAATACCCCTGACAAATTTATTTATTCACCAGATACCCTAACTTTTTTCCGAAGTCACCACATACCCCCAACTTTCTAAAAAATACATCCATATGCCCTTAATGACTAACAGCGATTAACTCTGTTAGTCATTAACATTAATTAACCTTAAAAATCCTAATTAACCCTAAAAAATCTAATTAACCACTAAAACCCTAAGTAACCCTAACACACTCTCTCTCCCCTAACCCACCCACCAGCCCACCAAACCCTAACCCTACCCACCCCACCACCCCTTAATAACCCCAGCCCCACCAGGCCCCCTCCCCTTCCCCGCAGCGGCGCCCTCCCCTCCTTTCCCCACCACCCGGCCCGAATCCCCCTTCTCCCCCCCCCTTCGAATCTCGAGCCCCCCCCACCCCTTCCCCCACCACTTTGAACTCATCGGTCGCTCCCCTTCCCCCTCCCCGCCGCAAAATTGCGAATCCCCTCCGCTGATGAGTGAGGATTAGGTGTTGACGAGTGCGCCGACGAGAGTAAGGGAGGATTCGGTGGGATTTGGTGGTCGGAAGCTGGTGCCTGAACGCGAGAAATTTATGCTATTGTTGACGAGTGCGCCGGCGAGAGTGAAGGAGGGGGAGGCGCGAGGGAGGTTGAGGGGAGGGGGCTTGTGTGGGGGGCTGTCGAGGAGGAGAAAGGGGCTGCCGAGGAGGGGGGCTGCGTGGGCTGGCTGCGGGGGGGAGGGGAAGGGGGATGGTGGGGTTGGGGTTGGGTGGAGTGTTGGGGTTGGGTGGAGTGTTGGGGTTGGGTTAGGGTTACTTAGGGTTTTTAGAGTTATTAGGGTTAACTTAGGATTTTTAGAGTTAATTAGGTTTTTTAGGGTTAATTAACGCTAATGACTAACGGAGTTAACCGTCGTTAGTCATTAAGGGCATTTTGTGTCATTTTTTAAAAGTCAGAAGTATCTGGTGAATTTTGAAAAAAGTTGGGGTATTTGGTGAAATTTCTTTTTTGTTAGGGGTATTTGGTGAAAAAACCGTATATAATTTTGTTGCTCATGAAAAGAGTAGTTTTGGTAAGGTGACTTTGATGAAGAGATTCCTCCAGAAATGAGTTTAACATGATGGTGGTTAGAAAAGTATTATTTAGTAAGCCTCAAGTAGATGATATGCAAAGAAACAATTTGTTCCACACTAGATACAAGATAAGAGAGAAGACTTGCAATGTCATTGTTTATGGTGGTGCACTAATAAATCAATTTTATATAGAGTTTTTAGGCACATTTAGGTTGCATTATTAGAGTGTATTAGTTCATATAGTTGTATTTTAAGAGTCACTAGCATAAATTTTCTATTTGGACGCTTTCGAAGCAATTTTGGATGAATTGGATAACTATTGCAATAGAAGTTGATGAATGACGGTTTTTTTATCGATGAATATATGCTCGTGGATGCTTCTTGATCCTTATAATCATATCAAGTGAGATAGCTTCCATAAGGATCGCGACATATTTTTCGAGAGTGAATTTGAGTTGGAAACGAAGAAATACGTTAGTTGTAAAGTGATAAAACAACACATGTTCACTCTTTTGATCATAACTTGAGTTCTACATATTAGATTTAAATGATTCAAGTTGCGTTCGAAACTAGACTTAAAGGACTTCACAACGATAGGTCACACACTCATATATGATACACAGATCTCGAGATACAGCCTTTTAAAGATGACCCAGCGAAGCGATCGTCACCCAACGCCCAATGGGTTGCTCCTCTTCTCCACTGATTAGCTACTGCCTGGCCCGCTGGCCTACCAGCGCCCAGTGGGAATTCCACCCAACCTTGTGCACGAAATTGGATTCATTTTGTCGGTGAATGGTCGTGGGTTTTATTATTGTCGTCGCACATTATTAATATTCATCATCGACCAATCATCTTGCTTCCTTATATTAGTTTATTTTCTCATTTGTTTTCTTTTACTTATTTTTAGGTTAGATAAGATGAAAATATAAATACTAAAAAGGGGATTTAATTTGCTCTCTCTCCCTTATGCTTTATATTCCTTTAGAATAGTTTTACGTTCTCTTTTCTTTTCCTCCATGAACCCTAATTCTTGTTTTCTATTAATGAAACTCTTGCTTCACTAGTAGAAAAAACCTTAAATGTCACAAACCAACTGATCCGGTTTTCCCAAAACCGGATCCAGAAGTTCAATATGTTGTTGGCGCAATTTTTAGGCCCACTAAGATGATCCGATTTGGAGGAAAACCGGATCAGTTTTATAAACTAATCCGGTTTTCCTCCAAACCGGATCAGCTTAGTCGGCCCAAAATATCAAAGCAAACACCGTGCGCTTAATAAACCTAACCTTATTCACTCTTCACCCATTTCATTCTTCAGCGCCTCACTTCTCCTCTCTCCTCTCTTAAACCTAACCCTAAACTCCCACCCGCTCCCCAATAAACTGAGCCAATTGCGCAAAAATCAACAATGCCGATTATCTTAGCTTCAAATTATCTGAAGTAACACATTGAAACATAAACGGCAAAAAGCTCCGGCCATCCATTCTCAGTTAATATTCCAGCAGCAAGATCTGAAATCGTATCACACAACTTCTTCGATATCGTCTTCACATCCTCGCGTTGAACGCAAACAAGAAGAATAGTTTTAACAGTCGACTAAGTTGAAACATTGAGTTGAGGCCAAAGGAACGAGTCATTCAGAGTTAAGAGCTTTCTGATGAGAATCGCGCCCATAGCACGAGGTTCAGGGTGAGGAGAAGACTGGAGAAGGTGCGCGAGTTTGAGAACTGGTCGTACTTAGATCTAGGGTCGGAGGTTAGATCTATGTGCAGATTGCGAGGAGCACGCAGGACATTATTGTGATTCTACTTTTCTGTGCTGCCCAGGTACTGGTTTCACCACCGTTCGAGACCACCATCGCCACTTTTCCGTGCTGCCCAGGACATTATAGTACATATACAGGTGTGAGAAATTAGATCTAGGGATTTAGATTCATTTTTTTTTCTCATTTAATTTTTCGTTTTGAATTAGTTTTCATTACATTTTCGTTTGAGTTACGGCTTGTAATTTATCTTGTAATATATTGTATTTTAATTTTGTTTCCTTTTGTATTTTCTTAATTTTTGTTTATTCTTCAAAAAAAATTTCAATTTTTCAATATGAATTCATCGTTGTTGAAATGTTGCTGTTGAAATGTTGATATCGCTGTTGAAATATCGTTGTTGAAATATTATTGTTGGTGTTGAAATATCGTTGTTGCTGTTGCCTTGGATGCAAGGGTTTTTTTTAATCCTTTCCCATAGTTAACTGCTTCAGTTCTTTGTTGAAGACCGGATGAGTTACATAGTAACTTATCCGGTTTTTAACTGTTCCGGTTTTTGGTGAAAACCGGATCAGTTACTATGTAACTAATCCGGTCTTCAACCGGAGCACTTGACTTTTGTCAACCGCTCCTAGCCCAACCGCTCTGGACCAAAAACCGAATCTGTAAGGCCTATTTTGACCGGAGCGGTTGAACTTTTTTCTACTAGTGCTTAGAGGTATTTTTTTCTTTTCTTTCTTTTATTGATTGATTTCTTAGAATTATGTTTTCGTTCTTAGATATAGTTTTCATTACTTCATGCATGTTCGAGTAGTTTATTTTCAAGGGTTTTGGGAATCTATGTTTATACTATGAATCATTAATAATATTTGTTGATAATTTAATTGGTCATTCATATCTCAAATTGATTAGGTTTTTATTGTTAAACTTGCAACCTGATCAATTGTTTGATTATATCTTGCTAATGAGGGTTAGAATAGAAAGATCGACTTTTTAGAGGCTTACCTACAATTAGCAATTCTGATTATATTAGTGACCGTACTTCATACGTTGAATTGAGAGCATTAAGACCCGACCATAGGATTAACAATTGCTCTAGATATATGACTGATTAAATTGTTGATTGATATTTTGATTGATTGTGAACTGTAAACATGGAGAACCATTTCCCTAGATCTTTTTTATTTGATCATCATTACTTTCATTAGTTTAATTCATTCAATCCCAAATCCGTGACTTTGTTTAGTTTTTCCAAACTTGAAAGCCGAATTAAAATAACCATCTCCCTGTGGATTCGACCCTACTTACCCTACTATATTGTTAGGAGATTTACTAGGATTTATCTTTGACAGTACGACAGCCTATGATGCACAAATGAAGCAGCCAACAAGGTCGTGCTAATGGGATTAAAACAATGATGGAAGAGGCAAAACGGGTCCTGGATCGATGACTTAGCAAGCATCCTTTGGTCAACAAAGACAACAATGAAATAGGCGACGGGGAAAACACTCTTCAACCTCGTACACGGAAGCAAATCCGTCCTGCCCGTCGAAGTTGGAATCCCATCACCAAGGAACACCTTCTATGAGCTTGACCGGAACGAAGAAGAAACACGAGCCAACCTCGACCTACTACAAGAAACTTGAGGGACCTCCCTGCTCAAGGCAATCACTTACAAGCTTAAGATGACCAGGCTATTCAATAGAAAGGTGAAGCATCGTCCTGTGCAGGTCAATGATTGGTTGTTACGGAAATTCGAGGCCATAGGAAGAGCGCCTCGACTTGGCAAGTTACAACATAACTGGGAAGGACCATACAAGATCACCAAGGTGATTCGACCAGGTACTTTTTGCCTCGTCGATCAAGAAGGTCGAGAATTACCCTGCCCTTGGTATGTAGACAATCTTCACCAGTTTTATGTTTAACTTTTTGTCTTTTGAATTAGGGGAAACATGCCTATGCATGTCAAAGTTAATGTAAGTTGGCAAGTGAAAATCCAACGTAGCATGTAAGCTGGCATAGTTCAGTAATTTTCTCATCGAAATAGACATACAATTGTAAATACTTCTATCGAGTTAAAACAGTCAGCCTAGATAAGAAGTTAGTCGAAATAAGCAATGATTCCAAAGACAAAAGACCAAATAGAGACAACTTCAAAATACGAAGAGTAATTTTATTTCATTAATCGAATATGATACAAGTACAACAAAAATAAAGATATGAAGACAAACCTACAAACGAAAAATCCTAGGTGCCATCGAAGTACAAAGAAGATCGTATTCATTTCAGGAGAAGAATCAAAGAGAGGGTCCAGGAACCTGGCAAAGAGGGACCATTAACCATGATGAGCGGGTCATTTTGTGTCAAACTGCATGTTGCGAACATTGCAAAGCTTAAACTTGGCCTCTTTTAGTGCCAAATTGCACATTCCAGGCCTCGTACAGCTTGAACTTGGCTTCCCCGCCCATCATAGGTGTTAAGATAAGGGCCCCTCGTCCGCCAAGGGTAGCAGCTTATCCCTCGAGGCCGTGAGAAAAGGAAAGCCGGTTGTCTTCCTTAGTGCCAGTGCCGGTGCCTTCCCCCTAGCCTGTTTCGGCCTTGGCCAAGGCCGCCAATCCCTCATCAACCACTGACTAAGCAAGGTGGGGCGCCACCTTCAAGAGAACGATTCGGACCTTCTTAAGGGCCTCCGAATGAGCGACCTCAAAAGCCTCGAGGGAGGCGTCGTACCAGAAGATCTTACCCTCCTCATAAACCTTCCACTCGTCGACTATGGCCCCCGTGTGCGCCAAGGCCGTCTAGATGGCATCCTCGGCCCTCTTGTTAGTGATCTCGGCTTTTGTCCATGCTTCCTTGTATTCCTTCATGGTCTGGGGGTGCCTCTTACTGGCCGAGTTCAGTTGTGCCTCGAGGTCATTAATTATAGCCTCGAGTTCAGCAACCCACTCCTCGAAGGCCAGTTGGTCCTTCTTGATGGAGTCCTTCGCCTGCTCCAGCTTGAGCTCCATAATGCGAAGCTTGTCGTTGAGCCGCCATAAATCATCCCGATGCTGGTCGCCCCGCTTCTTCAGCGCCTCGTGCCTAGAGGCTCCCACTAGAGAACGACGGGCCATTGCAGCGACTCGGATGGAGGGTTACATGAAACAGAAACAGTTAGAAAAGTAAAAAGAAAGGAAAAAGCCAGACCACACAAGCACCAATTACGAAATTACCTTGACCCAAGCCGTTTTAAGAGCCTCGACCTGATACTCTCCCAAGGCTCGACATGCCTCCTCATCGACTGAAGTAATCAACGACCTGGAGGCCCTAAAGCCCCTCCAACAATTCCCCCCTCGCCAGGGTGGTGAAGGGAATCGGAGAAGCTGGGGGAGAGGGGTTCTTGACCTTCACCTCTTAGAGGGGCCTTGTTATCCTCCTTCGAAAGAGGCGGGGGGAAAGCAGAATCCCCCTTGAGTTTGACGCCCCCTAGAGGAAGGTCAGTCTTCGAGCCCTCCTCGAGCTTAATGAACCCTAGAGGAGGGATGATCTTCGAAGCGGGCGGGGGCACCACAGGGAGCGAAGCACTCCTCTTCGAAGTGGCCCCATCTGTAGAGGTCTCCGTTGAAGAAGCAGGAACCCCTGTAGAAGTTGGGACCCCCGTCGAGCTAGCCTTAGCTCTATTTCGAAGTTTGGCAGCTTGAAGTGCTTCAGGAGTTATTCTTTGAGACATGTTTGAAAAGATCTTGAAGGAATTTGGAAAAATAAGAAAAAAGCCCTCCGTACTTGTAGAAAAACAAGGGGTGAACTCCAAGGCCACACCAACCTCTGTCATGACCCCGTCCCAGACAAAGGCCCGTGAAGAGGGAAGGCTTGGATCAAGAATGAATCTGGGCTAACCTAACATTGGGCCCGAAAAGGTTAAGGATTGGGCCTCATGAAGAAGAGGGGCCTAAGTATCCCTCTCAAACTTCGAAGGACACAACTATTACGGGAAAGTCAATAATTATCAAATGGCACAAAAGTGGAGAGACAACAAAATAAAGCAAGCAGGCTGCCAAGAGAGGAACAACTTCATTCATTCACAACAAGTGTACACCCTAAGGCTCGATAGCCGAATAACTATATACAATTAGAACTAGGGAGCTAGGCTGCTTCTTGTTCAGAGTCACCTGTGCAAACTTCCTCACTGTCATCCAGCATTTCATCCTCTTCGAGGTCCTGACCGCCATTCTCATTGCCCTGGTCCTTACTGTTGTTATCAACCTCGAGGTTCTCTCTATGAGCATTAGCAGCGACATGTTTGACACCTACAGGAGGACCCCCAAGTGTGAGCTCGACCTGCATGAGGGCGGTATACTCCGCCTCGATGGGCACCCAGTTTAGTGTGCGAGCTACCCTCAAAGGATTGCCTTCACCTTTTGAAGGGTCTCCCCCGCGGCGATTTCGGCTGCTTCAACTCCCATGTCAGCTGTAGAGTCTTTCCCCTCCTGATACTCTTGCCACTCCTTTATCCTCAGCTCTCAAGCTGCAATAGCCCTTGAAAGCTTCTCCTTAGCCTCGACAAGATCAGCCTTCGTCATGTCATATTATCGCTTGATGAAGTTCCTCTAACTCTCAGCGTCGGCAACTTCTGCTCCCAGGAGGCCTCACTAGCAGCAACAACAGTTTTCCTCTCAATAAGGGCCTTCTCCTTTTCGGCGAAGTCCTTGCGCACCCCCTCGAGCTCAAGCTGGTAGTTCAACACCTAGCTCCTTTTAGGTCATCAACTCCCCTCAAAGCATCCTTGAGTCGACGGTATGGCAATGACTCATAACGCCCATCTTGATCGAGAACTGCACAAGCAAAGAAGGATGAGTAGAAAAAGGTGCACATCACATTGAACAGAAGGAGATGATACAACTTACATCGACCTAGGAACGGTGGAAAGCCTCGACTTCTTCCTGCTCGTCGAGACCCTTGCAAACCTGAATATCTGCCTTGATGATCAGGTGCTTCTGGGTCTTGTCGAAGCGAGCCACCTCCGATCCTCAAGGTCGCTAAGCTCCATGAAGGGCTTCACAAGAGAAGCGGACCCGACTTCCCTCGCCCTCTTTCTGGCACAAGCAGCGCTTGTCGAGGTCGCAGGGATGTCGAGAGATCTCACTTCCTCGAAGAAGCCACCAACATCTCCAAAATTAAGCGCCTCGAGGCAATGGGCCTCCCCAGCCACTTGTTCCCTTGGAGCCATAATGGCAGCAGCAGAAGGAGGACGACGACGCCTCGGTTTCATTGGATCCTACAACCAATACAACATGTTAAAAACACGATTATCAACATAACTTATTAAAGTAGGGCAACAATCGAACCTTGGGGGTGGAGGGACCTTCATATTGTTGCTCTGGAGCTTTTAGCAAATCCTTGCATTCACCAACTGGTTCGCAATCAGCCTCTTTTGCGTGGTCTTGTCGAGTTGTTGGTGAGCTGTGACTGCACCATAAGGCGAAAAACATATTAGCATCAAAGCAAAGGGACAGAAGACATAGAATTCCCTATTGAACAACACACTACCCTTGGGGTATGCCGGGCTCAGTCCGACCGCGGAGAGGAAGTGCTCGAGTTTGAGGACCTTCGCATTCGGTAACCAGTTTTTGGGGATTGTTACCTTATCTCCATCGACCAACTTGGTGATTGTCTGGTAGTAGACGGCCACGACAGCTTCGTCCTTAGTCATCTGGGCAACCGATCTATTCAGTGCCATGTTCGGACCCCCAGCTGGGAGGACTATGGGAAAATCCCACTCTTCTCCTCGACATACAAATACAAACTCCGATCTGAATAATTGTTGGCTCGTAGGCATTTCTTCGATTATCCTATATCGAAGTCGACCTTGGAAGCTAAACCACCCTTCCCCGTGAGACTTTGGGGCCTTCACCACCAACCTCACTAAACTCCACCATAACCTCAAGGATCGGGCTACCTCCATCATATCACAAATGGCAAGAAAGCCCACCATCGAACCCACACTGTTGGGCATCATTTGGCAGAGGGCAAGGTCATACGCTCTGAGGACAGAAACAATGAAAGGATGAATGGGAAACTGATGGTCGAACTCGAGATACGCCTTGTAGACGGCAACACAACCCGTAGGCGGGGTATAAATTGACTCATGGGCCTTGGGGATATACGCCATATAGGGGTTCTGGACCCAGTGTGTAATGGTAAGATCTTAAAACCCAATATCAAGGAATCGTCTAAAATGTCCTCGAATGTAGAAGTGGGCAATCCCCTGGCCGCGTTGGCCATCGTCACTGGTACTGACTTCGAGAGATGCCTTGTCGCCTTCCCTCTCCATAATACATACCACCTGATTTGAGAAGATGGTCTAAGTAACTTCTCCGTGACATCTTGAGGAGGATTTTTAATTTCCTTTTCCCCGGCAGATATCATCGATTCTCCGAAACTCGAGCAAGGGATAGCATCGAGTATCGTCGAATAATCGCGGCACCCGTAGGCTATAGAAACAAGGGACACCCCGTTTATTATCACCCCCTCGAACAATGGATCAAGGGGAGGCGAGGGGGTGCCTGACTTATGCATAGTACCTCCGTTATTCATTGAAGGAGGACTAGGCCCGACCTGGTCCATTTATTACTAAAACTAAGAAGGTAAAGGACAACGAAAGTCGTACCTTGGTAAAATGGCCCTCGAAATCTCTTAAGTTCCGAACAACAAAATGTTCCTTTCGAAGTCTCGGAAGCAGCCTTGACAGCAAGGTATTTCCTCGAAGTTGAAAAGCTCTTGAACGAAAAGAAAAGCGGAATGAGACAAATGAATTGGTCCCCCCTATTTATAAGCGCTCCGTACGCTCCGCTCAACGCCAACTGCCTCGTGGGCTTGGCGACTTCCATTAGGGCCAAAATCCAGTACCAAAAGGCCCCAACCAATCAAACCAGTTGCGCCACTTATGGGCCTAGAACCGAAACGATCCAATGTCCACGGTAGCGTGCCCACTTGTTACCAAAGGGTTGACTCCATCTAGCTGATCTGGGTCCTCTTATCCAAAATGTTGACTCAAAATCATCTCAACTTCAAAGCCTTATCCACATAGGCACCTTGCCCAGATCGAGCTAGGGTTACTTGAGATAAAGCCATCCATTCAAGGGTCCAAGTTAGTATATGGCAAGAGCTACAGATACCACGCACCTACACATGGCCTAGGATTCATCGGTCCCTTGCAACTTTGAACAAGGCTCATTAGTTCCTCTCGAAATCCACTTGGGTCCCAAAAGCCCTGCACACAGGCACTTCGCCCAGATGAGCGAGGGATATATCGAACCAATCACCCCTTCACGGCTCTTCGAAGTCGGTATCTGGCAAGAGTTACACAAGCCCATACTTTAAGCATGTTGCACCACCTTCCTCAGAGTACTTGGGGCTCATTAGCCCCTAGTCACCTCGAGGAGGTTCTGTCTGCCCCCTCGAAGTACATGGGGATCATTTGCCCCTGGTCACCTCGAGGAGGTTCAATCTACCCCCCTCGAAGTACACGGGGCTATTTAGCCCTGGCTACCTCGAGGGTGTTCTATCAACCTCCCTCGAAGTACATGAGGCCCAACAACCCTTGGTAAACTCGAGGAGGTTCTATTAACCTCCCTCGAAATCAGAGGATTCATATTGTTCCCTTACGATCTCGAGGAGAGTCCTAAACTCCTGGCACATCGGATCCCTGCAAGTAGTAAATTCCGCACAACACGCGAAATTGGAGGCGTCCTCCATCACACATTCTGCGTGGGGCTAATGTTTGGGCCCAATAAGACACTGGTCTCCCTGCCTAGTGTGAAATTACTATATTGCCCCCAAGGGCCTATGGAAACAGCCTCCTAAGGGACCAACCCAACTAGCTTCTAAGCCAGACATGACACCCTGACGTCACCTTTCCCGATCCCTATAAATAGGAACCAGATTCCGATTTACAGAGGTGATTAATAGTTCACCTACCAACTCTCTCTAACTTCTCTCTCTATACCTCATATTCCAATACTGACTTGAGCGTTGGAGGGGCGATCCCGGAATCACCCCATGGTAGTCTAATCCTTGTTTTGCAGGTCTTGCAGCACCCTTTGGACAATTGGCATTTTCCCAAAACATACTCCCCTCAAATTCTTGTCCAGATTCTCCACACTTGAAGTTTTGTACCCGAAACAAGTTGTATTTTTCTAGAGTGGCTTTGACACCATTATGTAGGCATGTGGCACATGCTATGATTTCACTAATGAGAATGAGAAATAAAATTAGAAAAAGAAAGGCGGGCAACATATGTGAATTTGTTATTCATATTAATCAAGCATTTTTCTTTTTGTTCATTCGAGGAGTATGCAACTTTATCTCAGCCCCTAATAACCAGTTTGCCTAATTCCTCTTTAGGAGGAAGATAAAATTATTTATACTGTGGCAAAACTTAAACCATTTATTATACAACATTAGTAATTTTTGTTATGTAACATTAATAGTTTGTATACAACATTTTGTTATTTGATACACTACTATTTTTGGAAACTAACATAAAATTTTATTTAATTTCATCTTTTTTTTCAAAAAAAAAAAAAAAAAAGCTTATTTCATTGTTTACAAAAATACCATTATTTATTTATAGAATTGCATTGGAAGGAACATTATTAGTTCCTCCCTTAGAAGATTTAGGCCTTCCTTTTTAGTTTTGTTTTTTCATTGGCTTGTACATTTTCTCGTTGTCAAAAAAAAAAATTAGGCATTTCTCAATAATTTGCACGCCAAACAGTGAAACCCAAAAAAGTTGGACAAAAAAATACGCAACAAACAGCTAGAAATTAGTAGGAATTACAGATAAAGATCAATCATAAAAATAAAATTTTGACCCTCGGTGGCTCGGTTAATAATGTCGACACTCTATTGATACTCTTACGTTCTGTATCACCTTTTGATTATATCCCCTTTTTTCATCCTAATATTATTTCTTTTCTTTTCCGTCCTTCTTTCTGCCTTCCTTTCTCACTTCTCTCATGAACCATCCAATGTTGTTATAAGAATGTCCTTCCCCCACCAAACTACTCTTATAAAAACCTCCCTTATTTCCTCAAAAATTTTACTACTCCCACTTCAAACTCTCTACTAATATCTTAGTAAAAAAAATCTCAAATTTTATTTTGATCACCAATAAAAAAAAAAAAAAAAAAATCATGTCTAAAATAACATGTTACTATATGCTATCTCCGCTGCTTCTTCTCCCAGCGATGGTAGCAGCGGAATGCAGTTGTGAAACTGATGAGTTGGCCCGCGACAGCAAATCCCTGACCCTAAAATTCAAGCTGGGCGCCATAGGAGCTATCCTAGGCGCGAGCGCTGTTGGGGTAGGGCTGCCTATGCTAGGCAAGCGGGTGTCCATCTTACGGCCTGAAAATGATATATTCTTCATGATTAAGGCCTTTGCTGCAGGAGTGATCCTGGCTACTGGCTTTATCCACATACTTCCTGATGCTTTCGAGGGGCTTACATCGCCGTGCATCGGCGAAACGCCCTGGCAAAACTTTCCCTTCGCAGCGTTTATTGCTATGGTGGCTTCTATTGGGAGCCTCATGGTGGATTCCCTTGCTACGGGGTATTATAGAAAGGTTCATTTTGGTGGAAATAATAACTATAGTAAAGAAGGTTCTAATAAAGTGGTGGATGAGGAGAGGAATGATGAGCATGCTGGTCACGTGCATGTTCATACTCATGCTGCTACTCATGGTCATGCTGATGGTCATGGTGGTGGGTCTTTTGTCACTGAGAGTGGAGAATTTGGGGAAGAATTGAGTAAGCTTGAGCTCATTAGACATCGTGTTACTGCTCAGGTAAATTTTTTATTGTCAATTTTCTTTTATTTTCTGGCTCTAATTTGGTAATTTCAAAGGGGTAAATATATGTATTTTCATTTACTCATATTTTGTTTATTTTCAAAATAAGATGCATCCTGATGACTATGATAATTCGAAATTTATTATATTCAAATTTTATATATCATTTGATGCTTATGATGTTAGTCAACGTCAAATCTTAGTATCTCTTACCAAACTTTAAAGTGTGGGGAAAAGGCCAAAAGGGTAATACATATAGTGACTTTACGGTATACTTTTAGGTGAAAGTATTTGATTCCGTGTTCTCATTTGAAAGCACAAAATATTTTCTTTTAATTCTAGGGATTATAATTTACTATTATTGAATATCTTTTTATTTGGAATAGTTGGCTTCAGAAATAAAAAATCTTGTATCAACCATAGAATGATGACATAGGTATTTAATACTTTTACTTTAATTACTATCTATCTTAGTGGACTACAAAGTTTAGTATCTCATACCAACTTTATAAAGGGTGAATAAGTAGTATTAGTAAACGTTCATGACATAATCTTCTCTACATATATTGTGCCAACCTAATATGGTTCCAGTGACATATTGATCTATATGATTTTATGTTTTTTTGGATGGTTAAATAGTAAAGGAGTTCATGCACAAGTGTTTTTCATCAAATTTGTAATTGTTATAATAGCTTCTGATAACATGATAATATTTCGAATGTTGTATTTACGGTAAGAAGACTATGTACTTGAAATTATCATAGTTTAATACACTGATAGATAAATCCGTGTATCTTATAACAAATTTTCAAGTGTCAAAGAAATGCAAGTGAGATAGGTGTAAGTCATAAAATTTGGACTTCTTGGTTCAATTTCATAAGATAGTTAAATTTCTTTATAATCCGTTACTTCAAAATTTGATTAAGTAAAATTTAAAGTCTAAGTATGTTACATCAGTATAAATAACACAATAAAAAAGAAGCTCTGATAAGATGATATACACAAGTTCAAATACTCAGTACTCTGGTTTAACACATACTTTTTTTTTTCACATCAAGTACCAAATCATAAACTAATAAAAGGTATCCTATCTCTTCTACATATCCTGGCTAGGTCGTGACTCGTGACACAAATACTTTGGTGGAATAGAAAGTCTCGTATTACATGCCAATTTAAAAGTGCAAATAGCTTAAAGAAGTATGACAACAAACTTTTCCATATACATAGATTGCAACTCTAATATTCTGTCAAAATTTTCATAAACTGTGGTACCCATTAACGTGATGGTCGACCTTTTAGATTTCAATCTTTTGATGGACCTTAGGAAATATTTCAAACGTACATTTTTGATTTAGTTACATTGCTAATTGTTTGATATAGATAAATCCAAAGATATAATTTTTTGTATCAATGTCTAAGGAGATGATGTTCTTGAATTTTCTATAGTTTAATACTTGTACCTTTAGTGAGCTACAAATCTTAGTATCTCATATCAAACTTTAAAGTATCAAAAAAGGGTTGAAATCGACAGTAACCCATATACTTTTAGGTCAAAATATTTAAATTTTGTGGTCCAATTTAATAAGGTATTTGAAACTTTTGTGGTCCTTTTTTTCCAAGAAATGTGTAGTGAGATTCATAAACTAAATATTTTGGATCAACTTAAGAAGATGACATACACAAATTCGTATTATTCTTCTACAATTAGTTTCTTAATCTAATTAATATATTATATTCAAAAACATAATATGCAAAATAGACTTCAAGGAGATGACATACTCGAATTCGATATAATTTAATACTTTTTATCTTTAGTGGGCTACAAATCTTAGTATCTCATATCAGCTTTATAGTATTCAAAAAAGTTGAAGTAAAAGGTGACATACTCTTCTATTTCTTCTATTTCTACCATAATAAGTCCCAACTTTTGAATATCTCACAGTAGACCAAACTTTATGTCATATTTTACAAGAATGGTCCTAGTAGCTCATTTACCTGTTATAACAGGTAAACTGGATCATGTGTGGTTCACATGACCATCATTTAAACCACTCCCTTCCCTAATAACCTTCCTCTGCTCAACTCTGTATTTTTTATCCCTAAAAAAATCTTCCAGCATTGTTAATAAATTGACCAAACGCTTCATCCCTTCTTCTTGTTAAAAAACCTCAGTCCTTCGAACTCTCCATAGCCATTAGCCACAATCAACCAAACCGGAGGACTAAAAACAAGGCAAAAGCAAAAGAAGAAAGAAAGAATTTGGCATCGCCACTCCCACCCAATCCTCCCCATTATCAAACACACCCATTTGATGTTTTCTTCTCCAGATTGTAAATCCTCCCTGAGTTGACTCTTTGATGGCTTTAATAGTTGATTCTACTATTCACCCTCCAAAAACTCCATTAATACCGATTTTGGCTGCGTCATATCACATTATCACAGACCATATGGTACACTAAAACTGAAGCCATCTTTGATGGAGTTTTCAGAGTCTAATTTTTTTTTTTAAACGAACTTTTTATGAAACTGGTATGATTTTTGGGTTATGCGAAAACCCATAAATTAAAATGGAAGACATATATGGTATGAATTAAGGAAGATGAAGTGAGAAACAATAGTAAAAACTAAAGTTTTATAATTCAGAGAGTTTGATTATTATTATTATAAGGGAATAAAGAAAAATGAGATGAAAGGCAGAAATGGGGGAGAGACAAAGTTGAAATTAAAGATAGTATTAGCCATTGAAGATGATCATAGAAGCTCAAAAAGACATGGCAATTAATCTCAATGTCTTAAATTTCCCCAATGGAATCTATTTCTGCCATTTTTAATTATACTAGTTTGTATGACGGTAGAATAGGGGTAGGATATGGGATGGGCCATGGTGGAAGATTCGTGGTGGGATGTGCTGTGGGTGGAATGGGTGAAGAGGGAAGGAGGACTTACATAGCAGACAACAGTAGCCGAATAAAAAACGAAAGTAAGAAGATGAAACTGAACAGTTTACAATATTTTCTAAAAAAAAAAATTTTTTTTAACAGTCTCAGCAAGTCACCGGTCAAGTGGGACCAAGCGTGTAAAATGCATCATAAAGTTTGGACTGCTATGAGATATTGCATAATTGG
The DNA here is from genome assembly GCA_947646795.1 of Beta lomatogona. Taxonomy (NCBI): domain Eukaryota; kingdom Viridiplantae; phylum Streptophyta; class Magnoliopsida; order Caryophyllales; family Amaranthaceae; genus Beta; species Beta lomatogona. The sequence continues at coordinate 1,842,976 of CANSNZ010000942.1, forward strand.
GATCTTTTATGGCAGGACGCCCATAGTTGGGACCATCCTTGTCAATTTTTCCTTTTCTTTATTTGGTGGGGCTGTTTGCCTAAAATCTTATCAACAATGTGAACATCATATGTAATAGATTGAATAACTAATATTTCTGTGTTGGTAAAATTTCAGGTGTTAGAGTTGGGAATTGTGGTGCATTCAGTGATCATAGGTATATCATTGGGCACATCTCAAAGGCTTGATACCATAAAACCTCTTATGGCTGCTTTATGCTTCCATCAATTCTTCGAAGGCATGGGACTTGGTGGCTGCATCACTCAGGTAATTAATGATCTTCTCGGTGATTTGGAATAACAACATATTCAAATTTCGCCGATGTTAAAAAAACTAAAAATAGGGGCATCATTTGAAAGTTTAATTCATTTTTTTATAAATAAATCACAAAAATGTACCCAGTTATAAATTAGTAGTTTCTCGTAGTTAAGCCATCTAACACAACCCATATCGGCCCTGTTGTAGCCTAAAAATCTACGGCTCCTTTAGAGACACTTAGGCTCATCATAGTCGTACACATGTCCTCTCCTAATAAATAGAGGAAAAAAGTTTTAACTTTTGGGTTATATTCAATTGGGAGAAAAGGCTACTTTTCTGGCCCAAGAGATAGTCAGAGCCCAGCCCTGGGAGGTGGCTGCAAGTGAGAGGTTGATAAACCCTCACAAATCATGGCATGCCACGTGGCATGATCTGATTCCTTAGCCAATCAGATGCCACTATTCTAGGGCAGATTTTAAGGATAGCTGTCATCTTGCTATCACTATAAATACCCCTGAAATCAGGAGAAAGATAATTCAATGCAAATAGTGCAAAGTTACTCTGTAAAAATACTCTCTCACTTTCTCTCTCTAGACTACTTTTCTCTCTACCACTCTTGATATCTGACATAAGCTTCGGAGGGGGAACCACCACCCAAACCTCCAGGGTGGGTCCCTTTTTGCAGGTTCGGGAACAAAGCTCAGGCTTAGACTAAGTTGATTCAGACATTGTTGCACAAGTCTCCAAGGAAGAACATCTAAGGGATACTAGTTTACTTGCTAGACAAGAAAGCTCAGCCTACAGCTTACTTGTTGGACAAGTAGAGGACAAAACATTATCCCTTCCTCGAGGCGGTCTCTCGTGTTGTACTGTGTCTTCGACATTAACATGAAGACTTCGGTTTCTAGCCACATTGCACGATTGACAGTCGGTCATCGTTGCTTCTTTCCACAGACGGCACCAAATGTTTTGTCCTCTACTTGTCCAACAAGTAATTTGTAGGCTGAGCTTTCTTGTCTAGCAAGTAAACTAGTATCCCTTAGATGTTCTTCCTTGGAGACTTGTGCAACAATGTCTGAATCAACTTAGTCCAAGCCTGAGCTTCGTTCCCGAACCTGCAAAAAGGGACCCACCCTGGAGGTTTGGGTGGTGGTTCCCCCTCCGAAGCTTAAGTCAGATATCAGGAGTGGTAGAGAGAAAAGTAGTCTAGAGAGAGAAAGTGAGAGAGTATTTTTACAGAGTAACTTTGCACTGTTTACATTGAATTATCTTTCTCCTGATTTCAGGGGTATTTATAGTGATAGCAAGATGACAGCTATCCTTAAAATCTGCCCTAGAATAGTGGCATTTGATTGGCTAAGGAATCAGATCATGCCACGTGGCAGGCCATGATTTGTGAGGGTTTATCAACCTCTCACTTGCAGCCAACTCCCAGGGCTGGGCTCTGACTATCTCTTGGGCCAGAAAAGTAACTTTTTCTCCCAACTGAATATAACCCAAAAGTTAAAACCTTTTTCCTCCATTTATTAGGAGAGGACACGTGTACGGCTATGATGAACCCAAGTGTCTCTAAAGGAGCCGTAGATTTTTAGGCTACAACAGGCCCATTTCTAGTTAATGTTTTCTTTCAATTGAACAAAACCTCAATTTTTTTAATGGAACAGGAAGATTATCATTTAATACATCATCATACAACCCCTAAAACATTATCTATTGTTCTCTATTTGAAAAAGATCAAATTTATAACATCGTCAATAATGAAAAAGATTATCTAAAACATCAATTTGAAATTCTTCATCCAATTTACTAATATAAATGCTTCGGAACTACTTTTTTGATATGGCAATATTCCAATCAGGAAAGAAATTCGATGACTCAACATCTCTTATGCCTGATATTATAGTAAATTGAAAACTGACCTTCGTCTTGATATGCTTGATCTTCAACCAATAAGTACGATTTCCCACATCTTCAAACTTCAAAGCTAACTAAAAAACAAAGACTCTCATGGCGAGAGTAGATGGAACCATCATATTGATGGATATGACCCTCGTAACAGGAGGGAGAGACAACCCTCACAATAGGAGGGGGAATTATTAAAAATAACCTATACATTAATAAAAATAACAATAAAGCGAAGGAAAAAAACAAATTCAGGGCTTCCCACCGGTATAACGACTAGCAGAAGCCCCCAACAAGAACACTAATGGAGGTTAGGGTTTGAGATAGAGGCTAGGTTTTGGGAGAGAGAAAGGAAGGAGTACGAATAAAGTTAATAAGTATTCTTAGATATGCGAACACAACCTCAAATTTATAGTGAACTAACAAAAGAAGTTCAATATTCTTTATTGCAGGCGAAGTTCAAATCACGATCTATGGCAACAATGGCACTGTTTTTCTCTCTCACAACACCAATAGGGATCGCCATCGGTATCGCGATAGCGGGTGTCTACGACGAGAACAGCCCTCGGTCGCTGATCATCCAAGGGATATTCGAGGCAGCTGCGGCAGGAATCTTGATATACATGGCACTGGTTGACCTACTAGCTGCAGACTTCATGAATCCAAGGATGCAAGCAAACACTAGGATTCAATTTGGCTCACATTTATCTTTACTTCTTGGGGCTGGTTGTATGTCTGTTTTGGCTATATGGGCGTAAGATATTTCACTTAGATTTTGTTAGTAAATTCTTAGGTGTTTATATTTCTTTCATAAATGTAATTTACAGTAATGTTCTCATTTTCTTTCTTATGGCAAATTTGTCAAATTCATAGTACAACATAAATGAGAACGAGATAGCAGCAATGCTTGTCAGGGGGCAAAGCCACCTATTGAGAAGAGCGGTCTTGTGAAATTCTAAACCCATATTAATGAGAAAATTTAACTCCAACAAATTATTATAATGGGAGTATTCAGTCACAATCGATTTTTGTAAATATTTGCATATCACAATGGTATGATCATAACGTATAGTAATTTCAAGTACGTCGCCTTGGAAAAAAAAAATTGGTTGAAGAATAGCTTCCCATGGGATTGGAACTCTAAAGTCAAAAATAGGGGGGTAGGTAGTTCGGATAAAATCTATAATTCAATCCAATCCGAATCGAGTTACAAATTGAGATTGATCAAATTATTTTCAAATAGGATATGATTTGGACTCAACATTTTGAAATTGGATTTTCCGATTGAAGCTAAGAGCACGTTTGATTCGTAATTTTTGGGCTCCAAGAAACAGAATCAATTACCGATTTCCTTTCTTTTTGTTTGGTTCAACCCCTCATCAATCCATTACCATTACGTGGTGGTAATGGACTCCCCCAATTTATTTCTTTTCCCTCTCCCTCAAGTAACAAAATACATTATTTGGTAGTAATGGTTACCATATCCATTTCCATTCCATGGCTTGAACCGAACATCTAATAAAGCTAACCATTTTTGTTACTATTCCTCTCCTCTATTTGTTTCCATTCCCATTCCATTCCATACCTTGAACCAAACGACCCCTAAGTTCGGATAAAAAAACGGATTTATAATCCTGTTAACCATTCCTACAAATCTAATCAACATAATATTTTATTGCTATTGTTTCTGGTGACTTTGTGTTCTTATAAACTTTAAGTGACTGTGTGGATAATTTATCCTCCTCAAGACTTGGATCATAGTAGCATTACCTTTAAAAAAAATTTAAAACTTGGGATATGATTATGTTATTGGAATTTGAAGTAAAATTCTTATTTTGTGAGCCAACGTTTGAGCACGTAAGTGTTAATACTAGTTTAAAAACGGAGGGTTTTTTAGTCAATTTATCGACTAAGGAAAAAGGTTTAAGAATTTGGACTTTTAGATCGGATCGAAACTAATAAGCTAATTGATTCTGATTGGATAATAGTAGACTTGTTGGAAATTAATTCCTAATTGTATTGAATTTGTGCCAAAGCTAAATCAAAAATCAAACTTACGCCCCTAGTCAAAACTAAGACAAAATTGTAGTAGAACTCGGAAAGAGAAAGTGAATAAGAACACCTATTGATCGACAGTTTATAGCGAGTCGTTAATCAACCAAACAACTTGTCAAACACACACTACTACAAAAGCCTTGCTTTATGGACGCTGTGACCTCGACACTGAGATACAAGTGCTGGTGGAAAAATCAATTTTCGCTTTTCGAGGACGCTTTTAATAGCTGAATTTTAACGGCAGCACTCGGTGTCGAGAAATAAACACGTGCCTTACACGTATGTTCAATTTTAGTATTGCTGCTACTCGGGAAGAGAGAATTCGCGCTCCCAAATTTTGGAGTGAATATCAACTGCTCACCGTCACTCCCCACACCACGGTTTCCTCAAACCCTATTTGATCGAGTTCTTCACTTCAATTCAACTGCTCACCCTCTCTGCAATTCGCACGCCCTTTCTTCAGCAGGTATTTCTCCAATTCTTGTCCTTCTTTTCTTTTTTCTCCGATTTTTCGAATTTCCATTAATTTGTTCATCTTCAACCTCCCATCAATTTTAACGCTATAGGGAAGGTGTGAAATTAGATAATTTTACAACGAAAGTTGGGAAATTTCAGCAAAAGTCTTATGATAAGCAGGTTTGTCTCGAATTAAATCCATAACCATTTCTAATCCTCCATTTCAAAATCATTTCCCATTTCAAATTTTCATTTTCCATTTCTCATTTCTCATTTCCCATTTCTCCATCCCTCATTTCCATTTCTCATTTCGAAATTCATTTCTTAAAATTTACGAGGACCATTCGGTTTTTGTTCATGACCGGTCGAGAGATTACAACTTAGGAATGCCTAAAGGAGGAACAAAATGTGAGCCTACTCTAAAGCTGATCAAGTGCACTATCACCACCCGACTTCATTTAGAGTCATGAAGATTACTTTTGACCGCCTTCACAATAGAGACGTGATCACTTCTATAGGATTTACTCCGATTCCTACATATGAAAGAAAATATCCAAACAATGAAACCTAAACTTCTACAGTGAATTCCAACAAAATAATGAACATTTGACATCTAGCGTTGGATCCTACAAATGCACTGCAAAACATGGTCGATGAAGATAGACTTCTAATACTTGCTACAACGAGAATCAGCATCACCAACAACCCCTTAGGCAGTGCATCAACAATTCAACAGGTTTAGTCTTTTATTTCTAGTTTCATAGGATGAATCAGAGAGTCCTTACCCTGAGCCATTTATGTCCTTTCTCATCGAGTCTATGTCACTATAGGACTTCATTTATTATAGCCTTTCCATTTTCATTTTTTTATTTTCCTTTTTATTTTCATTGGTCTTTCACCATCATATATGCTTCGAATTCGATGATAAAACTTAAATCAAATTATCCCTAATGACCTTGATCAAATAAGATAAAAAAAATCATAATAATAATAATAATAATAATAATAATAATAATAATAATAATAATAATAATAATAATAATAATAATAATAATAATAATAATAATAATAATAATAATAATAATAATAATAATAATAATAATAATAATAATAATAATAATAATAATAATAATGCACATATTTTGGATTATGAGTTATTTCCCTCTCTCCTCCAACCTCCCAAAAGCCATCATCCATAAGTCATCCATGCAAACCAAGAAAAATAAAAAATTATCCTTTAAACCATCATCCTCCATGATCATTAGCCATATAACCCTTCAAAATCAATGCTCCACAAATATCACGCAAACCTTCCAATACCCTAAACCATAAAAACTTGTGTGCAAGCCTTACTACAAAAAAAAATCAATGCCAGGCAAAAATAAAAAAGGTAAAAAAGGAAAAAAAAAACAAAATAAAAAGCACAGGATAAAAAGAAAAAAATGAGAAAAAGCCAAAGGCAAAAGAAAAAGTCAAGTTACGGGGCATGCACACAAGTTCTACCCCTCATTCAAATCCTTCAATCCATCAAAACCTTAACCATGTAATCCAAATCCATGATCCTTACCTTAGCCCATCCAATTAAACCTCTATCAAACCTTAAACCTTTCAACCTTTTATCCAACCATAACTCATTCTCCAAGGTATGTCCAAGCCCGCTACGTTGAAAACCCGAAAGGGCAGCCTAGGTAAAAGTTAGGGCACAAAAAAAGAGAAAAAAAAATCAGATCCAGAACTACGAATGGTCTGATTCCGCAAGGATACGTAGGATACTCATCTCGAGGTCCGACCGCTTCAATAAAATAAATTAATCAAGATCTAATGATTTGACTTTCTAGAATTCAGGAGCATACTCTTTCTAGATCCCGATATAAAATCGAGTCTGAACCTAGCCTCGTCAAAACCTTTTCCCACCTACATCTATATGAGTCATTAAACTTTTTATTTTTCATTCCCAAGCTCTCCTTTTCCCTGAAGGACTCTGTTGTATTCCATGTTTTGATGATGCCAAATACTTAGGTTAACTTTACTATATAGTTTTTATTTAGCGAAAATTATAAAATACCAAAAATAATGTAATGTTCAAATTTGCATTTATATCTTGTGGAGAAAGATTAATTATTTAATCTAAGTAAAGATATTTAATTTATACACTTTGAATTTTTATCATATGGTATGTTTAATATTCTAGTAACTTAGAATCTTTGAATAAAAGATTCTTTAAGTTATTAGATGTTTTTGTGCTGCTGGAATTGTTTGCAAAATCAGTTGGAAATTGCGTTGGAAATTGCGTGGCATAAATTGTGGAGCTAACTCCTTGAAGCTCTCCAACGAACTTGATCCACCTGCGCATTACTTGCTGGAAGTTAGACCACTAATGGATAGTAGTGGGAAGGTTGTTTCCGTTGCAAACCTCGTGGAGAAAGTGCAGTGAATTTAGGACCATGATCTCCATTATTCCACTCGCGCCATTTGAGGAGAACATGGAGCACAAGATGACTAGTAGAAAAAAATTTGCAGCAGCTATATAAGAAGAAATTATTTGAAGAAAAACTTAAGAACTTTCAAGCGAAAAAGTCAATCATTACTTAGAAAGTTTTTCTTGTAATCTCCTCTTTTATTCAACATACTCATATTGTAATATTCATAGTGTGTGGGTGAGAGAAAATTCAGAGAATATTCTTGTATTCAAGAGAGAGAAAGAAAGAGAGAAAAGAGAAGACTTCGAGTGAAGTCAAAAGTGAGTGTCATCAGTTCAGGGGGAACTGAGTGACTAGGGAACAAGTTCCTAGAGGAACCGAGAAGGTCCGGTAATAGGTTGTACAAAAGAGAGTCTTTTGGCCTTATATATTAAAGAGAGTTTGAGTCAAAATCCCTCGTGGTCAAGGTTTTTCTTCCTATTGGGCCTAGAAAGTTTTCTTTGTAAAAAACTTATGTGTTTGTCTCTTTCTAATTTCTTGTTTGTTTAAATTTCGCATTACAAATCGAAAATTTCTCCTCAACTACAATTCACCCCCCCCACTCTTGTAGTTGGTCTAGTGTTCGTACTAGAATAACATTTGGTATCGGAGCCTAGTACCTCCAGAATCAGGTAACACTGAGGAGATTGTTCCTGGAACAATGAACACGACAGGAGAAAAGCTTGATGAAGGGTATTCAACTCAACGCCCACCCATGTTCAATGGCAAACATTATCCATACTAGAAGAACCGTATGGAGATATTTATTAAAGCTGAAAACTACCAAGTGTGGAAGGTAATTGAAATCGGTGACTTTGAAGTCACAATAAAGAACGAGAAAGGGGAGCTGGTTCCAAAACCTATTGTCGAATTAGACAAAGAGGACTTCGACAAAATGGAGATGAACAACATGGCCAAGAAGCTACTCCATTGCGGTCTTGGTCCCCATGAACACAATCGAGTCATCGGATGCAAGACAGCAAAGCAAATGTGGGAACTCCTTCAAATTACTCATGAAGGAACAAGCGAAGTGAAACGATCAAAGATCGATATGCTCATCATAAGTATGAATTGTTTCACATGAAACAAAAGGAGCCTATTCAAGATATGCTCACTCGCTTCTCAAACATTATAAATGAACTTGAATCTCTGGGAAAGTTAATCTATCCAGAGGAACAGGTCCGGAAGGTACTAAGGAGTCTACCACAAGATGAAAAATGGATGGCCAAGACAACGGCACTGTTGGAAACCAAGGACTTCACAACGTTCAACATTGAACAACTTGCTGGTTTCTTGATGACCCATGAGTTACACCTCGAAACTCATGAAACTGAATCATCAAAGCCTAAGGCTATGGCCCTTAGGTCTGAGGAACAAGAAGACTCAAAAACTAATGATGAAGAAGCTGCAATGAATGTTAGAAGATTCAAGAAGTTCTTCAACAAGAACTACAAAGGAAAGGTTACCAAGAAACCAACAAAGCTAAGTTGTCACAAGTGTGGAGGCCTTGATCATTTTCATCAAGGAATGTCCTCAATGGGAAAACGAGAAAGCTAAAGGAAGATACAAAGAGAAGGGCAAGGAACAACAAAGATCATTTTCGATAAATGATATGAAGAGAGCCATGGTGCCAGCATGGGGAGAGTCTGACTCAGAGGAGGAGCAGGAACAAACTGAGGAAGAAACTGCCTATTTATGTCTCGTGGCAAATATCGAAGACAAAGTGGAATCATCAAACTCCAAGGTAAGTTTTAATGCCATTGAAGAGGAACTTACATAATTTAACAAAAGTCAATTAATAAAACTCTTGCTAGAAATCTTAGATGATTACAAAGATGTATGTGCAAAAAGAAATCAATTAACGAATGCCTTGAAAATCAATAAGAACCATTCAAATTGGCTTAACTCACTAAAATGTGACACTGAAAAAAGATTCTTTAAACTTTTTGGCAAGAATAGAGCTTATCAAGATGCATTTGAAAAGGTCAAAAATGAAAATTATCTTTTGAATTTGGAACCGGCAGAATTGAAAATGTTTGTTCCTGAAGGAACAGTCTCTTCATCTAATACCAGAAATATTGCTGAAAATTTGAAAAACGATTTTGACAATATTTTTCAAGAAAATCTGGTATTAAAGAAGAAACTGGAACCCTCAAGAAACAAGCTACCTGACCCTGTCTCATGGATACAAAAGTATCAAAACAAAGGAATAGATGGTCTAGGTTTCAATCATAAAAAGAAGAACAAAAAGAAAAAATATGTTGATCTGCCAAGTAGTAAAATATGTTCTTACTGTAGGAACAGTGGTCACATTGTGTCTGACTGTTCCACCAGAGAAGAACGTATAGAGTGGAACGCGTACCTAGTGAAACAGGTTTGGAAAATTAAGAAAGGCTCAAGTACAACAATGGAACCCAAGCTAGATTGGGTTCCTACAACTAACTAGTTTGCTATGGTACATGCTGAAGTGAGGGGGAACAACTTGTGGTACCTCGATAGCGGTTGTTCTAAGCACATGACATGAGATAGATCAAAATTTCTCTCACTTTCAGTCTTCAATGGAGGAACTGTGACCTTTGGAGACAATCTTACAGGAAACATTGTAGCAGTTGGTAAGATTGGTAAATCTCAGTCACATTCCATAGATAATGTGTTTTTGGTCGAGGGTTTAAAACATAGTTTACTTAGTATATCTCAGTTTTGTGATAAGGGAAATACAGTGAAGTTTACTAATGAGTCTTGTGTAGTCAGCAATGAAAGTACAGGAACCAAGATCCTTGAAGGAACGAGGAAAGGGAACACCTATATGGTTGACCTGAACCTTGTTCATAGGAATAATCTCACATGCTTAAGTGTGATCGAAGCTGTGGCATAAACGATGTGGTCATGCAAGCCTGTTCCTACTACATAAACTAAAAGGAAAGGACTTGGTGGTTGGTCTACCAAAGATTAAGTCACTAAACCACGATGTTTGCGATTCATGTGTCAAAGGCAAGCAAGTGAGATCCTCATTCAAATCCAAGAAAATGGTAAGCACACAAAGTCCATTAGAACTTCTTCATATGGACTTATGTGGCCCTGTACGCATCCAAAGCCGATCCGGTAAGAAATATGTATTAGTCATAGTAGATGATTTTTCAAGATACACATGGGTTATTTTTCTTCATAGTAAGGATGAAACTTTGATGAATTTCTAACCTTTGCTAAAAAGATTCAAAGAACAAGTGGTTTTAAATTAAAGCATTTAAGATCTGACCATGGTACGGAGTTTGAAAACTCCAAGTTTGATGAATTTTGTAGCAATGAAGGTTTAGATCATAACTTTTCAGCTCCAAGAACACCACAACAGAATGGTGTAGTCGAAAGGAAGAACCGGACTCTTGAGGATATGGCAAGGACGATGATTATTGCAAGCAGTCTTCCGAATAGTTTTTGGGCTGAAGCAGTGAACACGGCATGCTACATCATCAATCGTGTCATGCTAAGACCAATCACCATGAAGGCTCCTTATGAGCTATTTAGAGGAAGAAAACCCAATATTTCTTATTTTCGTGTTTTTGGATGTAAATGTTTTGTACATAACAATGGAAAGGACAATTTAGGAAAGTTTGATGCTAGAAGTGATGAGGCTATTTTTCTAGGATATGCCTTAAGTAGTAAGGCTTATCGTGTCTACAATAAGCGAACAATGTGTGTCGAGGAAAGTGTCCATGTTATTTTTGATGAGGCTAACTCCCTGCAGGAACAAAGTCACAATGATAACTTTGAAATTGGTTTGACTCACCCTGATGAGTTTAATCATAATGATGAGGAACTAACCCCTGCAGGAAAAGAGAAGAAGCAAGTTCCTGATCCTGATAACCCTGTGCCTGATCCCCTTGAGGAACAAGCTACAGGAGGAACTCAGGAGGATCAAGGATCTCCTGATCCAGGAGAAGATCAAGTGAATCAACCACCGCAAAAAGCTCAAGAAGCAACTAGGAGATTTGATCCAAAGCCTTGGAAACACCTAAATTCTCATCCTTTAGAATTGATAATAAGTGACATTGAAAAGGGAACTCAAATGAGATCCCAATTGAAGAATTTTTGTGCTTTTCACGCTTTCTTATCTATGACAGAACCTAAGGACCATATGGAAGCTGTAACGCCCCGACTTTCATGCATCCTTACTAAGTTAAGTAATCAGGATTAGCAGCTGAAGAACTAGCTTAGTCGGCGAGTTACCGCCGTACTTTCCACTATGGGAAAATACAAGGCGACCTTTAACATTAACTTACAGGGACAATACCTTGATTTGTCACTCTTTAAAGAAACACTTTAATAATAGAATACTATTTTCTAGAAATTTCGACAGAGTTTCCTTTGTAAATTGGACAACCCAAAATGGGAAAAACGTTTAAGAAACCTGTTACAAATAAAATATACCAAATCCAGAACTCAACGCTTTCGCGGAGTAGAAGCTAAAGAGAATCGGGAGCACTATTGCTCATCCAGAACTAGGAATAAAACTAAACCATTAATTATTAACTAATACAAAGTGGAACGTCCTCGCCTCAAAAGAAACGTAAAACAATTATAGCTAAACTCTTAGCACGTAACTGCTTCTATCTTGGAAAAGATGCTCCAGAACTTCAACCTGAAACTATTGTAACACTTCCACCCACCAAGTGACTGGCTACAGTAGTGACAAAACAAAACATTGACAGACACGTCAGCACAACGCTGAGTACTAACCCATAAAACATTCTTAAAACATGCTTTGGTGTCTACGACTCTCACGTAATCAACATGTTCACATCGTTCATAACCATATCAAAACAACATAGCAATATTCACATAATCCATTATCATTCATCATGTTTCGTGACCTTTAAGTACTTTCAGAAATCATAGCAGAGTCGTCACATCATCATAGTTCTCTCATATCAGAGTAGAAGACATACTTTCATATTATCAGAAATTCATATAGCTTATAGTTTGAGTTGTACGGTTTTGTCATAGGTCATTATTATCTTTCATTCACTTCAATGTCAGAATACTTACACTTAACTCTATCGTGTTTTGTTTCTCTCGTACCATAGATGTATTACATAATCCTATTTGTAATTATAAGAAGTAATCTTAAACTCAACATAGTCAAAGTCATATTCATAACGTAGTCAGGATCGTACTTTCGCAACAACACAATCGTTTCATAGAATTCATTCATAACATCATTAATCGTCATATTCATAAACATTTCATATCTCCTAATCCAAACATCGATATCATAAAGTGTGAAATCATAAAACATAATCGCAATCATAATCATACTTTCGTAACATCAAATTCACCATACTTCATACCATAAAATCATAAAATCATCTACATAACAGATATTTCGTTTCATATCATAAGCCTCATCATTATCTTTTCATTTTACTTAATTATATTGGTATCTTGGCGAATACGACAGTAGGTAGCCACGGAGAACCTTAGTTCGCCAACAGAAGGGGCAAACCGACTCCAGGTGCCACGTGAGACTTTCGTCGCCCAACAGAAGGTAGCTTGCCACGGGAGATTTTCATCCCCCAACAGAAGGTGGCATACGGAATACGGGTGCCACGGGAGATTATTATCCCCCAACAGAAGGTGGCATAGCCGTATGCGGGTGTCACAGGAGACTATGTCCCCCAACAGAAGGTGACAAGAACCGCTGGGATGGAACATGCACGACCAACATAAAATGCCACGGGAGACTTTCGTCGCCCAACAGAAGGTGGCATCACCGCCAGAATGGAACGTGCATGACCAACAGAAGAATACTCAGCCAAGAACCATGTTTCACTTTTCTTTATCATGCTTCGTTGTTTTTACGCACCACAATTACATTACATAACCGTAATCATGATACGTAATCATCATCATAACGTAACCATAATTACATTACATCATCGTAATCATAATCATGGAACGTATCTTAATCATAACGTAACCATAATTACATTACATCATCGTAATCATAAGCATGACATATTCATAATCATGTTCATAACGTAATCATAATCATGCTTTTGTAGCATCATGGTTATTCCATGAAATTCGTTCATAACATCGATAATCATCATATTCATACAAACATTTCATATCTCATAATCCATATACTCATAATGTAATACGAATAATAGACATTGCATACTTTTCCTAGCATGAGGATTTTATAGAACATGTGTGCATAAATAATGTTTCGTCTCTTCCTAAGTGTCTTTCACATATCATCGCAGAGTCATAAACTTTCATACATTCATATTTTTTCAGAATGATCATAGTGTATACTTTAACATAATTAGGATTCTATAAACATAACTCATAACTTTAAGTACTTTCTGGAATACATAGCACAAATGTCATCATAATCCTTTCGTAGTTTCAAATCACTTACAGAAATATAGTAGAAGCATAGCAGTCTTTTCATACTTGATATCGTTGAAGAGTCATTTATAATGTCTATTTGTTTCAGAATAAAAAGGGTATATTTTGACATATTCGGAATACATAAACATATATCATAGTAAACATCTCATAACTCGTCCATCATAAGAACAAAGGTAATCTTTTCACACTTTTTGATCACCTAAGAAACAAAAAGCAGACTTATTTCGTATTTATTAGTCATTCAAGGGGTTTAGTGTCAACTAGTCTAAATTCAATGAGAGATCTATTTTAATAATCATAGGTTTTGCATCACCAAGATGCCAACGAACAATAACTTAGATTATTTCATAGCTTGGAGTTCACTTGACGTACATTAGTTAATCATACTTATATATCGTTTCCTTACTACCGTTAGTTGTTTATAGGTTACCCTTCTTTTGTCCTTTAAAAGACCCACCTCGTGTCGGATGTGACAATTCTAATCCATGTTTAGTTGGACAATCACTTAAGGACATATAAAGCCGCTTTAAAGCGAGTTACAACTTATTTCTATTACAGTTTATTAATTCGTGTATCATCTTATTCATTTAACATAACCAAATAGCCAAGATGGATAACAAAGACCCGTTAACCCGTTAATTACTAGCCTCTAGATAAATTCATAAACTAGATCACCAAATCATTGTCGACAAAAAGAAATAAAGACACCACAATATAGTGACCAAGATCTCCATGTCTTACTTTTACTTTTAATGTTCATGCTTCGGAAATAATAGTGTTTTCCAAGTTAACTCAATAGAACAAACTTGCGAACCCCCTTAAATAGTGAATAATGGTGACATTAAAACGAAATCAATAATCATACCCAGCTAACAATACTTCTGAAGCTAGTCAAGAATTCCTAGCTTGAGTACTTTCCAAATCCAACATAATAACACTTCAGATTATCAAGATTTTCACTTGACTCAGAGTTACCCCACTTTGAGTTATTTACCAACAATAACAAACATCCACAGCACCTCTTTCATGAATAAATCCAACATAACATTATGCATTTTGAATCTTCAAAACAGATTTAACATCACATATCACATCAGACATTAGCAATTCATATTCAACTTTCATTAATCTTCATTCATAACTTGAGGAAATAAAACAACACCAGAAGAATAAGGGGAAGGGTGTAGTACCAAACTTGAACATCAACAAATAATATCTAAATCTCAAAATTCACAACTTCAGTCATAACCTCTAAGATGAGGGGAATAAAAAGAGGAGGAGAGGAGGGTAAAGTACCGGCCAGGGCGGCCCGGTGACGGCACCACCGCCAGCCACGAGCTGCCACACAGACGCAAAAGAAGGGAGACAAGACAGCAGCGGCGCAACCCAACACCACCACCACGAACTAGAGGAGAGAAGAGACGCGAGCAGAAAAACAGAACCAACTGCACCGGTAGCCACCAACATCGAAACAGCAACAGCAGCGCCACGACGGCGACCGCACGATGGGTGTGAGAGAAAACTCCGGGGGTGGCTTGGGGATACCGGCGAGCTGAGAGGAAGAGAGATGCGAGAGAGAAAACTGGGCTGGGTTTTGGGGTTTCTCACGGGAAGAGAGAGAGAAGTAAGGGGGTTTGGGTTTGGGGTTTCTTTTTGGAGTGAGAAAAAATATGGGGTTGGGTTTCCTTGGGTGAGAAATAACATGAGAGAGAGAGAGTTTGATGATTTTGTTTTCCTCCTTAAACCGACAAAGTGAAGAGAAAAAAAAAGAACCGACTTTGGTTTCCTTTGTGGGCAAAATACCATTGTAATATCTTTATAAAATTAAATTAACAAACACATTGCAACATCTCAATTACAAATGCATAATTTTCGGAATATAATTAATATAATAAATATGATTAACGCTAATTAAAACGCTCTTAAAAATCGGGGTATTACAGAAGCACTCAAAGAGGTTGATTGGATCAACACTATGCAAGAGGAGCTAAATGAGTTCCAGAGGAACAAGGTATGGCACCTGGAGACAAAATCGAAGAACCAGAAGGTTATAGGACTAAAATGGGTCTTCAGGAACAAGCTTGATGAGCATGGAACTGTGGTAAGGAACAAGGCTAGACTTGTTGCCAAAGGTTATAATCATCAAGAAGGTATTGATTTTGATGAAACCTTTGCTCATGTTGCTAGAATAGAAGCAATTAGAATTTTGATTGCCTTTGCTGCCTTTATGGGATTTAAGTTGTACCAAATGGACGTCAAATGTGCATTTCTAAATGGTTTTTTAATTGAAGACGTCTACGTGGAACAACCACCTGGATTTGAAAATCCGGAACTTCCAAATCAAGTCTATATGCTTGACAAAGCTCTTTATGGGTTGAAACAAGCTCCTAGATCTTAGTATGAAAGGTTGTCAAAATTCTTGCTTTCACATGATTTCATAAGAGGTAAAGTTGATAGAACCTCTTTCCTTCGATCAAAAGGAACAGGCATATTAGTAGTCCAGATTTATGTTGATGATATAATCTTCGGTGCTACTAATGATCTTCTTTGTAAGGAGTTTGCTGATCTTAAGAGTAGTGAATTCGAAATGAGTATGATGGGAGAGTTGAACTTCTTTTTGGGATTGCAAATCAAGCAAACTGAAAGAGGAACAATGATCCATCAACAAAAATATGTCAAGGAACTGCTCAAGAAATATGGACTGGAACACTCAAAAAGCAACCACACTCCCATAGGAACAGGAACAAAGTTAGATGAAGATTCAAATGGTAAGTGTGTAAACGAGAAGCAATATCGAGGTATGATTGGTTCATTACTTTACTTAACAGCAAGTAGACCCGATATTTCTTTTAGTGGTGGTTTATGTGCTCGGTTCCAATCAAATCCCAAAGAATCTCACTTAACCGCCGTTAAAAGGATTCTAAGGTATTTGAAAGGAAGCGATGACTTATGTTTGTTCTATCCTCGAAGTGATGTTTTTGACCTAGTAAGCTATTCGGATGCAGATTATGCTGGAGACTTGGTTAACCGCAAGAGCACATCAGGCATTGTCCAATACCTAGGAACAAGCTTGGTGTCATGGAGCTCAAAGAAGCAAAATACTGTTGCCTTATCCACAGCAGAGGCAGAGTATGTGGCTGCTGCTGCATGCTGTTCCCAGGTCCTTTGGATCAAGCAACAAGTAAGAGATTTTGGCATTAAGTTTTAAGTGTGTTCCTATCTACTGTGATAATACTAGTGCTATTTGTATATCTAAGGATCAAGTTCATCATTCAAGGGTCAAGCATAATCACATTAGACATCATTTCCTTAAGGATAATGTAGAAAAATGTCTTGTCAAACTCGAATTTTGTCCAACTGAAAATCAAATAGCTGACATGTTGACTAAACCACTTCCTAGAGAAAAATTCGAGAAAATTCGCTTAGAGCTAGGGATGATTAGAATTCATTGAGTGTGCTACTTCAAATAAAACCATTAGTTACAAGATTACACTAAGTGGCCAGCAACATTTTGTGATTTTAATCACTCGTTGTACAGTCATTGTAAAGGACTCTCATTAGTCTTCATAATACTCCCCTTATTGTCCATGCATATACTTGAGTAAAAATATAAAGGTTGTTGTACATAAAGATTGAACATGTTACATGCATGAGTTCACACTTTCTACTCTTTTCTTTCTTTTCACGTAAATATTATTTTATATTTTTTTCTCTTCTTCAATTTATTATCCTCTTTCATTCATCCCCCACAACAATCTTTCTAATGGCAACGTTTCACCAGCGTTCATGTACAAACCTAAAACTAAAATCATACACCGGATTTAAAGAAGGAAGGGAAAAGCCACATTTAATTCCTCTTCACAATTCCCATAAATTCCGCCCCAAATAAAAACCCATCAAATCAAACTAAAATTTACACGGCAATTAATCTCATTTACCGCAAAACCATTACTCTGAAAAACCGCCTTTCACTCTCTCTCTCTCTCTACACAAATCTGCCATCTTCATCTTCCTCACCTAAAACCCTAAATGGCTCCCAAAAGAAAAACCGCTGAAGATACCAAACATTTTCCGGCTGAAAAATCTTCACCTCTGGTGGATTATAACGAAAGCGAGAATGAATCATCCAACTCAAATGAAGATTCTGTGGGTTCTCAAGTAAATTCGGTGGAAAATGAAGTGCTCTCTCCAAAGAAAGAAGATGATTTGAATGATGTTGAAGCAGAGCAAGAAAAGAAAATCTTGGTACCTACGAAAAGGGGTAAGAAATCAAAATCCTCTAAGTATATCATTGGGTTTTGTGTCGATTTCACCTGGTGCAAGAAAGTTAAGTGGAGTCAATTTCTTGATCTTGTTAAATTTCAAAAATGGGTCAAAGTGTTGAGTTTTGATGAGGGTCTTTATGAGAGTGAGATGAGTGAGTTTGTTGCTAAGTTTGAAAATAACGAGGGTTTATCCATACGTGTTGTCGCTGAGAAATTGGTTAAGTTCAATGAAAAGTCCTTAGGGGAATGGTTTGATGTACCAACTAAGGGGTACAAGGAATATGTAAAGGGCAGGGCTAAGTTAAATGTGAATGGGGCTTCAAACGCTACTATTTTGAGTTACTTTGGGGGTAAGGAGTCTGACCAGTCCCTAAATCAGAAGGATCTCTCTCCTTTTCACAAATTTTTGTTTCACTTAGTTTGGCGCTTTATTCTGCCAAGGACTTCCAAGAGGACTCAAGCGAGCCTCATGGATCTTTCCTTGATGTTTTGCCTTGCTAAGAACATAAAAATAAACTTTCCTGCTTTAATGATTTCTCACCTTTCCTAGTGTATCTCCCACAACACCAAGGTGGGGTATGCTAACCTGATATATGTTATCCTCAAGAAGAATCACATATAACTCCCTTCTAGTACCTCTTTTGATCTGGAGCCTGATAACTATTTGACCAAGGAGACCTTATCCAGGCTGTCTCTCAGGGTACAGGGTGGGATGTTAGACTTTTAGGTAGCAGAAACTAAGGGGAAGGTTGAAACTGGGATTAAGCGGAAGTCAGGGGAGGAGGTCAGTGCTGAAGGACCTAGGTCTGTGCGTAAGTGTCAGAAAATTGCTGAGACCAAGGCTCCCAAGGAACAGGGTCCGGGGGCAGTTCATATTGATCTTGAGGAGGATCAAGCTCCTTCAGGATCGAGGACTGTAGATTTTCCTCTTCTCTCCACCACTGGTCTTCATGGTATACTGCATATAATTCAGGAGTCTCTGTCTCTCCTTCATACCAGAGTCCAGGGTCTTGAAGCAAGGGATGTCCGTGTTGATCTTCAGCAGGAGCAGATCCTCACAATTGTGCAGAAGGGAGAATCAGCTGTTCGGGAGAAGATTGATTATGTGGTCGGTGCTTTCCTTGTCCGCCCCAAGCCCTCTAATCCCTAATCCCCTTCCCTACTTAATCTGATGAAACAATTTTTTTTTGGTTGGTTTGTATTAAAACAATGGTGACTAGTTGTTACTCTCTTTTATCACCTATCTCTTTTTGGTGATAAAATGTTTTGGATTATATCTTTTCTTTTCTTACTTATCTTTCTTTGTGCTTTCTTCTTTTTCTTCTTATCTTCATCTTGAACTCAATTTGTGCATTTTTCATAACTATGTGCTTTAATCTCCTCTTCATATGCTCATTATAATGTTTGGATGGCTAATATTATTAGATGAGCGTTTGAGCTACTACGCTTTGACATTGTTGTACATGATGAACTCTTAGAGTACTGCTGGGTACTTATTGTTTTTGATGATGACAAAAGGGGGAAGAAGTAGACTGGCACATAAAAATTCAAATTCTAGTCCTCTTTGGTTCTAGGTGATGCTTTTATAGTTTAGTATTCGTTTTATGTTAGTTTAGTCCTAGATTTTTTCTTAGTCTTTTGTTAGTTTTGCTTTTTAAAGTCATTAGCTCTTGATTCTTTTGCTTTAGTTATTTTATTTGTCTTAGTTTGTTTTTATATGCCTTATATTTGTCATCATCAAAAAGGGAGAATATTGTTGTATTCCATCTTTTGATGATGCCAAATACTTAGGTTAATTTTACTATATAGTTTTTATTTAGCGAAAATTATAAAATACCAAAAATAATGTAATGTTCAATTTTGCATTTATATCTTGTGGAGAAAGATTAATTATTTAATCTAAGTCAAGATATTTAATTTATACACTTTGAATCTTTATCATAAGGTATGTTTAATATTCTAGTAACTTGGAATCTTTGAATAAAAGATTCTTTAAGTTATTAGATGTTTTTGTGCTGTTGGAATTGTTTGCAAAATCAGTTGAAAATTGCGTTGGAAATTGCGTGGCATAAATTGTGGAGCTAACTCCTTGAAGCTCTCCAACGAACTTGATCCACCTGCGCATTACTTGCTAGAAGTTAGACCACTAACGAATAGTAGTGGGAAGGTTGTTTCTGCAAACCTCGTGGAGAAAGTGCAGTGAATTTAGGACCATGATCTCCATTATTCCACTCGCGCCATTTGAGGAGAACATGGAGCACAAGATGACCAGTAGAAGAAGATTTGCAGCAGCTATATTAGAAGAAATTATTTGAAGAAAAACTTAAGAACTTTCAAGCGAAAAAGTCAATCATTACTTATAAAGTTTTTCTTGTAATTTCCTCTTTTATTTAACATACTCATATTGTAATATTCATAGTGTGTGGGTGAGAGAAAATTCAGAGAATATTCTTGTATTCAAAAGAGAGAAAGAAAGAGAGAAAAGAGAAGACTTCGAGTGAAGTCAAAAGTGAGTGTCATTAGTTCAGGGGGAACTGAGTGTCTGGGGAACAAGTTCCTAGAGGAACAGAGAAGGTCCAGTAATAGGTTGTACAAAAGAGAGTCTTTTGGCCTGTTATATTAAAGAGAGTTTGAGTCAAAATCCCTCGTGGTCAAGGTTTTTCTTCCTATTGGGCCTAGGAAGTTTTCCTTGTAAAAATCTTGTGTGTTTGTCTCTTTCTAATTTCAAGTTTGTTTTGATTCCGTATTACAAATCGAAAATTTATCCTCAACTACAATTCACCCCATCTTGTTCATACTAGAATAACAGACTCTTCGACAATTCCATGGTTTCTGGCGATATTTGACTTTTCCTAAATCAACTCCCTAAAGAACAATCCCTAATGAAAACTTTGAACGATTCAAGACAGGTCAACTACGTTTCAATCAAGGCTCATAGCGCCTAATTCAAGACAAGCTTAACAAAGTGGGGGCTTCATATATATGTGGTGGTTGTATCAATAAACGTTGTTATAGACTCACATAAAAATGTCGCAATAGTATAGCAAGAAACGTTGCTATAGACTCATGTTAAAGTGTCGCAATAGCTGTGTCAAGAAATGTTGCTTTAGACTATAAAATTGTTGCAATATTAGAGCAATAAAGGTTGTCATATACTGTTTATAGTGCTGCTATAAATAATAAAGTGTTAGCTAAACACTAAAAATGTGGTTTAAATCCTAAGTAATTGTTACTAAAACTTAATTAGTGTCGCCTTAGATATAATAAAACTGTTGGCAAAAGTTAAAAATCGTTGCATAAGAAAAGCGTTGCTAATGATAACTATGGTAACGGTTTTATAAATTTGTTGCCTAAGGCATCATAATTGTTGCCATAGAGTTATAGTAGTGCCACCTATTAGCAACACCATATAAACTGCTGCTATAGGTCTATGGCAACAATTAATGGATCTTTGCCAATACATTTAGGTCGTTGCTATAGCCTTGTTTTAGTCAAATCAAATCAAACTCTCAAAAAGTTGTAATCTGCAGACCTCGTTTACGGACCCATATTATTTACTAAAAAAAAGGTTTTCGAAAGTCATTCTATCTATATGAGATCATTCTATCTCTATACATATCTATATCTTCTAACTTTGCAAAATCCTGACCTTGCATTGCATTACATACATCCTAGTCTTGCATAACCCTGACCTTGCATGACGTGTCATCTTCCTTAGCTTCGCATAACCTTAATCCTTGCATAGCGTCTCATGCATCCTTAGGGAGTCTAAGTTTGCATTTTTGCATCATTATGTGCATTATTATGTGAGTTGTTTGCACCTATCTGCTAACATATTTCTTCTGCAGGTCATCAGATTGCTTGTAGTTATTGTCCTGCCTACTAACTTTGTTTTGCAGAGATCGGCGGTTATAGATCAGTCCTAAACTATAGAGCGTTTAGAACCATTCTCCGTCCCGACCCCGTATACTTTGACTTTTGGTTTCCTGAACCTCAGTCAAATTGAGGGCTTCTATAGACACATAATTGTATCTCCCCATTTAAGGGCCCAATGATGAAACATATCGCGGTCGTAATTGATCCGACCCAAGGGCAAAGCAGTCTGAAGAGCCAAAACTATTTTAAAAGTGTTAAAGCGTATTTTAATGATCAAAAACTGTATTTTAAAGCCCACTTAATTATTCATGATAATTAATTGTATTTTGACCCAACTCTTTGAAAAAGCCCAATTAATTGTTTAATTAATAATAATTAATTATTTTATTTAATTAAATAAATATTTTCAAAGATATTTTTATTTTCATAATTAGATTTTATCCGGTAAAAATCAGATTTACGGACTTAAAAGATAAAAGAAAATCGTTAAAACGCATTTTATAAAAAAAGCTGTCAAAACGTGTCAAGAGCAAGGCGGTGCGCCTGCCGCACTCCTCTGTGCGATGCACAGGCTGGCAATTCTATCTTTTTTTTAAGTGTGTACCACGTGTACGAAACTGATTGGGCATGATGTGCCAGACGCACCAATGTGCGCCTGACACGTGTAATTGTGCGTCACATAGAGAAGTGCGCCTAACGCACTCTCTGCGTGACGCGCGGGTTTCAGTTTCTTATAAATAAGCTTCGATTTTTCGAATTAAACGACGGTTTCTAATATGATTTTCATACGACTTTACACTTCGAACTCTACGGATATATTTACGAAACCTCTTTACAAAACTCATACTTTCATACTTTTCAAACACAAACACATACTTTAAGACATACATACAAGTTCAGATCTTCAGGCTTCATGATTGCTCGTCCCAAAGGTTGCAATCTCTCAGATCCAAGCCACGGTATAATCCTGAGGGTCCTTGAATAAATCTATTATTTTTATATTAAAGTTACTAATTGTTTCTTTCATGATGTAGATCTATAATATAAAAATCGTTCCTTTGTACATTCTAAACCTCTTATTCCTTTTATTACTATATACATTATTATGATTGTCTTGCATGCCTTTTCATCACCCCACATGTTATTATTGCTAAACAAGACCTAAAGAATTGTTCTAATATTAATCAGATAATTTGGACAACCTGTTAGGTTCCCTGTAATTTTGATTGCCTAATAATATATCATTAAAAAATAGTCTTTTATGTGTTTCTAGAACCAACCTAGACTAAATTATTTATAGGGTGCATGAAAATATTATTTGGTTATTCTATTGCATAAAAATTGATATGAATGTGGTTCATTATGAATGTGTTCGTACCCTCACCCCCGCACTCAATCTATGGTTCATTAAACATCTATGGAGTCAAGACGGGGAAATCTACATTTGGTAAGTCCCTAATATGTCCCTACGATTTCACAATATCCAATTAGGTTTATGAATCTTCCTTTAAAGACTTGTTGGCACTTCAAAACATTATTCAATAAAACCTTTACAATGAGATAGTCAAATACGCGCTCACACCAAATCTCGAGATGAGAGAGACAGAGAATTTTCTAGTGAGAGAGAGAAAGCAACTCCATCTTCGAATGGACCACTGTTCACCGAAAGAAATCCTTTCCTCCCCCCAAACCTCCTCAAGCCTTAAAAATTGCCTATGTTAAATTCATACCTCTGAGCTTTACCCAATCAGATATAGCTAAACTCTTCCATCCATATGGCCTCATCACCAGTATCTTCATTCCTGCAAAATCTAAATCAAGAAGCCGCTTCCAATTTGCCTTTGTGAAATTTATGTCATCCCCATCACTATTCTCCGCAATAAAGGTTTGAATGGTAAACAATCCTCACCTTATGGCTTAAAGTTAAACCAGCTAGACATGACTCAAAAACTCTACCACCCCTCTTGTAGACACATAATCGTGTCTCCACATTTAAGGGTCCGATGATGAAATTTACCGCGGCATTAGTTGGCACGGCCCAATGGAGGAGCAGTTCAAATAACCAGGACATATGTGTTTTGAAATAATATTATAAGAGCCCAATTAATTATCCATGATGATTAATTGTAATTTAAACCCGTGAAATGTTTTTAAGTCCATTTTAAAAGCCTAATTGAATGTTTATTGTTTTAATAAATATTTTCCTAATATTTATTATTTTAATAAATATTTTATTAAAAGCTTTCATTATTATATTTAAAGCATAAATCATATTTTTAACCCGGAAAATTCGATCTCCAGATTTTTAGGGATAAAAATGACATCTTGAAAGCACGCGTATAATAAAAAAACGAATATTATGGAATATGCGCCGGACGCGGTGGTTCCACTCAGCGTGCCACGTGCGTCCAGCACATTGGCCAGATCGCGTCAGGCGCGCCAATGAGCGCCTGACACATGTACTTGTGCCTCACACAGAATCCTGCGCCTGGCGAGACGCAAGATAAACTATTATCTTTTCGAAAACGCGTTTCCACGCACGTATAAGCTTTTTATTGGACGGACCACGTCAGGCAGGCCAATCTGCGCCTGACGCGTGTCCTCGAGCCTGCCATGTAGGCTTGCGCCTGGCGCAGGGCTTGCGTGGAGCGCAAGTTTTGGTTTGCCAATAAATACAGGCTAATTTCCCGAATCAGAGACGGCTTCAAATTATTATTTTTACGCACACAAATTTTCTCGAATACTCCGAAATACACTTCGAATACTCAAACACTTTTAATCTTTAAAATCAATTCTTGTTCCTGATCTTATTATATTCTTGGTTCTAAGATTGCTTCGCCTGAAGGTCATTACGCTCTTCGATCTAAACAGCATAAGTATAATCCTGAGGGCCCTTGAATAATTATATTATATTATTGAAGTTACTAACCTTTTCTTGTCATGATGTAGATTTTAAAATTAATAATCGCATCTCTTTGTAAATTCTAAGCTCTTTTCTTCTATTTTTTGTATATAATATTCATGATATTATGATTGTCCTGCATGCCTTTTTATCACCCACATGTTATTACTGCTAAATATGACCTCGAGAATTGTTCTCATTAATTCAGATAATTTGGACAACCTGCTAGAAACCTTGTAAAATGATTGCATAATAACTTGTCACTAAATAATTAGTCTTCTTGTGTGTTTCCTGAACCGATCTAGATTAATTATTTTTAGGGTGCTTTAAAATGTTATTTGATTATTCTGTTGCATAAAATCTGTTGTGAATCGGTATTTAGTAGAGGCCAGCAATGGGTAATATAGTTCATGACTATACTGTACCCTCACCCCTGAACTCAGTTTTTGGTTCCTGACCATCTATGGAGTCATGACGGGGAAATCTACATTGGATAAGTCCCTAAGATGTCCTTTCCGTTTCAATATCCAATTAGGTTTATGATTCTTCCTTTAAAGAATTGTTGGCGACTTCAAAACGTATTTTTAATAAAACCTTAACAATGAGGTAGTCAAATAAACGCGCTCACACCACTTGTAGGCATTAAAGGAATTAAAAATCCACGCCTATAATTTGGCGACTCCCCTGGGGAGGATTTTTAAAAAAAATTAATTTTTTTTAAATGAGTGGGTGAAACTTGAAAAATACGATTCATTCTTATTTTATGCCTTTGAATAATATACTGTTTTGCATATGCATGGCTATTGTTCAGCCACCAGAAGGACAATCTACTGCCTCATTAGCACATGTTCTATGTGTGAGGTCACCCCAGGGGGTTTACGCTTTGTCCTTATAAAAAGCTTTCTAAGTGATAGTGTTGGATCTTAGTCATAAGCAAACCTACCCAACCATGACATTGTCCTCTTGTTCCTGACTTGAGAACTGGAGTGCGTCTTACACGTGGCCACCTCTTTAAGCAGGGGTACGAAGCGTAGGATCAATCTCATAGTCATGGACCCTTTCAGCCTTAACCTAAACCTGACCAATAGATGAACATAGAACTAGACTTTAGGTTGAGAACTTTGCATATTATTATCCTACTTGTGCATATTCACGTGTGCGTGCCATTAATCGTTCTATATTATCGATATTTCAAGTCAACCTATCGAACTAATGATCGCGACGAGCAAAAAAGTTAAAAAATCATGCCTCACCTAAGCTGCGTTTAGCGCAGACTGTCTGCTTTTGACGCTTTTGCCCCTCGTCCCGCGCGTTGTCCTGCGCTCGGTGCGATCCTCCTCTGCGTCCAACGCAAATACCCCGCGCAGTGCCCCGCTTCCCACGCTGTGTTCTGCGTTCCACGCTCAAACATATCTGCACTCCGCTCTTCTCCTCGCGTGTAGTGCAGCTTTGTCGTGTGTACATCTCAATTCTATCTTGATATGCTTTTTTTAAAAATCCATCCTTTTTAAAAAAAAATTCAATCTCTAATCCCCTATCTATTTTGAAAATTCTATCCCCATCTTTTACCAAACTATATCTCCCATCGTTTTTTTTTTTTTTTAAAAAAGATATCCCATCTTTTTTTAAATTCATCCCCATCATTTTTTCAAAAATCATTCTCCTATCTTTTTCAAAATTTCATCCCATTTTCAATCTCCTATCTACTTCAAAAATTCTATCTCCACCTTTTTTCAAAAAAATATCCATCTTTTTTCCTATCACATATTTTTTTTTTCAAATTTTCATCCTTTTTCTCTATCCCATCCTTTCATGTATATTATCCATCCTTTATGTGTACATCATTTAGGATTCCTTTTAGTGTCCATCTTGTTGTAAAAGTCTCATCCGCCAAGGAATTCTAACTCCATTAGAAGTCCGTCTACCACATATGTCTAGGTTCATCCAATTTCACTCCATTTAGAGTTCTTAATCCCGTCTAACTCTATCCATATTAGGAGTCTTCATTCGCTTGAGTCCCATCCATCTTAGAAGTCTATAATCCATAGAAAGTCCTAGCATAATAGGAGTCTAAAACATTAGAATTTTGTCAATCTTAGGAGTCTAAATCCATTAGAATTCCATCCATTTTAGGAGTCTAGGTCCAATAGAGTTTCATTAACTTTAGGAGTCTAGGTCCACTAGAGTTTCATGCATATTAGGAGTCTAGCATCCTCGGAAGTTCGTCGAACCTAGAATTCTAAAGTCGTTAGAAGTCTAGGATCCTGAAGTCAATAGAATTTCATATCCATTAATACTGCATTCACACTAGAATTCATTTGCATTGCATAGTCCATTATTCATACACTTCATGCATAGGCATTTAGGAGTCTCATTGCATCTATACTCTCCATTTCATTTCATACATTCCGCATTTAGTAGTCATGAACTACAAGCGATCTGATTCCCACTTTTGGGATATGTAGGCAGTCTTTACAGGTTCGAACGCATAGATTGAGTCATGCATACATGCATTAGGTCTAAGTGCATCCAAAAAAATCATGCATACCTGCATTAGGTCTAGGTGCATCAAAAAAAAAAACAAAAAAAAAAACCATCATGCATTTAGGATATTCATATTTGTTCCTAGGAGCTCAACTTTTAAACAAACACACATTCTTTAACTCCATTTCTTTCTCTCCGTCATCAATCCATCTCTAATCTCCTGTTGGATGATCCATTGTAGGAAATATGCAACCTGTCAACAACATTTCAAGAGCAGATTGATGAGTTCACGAGTATACTAGTAGATCTTGTAGCACATGTTGCCAGACTAGAGGCACACTACCCTGTTATTCAAGAGAATCGTAGTGCAAATTACAAGACACCAGAACCACCTTTTAAGAAGAAGTCCAAAAAGTGGAATCCAAATTCATATTGTAAGTATCATCAAGGTAAAGGACACTTAACGTCTGAATGTTGGGTCCTCAAGAACCTCATAGAAGACATGATCGATGAAGGGAGGATTTCAATCTGTCCTACTACGAAAATGCCCCAGATTTAAGGTCGCTTGTCACGCGGGAGCCTAGACCTATGATTTAATTTTCTGTTTCATCTCTCTCATTTTGCCCAGTCTAATATAGGATTTTCCTTTTTATTGCATGTACTCATAACTTTCAAATAATAAATGAGTATTTCTTTTCTAACCTTGCACTATTGAGCATCAATGGAAATCACGATTGTCACCTTAAAAGAAATGAATTTCTAATTCTCATGACTATTCTAATGAAGGCAATTAATATAACTGGCATATATAAAAGAGGCATTCCTCCCCTTCCCCACAAATATTCCTCCATTTCAATCTGAATGCATAACACCCCTCTCCCTTTAACCTACCTCGTGGGAAGTACATTTGACAACTATTCAATGTAAAGGACAATTAAAAAAAAAAAGAGCAACAAACAAGAAAAAAAAGAAAAGCAAAAGCAAAAATGATACAAAAAGTGCAAAATATATATATTAAAAAATGAAAAGTGTTGCAAATAAGCCCATCAATGGCTTTGTCACAGGTATTTCCTTCAAAACCTTCAACCTTCGATTCTAAACCATTACAAGTCAAATCAAATCTCTGTAATAAACCTTCTTAACAACCATGCACACTGTATTCCAATAAGCCACAAAAGACAAACCCAAGCCCGCTAGGTCGAAAATCCATATAGGCGACTTATGCAAAAGTCAGGGCACCTTCTCATTCATTAGTCTGAACTACGAATGGTCTGATTCTGCTAAAGATAAGTAGGAAACCTCACCTTGAGGTCCGACCGCTTTAAACCAAGCCAAACCTACATCACTACCCACCCTTGCCAAAGACCTCTTCCAAATCAATGCCTAATTCATTGCAAATGGCTCCAAAGCAAAACGCTCGGCCACCATTAAAATGTAAAGAGCTACGACTGGCCTGATTCCATCATGGATACGTAGGCAACCTCTTTCGAGGCCCGACCAATTTAATTCAAAACATATTTTTTAAGGCTCGCCTAGGCCCATGAGAAAAGCGCGATTCCGCAAATCATGAATTTTAAATGCTCATCCCTACCCTTAGATTATAGACTGGGACTCAAACCTACATTATTGGCCTACCTCATTGCGTGAGTCGATTCATTATGACTTTGCCTTTTATTATTCTAATCACTTCCTTGGTCTAAGCCATATTATCGCTTCTAAGCCAACCATAGGATAACCTTTCAACACTCAGCGCTATGACCACGCCTCATCTTTTGAGTGTTCTTTTCTTGGCCTTTCTTGTCTTCTCACCTTAGGAACCCTATATGGAATCTTCGGTCGAAACTTCCGCTAAGCGTGACGAGATATCTTCAAAATCAAGCAATCAAGGGAGTACTTCATAAACTCCATCTTACTAGGGGCTTCATCACTGTTCCACATAGAAAGTCATAGGCTCCAAGTATAGGCCTATTGTAATAAGGACTTCATTACGAGTCCATACATGAAATCTTGGGTTTTAAAACCACACTGATACAAGATTAAACCGATTGTATGGGCTCACTTAGGCCTTGACATACGAAACTCGAAGCGCTTACAATTCAAGCATTATGAGGACTACAATGTATTTCCAATCCAACAGATCACCCTTCATAGGCTCCATGTGTACCTTGATAAGGACTTCATTACGAGTCCATACAAAATATTGTGGGCTCCAGGCCCATACGAGATCCTAACTGTTTTATGGGCTCACTTAGACCCGTAACAACTACAATGCATTTCAAATCAAACATAACTTACATGGATCATCCTTGGGGGCTTCCTATTTCTCCTCTTTCAAAAAATAATTTTCTAACCGAAAATTTGAGCTCCTAATGGAACGATCAAATCACGAAATCATATCATCTGCATTAGTGTCATACCTCTACATTAGTGCCACATCGCTACATTTGCATTACATATCTGCATCATCCAATATTGCTTCAAACATCGCATCGGTCGTCCTTAGCCATAGGATTCTAGCGTCAATCATCGAGTCACACATACACATACACGTATGCACACACGATAGCACCCTTAAGTCTAGAGTATTAGAGGTCACTCTTTATAGGTCAAGTCTTTTCCTATCCATACACTAGCACACACAGCACGGGACACATGCATGTTCCCTAGTTGTTTGTCTGTATATATGTGTGTTATTTGTATCTATAGGTACCTAACTGTAACAGCCTCATTTTTTTAAGCCAATATTATCTTAATAAACATAATTTATTAACGTAATAATTCGAACATGATTTGTTGTGCTTTATGATGAAAAAAAAATCTTATGTGTAAGATTATGTGCTCTTTCGTGTGTGAATATGAATATCACATACTATGTGATTAATAATAAGAATTACGAGTTAAGATAAGTTATTTATGAATTACGTTAAGAACGTTGAGTAACGTTATGAAATTATGAGAATTCGAGTTGTTATCGGTTTTGTGTTTGAGTTACCCTATAATTATGATTAAAGGGTTAATTGAGCCAAAATATCTTCATTAAAGTATACAAGATATTTTGGGAGATTTAGTTAAGAATAATTAAGGATTAGGAAGTGGTAGAGTATATAATTTAAGTTATAAGAGCTCCAAAATTCCAGATTGTTCCTAAGTCAGTGAGAAGACGATTTTGCCCCTAATACTAAATCAAAATCACGAATTTGCGATTGCCCATTTTCCATATATATGAGACCAAGTTCCATGATTCATTTCATCAGATTTTATCAAACAAAACACACCACAATTCACTCACATTCTCTCCTCTTCTTCACGCCAAAAATGACGAGCTCCATAGCTGTTGTTGGCAGCTTGCTTCCTTCGAATTCTGGCTTTGGAACTTGCATGCAATTGTTGTCCTAGGATCCCCAAGCTATTCTCCATACTGGGCAATTATTAGTTTTGAGTTATCATATCTGTAGCATCCAAGAAAATCAAGAAAGGTAAGTTGTGGCTGAATTTCAGCACTTATGAGGTTTATTAGATTGGAACTTGATTTCTTTGGATTAATTACTGATTTTTCAGTTATGGATGTTGTACTTAAGGTCTTAAATGATTGCTGGAGGAGTGCTAAAAGTGGTTAAGGGAGGTTTAATTCTTAAACACCGAATTAAGGTACACAAGATTCCCCCTTAAAACTCTATTTTTGAGCTTTGGTTTCCTGGGTTTTGTTATGGAATTATTTGTATGAAAAATTTATGTTCTTCATGTTAATAAAACTGATTTAAATGTGGTTCTTATGAGAGATATCTTGTTAAAACCGTTTTGCATGTCAAGTTCCCTAAGATGGATAAACGCTCTTGATAACCAAGTAAGAAAATGATGAGTTACCTTCCTAAAACCTGATGTCGTATTTGTCTAGACCCAATATCGTCCTGTTCCACTTGTATTATGGTATTTTTGTCTTCTGGGAAGTTGTAGATCTTGAAAAGCTGATGAGTTTAGACCCAAAAACACTCGATTTGAAATTATACACTAAAAGTTATGCTTCTTAGAAAGGTGTGGCATGCATAACAAGGTTTTCTAAACAAAATCCATCAAACCTTGCTATTACCCTGATTATACCTTGATAATGAATTTGGTTGTTGCTGAACTATCATGATACACTTCTGGAACCTTCATATATTGATTGTGAAATAAAACTTTGCTTCATTTTCCTTATCAAACGCCACGTGCAACCATAATTCGTTGAGTAAAAGAATACCTAAAACTCGATCTTCATTCAGTTGCTCTCCAACTTGATTCACCCTTGTTTCATTGGTTCATTGAGTACCCTTAAATGTTGGATACCTACTGTATGTATTCACTTGGTTGTGATCCGACCAAACCCATAGCTAAGTATATAAGTTACGACATAATCTCACACCTAAACCATCTTGTTTTTATATTATACCGAGACTGTGGAATTCATTTCTTGTTTACTTGCGTGGCATAGTCTTTTCATATATCTAAGAACCCTTAGAAGACCTATTCATATTGCCATATCTTATTGGTCACCTTATCAACCACTCTAGTTAACCACAATGATTATTTTTCGAAACCTTGTTAATAAGTCACTTTTCCGGTATGGTGGAACTTGACATAGCAAGCTTGTTTTACGAAACTTGTTTTGATAAGTTGAAGTTTGTTATGATGGTTGAAATAGTGATTATGGATAAGTATTTAAGTAAGTTATTTGAGTATAGTTAAGTATTTTAGTACAAGTATTTAAGTATTAGTATTTGAGCATAAGTATTTAAGTACAAGTGTTGAGTATAATTATTCTTGTATGATTACAAGTTTTGTTTTATAAGGGGAAGTGAACAACATTTGTAGAGCATGTTTGCTCATTATGTGTTTAGAGCGGGTATTGGTCCGGAGCGGGTATTGCTCTGTTATGTAGGGTCATGACCTAAAAGTCTTGCAAGTATGAAATAAGAAAGGTGGGGAGGCGTCCCTCAAAAGTCTGGAGTTGTGGCTCAGCCCCTCCATTCGTGTTCCTTCCCAGAGTTAAGATATCTTAAGTATGATATGAAAAGTGTTTAAATGAATGTGGAGAATAATATCACGGAATTTCGTTGATAGTTTTCATTGAAACTAACTCGATATACTCAAGACATGATTATTGCTTTCGCAGTGTTTAAGAAACAAAAGTATCTTTGTGGTTGAATAAAGTGAAAGCATTTGACAAACCAGTTATGTTGTTATGTTTAAGTAAATCATTTTAGAATGGGTAGGACTTGTGTACCTGCGTAAGCTGACTGTTTTGTTCTCTTGAACCTGTCCTGGTGGGGGCGGATCCATCTGTTTTGCAGGATTAGAGGAAATGTTCGGGTTAGCTCTTGTGTGCAAATGTGAAGTCATGGTTTATGTGTTAATTCCGCTGCTATAGGATAACTTCTCGTATACGAATATTTTATCGAGTTAAACATGTAATTCTGGTTTGTAATTCAGGAATAACATTTTTTCACAATACATTGTAATAATATTTACTATAATTTATTATTTTTGTGTTATGCTCGGATACTATGGGGTTTCCTAACCTCCTATAGCAGGGGAGGCGCGGAAGTCTATTCTAACAGTCCCTCTAATTAGCAGTTTGACTCTGTAGTTATTGGTAGGTGTCTTAATTAAGCTGTTGTTTGGAGTGGCTGTTACACTAACATTAAACGACTCTATATATGAGTTATATTTCGGCAAAGTCTACGGACCACTACAAATTAACAACTGAAGACAAGTGCTATATACATGGTGCGTCCAGTGCACGACAACGTTGTGCCACATGCATCAATCTGCGTCCAGCACAGCATACCACATCAAGCGCAGGCCTGTGCGTATGGCACACAGCCCTGTACAGCGCGCTTGAGGGCTTCTTAGCCAAGTGGGGCCACATGCTCAACTTCTTATGAATTCAAATGTTCATTATGACATTACACTGCGTCCAGCGCAGCATACCACGCCAAGCGCAAGCCTGTGCGTCAGGCACACAGTCCGGTACAGCACGCTTGGGGGATTCTTAGGCAGGTGGGGCCCACACGATCAATTCCGAATGATTTCAAATGTTCATTACGACATTACGCGCGATAATTCAACGAACTTTCAAAAGTTTGCAAAAAAATACAATCTTGCCATCCTACAAATTCTCAACGTCTATCATTAAAGAAACAATGAATACTCAGGAAAATCGATGACGGGACACAAACCGTCAATAACGGGACAGGTCTGCAAACCACTTTCAATCAACTACACTATTTGTCATGGAGCGGGTCAGCAAACAGCTAAGCCCTATGAAGTGGGATACAAATACTCTACACCATTTGTCATGGAGCGGGTCAGAAAACAGCTCAGCCCTGTGGAGTGGGATTCAAATACTCTACGCTATTTGTCATGGAGCGGGTCAGCAAACAGCTCAACCTTGTGGAGTGGGATACAAATACTCTACGCTATTTGTCATGGAGCGGGACAACCAACAGCTCAGCCCTGTGGAGTAGGATACAAATGCTCTACAACATCTATTTCATTTCCACTTATCATTTCACTTTTGCAAACTTACAATTACTTTGCAAATATGTCTCACACATGTCTGTTCCTGAAGCTTTAGCTTGTTTTGCAGGTACCGGCGCAAAAGAGTGATTTTAGATTGCAGAGCAGCTCAGCCCTGTGGAGCAGGATACAAATGCTCTACAACATCTATTTCATTTCCACTTATCATTTCACTTTTGCAAACTTACAATTACTTTGCAAATATGTCTCACACATGTCTGTTCCTGAAGCTTTTGCTTGTTTTGCAGGTACCAGCGCAAAAGAGTGATTTTGGATTGCAGAGCATCCGGAATCATTTTCCGTCCCGACAACGTGTACTTTGACTTTCGGTTTTGCAAACCTCGGTCAAAGTGGTGGCTTCTGTAGACACATAATCGTGTCTCCCCATTTAAGGGTCTGATGATGAAATATACCGCGGTATTAGTTGGCACGGCACAATGGAGGAGCAGTCCGAATAACCAGGACATATGTGTTTTGAAATAATATTATAAGAGCCCCATTAATGATCCATGATTAATTGTAATTTAAACACGTGAAATGTTTTTAAGTTCATTTTAAAAGCCCAATTGAATGTTTATTGTTTTAATAAATATTTTCCTAATATTTATTGTTTTAATAAATATTTTCTTAAAAACATTTATTATTATCTTTAAAGCATAAATCATATTTTTAACCCGGAAAATTCGATCTCCGGATTTTTAAGGATAAAAATGGCATCTTGAAAGCACGCGTAGAATAAAGAAACGAATATTCTGGAATATGCGCCGGACGCGGCGGCTGCGCTGAGCGCGCTACGTGCACTTGTGACTCACACAGAGTCATGCGCCTGGCGAGACACAAGATAAACTTTTATCTTTTCGAAAACGCGTTTCCACGTATAAGCTTTTTATTGGACGGACCACGTCAGGCAGGCCAATCTGCGCCTGACGCGTGTCCTCGCGCTTGGACGCAGGGATTGCGTGGAGTGCAAGTTTTAGTTTGCCTATAAATACGGGCTGATTTCCCGAATCAGAGACGGCTTCGAATTATTATTTTTACGCACACAAATTCTCTCGAATACTCCGAAATACACTTCGAATACTCAAACACTTTTTATCTTTCAAATCAATTCATGTTCCTGATCTTATTATATTCCTGGTTCCAAGATTGCTTCGCCTGAAGGTCATTACGCTCTTCGATATAAACCGCATAGGTATAATCCTGAGGGCCCTTGAATAATTATATTATATTATTGAAGTTACTAACCTTTTTCTTGTCATGATGTAGATTTCAAAATTAATAATCGCATCTCTTTGTAAATTCTAACCTATTTTCTTCTATTTTCTGTATATAATATTCATGATATTATGATTGTTCTGCAGGCCTTTTTATCACCCACATGTTATTACTGCTAAATAAGACCTAAAGAACTGTTCTCATTAATTCAGATAATTTGGACAACCTGCTAGGAACCTTGTAAAATGATTGCATAATAACTTGTCACTAAATAATTAGTCTTTTTGTGTGTTTCCTGAACCGATCTAGATTAATTATTTTTAGGGTGCATTAAAATGTTGTTTGATTATTCTGTTGCATAAAATCTATTGTGAATCGGTATTTAATAGAGGCCAGCAATGGGCAATATAGTTCCTGACTATATTGTACCCTCACCCCCGAACTCAGTTTTTAGTTCCTGACCATCTATGGAGTCATGACGGGGAAATCTACATTGGATGAGTATCTTAGATGTCCTTTCCGTTTCAATATCCAATTAGGTTTATGATTCTGAAGAATTGTTGGCTACTTTAAAACGTATTTTTAATAAAACCTTAACAATGGGGTAGTCAAATAAACGCGCTCACACCGTGTGTAGGCATTAAAGGAATTAAAAATCCACGCATACACCTCCCAAACAATATCAACCCTTCACATTCCTTATCCCTCAACCCCAAACCTAGACCATTCATTCAGAAACCCTCTATCACCGATCACATATCTTACAAAGATGGGCAAAACCCATCCAACCCCTGCATTATGTCCCTCAACCCCAATCCAACTATGTTGAACCCGTTAAAAATATCAACAATCACATTGATCTTACAACTCCACATCCACCTCTACCTTCTTTAAGATTGGTTGTATCTTTGGTAAAGTCCAAAATGTCAATGTCAGCAGGATGGATTGTGCAAGAATTATAGTGACAACTGATTGTCTCTTCAAAATTAACTGTAAAATGGTGCTTGATATTAAAGATACAAAGTCCAAAATCTTCATCTTTGAAGAACCCACGATTCATTGCGAATTAACTGATATTGTCTCACTTTTGATGGACCTGAAGCTGAATTAGAAAAAAGAGTTGAAAAAATTATATCCTCGCAATGGAGCAACTGGGCCTCCATTCCGAAATAAGCTTCCCAACCTCACTCTACAAATCCAATATGATAGTGATTTCGTGGACTACAAGGGGATTGGGGGCAAGAATTAAACGCAGTGCCCTTCGAAAAAATAGTAACCTTGAATAATCCTTCAATCATACTCATACAAAAAACGAAGGTAGAAGTCATTACCAAAAAATCATCAGATCGTGATGGAAACATAATGATATAGAGCATGCCTTCACTTCCTCGGATGGTAATTCAAGGGGCCTCCTCACTCTTTGGTATCCCTCCTTTTCCAAGAATGCAATAATTATTCACAAGAATTGGATCGCATTATTACATGGGGTCATCTCATCATGTAATTTTGAATGTGTCATTGGCAATGTATACAACCCATGTTCTCCCGAAGCCTGATTAGAAGTATGGAATGAAATTGGCTCCTACTGGAGGGAGTCTAATCTCCCCTTTCTCCTTATGGGAGACTTTAACGAAGTACTCACCTCTCAAGACCATGGAAGTTTGAATGCATCCCAACAAGGAATTGCTGCTTTTAATTCATTTATCCATGATCTCAACCTTATAGAAATCCCAACTCCTGGAAAATTCACTTGGTTTAGGGGAAACTCTAAGAGCAAGCTTGATAGAATTTTCTTAAACTCGGAATGGATTGTCAAATACCCTTCTCTAAAAGCTAAGCTCCTTTCAATGGGATTGTCGGATCATTGTCCTTTGCTTCTTCACTCATCGGTGCAGAATTGGGGCCCAAAGCCCTTTCGCTTCAAAAATTGTTGGCTTAGGGATGCAAAATGTTTGAAAATAGTTCAAGAATTGTAGCTCAAAGGCCATGATCAGTCGATTCAGAATAAACTAGCCCTCGTAAAAAATTATCTAAAAACCTGGAACTCATCAGGTTTTGGTAATATTGAAAACAACGTCAAAAGGCTGGAGAATATAATCCAAAACTTTGACCTCTTGTCAAATGATAGAGATATGACATCCCTTGAATTGGATGAAAAGAAAGCAACCCAATGTGATTTATGGGCTTGGATAAAGCGCAAAGAAACCTATTGCGCCCAATGTTCTCGTGTCCAGCGGCTCAAATTTGGAGATCGAAACACGAAAGTTTTCCACACTGTTGCATCAAACAGGAGGAGGAAAAACTTAATTGATTCCATAATCTCTGAGGGGATTGAAACTTCAGATCCCAATTCAATACGAAAAGAGGCCTCATCTTTTTAAAAAAAAAAAATCTTCACGGAAGATTATCCTAACAGACCTATTTTTGCAGGGCTAGAGTTCAAACAATTATCTCAGACTCAATCTGATTCTCTTACTGCTCCTTTCATTGAGGAGGAAATTGATTTTGCAGTGTCTTCATGCGACTCTAATAAGTCACCTGGCCCACATGGATTCAACTTTGCCTTTATCAAGAAATCGTGGGAAATAATCAAACCTGATGTGTACAGTATGGTTCATGAATTCTGGGCTTCTTCGAAACTCCTTAAAGGCTATAATGTTGCTTATATTACTCTCATCCCTAAAACTGAAGACCCAAAAAGCTTCAAAGACTTTCGTCCTATAAGCATGGTGGGATGCCTGTATAAGATTATTGCCAAGCTTCTTACTCATCGGCTCCAAAAAGTTATAGACTCACTCATTGGGCCTCTTCAATCCTCTTTTATTGAGGGTAGGCAAATTCTTGACGGTGCTCTAATAGCAGGGGAATTGATCGATTCATGTAAAAGGTGAAAGGCTCCATCCACCTTGCTTAAGTTGGATTTTCACAAAGCGTTTGATTCAGTTTCATGGAACTTCTTGGATTGGATTCTTCAACAAATGAATTTCCCCACCCAATGAAGAGATTGGATCAAAGCTTGTGTCATGAATGTTGTTGCGTCCATCCTTCTTAAAGGGTCTCCCACTCCGCCCATCAAACTTCAGCGTGGCCTTCGGCAAGGAGACCCATTGTCTCCATTCCTCTTTGTACTCATTGTATAATCCTTGAATCTATTGATCCGCAAGGCCGTTGCTTCAGATATTTGGCAAGCTCGGGGTTGAGATATGTAGGGGTGGATTGAAAATAACTCACCTCAAGACGCCGATGACACAATTATCTTCTGCACCCCCATCCCATCTTGTCTCCAAAACATCAAAAAAGCACTCATTGTTTTTCAACTTGCATCAGGTCTTGAAGTGAACTTCCACAAGAGTTCTTTAATTGGGATTGACGTTAATAATTATTGGCTTCAAGTAGCCCCGGAATCTCTTTAATGCAAAGTGGGGAATTTGCCCTTTACGTATTCGGGCCTACCTATAGGTGGGATCTCCTCAAGATTGAAACTTTAGGAACCAATTATCTTTCGAATCAATAGCAAGCTTGCATCATGGAAAGAGAGTTCACTTTCGATTGGACAGAGGGTAACACTCCTGAAATTTGCTCTTGCTAACCTCCCGTTGTATTTTATGTCCTTGTTCCCAATACCTAAAGGTGTCATTGAAGAGATTTCAAATATTCAAAACGCTTCTTATGGAGTGGCAATCATGAAAAAAAAATCCTTGTCACTGGTGGCCTGACACACGGTGGTTCTTCCAAAATCTCTTGGAGGTCTCAGCATTGGCAATCTCTTTCACAAAAACTTGGCCTTGCTCTTTAAGTGGATTTGGCGTTACTTCAACTGTCCTTCTCTCCTATGGCGTCAAATTGTTCAACAGAAATACAAATATCCACCTCACCTCTCAATAACCGATCTTTCTCTCCCCCTCCCCTAGTGGTGGGCCTTGGGGCAACATTTGCTCTGCCATCATGAACAACCCAGCAGCCCGCTCTCTTTCTGTTACAGGTCTTCGAAAAAGCGTTGGCAATGGTGAATCAACTTATTTTTGGCGTGACTTGTGGATTGGGCTCACCCCTCTTAAACTTGCATTTCCTTGCCTGTTTTCTATTGCATCTAACCCGAATGCAAGCATAGCTTCCCTTGGTTATTGAGATGGACTTTTCAGGATTTAGAGTTATTCATGGACCAGACCTCTTCGCCCTCAGGATATTGTGGGAAAAAGTCATCTCTCCTCTCTCCTCCAGCACGCCTATTTAGCCCAATCAAGTACAAATTCCCTCATATGAATCCCTAATTCGTCAAGTCTATTTTCAACCAAGTCTTTTAGTCTTGAAATGGCTAAATTATCTCCCCCCTCCTTCCTCGGATATTATCAAGGGCATATGGCGTGGACTTGTGTCCCGCCGCATTGAGATTTCTGTATTGGGCTGCTCTTCTTGGTAAAATTCACTCCAAAGATAAACTTGCAAAGTTGGGTATCATCCCCGAATCAGAAAGCTTATGTGTTCTACGTAATGAACATCTAGAAGATGGCAATCACCTTTTTATACATTGCTCCTTCTCTCATCAGGTTTGGTCTTGTTGACTCAGTTTATGGAATCTTCACTAGTCTTCACCTTCTTCCCTAAGAGAGCTATTCGAACAATGGAATTTTCCCAAAGCTAAGCCTTTCTTCAAAAAAGTTTGGCTAGCGGTTTTTTTCATCATCATCTGGACTATTTGGAAGAAGTGTAACGCTCGCATCTTTAATCACAAATCCTCCTCCGTTTCCCAGCTTCATGATATAGTGCTTCTTCAACTTGGTTGGTGGATCCTCGGGTGGTCTAAAAATATCCCTTATAGCCACATGCATATTCAGTGCAATCCATCTTGTTTGATGTGGAATGGCTGCTCTGGACTCCTTCATCATGATGGGCCTCCTTCCCCCCCCCCTCCTTAGCACTCCCCTCTTTTATTTTGAATGCCTTAAATGGAATGTTGACGCCTCTATCAACACTGGTCTTTCTTGCTCAGCTATCGGAGGAGTGCTTTGTGATCATAAAAGAATTTTCCTTTGCATCTTCTCATCCCCCATTCCATTAATGGAAATTAACAAAGCTGAAATTATGGCCATCTAATTTATGTGTCATGCGACACCCTTAAGGACAAAGTGATCACCATTGAATCTGACTCCTTCAATGCGGATCAATGGTGCTGTAGTAGAAAGGGTGGGCCTTAGAGTCTTCAATTTCAGCTCAATTACATCAGAAATGCTTGCAAACCAAGCTCAAATATCTCCATCTCTCACAAGCGTCGTACCTCCAATTTTGCGGCAGACTCTCTTACCAAACAAGGTCTATCTAGATGGGATGAGTTCTTAGCTTGGCTTTGATTTCTTTTTTCAAAGTTATTTTGCTTTGCTTGGATATTTTTGTTCTCGGCTGATGTAGTCACTTACAATCCAATTAGGCGAAATAAAAACATGCCTACAGTCACACATATTAAGCAAGTTGAACAAGATAAAGAAAATAACCAAAATGGTTATTTTACTTAGGATTAAAGGGCCATCAAGGGAATGTAAGAGGAGGAATATTCTTGAGATATTTTGTTTCCTAATATCTATCTTTAATGAGATTATTTATATGTAGATATTAGGTTATTATCTCAGGATACACTTATCATTCACTTGTGAGACAAACCTAATGAAG
This sequence comes from Beta lomatogona, assembly GCA_947646795.1. Classification (NCBI taxonomy): domain Eukaryota; kingdom Viridiplantae; phylum Streptophyta; class Magnoliopsida; order Caryophyllales; family Amaranthaceae; genus Beta; species Beta lomatogona. Next base: position 1,883,520 of record CANSNZ010000942.1, read on the forward strand.
AGATAGAGAATTGTTCTTCTCAAATTTGCTTTACCAAGCAACTTTTGATTCTTGTTCCCTCTTAATGGACTTACTAGAGGCTACAATTGAAGCCTTTAATCTTCATACTTAGAAAGGAAAAGCACTACTAGCGAGGGAATTCAAACTACTAAAGTAAGTCTTTAGTTATAAATGATTAGTATAGTTTATGCATTAGGTTTTGGTTGTTAGATGTAAGAAAATTCCGCTATTTGCATCTAAGTTCCTACAATTAGCCATATATTTTAGTAGCAACTGTAATAGTAGAAATATAATATATTACTAATTATTCTTCATTCTCTATAAACCCCTTGAGTGATGTAACTATTTACTAGCAAGCTAAGCCCTTTGACTCAATTAAAAGAATCTCACAATTTGGTTCATAGATTTGTCAAAAGGTAGTTGTCCTCTAGAATATTTTGTATGTGGACAAAACCTAGTCGTATAATCATAGGCCATGTTAAATGTCTCTCCCCCCCCAAAAAAAAAAAAAAAAACTCTAGAATATTATCTTTCAAATCCTATATCTATCCTTTTAGGAAGTTCAAAACTACAAATGATTATTATTCCCCCACTTTTTTCACTTTTTTTGACTCGGAAAATTTAAATTCAGAAGTCTAAGTAGCATCTCTAGATCTCTACTGCACCATACCTATGTATGTGGGCAGTGAAAGCAGCATCTCATCAGTGAAGAAATACAAAGAGAGCAATGCGTAGACAGTGAAAAACATTATTGCTTTAAAGCTGAGGTTCAAACCGTTCAATAAGACTTGCACGCAGCAACCACTAACAACAAATACCATAATTGATGGCATGTAGTAGTATCAGATTCCTTGCCTAAACGAAGTTCCGTAGGTAACTCATACAGGCGTAATACATTGCATTTCTATCTCGGTTGTCATTAATTTAGCCAATATAGTAATTCATTTGACTAACTTAACGTCAGTTAATTACCAATTAACTAAACCAAACAAAACTTTATTGCTAATTAGTGATACGTAATGACTTTACGACGCACTTGATAAAACAAGACATTAATAAATCCATAATGTAAGGAGCTAGCACCCAATAAAAATAATGCGAGGAGCTTGTCCAAATTTATAACTATGATATTTTAATAATACATGCATGTAAGGCCACAGGTCTAATATGGAATATAGACATATACTATCACTTAATTGAATTTATAAAATCAAATGACTAACTTATAAAGTACTTCTAATGTTACATATACAATGCACATTTATATACCATTTTATTATACACGATAGTCTATAACTTATATTGACATATCGTCATATTTTAAACCAAATTATGAAAATCATTGTCAAAATTGGGTTTTTCACCCTTCTTTCAGAGTAAATTTAATACAACTATGCCATGGTACTCGAATCTAAGCCTAATTTCAATATTTGACCTTGTTCTTTATTTTAGAAACCAACAAGAGTGGAGATACAAAATCAAAACTTTAATAGTTTAATGTGATAGCATGTAAATTAGAACTCTTTCATAATGAAAATTCTATGGTAGATATAATGGCTCTGTTTGGGGAAGCATTTTAGCTACCTTAAATGATAATGTGCTAACATATTTTAGGTGCTAAAATGATTAGTAGTGTTTGGGAGCACCTAAAATAAAATTTCAGGCGGTTAAAATGACTTGAATGATAAATTAAAAATTTTACCTTTTCAAAATCAGGTGACTGAAATTTTGGAAAATCTTTCCAAAATTTTGACAACAATTAATTTTGCCAAAATAATTTATCAACTTAATCAACTAATTTTGCCAAACAGTTAAACTAATCAGTTACCTTATCAGTTCCAGCACCTTATCAATTTCAGCTTTATCTTATCTGTTTCAGTTAATTTATTTTCAGCTAGAATTACCAAACAGAGCCAATAAATATGATCATAGGAAATCTAGTGGTCCAAAATGATTTAAGATTTAAAAACGTGGACTCAAAATCATTCTCAAATTCTAGATCTTCAAGACGATATTTATTATAACAACCTAAAAGGCTAAGAATCACCAATAATACGAGTTGCAATTTCTACCCATCAAAATCTCTAGTACTGATCTACTACTAGTCTACTACCCATGTCAATAGGTCTTTCTTGTTGGGCAGACAGGCTTCTCCTCGTCTATCACTTCGTAGAAAAGATGCAAACAAAACATCTTCTCGTCTTCATGAAAGGCCAACCATGTAATAATGTAATTGACACAAATACTCCAGCACAATATTACGCAACAACTATCAAGGATTGGGAACATTATGTAATTAAATAATCCAACTTTTTAAAACAACTCTAATATCCTCAAACTGGCTGATTCTACTGTGTATAAAGTACCCACCTATATGATTATCCTTTTATAGTTGTGTAGGCACTTTAATTATTTAGTTATTTTATATATGGTATTCTCTTAAGAACCAAACACTTCTTAGCTTTTTAAAGCCATTAATAGAATAGCTTGTGCAATGAGATTCTCATCTTTCTAGTATTGGTTCATTTGGGTTCAGATTTCAGTCCAAAGAATAAGCTAGTCAAATCTTTACTCCATCTATCTTCTACCGCTCAATAAACATGCTTATTTGACCACCACCTTTGTTAAATGTGAGTTGTGACCAAAACTCTTTGAATCTTTTCCAACAGAGAATTGGGAATTAGAACAAACATAAAAACGAGTTTTAACTTCACCTTTCTTCCACTTCTGCGACACGCTTCCAATTGGCTTCTGAGATGACGAAATTATAGGAAAGAAGTGAATGAAGTGATCAAGAATCAGGAGTTGGAACATTGCTTGGTACTTCCATCTCACCCCGCGTGGCAGGGGTTCGACTCTTGTTGGTCGCGGGAACTGGGGGTTGTGTAGTTTATATTTAAGGCCCTAGCAGTAGGATGTTGCGGTACATTACCAATTTTATAGAAAAGAAAATCAAAAAAAAAAAAAAAAGAATGAGGTGATCAGAATAGCCAAAAGTAAAACAGTATCTGACAGCCAGTTCGCAGCATAGCAGACAGCACTAACACAATTTATAGCAACCATAATTATGATTTGTAGAAAGCATGTTTGCAAGTTTCTGACTATACAGGATCACAGGAGAACCTCCTTAAAAGCTAGCCTAAAGGGAGGAGAGCCATAATCCGATATAAATCCCACCTCAATGCCCCATATAACCGATGTGGGACTCAAGTTCCATACCTTGCAAAGGTACCGTAACATACCATTACCACCCCTCTTCAGAGCAGGCTTTGCGCTAGGCAAGAGAGAGAAGATTCCTAGCCCCGGACGAGCACCGGCGACACCTCCATCGGTCATACATGGCACAATCGAGGGATGGGCGGCTCTGATACCATTGATACAGGAGAACTTTCCCAAAAAGCTAGCCTAAAAGCAGGAGAGCGCATAATCCTATATAAATCCCACATCAACCCCCCCATACACCGAACTTTCACCCCTACTTCCTAATAAACCTGTTCAATAGATTGGGTCTCCAAAAAAAGCCATTGACCCGACCCTATATTATAGGGGCATGACCCAACCCAATTAAAATAGGGTCGGGTCGTACAGGGTTTGATCCTAAAAATGCATTAGCGAGTTGGGTCGGGTCAAAAAAAGGGTCACTTGTGTTTTGTAGAGGGTCCAACCTTTCAACCGCATTTTGTCTAAAAATCCTAATAATGCTCCCTCTCTCCCCTCTCTTCTCTTTCTCTCTTCTCTCTTCTTATTTCTTTCAAAATTGAATTGCCAAACGGTCAAGCGACACCATAGTTAACAAAAACGAGGTATTTCTTCCTACTCCTTTTAGTATTCCGATCTACATTTTAAGATGTTGTGATTTTTTCTATAAACCAATGTAACCCGATTTGTATTCTCTTCGATTTTTTTCTGTTTTGTAAATCAATGCTTCAAGTTTTGTTATTAGGGTTTAGATTGAGTTCGCGACAATTTCTATTTCCCTATTAGTATTTTTTTGTTGGGTTCTTCATTATTGCATCTGGGTATTCATTTTTGTGGCTGGAACTGATGATCTAAGTTGCTGATGTGCTATTTCCCTCCTTTTAGTATTTTGATTTATGGGTATTCAACTGGGTATTGGTGTTCAAAAATGGGTTCTTCAGTATACCTTAGGTTTTCTAGTGTTCTTTGAACTTCAAAAGGTGGAATTTTGAGTTGTGGGTATGTCTCAATTCTTGCTTATTTCAATTATTGTAGAATAAATTGAATTGGGTTTATTAGTTTTTCCCTGAATTTTAAATTTTCATTTGTAATTTTGGAGTTTGGGTGCTTGTTCTTGTTCATGTTGTCATTTAGAATTTGATTTCTTTTAGTTCTGGGTAATCATTGGCTGAATTATACAGTGAGTTTGGTGAGACTGATTCAGTCTTAGAATTTTCTCTAGGTTTTGGAGTTTTGGTTATTTGAAGTATGATTTGGAGTGGAAATGGCCACCAATGGAAAACCTGCTGCTACCTAAAAATTTTGAGTACAAATTGCATGCCTTTGTTTTCTTCTTTCTTAGCTTTTTTTATGTTTCTGTGGGTTGACTCTTATTTTTTCTGCTATTATTGAGTTGGGTATTTGATTAAGTGTCTTAAAGCTCACTTTTTTCATGTAATTATATCAATGTTTTGCTTTCTCGACATTTTCCTTGTTGCTGATTGTCAATTTTTTCACATTTTAGCTGAAACCTTATATTTTTTGATGTTCTGCATTTTATGCGTCATGGTAGTTGTTTTTTTACTCTTGCTGCCTCTGAAAATTTACAGCTGGAAATATTTGCCTTTTTTCTTGGTAGCTATTAAATCGAAGAGACTATGGATTGATATGTTTACTAATGTTGCTGAATTGTTTTCGAGTCTATGAGACTTTAACTGATATTGAATCAATGCTTGAATTCTGATGTTAGATTCTGCTGTATCTGCTCCCTTTTTTAGGTGGTAAACTTTACCATGGAGGCTACTTCATTGATATAATTACATGAAAAAGGTGAACTTAGAGACACTTAATCAAATACCCAACTCAATAATAGTAGAAAAAATAGGAGCCAACCCACATAAACATCAAAAAAGCTAAGAAAAGAGGAAAACAAAGACATGCAATTTATACTCAGAATATTTTGCTAGCAGCAGGTTTTCCATTGGTGGCCATTTCCACTCCAAATTATACTTCAAATAACCAAAACTCCAAAACCTAGATAAAATTCTAAGACTGAATCAGTGTTACCAAACTCACTATATAATTCAGCCAATGATTACCCAGAACTGAAAGAAATCAAATTCTAAATGACAACATGAACAAGAACAAGTACCCAAACTCCAAAATTACAAATGAAAATTTAAAATTCACGGAAAAACTAATATACCCAATTCAATTCATGCTACAATAATTGAAATAAGCAAGAATTGAGACATACCCACAACTCAAAATTCCACCTTTTGAAGCTCAAAGAACAGCAAGAAACCTAAGGTATACTGAAGAACCCATTTTTGAACACCAATACCCAGATGAATACCCACAAATCAAAATACTAAAAGGAGGGAAATAGCACATCAACTACTTAGATCATCAGTTCCAGCTAGGGGTGTGCATGGGGTAGGGTAGGGTCGGACCGGAATTTGGAGCAGACCAGACCGAAATTTGGACCTGACCGAACCGGACCGAGGATTCCGGTCCGATCTCTGGTCCGCCGAAAATCAGGATTCCGGGTTTCCGGTCCGGTCAGGACCGATGGACCGGAATTTCTATTTTTTTTAGTAAAAAAAATAAAGGTTAAAAAAAATTCAAATTTATAAAGTTAGAAAGCTAAAAACCTACTCTTTATTAACTTTAAGATTATTGTTGTTAGAATTATAAAATTTTAATTTATCTAATTTATAAATATGTATAAATCTAAATAAAAAAGACTTTTTTTTTATTCCAATCCAACAGGTCCAAAACCGGATTGGGCCGGAAAAATTCTGGTCCAACCGGACCTGTCCCGGTCCAAAAAAAATTCAGATTCCGGTCCGGTCCGGTCCGGTCCGGTCCTGGACCGGTACACACCCTACTTCCCGCCGCAAAAATGAATAACAACATGCAATAATGAAGAGCCGAACAAAAATATACAAACAGGGAAATATAAATTGTCATGAACTCAATCTAAACCCTAAAAACAGAATTTCAAGCACTGATTTACAAATCAGAAAAAAATCAAAGAGAATACAAATCAAGTTACATTGATTTACAGAAAAATCATAACATCATAAAAAGTAGATCGAAATACTAAAAGGAGTAGGAAGAAATACCTCGTGTTTGTTAATTATGGCGTCGCTTGACCGTTTGGCAGTTCAATTTTGAAAGAAAGAAAAGAGAGAAGAGAGAAGAGAGAGAGGGATTATTATTAGGGATTTTAGGTAAAATGTGGTTGAAAGATTGGACCCTGTACAAAACACAAGTGACCCTTTTTTTACTCACCCCGACCCGCTAATGCATTATTAAGGTCAGACCCCTGTACGACCCGACCAGACCCTATTTTAATTGGGTCGGGTCAAGACCCTATAACATAGGGTCGGCTTAAGGGCCTTTTTTGGGGACCCGACCCATTAAATAAGTCTACATATCGGCCACCTCAACGAACACAACGCGCGTTGTAAGATAATACAAATAATCTTTTTAGTATTTCAGGAGCTAATTGAATCATGAATTAATTTGAATGGAATAAAAGAGAGAAGGGAAACAAGTGAGAACAATTTCCTTGACAGTTTTTTCTTTACAAAATATAACAAATTTGGGATAAGGGACTCAAGTGTGTGACACTTGGCACATAAAGTTCATTTTTAAAATTTTAACTAGTGTGTGGCCCGGGCGTTGCCCGGGAGGGCTATTGTTTAATTTTTTTGTAATGGTTTAACTATTGTTTCTATTGTTCATCGTGTGATTTCATTTCTGCCGTTTGTAATACCATTTAGTTTGTAAGTTGCGTTATGCAATGGATAATCTTGACTGAAATTCAGTGTTATTCTTACTTTTAAGACAATAGAAATTGGAGAAGTGCGTGTCAAAACAATAATCATTAATTTGACATTGGTTAACTAAAGACAAATTCACAACCAAACTGTCATTGATTAACATAATCATAACTTTTTATTTGTCATAATCAGTTTAACTTTTTTAATTGCATGACTTGCTCTACCCACCTACCTAACGTTCAACCCAACACTACATGACCAAATTGAATTACACTCCATATCCAGTTAGTTCCATGAGTAACTACCTCACACACGAGCATCAGTACAACTATACAGTAAACATAAAAGTGGGTTGATGTACTCAAAACTCTTGAGGTATAATCTATCTAGAAAACAAATAAAAGATAAAACATGTGTTCTCATTAAATTTATACCAAAGGAAAAAGAGATGAAGATGAACATATTACTTTGCAAAGTTAATTGATTATAGAAATCCTCAGACAATAAAATAAACCAAGAGAAAACGAATCAGTTATATAAACAAAAGAGAATTGAAAAATAAAGTTCCATTTATCCCAAAAACCAAAAAAAAATTATGCCAGATTAGCTAATAGCATGTTGAAGAGAAACAACAAAAGTTTGGGGATCATACAATTACCATAACTATTAGTTATATATACATATAGAGAGAGGGGAAGATTTTAGTTACGAACTTATGCAATTACTGAATTGATAATCGAACTTCAATGTTCAATGAAAATATTAACAGGATTTAGGAGTAATTAGCAAATTAAATTATATATGCAATCAATGGATTTGTGCTAAGATCGATTAACAATTTCACTGACCTTCTTTATGGGCGTTGTCGTTTGCCCTTTGAACTCCATCTCTTAATTCGTATTCTCGAACAACAATTTTAAAGTTCGATTAGTAGCAAGTGTAATTTGTACCGCTAACCCATTAATTACGAAGTAAAGGAGTGTAACATAGTGAATTTCGAAAGGGGGGATGGAGCAAGGAGATGACTGCAAGGAAAAAAAAAACAAATAAGAAAAATAAACTCGACTGCAAGTAGGCGTTGACTGCCACATTACTAAATTCTTTACAAAAATATTCATTATTTTGTGCAAATATGAAATCATTAAAAGGTACAAACATATTCATTATTTTGTGGAAATATGAATCACTAAAAGGTGTTAACTCAGATGGTGAGTCTTTAGAAATTCTTACCTAAGGTCAGGGGTTTGAGCTTGGGCTTGAGCATATGTATTTTTTAAATAAAGATCATCTGACTTATTGCTGGTTAATTGTACACGTGGCAAAATTCTAGTGGGAGAAGGAGGGTGTCATGTGGTGCATAGACGATGTCAAGCACACCTTTCAATATATTTGTATAGATTTAGGTAGTATAGACATGACCTAACCATACGATGCAGTGAGAAAGATGTGACTTTTATCATGACATTCTACAAAGGAATTTCACATGACGGAAATGATTTTTTGAACTTTACCACCTTTTAAAATCACAATTTTCAAAATAACCACCTTTGAAAATCACAATTTTCAAAATAACCACCTTATAAGTTCAAATTTTTAAAATAACCACCTTATATGACCTAAATCTCTTTAAATACATGCCAATTGACAAATTTTGTCCAAAAAATCGTTCGTAAACAAGGGTTTAAACCTTAAATACATTATATTGAATAAAGGTGGAGGTGATAGAATCATTCTTAAACCCTTTTTTAGGACAATTTCCATGATGAAATCTGTCATTTGTTTATATTTAAAAAGATTTAGGTCATATAAGGTGGTTATTTAAAAAAATGAACTTATAAGGTGGTTATTTTGAAAAACTTGATTTTATAAGGTGGTAAAAATCAAAAAAATCCTAACGGAAACTCCAAAACTCATATCAACTCAACCTATAACGAAACAACCAAGTTTAAAACCATGAACACACTTGCAAGTTGCAACTCACTTTTAGCTTTGAGATCTAGGAGATGGAGCCTGGAGATATATTGTCATAACAAGACAACCTCATATATGAAGGCTTTGGTGAGTAATAAATGAAGCTACTTCCCTGAATTGCAATTTTCACAATAATCTACATCCAATCTTCACCTCTCCAGCATATAGACTAGAAAGTTTAAAAACATAGCTTGGTTAGTCTTTAAATCAGCGGGACGTAATGAAGCAGATGCTACATACAACTTCTTTCATCACTTGGCAAGTCGGCAACGTCTTGGAGCACATCCGTCTCAAAGTTCAAATATAAAACTAAAATCAAAGATCACTGATAATGACAATGATAATACAGCAACCGGAAAACCAACTGAAACTGTTAAAACAAAAAACTAAACAAAAAGAGCATTACAACAAACCATGAACCATACAAACCACACATCAACATGCAACTAGAACTAGAATATACCAGCCACTCCCTAGGTTGGCCTATTTCAATAGATGGTATGATGTGTTCACATAGATGTCTCTTAAATTTTCTCAACAATCTTGTCCAAGCAATGTAATACCAGACTATATCTACTATGTCATGGTTGTCATTTCCAGAACAATATCCCTTTCTTATAATTTAAATATGTATTAAGAGGATACACTTACAAACAGTAAAAAAGCTTTACCTCAAAACTGTGGCGTCTCAATAATAAGAAAAATGAAGAATCTTATAGAGTACAGAATGCACAACCAGATACATAGTGTAGCAACAAGCAAATCATAAGTTAAAGAAACCTGGGGAAATCTCTGTACATCAAACGAGGCATGAAGTTGTATGATTCCTTCATAAGCTGAATCCTTCTTTTCAATTGTTCTCCACCACTATGAGCGGTGGAGTTGCTTCCTAGCCCCAGCCACTATTCTGCTAAGGTCTCACATAAAACTGCCCACCAACAGGGAATCAATTCTTATTTGTTGCCGCAACTACAGTAACAGTCAAGGGACCAATTCCATGGGTAAAGTGGATGATTTATGGCTGTCGCAGCCTGGCAGTACCATCAAGGTAAACTCATAAAACCTCTTACAATGTGGTCACATGCAGTACCGATGTTTCACCTTCTTTAGGGTTTAATTTGTTTGATAACACTTCAACCACCAAACTCCACACTTGTGTACCTTAGTTAATATTGGTTTAACAGTGAAGGGAAGGGATGAAGAATCCATATATTTGTGTCGTGTATGTATTCATGGAAACAGAACACTCCTGATCTTCTTTTTCACTTTTTTATGAAGAGAACGATAAATGAAGATGTGGAATTGTTAAGTAGAAGATGGTTCAGAGCGCATAGACTTATTCTGGAAAACAACTATACTTTTACAACTAATATTAACATCTTGAAAATGGGTTATACTTCTTCTCTTAATGCTATTTTCTCAACAAACTCCTTATTATGAGTGTGAATAAATCTAAAAGTATGAACAGCACTATCAAGAGGCTGACATCCTCGCATTTAGCATATGTGACTCTAGTTGCACGCTTGAAAAACTAACTAATTCTCTCAATAACTGAAGAAATAAGTGAACAAGCGTACAATTCCATTAAAAAATAGTTACATACTAGTCAAGGTGTCTTCCCTGCCAAAAGAGATTTAGGTGGGGATAAAGATCGCATTTCAGGTGCAGAACTAGGGAACAAAATATTCAACTTGTGCATGAGAATGTCAGCTCGGGATGGAATTTCGTTTAATAGGAACTTTTGAACTATAGGTTTCTTAAACCATTCCAAGACGGAATCACCTGGAGCTCTCAAAACAACTTTACTAACCTCAAATGGAGAATCAACTGAGCTCAACATCTGAGCAATCACAATCTTCAAAGTTGGCCCGGTAACGAGTTTGATCCTTCGGGGCACGACGCCATAATAAAGCATTCGTTTTCTAAACCTATGAAGGGTGTGCACAACAGCAATGAGAGCAGCCCCAACTGATAAATTCCTAATATCAAGGGACCAAGCGATATGCTGATCAAAAACTATTGCCTTCGGGAAAAGCTTATTCTCATATGAGACTTTCCAAACACAACGTGCACGATTTATCTGTCCCATCAGAACAAGATAATTCAAGAGCACATTAACAAAATACTTAGCAGCCCCCTCTTCTAATTCATAATCAATTCCTTGAAAGAATTCCCGAACAAAAGATAAGACCGGTTGTTTCCTTTGTTCTGGGCCAGTGAAGAGACCACACATGAAGGCATGTGCCTTATGATTTGTAGCACTAAGAATGGACATTAAATGCTTCTCACTCTGCTCGTCCTGACACCTGACCAGATGAGCTAGAATTGAAGTGTACAAAATCAAATCAACTTTTGCAGCCGAGTTCACATACGTTTCAAGAAGAGGTTTAGCAGAATCATACAATCGATTTTTCATGCATGACTCAAAAAGCTGTCTGATGATAAAATTATTAGTCCTTATCCCAGATGAACTCATGAAGCGTAGCCACCTTAAAGAAAGATCGACGGACCCATCTTTTATATAGACCATGAGAACATCACTAGCACTAACATCCGCAGGATACCCCATGGCTTTCATTTCAAGCAATATTTTAGCAGCCACATCCACCAGCTTCTTACTGGCTATGAGGTTTAAAAGTGCAGTGTAAGTACTGAGAGTTGGTCTTAAACCTGCATTTGTCATTGAATTATAAAGCTTCATCGCAGGATCTACTTGTCCAGAGGCAGCATGCATTTCCAATAGACAAGAGTAGGTAGAAGGGGTAGGTAGGAAGCCTGCTCTCTCCATATCCTGGAAAACAGACATTGCAATCTCAAGCTTCCCTGATTTCGCATGAGATTCAATGACCATCGTGTAAAGTCCGTAATTTGGCCTGAAACCAGCTTTCTTCATTTCATCCCAGAGCCTAAGAGCTGCTTCTAATTTCCCAGCCTTAACATAAGACTCTATTAGTGAAACAAACATAGTAGCTGATGGCCTATACCCAAGACCCTGCATTTCCATATACAACTTCATTGACATATCCAACCTCCCAGCTTTCCCCATCAAATCAACCAACGATGAGAATATAGAAAAGCTAGGACGAAATTTCTTCTCCTTCATTTCTTGAAAAAGTTTAAGAGCTGCATCAAGGCGACCAGATCTCGCCAAGCTAGGTATCATCAACTCATAGGTAGAACTATTTAATGAACATCCACGTTCTTCCATACCCTCATATACTTCGACAGCCTTATAAGGCAAACCCTTATTCAAAAACAAGGTAATCAAATGATTATAAGTTTGTGTCTCAATCTTACAATCAGCTTCCTGAATCTTCTTAAAACAACAATACGACACCTCCAATTTCTCTGCCTTAGCTAAATACTGAATAACACGATTATATGCATTTAAAGAAGAAAGATTATTATCAACCGAATCACGAAGCATCTCATCAAACAATGACTGTATCCTATCAAAATCTCTACTTTTATTCAATCCATCTAACAAAAGTAAATAGCATTCATCATTAGGAACATACCAAGGTTGCCTCTTTGCCCATTGAAACAAGCTCGCCGCCATCTCCCCGTCATTGATTATCTTGATTGCTTGAATTACTTGAATCATATTAGGTACAAACTGAAGTTTATCTAATTGGGTTTCCATCTCAGGTCCCCATTTCCACCTCTTCACGATCTCCACTAGCTTTGCTACAGCTGAAGCATTCAAAAATGGCTTCCTAATCCCACCTGACATTACATGGTCATCGAAACCCGGTTCGACGGAGCGAATACCTTTACCACTATAAAGAACACTTCCCTTCTCATCTAAATACTCTATCTCGTCAGTCCACTCACTTGAATTCGGCTTCTCAGAACAGAAACTTCTCGCAAATTTAGGGTTTTTGAGATTATGATAAATTGAATTGGAAGAAAGATGAACTGGAATCGGTCTGAACAATTTATTAAGATCATGTTCTACAATCTTACCTGAATAAGGGTTTTGAGCATAAGAAGGTGCTACAAAACTGGGGTGTTTGCGGCGGAGAATGAGATTTCTCCGGCACAAAATTCTACAGCGAAGCATAGACTTGTAGTCGATGAAGAAAGGAAACGAATGATAGAAGTTTCGAATTGCAATTTCTGAAATCAGTTTATCCAACCGCAAAAATTGAAAACCCTAAACCCTTTTGTCAAAAAAATTAGGTATCCAGCTCCAAGCTTTCCCAAGTCCCAACACAGTGACCTTCATTTTAAGCCACAATCCTCATTTCCATTGGTTAGAAGCCTTCTTTCCACTTTTGTAAGAAGAGTTTAATTCTTACCCCTTGTGAAGTGAGATCTTCAATTTTCTCTCCCCTTCCCCCGCCCACTTATGCAATGGATATTCATCTTACCTTAAAAAAAACATTAGTTGAAAAATACCAAATCTTAAACAATTGTGTATGCAAAATGTATATATAATGTCGAAAATAGATTGAATTATATTTCATTAATCAATAGATGTTATGTATTAATTTACTAATGTTGTGTTTTAGTTTATTGTTGTATATTTAAACCCTAATGTTGTACTTTGTAGATAAAATTATCTATCTTACTTTATTTTTTATAAGGTAAGAAAACCAAGGAAGGATTAGAAGACCCTACGCACGAGATGAACTACTAATGCATCGTTTACAAGATGAAGAAAGAGCATGAAGTATCAATAAAGAAATTAGTCTCCACCAGATGCCCTACTATCCATTCAACAACTTTGTTTGCTTCCCTGAATATATGCTTGATTTCCCAGCTGTTGAATGAGTTGAGAAGAGAGCGAAAATCTTCAATAATATTAGCGATTTGCCATGGTCCCGGAGACCTTTAATTGCGTTGATAACGAGCAAGTTATCACCTTCTATCTGGAGGTTTTGGATTCCCTCTCGCAACGCTAGGCAGATACCTTTTTGAAGAGCTGTAGCTTCCGCTGTAAAAACTTATGTCGTGTCGAGGTTGTATGTGCAAGCTTTAATTCCCTTGCTTTGGTAATCTCGAATAATGATGACGGCAGGTGTGTTGGAGGAGCGGACCGTCGAAGTTTACCTTGAGGAAAGGATTGGCTGGAGAAACCCATGAAACCAAGAGAGGAAGATTGTGTTGAATGTGTTGAGAAGGAGAGTAAGGGGTATCTGTGTTATGGCAAAAATATAGTGAAGTACGGAGATTCCATTCGTTAAAGAGGGAATTTTCCTTTGTGAAACATTTTGTAGATGTTAAGTGTGTTATTACTAAAAATGATATTATTTCGTTCTTTCCAGATACTCCAATTAGAAAGACTATTTTGTTGTTTGTTGTTTACTTTTCCTTGCTAAGATGTAGACTATGTAAGAGGGAGACCGTGGAGAGATGGAAGTTCAACCAAAGGCGAATTTCGAAAGATCCTAAATTTTCCTTGCATTAATACATCTACATAATAGGTGGTTTATGGTTTGCTCATCATGAGTACAAAGGCCACAAATATTGAACGGGGTAATTTTTCTTTTATGGACAATGCTTCTGACTCCTAGACTGTTGTGGCAAATTTGCAAGAGGAAATTTAGGAGTTTATGAGGGAGGTCAAGACTCCATATCCAACGAAACATCCATATTGTTCATCTAGGTGTAGGTTTGTGAGCTAACCAAGTTGTTGTGCTTTACTATGAAGTTTCTTTTTGGCAAGGGTCCCCAAGTTGGAGTGGTCGTTCGGTTGGAAGTGGGAAGAGGGATTCTTTTTATTTATGCAATAAGGTGGGAGGGGAGGAGTTGTTTAAGTTGTGGAAAGTTCCAAAATACGTCTAGGATTTTTATAGTGAGGTTGCCATGTTGAAACGGTAGGTTGAGCCGTTGGAGGAGATTTTTTTAGGAGACTTAATTGTCAAGCCAAAAATTAATATCTTAATTGTTTCTTATTTTCCATTTAAATTCCCTTTCAGATAATTCCTTTTTGAGACATGATCTTTCTCTAGATGGACGAATTTGTAGGTTTTGGGGAAAATTCAAAGAAAGATCTGTTCTTTAAATATTTGGTCTTGAAAATTTGGACCCAAATATGATTATGGTGAGTGAGGATTTTTAGCCTTTCTTACATGCTTATTAGTTATGTATGAATGTTTTATATTATTTATAAATATTGTATTGTAGTTTCTATGTAAATATTTGTATTTACCAAAATGCCCCTGATTGGGTTTTTGAATAATGCATATCAGTTTGAGATTGCGCAAATCACCACTTTGGTTAGTCAATGCTATTGGTTGCTTGAGTAGGTCCCACATGACAATGATCACCTTTTCCATTTTATTTTTTATACAATTCTCACTTACTACTAATTAAAAATCAATTGTATATATTTTTTAATAAGGTATTGGAGAATAAACATTAGGTAAACCCCCTAACGAGGGAAACACCTAGGCCCTGTTTGGCCAATAGAGTTTAGAGTTTAGCTGTTAGAGTTTAGAGTTTGTTGTTAGAGTTTTAACTTTTTGTTTAGCAGATTTGACAACTTTTTTTTATAAATGTGTTTGGTAACAATTAACTGATTGCTAAAAGTTTATTGCCATTTGTTTGTGTGAAATGACATTTATAGACATTTTTAATACATATGTGTAGTATTATTATTAGAGGCAAAAAAGTCATTGAACATATTTTTACCTAATCCTATAAAGAAAAAGCTCCTATTATGAGCTTTTTCATTTTGAGAGTTTTCATTCCAAAACTCTCTCTAAAACTCTCTCTTACCAAATACCTCTTTTAGAGTTTTTGACTAGTCAAAACTCTAAAAGTGGTCCAAAAATCTCTTTTTGCTCTAAAACTCTAATTGTCAAACACCCCCCCTAATGTAACTAGTACAAGGATAAAGTGTAGTTCAAAATTATTACAAGGGCTGATAGAGAAAAAAAGAATAAACTAGATGTCTATATTAGCTATCTAATGTGTCGCTTTGTTGGCCTCTCTAAGATATTATTAATTTTCCAACAACTATCAAACGATTGCAAAAGGTTGTGGATGTCTTCAATAGTGTTAGCTACGTCCTTAGGGCCTGTTCTCTTCGGCATAAAACTACTGAACTGAACTGAACTGAACTGGACTGAATTGAACTGAACTGCACTGAACTGAACTGAACTGAATTGAACTGAACTGAACTGAATTGAATTATAACTAATTAATAGTAATGATTATCATTTATGAACTGAACTGAACTGAACTGAAATGAACTACACTGAACTGAACTGAACTGAATTGAACTGAACTGAACTGAAAATAAGCTGGGGAGAACAGGCCCTTAGTTTCATAATAAGTGAAATATAGTGAAAGTGGGGGAAATACTATGGAATGTAGAGAGAGAAAGTTGAGACCACAACAAAGTATGGTAATTCAAGGGGTGAAATAAAAAAAAGTTGTGGTCCCCTATTACTTTTTAATATCTATAATAAAAAGGATTTGTTTTTTGCCAAAACTTGGTGTCATTTATTGTGTCATTTTCATAAAGGAAAGTATGTCACTTATTAAGAAACAAAGATAGTATTTACCAGGATGGTTTCCAAGCTCCCTACATCTTTGATAGCTAGTAGGTTATCACCATTGATGATGATGTGACGAACACCTTCCTTTAGGGATAGAAATATCCATTGCTGAAGAGTTGTTGCTTTAGTCATGTAGGATACCTAGCTTGAAAGCACAAGGCTTGATGACCTTGCCAACTAAATTGCGAATAATAACTCTAGTTGCTCTGAAGAAGAGCAAATTGATCTATTGAAGTTCAATTTAAGGAAAGGTGTTAAGGGAGGAACCTATGCAACCAAGATGAAGAAGAGGGTACAGAGGGGGACTCCCCTTATGGGAGACCTCGTAGCATGGAGGGAGTCAACCATGTTTCTTAAGAACCACTTATTGTGATTAAATTGGGTTATGTTAAATACTCTGTGGATATATTGGTTCTCATTGTTTAAAATATTGTGTTTTGTTCTTTTCAAAGACTCTATATAATGATGATGAATTTTGTAAATATTCTTTTCTTATGTTTTAGGATTAGTGAGAGTGGCCCTTAGTGAGGTAGTGGATATGTAATATAGTAACCATCTTTGGACGAGAGAAAGGTCTCCAAGATCATTTCATTTCTAGCAGAGACAAATTAAATGATCATTTGTTTTAGGGGGATGATTGCAGAGGCTTCCTAAGAAAGATTTGATGTTTTAGAGGGATGTCAAGCTTCTAAAGTGATATATTTGATCTTCTGAAGACCAAATGGGCAAATAGATTGCTAAAATAAGGATAGTCTTTAGTTTGATTTTTTAAATAAATGAATTGCCAAGAACTTCAATCTAAAGGTTCGAATTTTTGGAATAATTTAAAAGAATTTAATCACCAACCAAATAAACAAGACTAAGAGTGAAAACTTATACTATTAATCACCAATTTTATGAAATACACTAAAATCTGAATTCATTAACTAACTAACTAAATAGGATATTGACGTTAAATATGGATTACAACCTTTTATTATGCTCAAGGAAAGTCCCTATAAGTCAAAATCTAATTAAAACTTTACAAACTAACTTAATCTTAACAAACCAACCTCTTTTTAGACTCCTCACTAAACTAATATTCCCAAAATAAAATATAGAATTTTAAAAAAATCCTAAATGCTTAAAACAAGAAAAATCTATTCCAAGTTGAATTGTAATCTCCAATTTTTTTTATGAATTTTATGAATATATATATTGATTAATATAAAGTAAATTTATAATACTTCAAGGTTTATATTGAAAGAAATCTTTAAGTATGCTATTTTAAAGTTAAAATAATTTGTAAGTGAATTGTTGACTTTATTTATTTCAAGTGTAAAATTTATAAAATGTTAGTTTACTAATTAAATGAATTTAATTATTTAATTGGTCTCCTAATCTTAGTAGAAAACACAAAAATTATTAATAAGGGATTAAACCCAAAATTTTCCACCTTTACGTCAAATTTGCAAACACTAAAATTATTTTAATATTTCTTTTCCTCTCTCCTTATACATGGCATCGTTCCCCCTATATCTCTCTTGTGTCTCGGTTTTTTGCAGCACTGTACCACCACCGGCCACCCTCCTTCTTCCTCTTCTCCTTCTTCTTTCTTTTTCTTCCTTTCTTTTTTTTGACGTCATGTTGTTTTCACTACTTTTCCTTGCCGCCACCCTTGATGCCGCTAGGACCACACCATCGCACCGTCGTGCCAGTGTTGGTCTACTCTTTTATTCATTTCCTTTTTCTTTCTTTAGATTTTTTGTTTTGTTCATTTATTTCATTAATTTCAATTTTAGGTATTTTAGATTAATTGTTATAATAAATCTATTAATTTAATTAATTAATTCTTGTTAGTTTCCCTTCAAAAAAAATTATTGTTAGTTTAAAATAATTATTATAATTTCAAATTTAATAATTTTAGTAAATAAGCATCATTTTCAGATTTAAAGGTTTAGTTTAATGCAATGATAAGAGGCAAATGAATGGTTTTTAAGGGTTTAGTATGTATTTGCACTGGTTTACAAAGTGACAATTTTATATTTATGGAGTTTTAATGACTTTAAAAAGGATTAGAACTTTTAAATAGTTGTTGGCTACAATTGAAGTACTAACAATATATCAACAACTTCAGTAAATGATAGAACCTGACATCTTAGCTGAAAACCAATTAGAAAGACGAACATGTGCATTATAGCACTGATAAATAATTAAAAAAAAGTTAGAAACTAATAAAATTCTTTCACACCAAAACCATGGATGAGGGCATTGGTCATTTTTATATATTGTAGACATATAATCGTGTCTCCTCAATTTAGTTCCGATGATGATACATACCGTCATCCTAATTGGCCCGGTTTGAAAGAAAGTGATCCGAAGACCTTAGCCCAGAATCGTTTTAAACGTGCAAAATCTATTTATTTATTTAAATGGTTCCAAGCACAACATAAAAGGCCCGATTAATTATTCATGATAATTAATTGTATTTTAAGCCCATTTTCATAAAGCCTAATTGATTATTCTTGATAATTAATTGTTAATAAATATTTTCTAAATTAAAAGATGTTATAAAATCAAATTTTATCCTCTAGTTAAGTGATTTATGGTTTTTAATGATAACATTTAATAAAAGATAAAGAGAATCTTTCAATTTCGGATAACAAATAAAACCCTGCTAGATCCACGGTTGCGCGATGTGCAGCCTGTTGCATCCCGCGTACCACCGGTGTGCACTCGCTATATTGAGATAGTCGTTAAAATTTAGAAACGCGTAGTAGAATGCATATGCGCACTATTTTGCGTGCGATGCATCACTATTGCGTGTCACGCTTCGCTAATGCGTCCAGCGCACCAGGCTTGCACATCGTGCAAATTCAAAAGCTTTTTTTTTTTTTTCTGATTTTCCTATAAATAGACCTCTTTTCATTCGGTTTTTGGGCTCGACTTCCGACGATTTTCCATACGACTTTTCTCAACAATACTCCAAATATATATTCTCTTATACACTTCAAACACTTCAAAAACAACCTCTACTTTCCATTAATTTCAATTCAAGCTCGAAGATTGCTCATTCCGAAGATCTTTATTCAGGACCTAGGTGACATTAGTATATTCCTGAGGGTCCTTAAATCTTTCAATTTTCATTTATTTATATTGAAGTTACTAAGTTATTATTCATGATGTAGATTTCTTGAAGATTCATGCTTTATATATTGTAATTCTTCTTCTCTATTTTTATATATTTCTATATATTACATTAATGCCTATTGTTGGCATAAAAAATCATTGGACCTACACAATTTTATTTTTGTAAAAAGAGTCGCCAGTCAGTTTTCAGGAAAAACTAATAAACCAAAAATAATGAGATTTTTGATTCGGGGTGAATACCCTTACTTAATTTAATGACATATTAAATTGCTATGAACACATATGGTTAATTGATTGTAACCTAAAAAATACAATAATGCTAAAAGTTGATTTTTTAAAAACAAATATCTAATTTTTTATATGACCACTTTAATTAAACAATCAAATTACAAGGTACCTAGTGAAATAGCCCTTATTTAAGCCATCCTTATATTAGGAAATAATTGAGTTTAATTAAAAATAAACAAGTCAAGGAAAAATTATTGTTTTGAATGTTTTAGTTCTTCTAAGAAAGGTAGGGAATTCAGTTCAAAAACAAAAAAAGGTAGGGAATTAAAAATGGGATAATGGGTTAAAATAATTAAAAGAAAGCACTTAAGTGGGGAAGTAGGACTTGGTACATGTATATTAGGATGTTAAGGATATTTTATAAGTTATAAATGTAGGTATTAAGGTTTGAAAGGGGAAACAAAAGTAAAATAGTTTAAGGTAGGCTGATTAGAATTCCTGCATGCACCCTTGTTAGGAATAGGCAAGTTGACCTAGAAAACTCTTCTTAAATTGGAATCCAAGCCTACCCTAGTGTAGTAAACACATGTAGGTAGCTGACATTTAAACTTCGGAGCAAGTAGAGAAGAATTAAGAAAAGCCCAGAAGTTTTCCTCTGCTCCCTGTCACTCGCCTGGTCTGCTGGAACCAGTGAGGAGTACACGTCTTTCTTCTTCTATGAATTTCCTCTTCTAAAACTCATTAACTCTTGCATGCAAACTAATATCTAAACATTTAAACTTGTGATAGATACTGGGAGGATATTTATACAAGCCAAAGGGCTAAAGAAGCAAGGAAAACTCAAGGAAAAAAGAAGATCATCGAGGTAAAAGTTTTTTGAAATATAGTTAGGTTTTTGGATTGATTTTTGGGAGGTTTATTAAGGATTCATGTTGGGTTGTTGTTCTTAATATAGATGGTTGAAAAATCA
This sequence comes from Beta lomatogona, assembly GCA_947646795.1. Lineage (NCBI taxonomy): Eukaryota > Viridiplantae > Streptophyta > Magnoliopsida > Caryophyllales > Amaranthaceae > Beta > Beta lomatogona. The sequence goes on from CANSNZ010000942.1 coordinate 1,904,297, forward strand.
GTTGGTGAGCATGAGTTGAAGGAGGAGAAAGTTTAGGGAATTACTCCAAAGGCAAAGGTACACAAGAACTACCATAAAGGTTTCACCTTTAGTTAGTTTCTTTGATAATTTATTTACATGTTATGAGAGGTTCGAAAATTGTTGTTTGCATGTTGATTTTTGATCTTCATAAACTTGAAAGTAAGGATCTTTAAGTGTTTAGAGGGTTGCATGTGAAATTCCCACTAATAAGATATAGTTTTCTTTGTCATAAATATCCACTTTTGATGATTGTTATTTGTAAATCTTGTATGTAAACTTTGTTATTATGTTATTTCCTTCATGAAATTTATTAGGGAAGTAGCTATTTTGATATTTTCTAGATGAATAATATCTTAAATAACTTGCATGTCAAATTTTAATGATCAATTTGCTAAATCCGAGTGATTTTATAAAAACCGATAAATAGATTTCGACCAAAATGAAGTGTTCATATAATTGAGTTGATGTTTGTATAAGCTTTTATTGTAAAATATTTTGAAGTCGCCAACAAGTCTTTAAAGGAAAACTCATAAACCTAATTGGATATTGGGAAATCAATCGGGCAAATTAAGGACTTATCCAATGTAGATTTCTCCGTCATGACTCCATTAATGGTCAATAAACCATAGATTGAGTTCGAGGGTGAGGGTACAAACACGGCTATAATGAACCACATTCACCCATTGCTGGCCTCTACTAACTATCGATTCATGTCAAGTTTTATGCAAAAGAATAACCAAATAATATTTTCATACACCCTAAAAATATTAGTTTAAGTAGGTTCATGAAACACATAAAAGACTATTTTTAGTGATCTGTTATTAAGCAATCAAAATTACAAGGTTCCTAATAGGTTGTCCAAATTATCTGATTAATATTAGAACAATTCTTTAGGACTTGATTAGCAATAATAACATGTGAGGTGATGAAAGCATAAACAGGACAATCATGTAACATGCATGTATATGTAAAATAAATAAAAAGAAAGAAAAAGGTTAGAATGTACAAAAGGAATGTTTTTATATTAAAGATCTACATCATAAAAGAAATAGTTAGTAACTTCAATACAAAAATAATGAATCTATTCAAGGACCCTCATGATTATACCTTGGATTAGGTCTGAGAGATTGACAACCTTCCGGACGAGCAATCGTGAAGCCTGAAGTTTATTATGAATGTTTGTACGTATGTGTCTGTTTGTGTTTGAAAAGTATGAAAGTATGAGTGTTTAGGGAGGTTTCGTTAGTATATTTGTAAGGTGTCGAAGTGTAAAGCCGAAGTGTTTTTAGATCCGGAAAACCGCAATGTATTTACATGAAAATACTAAAAGAAAGATAGAGAAGTAACTTGCGCGTCGCACAGAGGAGTGCGCCATGCACACGACTCTGTGTGACTCACAAAGCCACGTGTTAGGCGCAGATTGGTGCGCCTGACACAGTTGGACCTGTGCGCTTGGCACACGTGGTGCGTCAGGCGCACCGCCTTGTGCCTGACACGCTTTGACAACCTTTTTATAAAACGCGTTTCAAAAGATTTTCTTTATCCTTTTAATCCAGAAATCTAATTTACGGGATAAAAACCGATTGTAATTAGAAAAATATCTCTGAAAAATATTTATTTTATTTAAATCAAATAATTAATTATTATTAAACAATTAATAAGGCTTTTTCAAAGAATTGGGTCCAACATATTATTTATGGGCTCAAAATACAATTAATTATCAAGAATAATTAATTGGGCTCTAAAATGCGATTTTGGATCATTAAAATAAACTTTAACACTTTTAAAATAGTTTTGGCTCTTCAGACTGCTCTGCCTTTGGGTCGGACCAATTAAGACCGCGATATGTTTCATCATTGGGCCCATAAATGGGCAGACACAATTATGTGTCTACAGAAGTCTCCACTTTGACTGAGGTTCAGGAAACTGATAGTCAAAGTACACGGTGTCGGGCTGGAGAACGATTCTAAACGCTCTACAGTTTAGAACTAATCTATAACCGCCAGTCTCTGTTTGATTACCTGGAGGAGAAAGATGTTAGCTGATAGGTGCAAACAACTCACATAATAATGCACATAATGATGCAAAAATACAAATTTAGACTCTCTAAGGATGCATGAGACGCTTTGCAAGGATCAGGGTTATGCAAAACTAAGGAAGGTGAAATGTCATGCAAGGTCAGGGTTATGCAAGATGAAATGCAATACAAGGTCAGGTTTTTGCAAGGCTAGGAGATTTGGATATGTAGAGAGAGATAATGATTTTCGAAAATAGTTTTGGCAATGAATCGGGGTCTGCAAGTGAGATCCGTAGATTACAACTTTGCAGGAGTTTGATTTGGAGGAACCACCACATATATAGCAAGCCCCCATTTTGGGTAAGCTTGTTTTAAATTAGGCATTTTGAGCCTAGATTGGAATGTACTTGATCTGTCTTGAATATTAAGAGTTGTTCACTAGGGATTCTTCTTTGGGATGCCAATACAGGCAAAGTCAGATATCGCCAGAGACCATGGAATTGCTGGAGAGTCCTTCAGGGATAAGGAGAGCTTGGGATGAAAAATACGAAGGTTAATTTATGACTCAAAAAGATATAGCTGGGAAAAGGCTTTGACGTAGCTAGGTTCAAACTCGAGTCTATGTCGGGATCTAGAAAGAGCATGCTCCTGAATTCTAGAAAGTCAAATCATTATACCTTGATTAATTTTATTTATTGAAGTGGTCGGACCTCGAGATGGGGATTCCTACGTATCCTTGCTGAATCAGACCATTCGTAGTTCTGGATCTGATTTTATTTTGTGCCCAAACTTTTGCCTAGGCCGTCCTTTCGGATTTTCAACCTAGCGGGCTTGGACATACCTAGCGGATTTTCAGCGGAGTTAGGGTTGATGAAAGGTTGAAATGTGGGAGGATGGAGGTTTAATGATTTGATGAAGATTCATGTGGTTGGGCTAAGTTAAGGATTATGGATTTGGATTATGTGAGTTAATGTTTTTGATAGTTTGAAGAATATTGGAACGAGGGGTAGAACTTGTGTGCAACCCCCGGGCTTGACTTTTTATTCTTTTGTATTTGGCTTTTCTTTTTTTTTTTTGCATTTTTTTTGTCTTGTGTGTTTTCTTTTGCTTTTGCTTTTGCTTTTTTTTCACACTTTGATTTTTTCATTCATTTTTTATTTTTGCCTGACATTGATTTTTTTTTTTTAACGTATTGAGGCTTGCACACAAGTAATTGGTCTAGGGTATTGGAAGGCTTGGAGGTCATTTTTGGAACTTTGATTTTGAAGGGATTATTTGGTTTAAGGATCATGGAGGATGATGGAGGGAAGAGGGGAATAACTCCTGATCCAAGGTATGTCCCTTTTTTATTTATAGATTTTTTATTAGTTAAGATCATTAGGTGATTTAAGTTTCATCATTGAATTAGAAGCATAAATAATATGATGCAAGGCCAATGAAAATTAAAATGAAAATGCACTTTTATTAATTAGACATAAAATAGAACCAGATTTGTTGTGACCTAAAAATGAAGGGCTGATAAGCTGACATGTGGACCAATCAGAGGCCTCCACGTGTCCATAAAATTGGAGGGAAATCTGGCCCTTTATAGGGTTTCATTCCTATGGTGTTTGAGGCTCACATTTGGACAGAAGGAATAAACAAAGCCCAATTCCCAAAAAATGACTGCATATGATTGGTTGAAATTCAGCCCCCAATCATTGCCTGCCACGTGTCGAATTATGATTGCTTAGCCAATCAAATTCCCCCATTCTAGGGTGACATCAAATGGCAGCTTTTAGATTCCAAATACTATATATAGTCCCCCTTAAAATCAGGTAAAAGGAAGATCAGTGCATACTATGCCATTACTTTACTAAAATATTCTCTCTCTTTCTCTCTATCTCTACACCTGATTCCTTACCTGAACTGACTTAAGCTTCAAAGTGGGAACCACTACCCAAACCTCCTGGGTTGGTTTCCTTTTTCTGCAGGTTCGGAGAGCGGAGCTAAGGCATCATTGCACAAGTCTCTCTAAGAACCTTTACAAGGAAGAAGTTGTTTGACCAACAAGTAGACTAAACATTTGGCGCCGTCTGTGGGGAGACGCAGCGATGACTGACTGTCACTCATCCAACCTAGTTAGAAACCGTAGCTATTAGATTCGGGTAGAAGACACTGTGGACGATGATCGACCGCCTCGAGGGAGGGATATGCCTCCCTCTAACGTTCCTGATCAAAGTCAAGTACCTGTTATCCAGGAAAATCTTGAATGTCATATGACTGTTATTCATCTGGAAAATTTGTTGAATGACTTCCAGACCAAGATGGAAACAGTCGTCCAGGAACATATCAAGAACAATATGCTGTTTTTCCAGGTGAATCCAGAGCCGGCTGCTCCCAATCCAGCTCCTCCTTTCCGGGGACGCTCTAAGGAGAATCTTGCAGGTCCAAGTCGACCTGCTCGTCAAGAAGTTTCTAGAAGGACATCCAGAGAGAAACAACCAGCATGTAGTGAGCAGTGAAGGAAGATGGACTGGAACCTAGTGGTTAGGTCTCAAGATGATCGACGTCCAAATGGGCATTGTATGGCAGCAGATGCTCGGGAATATTTGGAAGCAAAGGAAGGTGCTGCATTACAATGGTCGGCCACAGGGTCTACGTCGTATTTGAGAGATCCCCCTTTGAAGATACATTCTCGGACAGAAGGAAGAAGTATGGGTCCTTCCCTTCTTTGTCCAAGGCAAGAGAAAACATTGGTGCAGTCGATGGTCTATCGGCGTGCAGCCCCAGCAAGTACCTCATCTAATCCTGTTTTGAAGGGGTATCGTAAGGATTTCATACCCATCGAGGGGCAGTTGGGAGCCCTCTGGATCAACTGGCCACCCCCTTCTCGACCAGGATCATGGAGGCGCCCCCCCTTCCCAAAGGTTAAACTCCCTACAATCGAGTCATTTAATGGAACGACTGATCTTGATGATCATCTTTCTGCTTATAAGCATTAGATGTATGTCCAAGCAGTGGACGATGCTACTTGGTGCAAGAATTTTCCGGCTACTCTGAAGGGACTAGCTCAGAAGTGGTTTAACAATCTTCCCCCTAACTCAGTTAACAATTTTACTGAACTCAGTTACTTATTTACCAGTCACTTTGTAGCAAACCGACAAGAACAAAAGACAAGCATGTATTTGGGCAAGGTCATTTAAGGTCCAAAGGAAGCTCTTCGGAGTTTTGTTAAGAGGTTCAATCTAGAAGCTTTCAAGATTCAAAATCTTAATGCTGGAGTGGCTTTTGACGCCTTTATTAGAGGGCTACGGCCAGGAAGTTTTAAGTGTGATCTTGTCAAGAAGAAAATCTCCAGTCTGGCAGAAGCTCTGAAAGAGGTTGAAGCATTTATACATGCCACTGAAGTTTGTGCTGAGGCTAAGCACCCCGAGTCCAAGATGCCTGAGGAAGTGGTTCAGGCAAAGAAGAACAACCCTAAGAAGGCTGAGACTTAGGCCATAACCTCCACAACTACCTCGTCCAAACGAGGAAAGAGAAAAGAGTCAGAAGCTTCAGCCGACCCAATAAAATTCAGCAAAGATTAGTCTTCCATTCTTATGAAGATAAAGGATCAATACGAGCTCAAGGCCCCAGCTGAGATGAAGACTCCCTATAGAAACAGGGATAAAAGCAAGTATTGCCATTTCCATAAGGACTGTGGACATGAGACTAATGAATGTAAGCATATTAAGAGGGCCTTGGAAGATTTAGCTCGTCGAGGAAAGATGAACTCATACTTGCCCTAAGGGGGAAGGAAGTTTCAGAAGAAGGATGATCGACAAAGAAAAAAGAAAGCACTGACGAAGATGTTGTTTTGGTCTTTTCAGGAGGATTTGCGGCTGAAGGGGGGCACAAAAACTATCTTAGGGAGCTCGGCCAAATTTTGTTAACTGACCAGACAAAGGCCGAGTCCTTCCCAAAGGTAGTGGTCACTGAGCAAGACCGGGGAAGCTAAAGACCCCTCATGATGACCCCCTAGCTGTAAAAATGAAGATAGCAAATCTAAGAGTGAGAAGGATTTTGATTGACACCGGAAGCTCGACGGATTTCATTAATGCAGATTGTTTGTCCAGGTTAAAGTTTGATGAGAAGAACTTGGTCCCCGTTCATCATCCAAACATTGGGTTTGGGGGAGAAGTTATCCATCCTATGGGGACGGTTACTCTGCCGGTTCGAGTAGGAGAAAAGGATTTCTCCCGAACTTTGTTCATCAAGTTTTCGGTTGTTAGAGACTTAACCGCCTACAATGTTATTCTTGGACGGCCAACTCTGAATCATGTTAAAGCAGTAATAGTCACTCATCTTATGCTCATGAAGTTTGAATGTAATGGAGGGCAGATAGGAACTCTTTATGGAGATCAGCAGGCAGCCATAGAATGTTACTTAACTACTCTGTAGCCATCGTCCTGGAAGGTTGAGGAGAAAGACCAGACGAAGGTTGCTGGTGAAGGGAAAACAACCTAGATCACAATGACCCAAACAACCTCGTTGAGAAAGACCATTCAAAATTCTCAGACGCAGGTTGCTCCCTCACGGAGAACGTCCGAGACCCTTCCCAGCAAGAAAAGAAAGTATGTGTCAGTCAAGGAAGAGCCTCGCTCGTCTAAAGAAGTTATAGCCATCATGGGTTTGGCACTTGCGCGTCCAGAGCCTATTGAGGCTCCAGAGGATATGTGTCTAGATGATGCTCGTCCAGAAAGGACCCTGAAGATTGGATCTTCTCTGCCCCTAAGCTGCGGGGAATTTTGATAAATTTACTCAAAGAGTTTCAGGATGTGTTTGCCTATAGTGTTGAAGAGATGCCTGGGATTGATCCAGAGATAGTTGTTCACCTGTTGAATGTTGACCCAAACATAGAAACCAGTTCGTTAAAAGAAAAGACATTTGGGACCAGCCAGAAATCAAGCGGTGGATAAGGAAGTGCAAAGGTTGTTAGACGCCCGGTTCATTAGAGAAATCTCTATTACCTAGAATGGATAGCCAATGTAGTCATGGTACCAAAACCCAATGGCACATGGAGAGTGTGTATGGACTACACTGATCTCAACAAGGCTTGTCCCAAGGACAGTTTTCCTTTGCGTAAGTTGGATCGGCTGGTTGATTCCACGGCTGGTCATGCTTTGTTGAGCTTTATGAACGCCAATTCTGGGTTCCATCAGATATCTATGTGGCCAGACGACCAGGACAAGACGTTTTTCTAACAAAGAAAAGGTTGTATGCAACACCCCGACAATTCTCTCTTTTCCAAAATACCTTTTAATATAAAACTTAGAGAATTTTCAAAGTATTATTGCCCGAGTGAAAACGTACGACTTATTCAGAATTTTGCAGCGGAAAACATCATAAATAAACTTTAGAAATAAAACTTAGTCAACCAAAAGTCAACTCTAAAAGTCAAACCAACATAAGGTCAAAAGTCAACCCAAAAGTAAAAGTCAACTACAATAGTCAAAGTCAACTATAAAAGCATAAGTCAAAGTAAAAGTAAAGTCAACACAAGCTCTCCAATCCCGAACCCATGATGCATCATCTTCAAACCTGTAAATGATGATGCACTATTGATCCCTAGAGACTGCTCACCAAATGGATCATCACAGGATCAATAAGGCATACCCATGATCAACACATATACACAAAGCACGTAATCAACAAAGCTGAGTACTACATAGCAAAAAAATATAAAACCTAACATGATACTGATAAACATTAGGCAGGGATAAATAACAATAATATAACAACATTGCAGACTACTTTTACTGAACTAAACTCCACATATAATAGATTAATTATATTAGATGGAATAGTCAATGGAACTAACCAAAACCAGTCTTCAATCTAGAAGACGAAGTACGGGCGCGACTCCGTACTTTCCTCACCTACGATATCGAGGAACCTTTTTAAATAAAAATAGGACACGATGATCAATCCGGTCCCTAAGAAAAGCCATGGGCTACCACCATGTACTCTAATTCATACTAGTCCAACACTTCAGACGTGCGCAAGTCTAAAGCTATTGCTATCCACATTTCACTTTACATGATTAATAATTTATTACTTGTTATGACTCACAAGTAGAACAAACAATATAATCATCAAGTAATCATAAACTTCCATTTTTATCTTAGGATTAGATAAGGTGATCATCAATTTAATAACCCAAGAACAATTCCAATATTAAATCCATAACCTTTATTTATTTGTTGAACCAAGTCAACAACCAACCAACCTTTCATAGGTATAAAAATCAACTTACCAAATAAGGCCTTCGGTCCTCATAAAGTAATTAATCATAAAAACTCCATTACCAACATTAAAACTTAGGACATGATACTCAATTTCACAAACTACAACATACTACTATGATTTCCAACTTATAAAACTGTAAAAATCCATGCTTTGATATTTTAAAACCCTATTTTAACATAATAAGTAAATCTGAAATTGTCTAACTTCATTAAACAAATTACATACTCTTAGATTCATAATTAAACCATCAAACTATAACTTTTTAAACATAAACATATTAAATCAAATCTTAAAAATAGAAACTTTGCATTAAAATAACTTGAGGAGGAAGAAAATAGCCAAACAAAGAAGAGGAGGAGAGAGAAAATAAGTGTGGAAAAATTGGGGTTTTGGGAGTTTATATAGGTTCCCTTTTTGGGCTTAGGAAAAGGTGATTGGGCTAAATTAAAGGTATTATTTAATGGTTGATGATTTGAGTGGTTGGGTTCCTCATACCCACTTTAAAATCCTTTTTACAAACCCAAAAGTGTTTTAAGCTATTCAAATATATTTCAAAGTATGACTAAATAAAATGTTTGACTTCTTCAAATCATTAAATAATTTCTTTGACTTTCAAATAGTCAACCTTTCAAGAATAAATCGTCTAAATAATAAAATATACTAAAATATATATAAATACACATTAAAATATATTTATAAAATTCATAAATTTTATGGGGGATTACAGTCTACCCCTCTTAATATGTCACTCTTAAAAAGTTTTTGACTCAACTTCCATTTAAGAAATACTTGTGTCACACACGTGTAGACTTTTACCAACTTTAAAACCACTTGTGTTACTCATGAACACATTTTCTATGCGAAGAATCTATTTATTTTGCACCAACATGTGCTACTCGCCAAAATAAGCATAAAAATACCATAAAATAAGGTAAAAAGCTTGAAATTTTATCGCATTCTACCCCCCTCAAAGAAAACGAGTTACGCCCTCGTAACTCACCTCAAGTAATAGCTCTGGATACTTCTTCTTCATTTCGTCTTCAGCTTCCCACGTTGCCTCTTCAGACTCATGGTTAGACCAAAAGCACTTTCACGATATTCACATCCTTATTGCGTGTACTACGCACCTTTTTATCGAGAATTCTTACAGGCCTTTCCTCATATGTGAGGCTACTATCGATTTGGATTCTTTCAGGCTCCAAAACATGACGCTCATCAGTAATATATCTCTTGAGTTAGGAAATATGAAACACATCATGCATTTTCTCATATTCCATTGGAAGCGCCAACTTATAAGCTACCTTCCCAATTCTTTGCAAAATCTCATATGGGCCAACATATTTAGCACTTAATTTGCCCTTTTTCCCAAACCTCATCATGCCCTTAGTTGGTGATACTTTCAAAAACACTTTATCACCTACTGCGAATTCATCTTCTCTTCGCTTTAAATCGGCATAACTCTTCTGCCTATCTTGAGCAGCTTGAATTCTAGCCTGAATCAACTTGACATTCTTAACAGTCTCCTCAATAAATTCTGTCCCAAATACTATATTCTCACTAAAATCATTCCATACAACGCCTCAAAAGGAGCCATCTTAATGCTTGCATGGTAAGTATTGTTGTATTACCTCTAAGGATTGAACCTTCCCCATTGGTCTCTTACGGTCTATCTTTATTTTCTGACAGGTTAGACATTTAGACACGAATTCAGTGACCTCACGCTTCATATTTGGCCACCAATAGATCTCCTTAAGATCTTTATACAACTTATCACTCCCAGGGTGCATAGAATATGGAGTGTTATGCCCCTCATCCATAAGTCGTCTCTTAAGCTCATCACATTTTTGTGGTACGCACCACCTTCACTTAAACCTCAAGCTTCCATCATCATGAATCTTAAAGTCAACTTCTTTTCCTTACTTCAACTTCTCCTTAATCTTATCTAGGTGCTCGTCTCCAACTTGACCTTCTATGATCTCATCGAAAACTGACAACCCTAATGACAAAGCACACAATCTTGCCTCGATCTCCCTAGGATTTAAGATTTCTAGGCTAAGCCTTTGCATATCTCGACACAATTCCTACCAAGGCATTCATGCTATGGCTCGACTTCCTACTCAAAGCGTCGGCAACTACATTCACCTTCCCTTCATGATACTGGATGTCTAGGTCATAATCCTTGATCAACTCTAACCATCTCCTATGCCTCATATTGAGATCCTTCTGGGTGAAAATGTACTTCAAACTCTTTTGGTCGGTAAAAATCTTACAAGTTGCCCCATATAGGTAATGTCTCCAAGTCTTCAAGGCAAAAACAATTGCAGCTAACTCTAGATCATGGGTAGGGAAATTAGCCTCATATGGTTTCAACTGACGCGACACATACGCGATCACCTTCCCATTCTGCTGTAGAACACATCCCAAACCATTCTTTGAAGCATCACTATACACCTCAAATCCCTCATTTCCATCAGGCAGAGTTAAAACGGGTGCAGAGGTTAAACGCTCCTTCAACAGCTGAAAAGCTTCCTCGCACTTTTCACTCCACTCGAATATTGACTTCTTCTTCATTAAACTAGTCATTGGTCTTGCTATCTTCGAGAAATCTCTCACAAATCTCCTATAATAGCCAGCTAGACCTAGAAAACTCCTGATATCCGATACATTCTTTGGAGTAGGCCACTCACTAACAACTTGAATCTTAGCAGGATCCACATAAACTCCTTCTTTTGACACATAATGACCCAAAAATGCTACTTTGTCCAAACGAAACTCACACTTAGAGAACTTCCTAAGCGTCTCCAATATAATCCTCAAGTGCTCATCATGCTTTTCTTTACTCTTTGAATAAATCAAGATATCATCAATGAATACTACCACGAACTTATCTAAGAACTCATGGAATATCCTATTCATCAAATCCATAAATATGGTCGGAGCATTGGTCAGACCAAACGGCATTACAGTGAACTCATAATGACCATAACGCAATCTTAGGTATATCTTATCAGCTACCCTCAATTGGTGATATCCTGAACGCAAATCAATCTTTGAAAACATACTCGCTCTATTCAACTTATCAAACAAGTCATCTATCCTAGGCAAAGGATACTTATTTGTAATAGTCACATTGTTTAACTCCCTATAGTCAATGCACAATCTCATACTTCCATCCTTCTTCTTTACAAACAACACAGAAGCTCCCCAAGGCGACGCACTAGGCCTAACATAAGCCTTATCCAACAGCTCTTGCAACTCCGTCTTCAACTCACTCATCTCAGGAGGTGCCATTCCATAAGGTGCTTTAGAAATAGGTGCAGTGCCAAGAACTAAGTCTATGGTGAACTCAACGGCTCTCGCAGGCAGCATACCAGAAATCTCGCTTGGAAACAGATCCCTAAACTCGTTCACAATTGGTACATCCTCAATCTTCAATCCAACCTCTTTACCTACATATTACACACTACAGAAAACGACTTACATCCCTTCATCATCAACTTCTTCACTTGCATAGCAGAAATAACCCCAAAGCTCTTAGGCTTCCCAAAATGTCGATACGAAGTCAACTTCCCCAAAGGCCTTCTCAACACTACTTTTTGAGTTTCGCAGTCTTGTTGGGCCTTGTAGAAACCTAACCAATTCATCCCAAGAATAACATCCAGGCTTCCCAGATTAAACTCTATCATATTAGAAGGAAATACACAGTCTCCTATCTTCAGAGGCATTAAACAATTTGGTACACATTATGACTTCTCCAGTAGGTAGACTTATGGGAAGGTCAATTACTTCAAAGTCTACTATCCCCAAACTTTTTATAAGGACGAAGAAATAAACGAATATGTCGCTCCAAAATCAAATAACGCTTTAACTAAAACAAAGTTAATGAAAAAGTACCAGAAACTACATCGGCAGTAATGACAGGTTACTGGATCTCCTTTACACTCTCTACTAGGGTGGTTCTTGTTACGCTTCTCACAGTTGTAACTCCTCTCATATTGGCCCTTACCAATAAAGCCTTGATCGTTCCTTCCTTGGAAATTTCCATTCCCATTTCTATTCTTGTCAAAGTTTCCCTGATTTCTTCCAGCATTGAAATCCTTTCTTTTCTTACACACTACAACATTCTTCTTGTCACACCTCGACTGAAGACCATAAAATATGGGCGGCTCTTCCATACACAACATCTAGGGATGCAAAAGTCTCACCACCTAACCCTAGTTGAATTTCCTCGTAAAACCTTGCTTAAACCTTTGAGCCTTTAACTCCTCAGTGGCTACTCAGGTGCAAACCTAGACAATGCTATGAACTTGCTATAATACTCAGAGATAGTCATGCTCCCCATCCTAAGGTTTATGAACTCCTAAGCCTTTTGATTCCTCATAAAAGTAGGGTAAAATTTTCCTCTTAAAGCAGTAACAAAGGAATCCCAATTAAATCCCTCAACAACACTCAGTCTAGCCCCATTTTCTCTCCACCATAAGTCAGCCTCATCTTTCAGATACAGTACAGCTTGACCTACTCTCATACCCTCAGGACAATTCACAACCCTAAAAACCTTTTCAAATTCCCTAATCCAACTCTTTAAGAAGGTAGGGTCAGCTTGCCCCTTAAAGTATGGTGGCTTAACTTTGGCTAGTCTTTCAAACATGTCCCCAGCAGGATCGGGATACTCAGCTCTTTCGCGAGTCAGATTCTCCGCCAATAGGCGAATAGCATAAGCTAAATCGTTACCGTTATTAGTCATTCTACTGCGCGACCTGAAATTTAACGCAACTCTACTTTAGGTTTCGATACATAACTTACACGCCATTCTCTACGAAGGCAACATTTGATTTGACCATAAAGATTGCATCAACATACAATTTCTCATGAAGTTATAATAATACCATAGAGTACTTCATCATTAATTAAACAATCATTCATAGATAATGTTCACGTCAATAATAACACGTGTGAGGATCAAATAAAATTCGATCACAATAATAAAATAAAATAAAATATTCCCATTCACGTGCCAAAATAAATTCTTGCTCACTTGGGTATCTAGATCTTTACTTTTATTCCTCAAAATGTTGATAGTAACACTTTTCCAATCCATAATAGCTATACTTTTCCCTAACCAGAATAAAGGTACTAATGAAATAAATTTAACCCATTGCTTAACTAATTATCCAACATTTATTCTCAAAGCTTAAATACATAAACTAAGGCAAAACATCATCAGTCTTATCCTTAGATTCCTTGTACTTTTCTGGAGTGAAAACCTCATCTTCAAAATCTTCAATGTCCTAAGTATCATAATAATAATAACCTGGATTCCTAGGTCTAGTAGATCTTCGAATCTTTTGAGTTGAGGTCTATCCTCTTCCAACTATGCGTCACTCTCACTGATCAGATAAGATCTCCAAGTAGCACTGTAAATGTCCTTTCTGGTTTGCCCTATAGTACGATCAAACTATTGAATTACTTCATATATCGCTATCAGGCATGCCTACTCTTAACACATGACGCATAATGATCTCTAAGCTAGTGTAGCTATCACAGTCAGACTCATATCCTCCATCATCCTCATCATCACTCAGCACAATCGGGTTGTAGTAGCTCCCTACACTAGTAGCTTCTCTATCAGACATGATTAGAGATCCTATAACAGATAAATACGACAACTATAAGTAATTGAGACTCTCACTTAGCGTATGTTCCCAACAATAATCAATAAGCAAGAATAACCAACAACTCAAAGCATAAGAATAACATAAAAACAGTTAAGCAGGAAAGAAAAACATAAACATGCTGAACTAAATGTTCAATGCAGACATATAATATTTCTATCTTATATTCCCATTACTATACTACCCATCTCTCACAAAATAAAGTAAACATGTACATGGCGATGCACTATTGATCCCTAGAGACTGCTCACCAAATGCAGTCTAACTGTTTAATGCAGAGCTTGTATTTTTTTTTTCGAATTATTGTAAAGTCCGAATGCATATGATGCATCATCTTCAAACCTGTAAATGACGATGCACTATTGATCCCTAGAGACTGCTCACCAAATGGGTCATCACAGGATCAATAAGGCATATCCATGATCAACACATACACACAAAGCACGTAATCAGCAAAGCAGAGTACTACATAGCAAACAAATATAAAACCTAACATGATACTAATAAACATTAGGCAGAGATAAATAATAATAATATAACAATATTGCAGACTACTTTTACTAAACTAAACTCCACATCTAATAGATTAATTATTTTAGATGGAATAGTCAATGGAACGAGTTGTCTAACTAAAACCAGTCTTCAATCTAGAAGACAAAGTATGGGCGCGACTCCGTACTCCCCCGACCTACGATATCGAGGAACCTTTTTAAATAAAAATAGGATACGGTGATCACTCCGGTCCCAAAAAAAGCCATGGGCTACTACCATGTACTCCAACTCATACTAGTCCAACACTTCAGACGTGCACAAGTCTAAAGCTATTGCTATCCACATTTCACTTTACATGATTGATAATTTATTACTTGTTATGACTCACAAGTAGAATAAACAATATAATCATTAAGTAATCATAAACTTCCATTTTTATCTTAGGATTAGATAAGGTGATCATCAACTTAACAACCCAATAACAATTCCAATATTAAATCCATAACCTTTATTTATTTGTTGAACCAAGTCAACAACCAACCAACCTTTCATAGGTATAAAAATCAACTTACCAAATAAGGCCCTCGGTCCTCATAAAGTAATTAAATAATCCAAAGGGAACAACATGATTCAATCAAGATCCAAAGCCAACATAAATATTAAATACCTCATGTGAATTAGTAAAATAAAGTTCCCAAATCCCATATGCTTGCATCAATATTCCATACAAACATAATATCAATATCATAACCAACATGCTTCACACAACAACATAAAACATGCAATCCAACTTAATAGAAATCACATATGAACTAAAAATAGTTCCCTATACATGATATTACATAATTCTCATCCTTAGGACATATACTAGTCCAATCAACACATAGGTATGTACGTACCTTGTGTTGACAACTCGAGAGCCCACTTTCACAACCTTAAAAGTCGCCTAAAGAGAAATCTCCGCCTAAAATAATCAACATAACCCACAATCAATACATTATAAATTTCCAGCAATAATTAAATATTTTAAACTAAAACCTTTCCCATCATTAAAACTTAATTATTAAAACCTCCTAGTATAGTACTACTATACTATTTGTTAAAACCCTTAAAAACTTATACTTTAATCATAAAAACTCCATTACCAACATCCTTTTTAAATTTCCCGCAACATATAAAATAATAAAACCCTTTATAAACATGCTTGAACATACTTAAAATCATAAGAATACTCAATTTCACAAACTACAACATACTACTATGATTTTCAACTTATAAAACCGTAAAAATCCATGCTTTGATTTTTTAAAACCCTATTTTAACATAATAAGTAAATCTAAAATTTTCTAACTTCATTAAACAAATTACATACTCTTAGATTCAAATTAAACCATCAAACTATAACTTTTTAAACATAAATATATTAAAACAAATCTTAAAAATACAAACTTTGCATTAAAATAACTTGAGGAGGAAGAAAATAACAAAACAAAGAAGAGGAGGAGAGAGAAAATAAGTGTGGAAATTGGGGTTCTGGGAGTTTATATAGGTTCCCCTTATGGGCTTAGGAAAAGGTGATTGGGCTAAATGTATTATTTAATGGTTGATGATTTTATTGGTTGGGTTCCTCATACCCACTTTAAAATCCTTTTTACAAACCCAAAAGTGTTTTAAGCTATTCAAATATATTTCAAAGTATGACTACATAAAATGTTTGACTTCTTCAAATCATTAAATAATTTCTTTCACTTTCAGATAGTCAACCTTTCAAGAATAAATCGTTTAAATACTAATATATATATATATATATATATATATATATATATATATATATATATATATATATATATATATATATAAATGCACATTAAAATATATTTATAAAATTCATAAATTTACGGGGGATTTGAGACTCTCGGGAAATACAAGCTAAAGCTGAATCCCAATAAAATGTGTTTTTGGAGTTATGACGAGGAAGTTTTTGGGGTTTCTTGTAGATCGGCGGGGGATTGGGGCTAATCCTAAAAAAGTTCAAGCCATCTTGGGTATGAAGTCACCGGCCAAGATTAAGGAAGTGCAACGTCTAACTGGCTGCCTTGCTGCTCTTGGCCGTTTCCACTAGTAGAAAAAACTGCTTTTGCTACTTATCAAATGCTCCGGTTAACTAATCAACCCGAGCATTTGTGAAAATTTCAATAAAAAAATTCACAATTGCTCAGGTTGATTAGTCAACCGGAGCATTTGATGTCAAATGCTCCGAGTGACTAACCAACCCGAGCACTTAGACCCCCTCTCAATTCATGAAGCATTATAACTATTTCTAGGATATATTTATTTCGACCCTCCTCATCTTTCCTTCCCTAGATTGATTTCCCTCCCTCCCAAGCCACTCGCGCAAGTGAAACCTCGCACTGTACTCCTCCACCACCGTCCCTCCCTTTGTCGTCCTTTGCTCACTCCACCATCCCTCCTCCTTTGTCCTTTGTCCTTCGTCGTTCTCTCTCTCTCTCCTTCTCCATCAAACTGCTTCTCTCTCTCCTTCTCCATCAAACTGCTTCTCTTTCTCTTCCCCTCTTCACTCTCGATCCACTCCTTGGAATGCATGTCCAGGTAATTTTGTTCGAACTTTATTGCTGTAATTTAGTTTTATTGCTGTATTTGAGGTTTTTTTTGGTTTTCTAGGTTTGGGGATTTTGTTAGGGTTTTCTTTGATTTCGTTTAGGGTTTTTTTTGGGTCAAAAACTTTATCTCTTACCTCGATTCCCTATTTGGCCACCGCAACGAGCCACTTTTGTTCCGGTGCTGCTATTCTGGCATGCCAAAACACGGATGAAGTTTCTCAGACCTTCGAACGTTTCAAAGCATCGTCTCTCCGCAATGATTTCGATACCTGCAATCGTCTTCTTTCTCAGGGTAAGGTATTTCTTCTACTGTCCACCTGTTTTCACGCTTCAAAACCCTAGATCCTTCCATTTCTTTCGTCATTCTGCGACTTCATAAAATTATTTCGGTTTTTCGATCGACATGATTTCCTACTGTTTTTCCGTGTATGATGCTTTCGGTTTGTTCAATTTCATCTAGTGGAGTATCTAGGGTTCTTTAATTTGTGAATATTATAGATTTTTCACTCAAGGATAAGAGATTTGAGCAGATTCTGCTGTAAATGCTGGTCTCTTTTTCTTTAATTTCGTAACAACTATGTATGCGAGCTGTGCTTATCTCGATTTACAATGAAATTAGGTTAGCAATTTTTGATAGGATCAAGGATTGCAGGGGATTTTATTATTTGATGCTGGTATAAAGTCAATGTCAAATTGTTAACTGTTGGCTGCTGTTGAGGTGATTGTAGCTGAATAAAAGTTGGAGGAAATCGTAATTAGTAGATGATATATTTTACTTCAATTTTGGGGATGGAAGTCTCGAGAATATTATGATTAGGCGGACTTGGTGAAATTAATTGTTGGTGCTCGTGGCAGTAGTCGATGTCAAATGTTGGTTGCTAGTGAGGTGATTATAGCTGGATGGATATATGAGAAAATTGCATCTAGTATATTAGGCTATTTTTACTGCAATTTTGGCATTGGAAGGCTCAAGAATATCATACAAAGCGAGAAAAAGAAGTTGATTTTTGGTGCTAGTGGTAGCAGTTGATGTCAAATGCTGGTTGCTATTGAGGTGATTATTGCTGATGCTATTAGAGATGCGCTCAAATTGGAGTTTAATGATGAATGTAATGTGATTTTAGTACTTCTTTATTTGGCCTTTATGGATCTTTATATTTTCTTAATTTGAATTTGTTGGATCTCATAATATTATGAAGTTTTGGGGTTGTTTTTGCAATTGATTACTATTAAATTGAAGAACGAAAAAAAAAGACGAACCATGATTTTGAGTGGAACATAACTTGATTGGCGTACTAGGGAATTAAGCAGAGGTGAGGCCTTAACTGAGTGCGAACGACAAAATCTCAAGAAGTAGCAGGTGAGATTTTTTTTTCAAGATTTATGCTATAACCAGAGGTAAATTTCCATCTTTTGTGCTTTTCACACTTGATGGACTATACTTTTCTAGTTGCATTAAGGTTCGAACATACATATTAGTGCAGATACAATTTGTTATAAGACTTCGACAAACCGTGCTTTTTAAGTATTTAGGGTCTTAGGGATACTTGCAATGAAGGTATTGAACAATCCCCCCTAGGTTGCCTTGGTTCCCCCCTAGGTTGCCTTGGTGTATAAAACTTTTTTTTCAGTTTTCTCAATGATAATGGCTACTCATGTGTTTGATTTATTATAAAGTACTATGTGTCCATTCACCTTTAAAGCTGATCATATATCAGAGTTTCATGCAGACACACTCACATTCCTATTGTTATTAGTGCTCAAATGGGCTATGAAGTAACTTCTAATGAACTATGTAAGGTCAGAGGTCGTGTTACAGATTTAGCACTGGTCTTTCTCACGTGCCATGTCAAATACAAGATGTGTGCATCATATATACTATTCGGTCTAATTGCAAAATAGTGGAGCTTGATATGTTGATATTATTGAGAAGTTTTCTGTTACTAACCCCGAAATGATTTGTACAGGAAATTAGTATTCCTGAATGTTGTAAGCCCAACTCTTAGTTTTGCAGCAGGAGGACTTCAATGCCTAAATTCTTCGTTCATCGTTAGAGTACCAATTTATTGAGTAGAAAATGTTGGTTAAAGTGTTCTTATGTAAGTTCTTTTAACATATTCAGTAATGTTGCTGAACTATTTTCTAGTTTATGCCCTGTAGCTCATGTTGTTTCGATGGACTTTAGTATTGGTTAGAAGTGTCCCAATTACATGAGCTTCCAGATTGACTTTTAAATTGAGAATAGTAACATATCTTAGTGATAGTGGTTTGTTTTGTACTTCAATTAATGAGGAATTTTTTTTTTGTACTGAACTGAAGAAGTTTTGTCTTGTCTAAATGTGCAGAAAAACTTCTGTAATTGTACATGTCGATATGGGCAATAAATGTTCCGCAATCAGGGTAGTGGTTATCTAAGGGATGTCGGATTTGCGGATTTTTAAGGTATGGAATCATCTCTCTTGTGTTCTGTTCTTAATTTTTTCATTGTCCTATTAATGGTTTTTTATTTTACTGTGCTTTTCTTAGATGCCACTTGAATTTTAATTGTGTCTTTATTTGGCAACTTTTACAATGATTTAAGGAAGGCTTGTGTCTAATCTTTTTTTTTTTTGGAGTAATATTAAGTGGTTATGGTTGTATTAGTTGTAGTCCAGTAGGATTTGATTCCCCTGAAAGCTAGGACTTGGTGTTTTCTTTTAGATCTGTGGTTAATTTCTAATTGTTTTTGTCTAATCTTTTTTTTTTTGGAGTAATAAGGTCTTCATAGTTGCGAGGGCATAACTTTTGCCTCAATGTTCCATTGTTCCTTATCTGAGTGTTACTACTTTCAGTCTTCAAGTTTCGGAAGCTCTTACCCATTCATTTTCATCATATTTTGCCTGAACTATGAAGACCTTATTACTCGCCTCCCAACTTTTTTATACTAGTTAACTAGTTTTATTTTTAAGATAGTGAAATTATTGCTTCTAATCTTCAATCACTTAATACTGTGTTATGCGGCCAGATAAGGTTCGACTTCTATTTTTAAGTCCGTGAGCGTTCACTAGTGGAAAACAGTGATGTGCTTATATATCTTAGTTCTGAGAGTGGTTGTTTCTATCACAATATTTAACCCCTAATTTCCCGCTTATAAGCATCATTACTTCTTTGTTTTAAACAAATTTCTGTTGTGCCACCTTTTGGAAAGGTGATCCATCTTATTTTTGATCATGTTTCTCAAGCCTCTGCTCTTATCATCATTGAATGATCTGTTTGTTTTTTTCAATAATTAAAAAAATATATTGGATATAATGGGTGCTAAACTTATATTGTTCTTCCTATTCCCCAGGAGTGAGTGCAGCAAGCCTATGCAGCTTGGAGTGAGCTTTGCTGGTGGATATATGCTGGTGTTTTCTATGATGTTGTTTCTCATTCTGCTGGCAACCTTGTTTCTTTACTCAATAATGCCAAGGGAGCTGCAGTGGGTGATGTAAGTGTTAACAATAAGGAGGTTCACCGATATTTCCTCACTGGATGGTGGGAAATAATAATTTTTTTTGGCTCTTTTTATTCATGACTATCTAAAACTTCTAATAGGTCTGGGTAATTCTATTAAGAAGGATGGTTTTGTACTCATCCTATTGAGAACTCTTCAAAAAATACTCAAGTTACATGATTGGGAACAAGATATGATAGATGGTATTAGATGATATTGGGGATTATACTTTGGTTAGTTTTTACTAGTGTTGTTGTTTAAGATAAAAGATAATATTTTTTTATTAATGTATTCTGCTTGCTGTTGTATAGCTTGACGCAAGATATGATAGATGATATTGGGGATTTTACTTTGGTTAGTTTTTACTAGTGCTATTGTTGTTGTTTAAGATAAAAGATAACGTTTTTTTTAATAATGTATTATGTTGGCTGCTGTATAGCTTGACGCTTGCTGTTGCTGTACAGCATCAGTAAGCTCTACCTTTTTAAAAAAAAAATATAATTGGCAAATGCTTCGGTTGTTAAGGGAAAACCGGAGCATCTGTACTACAAATGCTCCGGTTTTCCCTTAATAGCCGGAGCATTTTATAGTCATATGCTCCAGTTTCCAAAAACAACCGGAGCATTTGAGACAACAAATGCTCCGGTTTCAACCGTAGCATTTGTAAAATGCTCAAATGCTCGTATAACATCTGCTACGCGTAAAATACGGAGCATTTGTGGGCTTTTTAGCCGGAGCATTTGAGCTTTTTTCCACTAGTGTTCCTTTCTAAGTCGGGGGACAAATGTCACTGCTTTTTCACTACCATCAAGAAAAAAGCCAAGTTTGAATGGACAGCTGAAGCAGAGCAAGCACTTCAGCAAGTCAAAGATCATCTTCGTCAATTGCCCAGGTTGGTTAGTCCAGTCGAAGGGGATAAATTGTTTATATACTTAGTAGTGTCTCCTCAAGCTATAAGCGTTATCCGACTGGCCGAGCGAGAATCAGTACAAATACCGGTGTACTTTGTGAGTCATGTCCTCAAAGATGCAGAATGTAGATACACCTCAGTTGAGAAGTTTGGATTGGCACTAGTCATGGCCAGCCGGAAGTTGAGGCCTTATTTCTTGGCTCATAGTATATTGGTCTATACCGACCAGCCTTTAAAGCAAGTTTTGCAAAAGATGGAGGCCGCTAGACGTATGTTAAAATGGGTTGTTGAGTTGATCACGTTTAACATAACCTTTGAGCCAAAGAAGGCAATCAAGGGCCAGGCCTTAGCAGATTTCATTGTTGAGCTTACTCGGCAAACTATAGATCCAATAGCTGACCCGCAGAAGGCAAGAAGCATTGGACGCTCATGATAGATGGATCGTCAACTGCCAATGGATGTGAGGCAGGAATAATTTGTCAGTCTCCGGAGGGAGATAAGTTTGAATATGCGATAAGGTTCCAGTCCCAGGCGTCCAACAATGAGGCTGAGTATGAGGCCCTGCTGGTTGGAATCAAGATGTGTAGAGCGGCTGGGGCTTTAGAGATTGAGGCCAAATCGGACTCTCTCTTAGTGGTCAGCCAAGTAAATGGAGTTTATGAATGCAAGGAAGCATCTATGAGTAAGTACATGCGTCTGATCAAAGACGAGATTGAGCCTTTAAAGTGCTTTGTGCTGGAACAAGTACCAAGATTAGAAAACCATCAGGCAGATGCTATGTCAAAGTTGGCCAGCTCGGCCGATTGTGATATACCAAGGACTGTGTTCTGGGATGTTAAGTCAAAGATAAGTATTGATCAAGAAGAAGTCATGTTTCTAAGCCGAGGAACAGTATGGATGGAGCCCATTGTAAAATTCAAGAAGACGGAGCAGTTACCTTTGTGGAGGATAAGTATGTCAAGGCTAGAGACAAGTGATTTGAGCTATGGGATGAAACTTTGCATAAGAATTCTTTCAATCGTCCTCTACTGAAGTGTATCACCCGGGAGGATGGAATGGAAGTGTTGAAGGAACTCCATGAAGGGGCATGTGCATCTCATATTGGGGGAAGAGCCTTAGGAGAGAAGGCCTTAAGAACTGGGTATTACTGGCCTACCTTAAAAGAAGATGCTCTTGCTTATGCGAAAAAATGTGATAGTTGTCAAAAGCATGGGACTTGCACCAGAAGCCGTCGAATTATCTAACTCCCATTTTGTTCCCGCTGCCTTTTGCCAAATGGGGCATGGATATTTTGGGACCTTTTCCTGTGGCCGCTGGACAAAAGAAGTTTGTAATTGTGGTTGTTGATTACTTTACTAAGTGTGTAGAAGCGGAGGCAGTGCGAGACATAACTACCAATGATGTCAAGAGTTTTACCTGGAAAAACATCATAACTCGGTTCGGCATGCCGCGATCAATTGTCTTCGATAATGGTCCATAGTTTGAGACACCAAAGCTGAAAGATTGGTTGTCAGAAAGAGAAATCAAAGCTCATGCAGTAGCCCACCCACAAGCTAATGGGCAAGTAGAGTCTTTCAACAAGATCTTGTCAAACTACATTAAAAGGAAGTTGGAAAATGCCAAGGGACTATGGGTTGAAGAACTCCAACTGCTTTTATGGTCAATAAGAACTACGGCTAAGAATTCTACAAGCGAGACACCTTTCATGTTAGTCTATAGAACTGAGGTTGTCTTGCCCATTGAGATTGAAGAGCCCACCCTAAGAGTCATGTTGTACACAGAAGAGGCCAACTGGACCGCTTTACGCACTGCCTTGGATCAGTTACCAGAGGTAAGGGGTTGTGCACTGCTAAGAATGCAATTATACAAGCTTCGAATGGCTCGTGACTTTACCAAGAGGGTCGCTAGATGACCGCTGAAAGTGGGGGATTTGGTTCTGAGGAAGATGGAAGCCATAGGTGTAACACCCCCAAAATCCACACACGTCTAAGCTACGTTGCATCGACTTCGGAAGTGTTACCGCCGCGGTGAAACGCAAGGCAAGATAAAATCAAAATGTCAACAACTCCTTTATAAAACTACATTGCAGCGGAAATAAAATATTAACTTCAAATTACAACTCGGGAATCACCATAGACCCCTTTTTATTCAAACCATTAACTATTCATACTAATTGTTCTATAAGTTCAATAAAAACATTTAAAAGCGTATAACCCAGAAAATATCCCCTGTATGCCAAACTCATGCAGCAACACCAGCACACCTAGTCTGCTCCTCATTGAAGCATCAATGGTTCATCACAGGTCAACAAACAACACAATAACACACAATCAGCTATGCTGAGTACAAAGTAAGCAGGAAGGGCATACAAAGCATAAACAGGATAACAAGGATCATTCCTACACATGATACTACCATAGCATTACATTCTTTACTTTTTATTTAGTTGGCAGCGAACGGGCACCGTCATCTTACTAGAATCATACGGGCTACTGAATCCTTAATAGACAACTTGGTCTATTAGATGGAATGTAAATACGGTTTCGTTCCGTTCCACATCCATCACCTTAGTATGCATACCCCCAAGATCGTACGGAACCTTCCGCCTACTTGAGTTATCAAAATTTGTAAGGACACTACTGTCGTCACAGTAGGCCTGTGTAGGAGTGTAGAACAAGTCTCACACTCCCCCCATTGTTCATCACTTGTAGGGAATCCAACTACAAGTTTATTGCCAAAATCCTTCTTAATAATATTCATTCATACAACATCGAACATATAATCGTTAAATTCTTAGGTACATTGCTCCAATTCTCTAATTAAAACAATCTCTTGCAACATCCTTGTTACAACAAGAAATCATATGCTTTCAATCCAATTCTCATTTCATGCTTGTAATGCGATAAAATTACGCATACCAATAATAACTCATTCCAACTCACAAGTCATATAACAAGGAAATACATACAGATTTCCAATTGATTTCATGTTACCAAACAATCTCATCAATCATAATCAACCACAGTTCCCTATCATGGTTCTAGGTTCCAATATAACAATCACAACCTAAAATGATACTAATATATCGAACTGAACTAGTACGCGTACGTACCTTGTAACGAAGAATCTTTGTTGACTATTAAAACGTTCCGCTTATGAAATTGGGACCTAATCGAATAATAGAAATACTTCAGTGCCAAGTCCTTGATATTATTAACATATAACACGTGACTAAATATATAAAACTTAGTATTTCGGAGTATAAAAATAAGTAATCTTGTTGTTCATTAACTTTCTCTTCTTCTATAATTCTATTGAACTTAACGTCTTTTAAGAACCACTAATAGTGGGCAAAGCTGATTTTAGTTAGTTTAATAACATAGTACCTTTACCAACTCCATTTAAATCCTTATATCCAATACTACTAAAATCAGATTTGAATAACAAGGCCCTTATAACATTCCAACTATAACTAATAATCTGATCTTTCTTAACTTTTTATACCACTTTGTGTATAGTAACAAACTTAAATAGGTACATATATAAGAACTTATAAAAATCAGAATTGACGAATTTAAAGAACTCAAAGTAAGAATTAATATGTAACAAATCTGATTTCTTTTTGTTCACAATATACTTTTATTTAAAGTCACAAACTTAAACCAATATACATAAGTATAATAAAAGCAGAATTAAAAACTATAATTATCATAAAAACTATAACATAATTCTAAATCTGATTTATATTCTTTACATTATGCTTTATTTAAAGTCATCAAATTTAATCAAAGATACTCAAAGAATAACTAAAATCAGATTATATAACTTAATTTAAATAAGAAAAGAGAGTTTTTTTTTTTTTTTTTTTAAATCATACCACTGCCACCGCCGACCACTAATCACCGGCGGACGCGCGACCAAACTCCGGCAACCACCACTGGTTCGCACAAGACCACGACGCCTCGTACAACCAAGCGAAGCTCCACGCTCGTGAACCACCACGAACAGACCACCAGACGCAAATGCGATAGAATTTCGCATACCAATGATAACTCATTCCAACTCACAAGTCATATAACAAGGAAATACATACAGATTTCCAATTGATTTCATGTTACCAAACAATCTCATCAATCATAATCAACCACAGTTCCCTATCATGGTTCTAGGTTCCAATATAACAATCACAACCTAAACATGATACTAATATATCGAACTGAACTAGTACGCGTACGTACCTTGTAACGAAGAATCTTTGTTGACTATTAAAACGTTCCGCTTATGAAATTGGGACCTAATCGAATAATAGAAATACTTCAGTGCCAAGTCCTTGATATTATTAACATATAACACGTGACTAATTATATAAAACTTAGTATTTCGGAGTATAAAAATAAGTAATCTTGTTGTTCATTAACTTTCTCTTCTTCTATAATTCTATTGAACTTAACGTCTTTTAAGAACCACTAATAGTGGGAAAAGCTGATTTTAGTTAGTTTAATAACATAGTACCTTTACCAACTCCATTTAAATCCTTACATCCAATACTACTAAAATCAGATTTGAATAACAAGGCCCTTATAACATTCCAACTATAACTAATAATCTGATCTTTCTTAACTTTTTATACCACTTTGTGTATAGTAACAAACTTAAATAGGTACATATATAAGAACTTATAAAAATCAGAATTGACGAATTTAAAGAACTCAAAGTAAGAATTAATATGTAACAAATCTGATTTCTTTTTGTTCACAATATACTTTTATTTAAAGTCACAAACTTAAACCAATATACATAAGTATAATAAAAGCAGAATTAAAAACTATAATTATCATAAAAACTATAACATAATTCTAAATCTGATTTATATTCTTTACATTATGCTTTATTTAAAGTCATCAAATTTAATCAAAGATACTCAAAGAATAACTAAAATCAGATTATATAACTTAATTTAAATAAGAAAAGAGAGTTTTTTTTTTTTTTTTTTTTTTTTAAAATCATACCACTGCCACCGCCGACCACTAATCACCGGCGGACGCGTGACCAAACTCCGGCAACCACCACTGGTTCGCACAAGACCACGACGCCTCGTACAACCAAGCGAAGCTCCACGCTCGTGAACCACCACGAACAGACCACCAGACGCGGACGAGACCGCACTCCAGCAGCACCGCGCTGCGCTCTGGTTCCTGCCGACGACCACCGTACTGTGCTCGAGTTCCTGCCGACGAGCAACCGGCCTGACGAAGCCGTAGGACCGACGAGCAGTAGTGGAGAACTGAAGGGGAAAGAAGAAACGTGGGAGGAGAAGGAAGGAAGAGAGAGAAAAGATCCTTGGGGAAGAAAAAAAAAAGAACGGCTGAGTATAGGGTTTTGGTATTATGTTTTCTCTTTTTTTTTTTTTCTTCTTTTCCCTATTTATAGCATGAGAAACCTTAGTTTATTAGGATTCGTTTCCAAATCGAATTCTGATTTACTTAACAAAACCGAATTAAAATATAATTAGGTACCAAGGTAGGTTGTATATTTAAATTATAACTGTAGGCTTACCTAAACTATACTATAATTTACCTTCGCTTTTACTTTATATTTTCTTATTTATAGCAAAATAACTCCAAAAATACGGAGTATTACAGGCTTCTCCCCTTAAAGAAAGTTTCGTCCCGAAACTTTGAGGTAGCCAGTCTTAACAACGAACTTTCGCGCTTCTAAGTCTCAAAATTTCACATGCGTATTCTCGTTTTCGCAATTCACATAAACAATAATACACATAAATAACAACTTAAGCAAGCTTTAGGGGAAGCGCGCGAAATTCTATCGCATTCTTCCCCCCTTAAAAGAAAAGTTACGTCCTCGTAACTCGCCTACCTCTTGAAAAAGCTCAGGGTACTTCAGACGCATCGCATCCTCTGCTTCCCATGTGGCTTCTTCGGTATTCTGATTTCTCCACAACACCTTCACGATTTTGACGTCTTTATTCCTCGTACTACGCACCTTGTTGTCTAGGATCTTGATGGGTTTTTCCTCATAGGACAAGGATTCGTCTAACTCGACGTTTTCAGGTTCTAGGACATGCGACTCGTCAGGTACGTATTTCCGAAGTTGGGATACGTGAAACACGTTGTGAACCCTTTCTAACTCGTTTGGCAAATCTAAGCGATAAGCCACTTTGCCTACCCTCGCCAAAATCTCATATGGTCCTATGAACTTAGGGCTTAGCTTTCCTTTCTTTCCAAATCGCATCACTCCTTTCATTGGAGACACCCTAAGCAGTACTTTTTCACCAACTTCATAGTTCTCTTCCCTTCGCTTCTGATCCGCATAGGATTTCTGCCTGTCCTGTGCAGCCCTAATCTTGTCTTGAATGACTCGCACTTGATCAATGATCTCTTGAATCATTTCAGGACCTAACACCACTGTCTCACTAATATCGTTCCAAGCATAAAGGACTGCGACACTTTCTCCCATACAACGCTTCAAATGGAGCCATTTTGATACTAGCATGATAACTGTTGTTGTATGAGAACTCTATGAGGTCTAAATGGTCTTCCCATGATCCCTGATATTCTAAGGCACAAGCTCTTAACATGTCTTCCAGGGTCTGGATGGTTCTTTCTGTTTGGCCGTCTGTAGCTGGATGAAAGGCCGTACTCATTAATAGCTCACTACCAAATGCCTCCCGGACCTTTTTCCGAAATTCGAAAGGAATCGCGAATCCCGATCGGACACTATACTCGTGGGTACCCCGTGCGGTCGAATGACATGTTTAACATATGCTTTGGCTAGAGATTCCATGCTCCACGTGTCTTTCATGGGTATGAACCTTGCAGTTTTGGTCATCGGTCCACTATCACCCATATTGTGTTATTACCTCCCCGACTCCTAGGTAAGGCTACGACGAAGTCCATGGATATCGAATCCCACTTCCATGTTGGAATGTCAAGAGGTTGAATTTTGCCTTGAGGTCTCTTATGTTCACTCTTTACCTTCGACACGTCGGACATTTGGAAACAAACTCGGCCACGCCCTCTTCATCCCAGGCCACCAAAACATCTTTTGAGGTCCTTATATAACTTATCCCCCCCGGGTGGACGGAATAATTCGTATTATGACCTTCACTCATTATCTTTTGCTTCAACTCCTCACATTTTTGCGGTATACACCACCGACCCTTGTAGCGTATACTCCCATCCTCATGGATTTCAAACCCCTCTGCTTTTCCCTCCTTAAGTTTTGCTTTGACCCGCTCAAGTTTCACATCCCCAGGCTGACCCTCTCTTATTTCATCTAGAAAGTTGGGCTGAATGGTTAGGGCACTCAATAATTTTTCCACTTCCCCTTCATGAACCACTTCAATTTGGAGTTTAGAGAATTCTTCACAAAGTTTGTTAGCAACTACCAAGGTGTTCGAGGCTATGGCTAGATTTACGACTCAATGCATCGGCAACAACGTTCGCTTTACCCTCATGGTATTGAATATCTAAGTCATAGTCCTTAATGAGCTCTAACCATCTGTATTTGTCGCATATTAAGGTCTTTCTGGGTGAAGATGTACTTGAGGCTTTTGTGATCGGTGAAAATTCGGCAAGTCACCCCGTAAAGGTAATGTCTCCAGATTTTTAAGGCAAAGACAATTGCGGCCAACTCTAGGTCATGCGTTGGGTAATTAACCTCATATGGTTTCAGTTGACGGGACGCATAAGCTATAACTTTCCCATTTTGCATAAGAACACAACCCAACCCATTCTTTGACGCATCACTATAGACATCATACCCCTCATCCCCGTTAGGCAAGGCTAGAACAGTGCCGAGGTTAATCTCTCTTTGAGTGTCTCGAAAGGCTTTCTCACTATCGTCAGTCCAGTTAAACTTGCAATCTTTCTTCATCAAGTTAGTCATGGGTTTTGCGATCTTCGAAAAGTCTTTCACAAATCTCCTATAATAACCGGCTAAACCCAAGAAACTCCTTATATCTGTGACATTCTTTGGGGTAGGCCATTCACTCACAGCTTTTATTTTTGCAGGATCTACTGACACACCCTCCTTAGAGACGAAATGACCCAAAAATGACACCTTTTCCAACCAGAACTCACACTTTGAAAACTTGGCATACAGTTGGTTCTCCCTAAGTGTCTGTAAAATAAGCCTCAAATGTCCCTCATGATCCTCCTTGCTCCTTGAATAGATCAATATATCGTCTATGAACACGACTACGAATTTATCGAGGTAGGGTCGAAAAATCCTATTCATGAGGTCCATAAAAACAGCAGGTGCATTGGTTAACCCAAAAGGCATGACGGTAAACTCATAGTGTCCATACCTAGTCTCCCGAAGGCAGTTTTAGGTATATCTTGGTCAGCAATCCTCAACTGATGGTAACCAGACCTTAAATCTATTTTGGAGAACATCCCTGCACCCTGAAGTTGGTCAAACAAGTCATCTATCCTAGGTAACGGATATTTGTTTTTCACAATGACATTGTTCAACTCACGGTAGTCTATACACAACCTCAAACTACCATCCTTCTTCTTCACAAATAAGACAGGGGCTCCCCATGGTGACATACTAGGTCTAATGTACCCCTTCCCTAGTAGTTCTTCTAGCCGATTTTTCAACTCGTTCATTTCTCGCTGGAGCCATTCGGTATGGGGCCTTTGAGATAGGTCCCGGTCCGGGTACTAAGTCAACAGTGAACTCTACATCTCTCCTTGGCGGCATACCGGGTATTTCTTCGGGAAAAACATCCCTGGAATTCGCTAACTATAGACACATCCTCGGGTTTTAATGGATCATCCTCAACCCTTCTCACGAGAACACATAAAGAGAGGCCATCCTTTGTCCATATAACCCTTAAGTTGCAAGGCATTGATTACCTTGATCCCAGGTTCTCGAGGTATTCTCCTATATGACACCCTTTTTCCCGAAGGATCTCTCAGTTCCACTTTCTGTGCATCACAGTCTATCTTAGCCTTGTACTTCCCAAGCCAATCCATCCCTAAAATGATGTCTAGGTTCGATAAATTAAACTCTATTAGATCGGAAGGAAAGAAGTCCTCCCCTATTTTCAGCGAGACATTCAGGAATTTCTTAGAGCAATTAACAGTATCCCCAGACGGAACAATTATAGGCATAGAAATTGACTCAGACTCAACCAATGCTAGAGTTCTAACGGTTGTATGGCCAATAAAAGACAAAGATGCGCCGAGAATCGAACAATACTTTAACGGGAATTGAGTTAATAGAGAAAATACCAGGTGACCACATCTCTACGAGCTTCTTCTTCACTAGCGAGTCATCATATAGAGCTTCCCTTTGCCCTTATTATCGTTGTTGTTGGTCACCCGATTCCCGGATGGTGCCCGGTTATTTGCATTATTTGGTGGTTTGGAATAATTAGAGTTCCCTGACCCATTGTATGCGGTTCCACCATTCCCATTCCCATTCCTAGGCTTGTCCCCATAGTTCCCTTTCTTTTGACCATTGGGGTTAACCTTATTCTTCGAGTAGCACTCATACGCCCTATGCCCCAGTTTCCCACATTCACGACACTCCACTTTGTTACCCTCGCAATCTCTCCCAGGATGGTTGTTTGGGCACTTCTTACACCTGTACACACGCTCAGGTCTGCGGTTGTTGGTGTTATTGTTGCGGTTGTTGTTATTATGTTGA
Source organism: Beta lomatogona (assembly GCA_947646795.1). Taxonomy (NCBI): domain Eukaryota; kingdom Viridiplantae; phylum Streptophyta; class Magnoliopsida; order Caryophyllales; family Amaranthaceae; genus Beta; species Beta lomatogona. The sequence goes on from CANSNZ010000942.1 coordinate 1,935,450, forward strand.
GTGTTGTTGTTGTTGGGTCCCTTACCAAAGTTTCGTTGGAAGGTTTGGCTGTTTTGGTTCCCCTGGTGCTTCTTTTCAAACCTTTGAACCTCGGGGTTTGGATTCTCCTTTCGTTTTTCCCCGTGTTTACCCCCTTCCTCTCGTTTCCTTATGGCATATAGGTGGGCAGCTTTGCCAAAGACATGGTCCAATGAGGTGAAAGTATCTCCCCCCAGTCTCCCCTGCAGGTCGAGGGTAAGTCCTAACTCAAAACGTGAGGCCTTAGCTTCCTCAGTAGGGGCAATTTCAGGAGCAAATCTCATCAACTCAATGAATTTACGATAATACTCCTCAACAGACAGGTTCCCTTGTTCTAGCATCATAAACTCCTGGGCTTTCTGCTTCTTGAGGTAGGGAGGGTAATACTTATCCCTCAGGGCTTTCTTGAAGGTTTCCCACCCAAAATCAGGTTGTTTAAGGAGGTTGTCCTTAGCTTGGGTCCACCAAAAGTGTGCATCCCCCTGAAGGTAATAGCTTGCCAAGGGCACAGTCTTATCATCTGGACAGGAGAGGATAAAGAACAGCTTATCAAACTCCCCAACCCAGTTTTCCAGTTCCTCTGGCCCCCCTTTCCCATTCAGTATTGGCGGGTTCCTACGGGCAACCTTTTCAGACAAGTCTCCATCCCGGTTATGACCCTGGGCTAGGTTAGCTGTGATCTGAACTAGATCACGAATCGATTGCTCGACATTCAGAGAGGTATCAGGCGTGCTGCCTTGACGGACCATTCTGCGCTGAAAAATGACACAACGGTTGTTTCAGCGATATGCACATAGTCGTTTATTTATTTAACTACTCACATTGGCACATTTATATAACACATCTTTATTGCGAACAATCATTAAGTCTCTATTGACTTGCAATATAAACATCTCAGTTAAGACGTTACATCAAATAAAAGAATAAAACTGTTGTATTATTATTGAAAAAGGTCAAACTTATTGTTTCCAAGGAAAACATAATATGAATAAATAAAAGAATACTACTTTGTTACTTGGCATGCAAGCCTTATTAAAACTGAAATAAACGAATAAATAATATTCTAATCCTAATTATATAATCAAAAGAAACTAAGGACTATAATGGTGAGCTTCGTCATCTGAATTAGGTTTTTCTATTCCTTCTTCCATGTCAGCTTCGTCCTCAGAAGACTCATCATCCTCTAAAGGTTCATCTTCCTCCAAAGGTTCTTCTTCTATGGGTTCTTCTTCTGCTTCTTGGTCATTTCCCTCAATCGGATCCTCCTCAGCAGGCTCATTCTCATTAGGATCTCCCTCTTCTTCATTTCCATTAGGATCTCCCTCTTCTTCATTTCCATTAGGATCTCCCTCTTCTTCATTTCCCAAGTCGAGCATCGGTTCAGCATTATCTTCCCCAATCACTGCGATGAATGTCCTATTATTCCCCTCATCATCGGAAATGTAGATAACAGTTCTGAGGTTTGACGCTATGTGGTTCTCGGGTATGAACTCATCCTCAAAAGTTTGATACCTAGCTCTTTTTGCAGCTCTAAAGGACGCTTGCGGCTCAGATTTAACTCCAGGATTCTCATAATTCACGTTAATTCCCGAGCTTTCCCCCACATGATAGGTTCCTCGAACTAAAGGTGATGAGGTAGAGGGCTCCCAACTTCTTTTCTCACGAATTCTCCATTCATTTTCACAGTATTTAAGATCAGTAATGAAATGTCCTACAGTAGGAAGGTATTGGTTCCAGTAAGTGTGTTTGACCCTATTAAAATTTCCATTTTCTGTCCATATATCCCCATATCTACGGTGTACGAAAAGGTAAGGTTCCTCCTTAGGGACATACTGCAGCATAAAATATATTTTCTCCATTTCAGTCTTTAGTCTAGTATCTCCCTGTAAGGTCCTATACTCCATAGCAGCTCTCATCTTTTGGGCCCAGATGTCCCAATCTTCCGCTATTCGGTGTTTCATCAAGTATTCCTTAGGACCTATGTCGTAAACCATCTGCGAATTTAAAGAAGGAAAATAGTCTAAGTTTTGTGAATTTAAGGTTTTTTAAGTATACATTATATATAAACATATATATAAGAGGTAAAACGATTATTATCAATTTTAGAATCCCAAGTCAAAATATTTATAACAATTTATACGATTCTTTCCTAAAATATTCGAAATAAGGTTTTAGTTCAATATCTTTTCTGAAACATCTTTGGAATATTATATTAATTCGAACCTTTAGGCAATTAAAATATTTTTCTATCAAATTTTAGTACCTTCAACCACTATCCTCATATATTCTCCTACTCTATTCACATTTTAAAGATTCAAAAGAACCTTTCACCAATTTAATCAAACCACCACACCACATTTCATATAATCAGACAAATAAAGGCAAGAAAGGCAGTACAAATAAAATCATTCCTATGATTTAATGCACGCAAAAGTAATCTACATGCTCTTATCTCATACTACCCATTTAAAATCGTTTAAAACATATTTTGAAAATAGGAACTTTTAGCTCTGATGACAGTTTTGTAACACCCCCAAAATCCACACACGTCTAAGCTACGTTGCATCGACTTCGGAAGTGTTACCGCCGCGGTGAAACGCAAGGCAAGATAAAATCAAAATGTCAACAACTCCTTTATAAAACTACATTGCAGCGGAAATAAAATATTAACTTCAAATTACAACTCGGGAATCACCATAGACCCCTTTTTATTCAAACCATTAACTATTCATACTAATTGTTCTATAAGTTCAATAAAAACATTTAAAAGCGTATAACCCAGAAAATATCCCCTGTATGCCAAACTCATGCAGCAACACCAAAGCACACCTAGTCCGCTCCCCATTGAAGCATCAATGGTTCATCACAGTCAACAAACAACACAATAACACACAATCGCCTATGCTGAGTACATAGTAAGCAGGGAAGGGCATACAAAGCATAAACGGGATAACAAGGATCATTCCTACACATGATACTACCATAGCATTACATTCTTTACTTTTTATTTAGTTGGCGCGAACGGGCACCGTCATCTTACTAGAATCATACGGGCTACTGAATCCTTAATAGACAACTTGGTCTATTAGATGGAATGTAAATACGGTTTCGTTCCGTTCCACATCCATCACCTTAGTATGCATACCCCCAAGATCGTACGGAACCTTCCGCCTACTTGAGTTATCAAAATTTGTAAGGACACTACTGTCGTCACAGTAGGCCTGTGTAGGAGTGTAGAACAAGTCTCACACTCCCCCCATTGTTCATCACTTGTAGGGAATCCAACTACAAGTTTATTGCCAAAATCCTTCTTAATAATATTCATTCATACAACATCGAACATATAATCGTTAAATTCTTAGGTACATTGCTCCAATTCTCTAATTAAAACAATCTCTTGCAACATCCTTGTTACAACAAGAAATCATATGCTTTCAATCCAATTCTCATTTCATGCTTGCAATGCGATAAAATTACGCATACCAATAATAACTCATTCCAACTCACAAGTCATATAACAAGGAAATACATACAGATTTCCAATTGATTTCATGTTACCAAACAATCTCATCAATCATAATCAACCACAGTTCCCTATCATGGTTCTAGGTTCCAATATAACAATCACAACCTAAACATGATACTAATATATCGAACTGAACTAGTACGCGTACGTACCTTGTAACGAAGAATCTTTGTTGACTATTAAAACGTTCCGCTTATGAAATTGGGACCTAATCGAATAATAGAAATACTTCAGTGCCAAGTCCTTGATATTATTAACATATAACACGTGACTAATTATATAAAACTTAGTATTTCGGAGTATAAAAATAAGTAATCTTGTTGTTCATTAACTTTCTCTTCTTCTATAATTCTATTGAACTTAACGTCTTTTAAGAACCACTAATAGTGGGCAAAGCTGATTTTAGTTAGTTTAATAACATAGTACCTTTACCAACTCCATTTAAATCCTTATATCCAATACTACTAAAATCAGATTTGAATAACAAGGCCCTTATAACATTCCAACTATAACTAATAATCTGATCTTTCTTAACTTTTTATACCACTTTGTGTATAGTAACAAACTTAAATAGGTACATATATAAGAACTTATAAAAATCAGAATTGACGAATTTAAAGAATTCAAAGTAAGAATTAATATGTAACAAATCTGATTTCTTTTTGTTCACAATATACTTTTATTTAAAGTCACAAACTTAAACCAATATACATAAGTATAATAAAAGCAGAATTAAAAACTATAATTATCATAAAAACTATAACATAATTCTAAATCTGATTTATATTCTTTACATTATGCTTTATTTAAAGTCATCAAATTTAATCAAAGATACTCAAAGAATAACTAAAATCAGATTATATAACTTAATTTAAATAAGAAAAGAGAGTTTTTTTTTTTTTTTTTTTTTTTAAATCATACCACTGCCACCGCCGACCACTAATCACCGGCGGACGCGCGACCAAACTCCGGCAACCACCACTGGTTCGCACAAGACCACGACGCCTCGTACAACCAAGCGAAGCTCCACGCTCGTGAACCACCACGAACAGACCACCAGACGCGGACGAGACCGCACTCCAGCAGCACCGCGCTGCGCTCTGGTTCCTGCCGACGACCACCGTACTGTGCTCGAGTTCCTGCCGACGAGCAACCGGCCCGACGGGCCGTAGGACCGACGAGCAAGATGGAGAACGAAGGGGAAAGAAGAAACGTGGGAGGAGAAGGAAGGACGAGAGAGAAAAGATCCTTGGGGAAGGAAAAAAAAAAGAACGGCTGAGTATAGGGTTTTGGTATTATGTTTTCTCTTTTTTTTTTTTCTTCTTTTCCCTATTTATAGCATGAGAAACCTTAGTTTATTAGGATTCGTTTCCAAATCGAATTCTGATTTACTTAACAAAACCGAATTAAAATATAATTAGGTACCAAGGTAGGTTGTATATTTAAATTATAACTGTAGGCTTACCTAAACTATACTATAATTTACCTTCGCTTTTACTTTATATTTTCTTATTTATAGCAAAATAACTCCAAAAATACGGAGTATTACAATAGGACGTGCCAAATAACAGGGTAAGCTGACAGCAAAACGGGAAGGTCCTTATCTGGTTGCGGAAGAAGTAAGAAGTGGAACATTTCGTCTTCAAGATCTCGATGGACGACTCATGTAGCGCACTTGGAATTTAAACACTCTGAAGAAGTACCACGTCTGACTTGAATCAATACTCAACAATGGTAGTAGTTTGTAATCAGAAAAAGTGCCACGGCACAAAAAAGATAATTAGGAACGTATGCATGTACCTTGGTGCTTAGCCAAGCAAACTTCACATAATACAATTTCTACCTTCTCTCTATACTTATGATTATTTCTCTTTTTTACTTAAGCCATTCACTTTGGGGCATTTTTACCACTGGTTAACTAGTGGTCTTAAAGTGACATAAACTTAGCTAAAAACTGAGGAAACCAATAACGTCCAAAACGAATTCAGCTAAAAGAATGAATCACCCCAATAAGGGATAATCATTTTTTATGACTAACATTGCTTCCTAAAAGAGGCCAGCCATACAGTAATAAACCTTATTAAAGGTAAATTACCTATACAAGTATGGTCAGCCAAATTGTAATATTCCCTAGTAAGAGAAACATTATTGTCTCCTAAAGGAAGCCGACCTGAAATAAGTACACCTTAGTAAAGGTATCTTACTTTCAAAAGCAAGGACGATCAAGTAGTAATAACCCTAGTAAGGAGACCATTACTACAAGACGAACACTACCTTCTAAAGGAAGCCAGTTAGACAATGATAAGCTCATTAAAGCAATCATATTCCACAAGGATGGCAAGTGAGACTATAACAATGGATAAATTATTTAAGCTCGTACAGTTGAGAGTCATAAGAAGTTCGACCTACATTGGTCGGTTTCCTTCTTGGAACACACCTCGTCTGCAAAGTTAGGACGAGCTCAGTCCTAGGAAGGGGGGGAAGTCCAAGCTTTAGAACTTCTAAAGACATAATCAGACAGAACGAGCGAATTATAGTTCAAATCTTAATCATCCCACACTTGACAAGTTCCTTTGAACTTGGGCATATTTGTTCAAGATTCAATATTCGTCCAGCGTTAGGTAAGCGTCCAAATCAACATGTAGGACGAGCTCCTTTTTACTTGGACATGTTTGTTCAAGTTCAATAATCGTCCAGCATGTAAGACGAGTTCCTTTTTACTTGGGCATATGTGTTCAAGTTCAATAATCGTCCAGCAGGTAAGACGAGTTCCTTTTTACTTGGGCATATTTGTTCAAGTTCAATAATCGTCCAGCATGTAAGACGAGTTCTTTTAACTTAGCATATTTAATTAAGATCATTAATCGTCCATCATCTCGGATGAGGGAAATTGCAATTGTTCAAAGTTTAGTCTTAAGACGAGTATTGTTAGACGAATTACGTTGGACGAAAGCAATTAGCAAAATATCCTTGCATAAAATGAGGAATTCATTGCCAAAAAATGGTGAAGTTACAAAACTAATCCAAAAAAAAATACAAAGAAAATGTAAACTAAGCCTGGCTACAAGGAGAGCAATCAACCGAGATACAACAACAATGATAGCAAAAAGCTATTCATTCTATTCGGCTGGGGGTGTATCTTGGCCGTTGGCTAGGTCTTCAGGGGCTTCTTGGCCGTCCACCTAGCCCTCAGGATTTTCCTCATCATCTTCCTCTTCTTCGTCAGAATCGGAGAAGGTTGGGGGAGTTTCACCAGCTATTTGAGCCCTATGCATATCTTGCTGAAAGAGCAAGCGACGCTTGAAGCGAGAAACCTCCTCAGGCTCATCCATTATTTCGAAGGCTTTTACAGCCTAGCCTTTGGAGATCTCGACAATGTCGACCAGGGCCTCTTTGGCATCAGTGAAAGATTGGGCTGCCTCCTCACTCAGCATTATCCTCACTCAGCTTAAGGTTTTCTCTTCAGAGCTCGACAGCAGCCAAAAGAGTTGTGTTCCTCTCCCCCTTAAGATCGTCTGACACGGTGTCCACGACCAGCTTCCACTTGTAATAGGCCACCCACTTAGGAGCTTAACCCTTTCCTAATCCTACTTTAATCCATCAACTAAATATGAGTTAAGCCACTAAACGTGCATATGTTACTTGTAGCTACCTTCCTTCCTATGAAGGAAGTACCTTGATGTTATCATAACTAACATTTTTAAAAACATCATAAAAGTACTTAATTAACTATTACAACCTATTCTAAGAATTTAGATTCAAATACGAAAACCAATTTAAATATAGCAGATAACATACATAATTATAAAGTATTATTTAGATTACAAGCTTTCCATCATCCTTATTAGCCTTAACTCTAACATTTAGCTTAACCAAGTCATAGAAAGATCTCCCACCTTCTTCACCTAGTCCTACAAAATGGGGACCCTGTCCCCACCAAAGACAATTCAAGATAAAACAAATCAGCAAGGCTGGTACACAAGATCCACTAACTAATTACTTAAGAAGATGAAAATACTTCTCATAGCTTCGTTGTAATATCTTAAACAATACTTGAGTAGTAATAAAGCAAATAACATACAACTGAACATAAAACAAACTTATGAATTATGCATACGTGCATAATACTTATCGCAAGAAAAACTGGGCGGTTAAGAAAAAGTATAGTGATAATACCAACTAGAGAAAGAGAACCGGACTAGAGAGGGGTAAACTACCGTGTCTCTATACTGTTGGGGGACGTCTCCCCACCTTATCTTATCTGCTTGAAAGTCTTTTAGGACATGTCCCAACATATACACATATTCACATAATATACACTAATTCTTCATCACTACAAAAGTAGCGTCTTTCCCTAATTGAAAACTTAACTGAAATTGATTCACGACATTGTTATTTGAAAACGTATTAGAGATGTTCTTTATAAGATTCTCAGAAATTTATAGTTAGGTTGGCATATGAAGTAACCATCCTATGAATTTGTAGTTCTTTTAACCAACTATATAATGGAATAATTTGACGAGTAAACTCTTAAATTTATAAATTATAAAAAGGTTGGCTTAAACTTTTGAAAACCAAATTCTTTAAGTTAGCTACTGCCTCCATATAATACTAATCAACATTCATATTTCAAAAAATAAGCTTAACAGAGTTTTTAGTAATTTAGAACATATGTTTTGAATTTTGGCAACAAAACTGGGTTTATTGTATAACTATAAAAGAAACTTATGAACACTTGTTTTTAGATAAAGCCATATCTAATAGAGTATTGATATTGGGTAGTGTAGACACATAATCGTGTCTCTCCATTTAAGGGCCCAATGATAAAACATATCGCGGTCTTAATTGGTCCGACCCAAAGGCAGAGCAGTCCGAAGAGCCAAAACTATTTTAAAAGTGTTAAAGTTTATTTTAATGATCCAAAATCATATTTTAAAGCCCAATTAATTATTCATGATAATTAATTGTATTTTGATCCCATATATAATTTGTTGAGCCTAGTTCTTTAAAAATCCCAATTAATTGTTTAATAATAATTAATTCTTTTATTTAAATATATTAAATATTTTTCAGAGATATTTTATAATTAATATCGGATTTTATCCCGTAAAATCATATTCGGAAGCTGAGTGTTGTATATGTATTGTTTGCGGAACTCTTCTTTGATGTAGTCCTAATCATTAAGCTTTATTTTGTTCAATGATTTGAACCACTTGGATGCATGTCCATCCAAGGTTAAGTGTAATACCCCATATTTTTGAATATAAGTAATTAAAATATTTATTTTCTAAAATAAATATTTTAAGCAAAGGGTATTTAAGCAATTTCACTCGTTTTAAATTATTTTGGCGGAAGATGGTGCCAAAATTGGATTTGTTAAGCTTTTGGTTTAAATCCTAGTCAAAAAAATTAAAAAAGAAAAATTTTTTTGGGCCATATTTTTTGACGGGGTTCTATAGTAATGGGGCTTGGGGTTTTGTTTCCTAAAACTTTCAAATATATGATGGATGTTACAAATCTTGGTTTAATCTCCTAATTTATGGTGAAGTTTACAAACTATTTAATTTTGGAAATTAAGTACTACCTACTCTACTCCTATAAATACCCCATACCTTAAGCCATCTTTTCCACACAAAAACTTTGAAGAATTCATACTCTCTTACTTCAAGGTTCTTCCTTCTCTTCTTATCTATTCTAGTTTTATATTTCTTATTTAAATTCCAATTTTATTTGATTTAAGAAAAAGGTTGTTATGTTTCTTACTAAAAATATTATGCTCATGATAGGTTATTCATGTTTAAGATCATGATTAAGTTCATGTGTTAAGTTACTTATTAGATTTTTATATTATTGGTTTGTTAGGAGATCGTTCAAGATTAAGACTAAGTGGAGATACTAGTATACTCTTTGTGCAAGATCAAGGTACGTTACGTAGCTAGATCTTTTAAAATGTGGTTTTATGTGATAAAGTTGTTTATTGATTTAATGGTTGGATTGGGTTAGAAATTTGGTTTTAAATGGTTACAATATTTTATTATTAAGGAATGATTTTATCAATCATTTTTATATAGAAGTTTTGTTATCCTTTCGGAAAATTAAATTATTTTTAGAAGGCAAGGTTGATTGGTTTTTATGAACTTTGAATGTTCAAAAAGTTGTTTATGAGAAAAGGAGGTTTATTCATGACAAGTCATATTATTATTATTATCGCTTGATTAACATCAAGAGCTTCAAAGTCCACTTGTTAGCAATTATAGTTACCCCTTGATATAGATCCGTGATGGGATGACTAGCTTGGGGGGGTGTGCACACTTAGCAAAAATAGAAGGGGAGATAAGAAGAGGAATTGTTTTCAGGATTAATTTTAATCCAAATTATTTGGGAAGAGTTTGTTCTTAAGAGCTTATTCTTGAATTATTATTAAAGTGTTTGAAAATAGTTTATTCTTAAAGATTTATTCTTGAAAAATTAGTGATGGAGTTTTCAAAATGAAAAATATTGCAAATTAACAAATGTGTTACTTATCTAGTACATTTCGTACTCAGTTTTATACTGACGCGTATTTCCTTTTTCCTATTTGGCTTTGCCCTGTTTACTTTTTTGGTAAGCAGTTTTGCAGGTGAATTTTGGATGTGCATGGGAGCATACTAGGAAGGGGATCTTCACCTAGATTAGGGTGTTTTAATTATTTTGAGTATTGAGACAATATTTACTTTTATTAATAAAGAAGTATTATTATTTTTGGTTAAAGTATTTCACTGCAAGTTATTTTGTTAGTTAGTAGTTGGTTGCCGAAAGCGTGTTAGTCACGTGGCGGTAATACTCCTAAATTACACAAATATTATTTACTAAATTATTTATTTAAAAGCTAGTAATTTGGGGGTGTTACATTAAGGGAAAGACATAAGCAAACAGGTCCTTGCTCATGCCTTTGAGAGCCATATAAATGGAAAAAGCTCTCAAATGATCATATGGGTCTTCGATCCCCTTGAATTTTGGGAGGTCACCCAATGCTACCTTTTTAGGAAGCTTTTCCCTTAGTTCAGGATCAATAATGTCATGGCCATGAGCCTGACTCTCGAGTGTAGGAATTGACTGTATCAATTGCTCGAGCTTTTTTAACCTCAAATTTGTCTTGGACTTGATAGGATGTGGCGGTGGTGGAGTGTCTTCCTCTTCACTTTCCTCAATTATTACTTTTTCTCTCAGCGCCTTAATTTCTTTGTCTTGTTCCTCAAGACGAGAGTTCATTAGTTGGAACTGAGCCATGATTGCATTAAGTTGTTCAGAAGTGTCTCCCATCTCAGATGATGATTAGGAAGTTTCAGAAGATTCGTCTGAAAAGGTGAGAATTCGTTTGACAAGTCTGGGAGTAGGTTGACCTTGTTTCCTCTCTGTTGGATGTTCCCAAGTTATAATCTCACGATCTGTCTTGAACAGAAATCGAATGGACCTCGCAAATTTTAAGAAATTATTTTTTTTTTTAAATGAGAGATGAAAATGGAAACGAGAAATGGGTAATGAGATATGTAAATGGAAATGGGAACTGAAAGTGGAAAATTGGAAATGAAAATGATAGATAGAAATGGAAAAGGTATGGGCTTTAGAGTAGTATGGGCCTAATTGTATGCAAATGCAAATATGGACTGGACTGGACTATGCAAGCAGACTGGACTCCATGACTGGGATTTGGTGCTGATAGGAGACACTAGACTTCAAACTTACGGGTGAGTAAGCAGACTATACTTTAAGGAAGGCTGGACAATAAGGCAGACTAGATTCTTAACTTAAGGCGAGCAGGCTAGGCAAGTTGACTTTGAAATTACGGGTGAGCAAGCAGGCTAGGCAACTAGACTTTGGAACTAATATTAGACTAAGCGGACTAGACTCGAAAATTGCCTATGTGGACTTAAGGAATGCTAGCTTCGCTAGACTTAGGGGTTGCCGTTATGGCCTTAGGGATGACTAGCTTCGCTAGGTCAAAGGGTGCCGTTATGGTCTTAAGGGTGACTAGTTTCACCAGGTCAAAGGGGTGCCATTATGGTCTTAACCGTTATGGTCTTTAGGGTGACTAGCTTCGCTAGGCCAAAGTGGTGCCGTTATGGTATTAAGGGGTAAGTAGCTTCGCTAAACTCAGGATTTGCCTATATGGTCTTTAAGGAATGCTAGCTTCGCTAGACTTAATGGTTTGGACTTCGTCTTATATGGGATTGGCATTGGACTTGACTAGACTTAGGACATGAGTTGGGCCTTATATAGACCGGATTTTGGACTTAGTCCTATATTGGTTAGAAGTTAGACTTGGAAATGCACGTGGACTTTTCATTGGAAATGGACTAGGTTTGGACTTAGATTGATATGGACTGGGATTAGACTTGGATTGGGCTTGACATAGACTAAGGTTCACATAAAGATACAAATGGGCCTAGATTTTGACATGAACTAGGCTTATATGGGCCTAAGATGGACTATAATGCTAGTGGGCCTAATATGAATGCAAGTACTCAAATTTAAATGGGCCTAATATGAATGCAAAATGGATTCTAATGCACATGGGCCTAAAATGAATACAAGGACTCAAACTCAGATGGGCCTATAAGATGAATACAAATGCATTGGGTTTGGGTTGATTGGAATGGATTATAGGTATTTGGACCAGGTTTATAACTTTCGAAATTCGTTTTGAAAGGGACCCCTGCTTGTTTTTTACCTTTTATCGGGAAAAGATGATGGATTAATTTTGAATTTTTTTTAATAGGTAATATTATAAAACATTTCGAAAAAGGTAGAATAAAAGAAGGTGTAGGATTGATAGACTTTGAAATAGAGATGTTCTTTTGAAAGGAATTAAATAGGATGGGTAGATGATAAGGAAGATGAGGTAGACATGCATGACGGCTCTAACTCTACCATGATTATTTTTCTAGATGCACTTTTTAGGATGGACTCAACCTTGCATGATAAGATTAATTTTTTTGATTGAATTAGGTGAGTTGTTTTTTTAGGCAAAAGGGACTCATAGCATGATCACGACTCTACGCGGATATAGACGGGAAGAACACATGATCGACCACTACGACGACTAAATCGACAAAAACATGAGATGCACAGGATACGTGCCACACAACAAAGGTGCGCGCGACGCGGAGCCTGTGTGTCAAGTGTTGGAGCTGTGCGCTAGGCGCAACATAATGCGGTTAGCGCACGACTCTTCGTCATGCTTTTTGGCGATTTAGGCGAGGTTTTGGCTAATTCCGCATAATTTCGGGACGCTCCAACATACATGGCAGATCTATTGATAGCTTTTTGGACTTGAATGATAGTCGAATTGGCAAGAGTATGAGACGTAAAGGTTGCGCGCCACACAACAGCGTTTGACAATTCGACGAAGGTTCAGACTATTTTAACGATGTTTTTTATACGCGATTTAGGCGCAACACATAACAACGTTTTGACAAATTAATAACAGGAGAACTTGCAATCACAAGCAAATGTCATATAACATGGATGCAATAGTTCTCAACCTAGAGTCCAGTTCTACATTCAACTATGTTCAGGTTTAGGTTAAGGCTGAAAATGGTCCATGACTAAGAGATTGATCCCACGCTTCGTACCTTTGCTTAAAAAGGTGGCCACGTGTAAGACGCACTCCAGTTCTCACATCTGGAACAACAGAATAATGACATGGTTGGATAGGTTTGCTTATGACTAAGATCCAATACTATCGCTCAGGAAGCTTTCGGAAGGATAAAGCACAAATCCCCCGGGGGTGGCGTCACGCATAGAACATGCGGTAATGAGGCAAGGAAGATTGTCCTTATGGTGGCTTAAACAATTATAGCCATGCATATGAATCGTATTTTTCGAGTTTCACCCACTTATTTAAAAAATATATATATTTTTTTGAACCATCCCCAGTGGAGTCGCCAAATTGTAGGCGTGATTATATTTCGCCTACGCGGTGTGAGCGCGTATTTGACTACCTCATGTCAAGCTTTTATTGAAAATGTTTTGAAGTCGCCAACAAGTCCTTAAAGGAAGACTCATAAACCTAATTGGATATTGGGAAACCTTATGGACAAATCAGGGACTTATCCAATATAGATTTCTCAGTCATGACTCCATTAATGGTCAATGAACCATAGATTGAGTTCGGGGGTAAGGGCACGAACACGGGCATGAACCACGTTCGCCCATTGTTGGCCTCTACTAAATATCGATTCATATCAATGTTTATGCAAAAGAATAAGCAAATAATTTTTTCACTTATTTCTCTTTCTCTCTTTTTTTTCACTTTTTGTTTTTTTCCAATCATTGAATTGTTATTTTTTTATGTTTAAATTTTGGTCTCACTTTGATTTTTTTATTTTGCCATGAATTTTTTCTTGCCTTGAATTTTGACTTTTTGGCTCTTTCTTTGCTTGGTATTAATTTTTTTTTTTAATTATAAAGGCTTGCACACGAGCTTTTATATATGGATTTGAGGGAAAGGTTTAATGAATTTGAGGTTTTGAAGGATAGAAATATCCTTAGGTAGTATGGAAATATTTATGAAGTTGATGTATATTCGAATTATCAATTGGAACATACATATAAAGGGACGAAAACAAGCAAGCTAAGATTGCTCAAATGAAGAACAATCTCAAATTGGGCATATGTTCTAACTCACTTAGAGATATAGTTGCACCACTCTTAATGAATTAAGAACTCTCCTAAGATCACTAATTAGCTATCCAAGCTAATCAAGCAAAGGAAAACAATTCTAAGTCTGGTTCTAATCCAAGAACAGAAAAGAGAATCAAGATAATTTCACACACTTTTGTTGTGGTCATAAAACTCGAATGTTTTTGATTTCATTGCATTCTCATATTTATACAAGTCTTATGTCCTTTTCTGATTTTAAGACTGAAAAGAAAATACATGAACTTAATGAAATAACTACCAACTAACTAGCTCCATAAGTACAAGTACTTAGAAGTGTGAAAGTGAGCTCAAAATAGTCATTGCAATGCTTCAACTATCCTCCTTGTAATGCTGCACTTACTCGTTGATTCTAGGGCATGATCTTATAGTTGGAACAAGCTTCTGCACTCTTGAATAGCACGACAACAACTAAGAGAATGAGTGTCGTGAAATTAAGAACTAACTTCCCCTTGTATTGCACGCTGATCCAAAGTCAAGCCCACTTAAAGGCTCTTTGGCTCATCAACCGGTTGCACTTGTTTTAGAAGCTCTTGATTTCTCACTATTTGTTCACAAGCCCGAGTTTGTGACTTGCATTACTTGGATTGAAGGCCCAACATGATTGAAGCAACAATAAGTTAAGGAGTTAATATGAGCAACCCGGAGTTCTGTTATGGGCAAGGGTATTTTATTTGCTTTTGTTGTTATTTTTAGCTTGTAATAAAGCCAAGAGATTACTCCTAAGGTATCTCAAGTTGGTCGTGTGTTCTTTGTTGATTAGGCGTGTGCTTAGGAGCCTAATTAGGTCATCATTTTCTGGTTTAAGTAAGTTTGTAACAGCTCATTAAATTGGCTTGATGATAGGCGTGAATTAAGGGAGAAAGTATAACTCCTAAACCCTTCATGTTGGACGGTTTTCCTAGGGTTGTAGTGAAGTGTTTTAGCTTCATTTTTGTTGCTCCTCACTCTATATAAGGAGAGCTTAAGATGAATGGAAATTAGTTTTGAGATTGCTTATAAAAACCTTTTGTGTTTTCATAGTTTTGCTTTGAGTTTGTCTCAAGTTATGCTAACCCTTATTGCTTGGAGTTAGTCTTGACTAATAAGCTAAGGAGAGATTGAGTGGGTCTTATATCTGGCCTAAAACCTCAAATCATTGAGTGTGTTCTTGTGATTTGGTCACTATCCTTTGTTTCGAGTGTTTCTAAGTGGTCTTTATAGTGTTCTTATTACTTTGAGTTTAAAATCATCATCCATCACTTTGTAAGGTGCTTTTAGACTTGCATCATCTGGTATCAGAGCTTTGGTGAAGAATTACTCAAAGAAAGTTGCGTTTTAGTGAAGAAACAAATCTGCCAAAATTCATCCAGTTTTTTAGTCGACTTTGGAAGGCGATTTCTCAGCCTTCAGGAGTCCAAATTGGTTGTTTCGTTTGTCGAATCTACATATTTTGTGTCTAGAATACTCACAAATTGTTTCATATTTTTTGTGAATTTTTTAGCTATTAAATTAGGCACGTTTTTCGCAAATGCGCCAGAAGGAAGCAAATTCAGCACACTGAACTTCAAACAAGGATATCTCCTTCATCCACAAATCTTTTAAGGGGTTTCTTTTTTGATTCCGCTTAAAATTTCATAAATTTTCATAATATGTAAGCGTTTGAGATTCTCAAGGCTATTTGGAGTTCCATTTTGTTGTTTAAAGTTAAGGCAGTTTACACCCCTTGTAATTGTAATAGTCTAGCAAAAATAGTGGAAAATTATGGCTGATGGTGAACTTGCTAGGAATTTACAAGTCATAACTAAAAATTTAGAAAACTTGGAGAAAAAATCATAAAAAAATGATGAGGAAAAAGCACAACAAAAGACTCGAATGGACACTATGGCCGAAATATTGTTGCAAACAAATAGAAAACTGATTTTTTTTTAAAATGAGGAGGGTGAGGTGATTCCACCTAGAAATTATGATGAAGATAAAGGTTCAAAGATTGAAATACCTGAATTTGATGGGGGCATGATAGTGAGGTGTTTCTTGATTGGATGAGGCAAATTAAAATTGTTATTTATTATAAGGGATATGATGATAGGTAAAGGTTCAAACTTATTGTCCTAAAAGTCACTAAACTTGCTGCTTTGTGGTATGAAAACACCTCAAATCAAATAGAAAGAGAGAAAGGCAAGATTAAATGGATTTATGGACTCGTTTCAAGAAGAAAATGAGGGATAAATGGGTTAGTAAGGAGTATGAACAGGAGCAATACCTTAAGTTAACCCATCTTTCACAAGAAAATGACATGAGTGTGGAAGAGTACATGAATGAGTTTGAGAAGTTGTGCTTGATTTGTGATTTGCAAGAAAAAGAAACTTTCAAGATAGCTCGTTTTGTTAAAGGGTTGTCTAAGGGATTAGTAGAAAAGTGGAAGTGACTCACTATGCCACTTTTAGTGATGTTTGTAAGCTTGCCTTGAAATATGAGGAACAAGCTAAGGAGCAAAAGGAGAAACAGAAGCCCAAAACTTATTATTCTTCTTCGTCTTCTTTACAAGGTGCTTCAAAATTTACTCATTTCAACACTAAAGGGAGTACCTTTCAAAGTAGAGCCTCCACATCTAGTTCATCCGGTTCTAAGTTTGATAAAGGGAAAGAAAAGCAAATAATTTCACTTAGTGAGCTTGCAACTAGGAGAAAATGCTTCAAATGTCATGGGAGGGGTCATATGTTTAGTGAATGCCCTCGTAAATCTCTTTTGACCGCCACTCAATATGCTATTATGGATGAAGATGAACAAATGTATAACTTTGTAGTTCAAGAAGATGAGGGATTTTGTGAGGATGACTATGATGAGGAGATTCCTCCACAAAATGAGTTTAACATGATGGTGATTAGAAAAGTGTTGTTTAGTGAGCCTCAAGTTGATGAGAGGTAAAGAAACAACTTGTTTCATACTAGATGCAAGATTGGAGAGAAGACTTGCAATGTGATAGTTGATGGTGGTGCACAAACGGATGTTGTTTCATCCAAGGCAGTGAGTAAGTTGAAACTTACCACTAGAGATCATGAAGAGCCTTACAAGCTCAATTGGTTGAATGATGGCAATAAAGTTAGGGTAAAGAAACAAGCTTTGGTTTCTTTCTCTATTAGAAACATTGAAGATGAAAGATGATGTGACATACTTCCTATGAATGCATGTCATTTGCTACTTGGAAGGCCATGGCAATTCTATCATGATTCGGAGCATAGAGGCAAATCTAATGTCTATCTTGTAACTACCAAAGATGGTAGAAAAGCGAAATTGATGCCCCCTACCCCCTAAAGTCGCTAAGAAAGACAAAGAAAAGAGCATATATCTTGTAACTTGTAATGTGTTCGAAAAAATAGTGGAAGAGAATGGTGGAGGGTATGCTTTGGTTGTAAGTACTAAAGATGAAAATGTGACTACATGTAATGACTCATCACTTTTAAATGAGTTGTTAGAAGAGTTCTAAGATGTGTTCCCCAATTACTTGCCCAAGGGACTCCCTCCAATAAGGGGCATTGAGCATGCCATTAACTTGATTCTAGGAGCACCTTTGCCCAACAAGGATGCTTAAAGGTGTAATCCGGAAGAGAGTAAGGAACTTGAAAGACAAGTGAATGGGTTGATTGAAAGAAGCTATGTGAGAGAGATCCTTATCCCTTGTGTCGTGCCTGCTCTCTTAGTACCAAAGAAAGATGGTACTTGGAGAATGTGTGTTGATAGTCGTTCCATTAACAACATAACTATCAAATATTGTTTCCCTGTGCCTCGTTTTCAAGACATGTTAGATGAGTTGAGTGGAGCCTAATTCTTTTCCAAAATATACTCAAGGAGTGGTTACCATCAAATGAGAATAAGGGAGGGAGATGAGTGGAAAACGACTTTCAAAACAAAGCAAGGGTTGTATGAGTGGTTGGTTATGCCATTTGGGCTTAGCAACGCCCCAAGCTCCTTCATGAGATTGATGAATGAAGTCCTCCGTCCATTTCTTAATGATTTTATTGTTGTTTACTTATATGACATTCTTGTGTATAATAAAATCAATGAAGATGATGTAATTCATTTGAGTAGGTTGTTTGAAAAATTAAGGGAAGTGAAGTTGTATGGTAAGCTTGGTAAATGTGTATTCATGACTCCTAGTGTTGTATTCTTATGATACATTGTAACAGGAGAGGAAGTACATGTAGATCCAGAAAAGGTGAAAGCAGTGCAATCATGGTTGGCTCCAGGCAATGTGCATGAAGTAAGGAGTTTTCATGGACTAGCTTATTTCTATAGGCGGTTCATCAAGAACTATTCTCTACTATCATGGCTCCTATCATTGAGTTTAAAAATAAAGGCGAGTTTGAGTGGGGTGAGAGTGCTCAAAAGGCCTTTGGAAAGGTCAAACACATGCTTTGCAATGCTCCCATACTTGTGCTTCCCGAATTTAACAAGGCGTTTGAGGTGGAGTGAGTGGGATTAGGATAGGTTTTGTTTTGATCCAAGAGAGAAATCTTGTGAGCTATAGTGAGAAGTTGAATGGGACAATGCTTAACTATTCGACCTATCACCTTGAGTTTTATGTAATTGTGAGTAGGGGTGTGCACTTTTGGACCGGGACCGGAATTCGGACCGGAACCGGACCGGACCCCGGTCCATGAAAAGTTGAGATTCCGGGTTTCCGGTCCGGTCCTGTCCAAAACCGGAATTTTCCGGTCCGGACCGGCGGATCGGAATTCCAGTTTTTTTTAAAAAAAAAAGTTTAAAGGTTAAAAAAAAGTTTAAAACCTAAAAAGTTAGAAAGTTAAAACCTCATATTTATTGCCTTTAAGATTATTGCTTTTAGAATTAATATATGTTAATATATTTAATTTATTAATATATTTAAATCTAAGAAAAAGTTTTTTTTTATAAAAAAATATTAATTCCGGTCCAAAACCGGACCGGACCGGAATTTTTCCGGTCCGGTCCCGGTCCAAAAAAATTTTGGATTCCGGTCCACCGGTCCGGTCCGGGTTTTGGACCGGTGCACACCCCTAATTGTGAGAGCACTTGATCATTTGTCTCATTACTTAAGGCCAAAACCTTTTGTCCTTCATTCGGACCATGAGGCTCTTAAGTTCACCTATGGGCAACAAAAGTTGAACTAAAGGCCAGGTAAATGGGTGAAGTTTCTCCCATCATTTACCTATAGTTCAAAGTATAAAGATGGGAAGAGTAATGTAGTGGCCGATGCTTTGTCTCGTCGGAACTACTTGCTTTCTGTGGTTGATGCTAAGATTTTGGGTTTTGAACAACTAAAAGAATGCTACAAAGATGATCCTAATTTTGCAAGTGAGTTTGAGAGTCCTTCAAAAGAATTTGTGTAACAAGATGGTTATCTTTTCAAGGGTAACAAGCTATATGTTCCCAAGAGTGGTGTAAGGGAGTTGTTGATGACAGAAGTGCATAGTGGTGGTTTGGCAGCTCATTTTGGGATCCAAAAGACTCTTGATATTCTTGGTGAGCATTTCTATTGGCCAAGAATGATCAAGGATGTGACTACGGTTGTGGAGAGATGTGCTACATGTCATAAGATAAAGGGTCACTTCACAAAGGGTCTCTACACTCCTTTACCAGTTCCAGATGCTCCATGGGAGAGTGTGATGTATTTAATCTTCTTAAAGACTAAATTAGGAGCGGAAATTAAAAGAAATAATGGATAGTACTTCGTTGATTTCCGATAAAGAATTCAATCACCTCGAATCTCAAACTAAGGGTTGGATAGGCTTTTATGTGGATTCTATAAAGAATTTAATCACCAATAATAACATAAAAGGTTCGGATTGTTTGATTAGCATAAAGACAAAGCCACCAACAAAACAAAACAAAACTGGATAGTGCTTAGGTGAATCACGAAAAACACACTAAGGGTTTGAATGCGTAAAGGCTAAGCCACCAGCAATTAGATTTGGATGAATACTTAATGTACTCGAAATAAGCACTCTATATTAATATGTATTACTAATGATCGAAATAGCCCTTAAATAGCGTTATAAATACCTAATTATACTAGGACTAGAAAACATAAAAGATGACTAATAAACTAAAACAAAAACTAACGAAGACACAAACTAGCTTAAAGCAAGTAAAATCTATCCCAATTAGGATAGTAAAACCCTGAAAGCAAAAGACTTCCACTACTACTAGATTTCTAACTAAATTATAATTCTAATCCATTTAGGAATCCCAATCAAACTAGGATTTGGACTACTAATCCAACTAGAATTAAGATTACAATTTATACTCCTAATAAAACTAGGAGTCCTAATCCTACTAGAACTAGGATTTCATAAATCCTATTCCTACTAGGATTAGGATTACAGCACAAATTCCTAATAAAACTAGGATCCTTGAACTCTATGAAAGTCTTCAAGAAGCTTTGAAAATCACCGTGAGTCTTCCATGAGCATCTAAGAACAAGACTCCACATTTGCTCATGCATCATAAATTCCTAATTCAACTAGGTTTCCATGAAAGTTTTTAAGAAGTTTCGAAAATCACCATGAGTCTTCCATGAGCATCCAAGAACAATAATCCACATTTGCTCATGCATCAGTGTTAGCATGGGCTTCATTGTAGTACGCCGGATGAGCGCGTATTTGACTACCTCATTGTAAAGGTTTTATTGAAAACATTTTTGAAGTCGCCAACAAGTCTTTAAAGGAAGACTCATAAACCTAATTGGATATTGGGAAACCTTGGGATGACATTCATAGATTGAGTTCGGGGGTGAGGTTATGAATAAGATTAGGAATCAAATTCGCCCATTGCTAGCCTCTGCAAAATATCGATTCATGTCAGTTTTTGTGCAAATAAACAACCACAAAATATTTTTATGCAATCTAAATATTAATCTATGTAGGTTCATTAGACAAACAAAAGACTAATTTTTGGGTGACATGTTATTATGCAATCAAATTACAGGGAACTTGACAAGTTGTCCAAATAATCTGAATTTAATATTAGAACAGTTCTTTAGGTCTTTGATTAGCAACAATAATCAATATGGTGATGAAAGCCTTAAAACATACAATCATGCATATGAATATATAATATAGCATAAAATAAATATAAAAAAGAGAGATTTACGGAAGAATGTCAAGAGAGCGTTACTTCCTTCAAGATCTACATTGTGACAAATAAATTGTTAGTAAAAAAGGAATTAAGTTGGAATTTTAACCCTCCGGAATTATGCCTTTGTCGCCTGGGTCTTATGCAACGATTTTCAGGATGAGCAATCTTGAAGCTTGAAATAAGAAATTCGAAGGTATGAATGTGTTTGAATGTGTTTGAATGTATTTAAATGTGTTTGAATATGAGTTTGAGTATAGGAGACTATGTGTAGAAGTCGTAGGAAAGCATTGTGAAAAGTCGTTTGAAGAAAAGAGGTATTTATAGCCAAAGAAAACCGAAAACAAATCTAAAAGATAAAAAAAATATTTTCGCCACACGCTCATCTGTGCGCCACACGCACAGCTTTGCGTCACGCACACTTACTTTCTGGCCCCTTTTTTTTTATTGTTTTAAGATTTTTTTATCCTTTGAGAAAATCTATCCTTTGAAATCTGAAATCAGCTATCTTTAGAAATAAAAATCTGATTTTCAAAATACTAATTATCAAGAATAATTAATATTAAAATATTAAAAATACAATTAATTATCAAGAATAATTAATTAGGCATTAAAATTGGGCTTGGATTTAATTAATAGACTTTATATTTTCGAAATGCTTTTGGGCTTAGCTTGGTCGATTGCTCTTCCTTTGGACCGGATAATTAGGGTATGTTTCATCATTAGGTACTCAATGGGGAGACAAGATTTTGTGTCTACAGAAGCCCCTACTTTGACTGAGGTTCAGAAAACCGAAAGTCAAAGTATACGGTGTCGGGATGGAGAACGATTGTAAACTCTCTGCTGTTTAGAACAGATCTACATACCACTGGTTTCTACAAAACCAAGTTATTATGCAGGACGATAACTACAAGCAATCTGATTACCTGCAGGAGAAGTTGTTAGCAGATAGGTACAAACAACTCAAATAATAATGCACATAATGATACAAAGATGCAAACTTAAACTCTCTAAGGATGTATGAGACGGTATGCAAGGATCAGGATTATGCAAAGCTAAGGTATGAAACGTCATGCAAGTTCAGGGTTATGCAAGGCTAGGAAAGATGAAATGTATTACGAGGTCAGACTTATGCAAGATTAGGAGGTCTGCATATATAGGTAGAGAGATTGATATCTAAATTTTCAAAAATTGTTTTGATAAATAATCAGAGTCCGTAAGTGATCTGCTGATTACAACTCTTCGGGAGTTTGATTTTGAGGAGCCACCACGTATAGAGGAAGCCCCCACTTTGGGTAATCTTTTCTTAAATTAGGCATTTTGAGCTTAGATTAGAATGTACTTGATCTGTATTGAGCATTTAGAATTCTTCACTAGGGATTCTTCTTCGGGGAGTTGATACAGGCAAAGGCAGATATCGCCAGAGATCATGGAATTGTCGGAGAGTCCTTCAGGGACAAGAAGACTGTGGATTGAAAAATAAAAAGGTTAAATTTGTGATTAAAAAGTTGTAGGTGGGAAAAGGCTTTGGCGTAGCTAGCTTGACTTTTCTTTTCTTTGCCTTTGGCTTTTTCTTTTTTGCTTTTGCATTGCTATGTGCGTTTTCTTCGCTTTCCCTCTTTTCTTTTTCTTTTTCTTTTTCCGCACTTTGAATTTTTCACTCTTTTTATTGTTGCCTAGCATTGACTTTTTTTTATGTATTGAGGCTTGCACACAAGATTTTACAGTTTAGGGTATTGGAAGGTTTGAAGGCTATTTGTGGAGCTTTGAATGGAAGGTTATTTCGAGTTAAGGATTAGAAAGGTGATGGCTTAAGGGATTTATTTATTTTGATAGTATGAGGATGGTTTTTTTCGAATAATGGAGGGAAAGGGAAGTAACTCTTAATCCAAAGTATGTCCACTTTATTTTTTATTTTTTTATTTTTTTTATTAACCAAGGTCATTAAACAATCTTATTCGAGTTTTATCATAGAATTCGAAACATAAATGATGGTGAAAGGCCAATGAAAATAAAAAGAAAAATGAAATGAAATGAAAATGGAAAGGCTATAATAGATGAATTCCTATAGTGACATAGACTCGATGGGAAAGGACAGAATTGGCTTAAGGTAAGGACTCTCTGACTCATCCTAGGAAACTAGAAATAAAAGACTAAGCCTTTGAATAATTGATGCACTGCCTAAGGGATTGTATGATGTAAGTCTAAAAACACCTTCCAAAGTTTTGGATGATGATTCTAAACTCAAAGAACATAGAGCACTCACAATTCAACACAAAGTCACTCGAAACAAGGGATAGTACCAAAACATAATAACACACTCAATGTTTTGGGGTTTTAGGCTAGAGGCAAGGCCCACTCAACTTCTCCTAAGCTGTTTACTACTCAAGAACTCACTCAAAGTAATAAGGGTAAGTTTTCACTTAAGACACACTCAAAGCTTAAATTTGAAAACACTAGGTTTTTTTTATAATCACTCAAAATCTGATTTTCGTTGATCATTTGCTCACATTATATAGAGAAAAACACCTTCCAAAGTATTGGATGATGATTCTAAACTAAAAAAAAACATTGAACACTCACAATTCAACACAAAGTCACTCGAAACAAGGGATAGTACCAAAGCACAAGAACACACTCAATGTTTTGGGGTTTTAGGCCAGAGGCAAGACCCACTCAACCTCTCATAAGCTTACTACTCAAGAACTCA
The DNA here is from genome assembly GCA_947646795.1 of Beta lomatogona. Lineage (NCBI taxonomy): Eukaryota > Viridiplantae > Streptophyta > Magnoliopsida > Caryophyllales > Amaranthaceae > Beta > Beta lomatogona. The sequence continues at coordinate 1,959,497 of CANSNZ010000942.1, forward strand.
CTCAAAGTAATAAGGGTAAGTTTTCACTTGAGACACACTCAAGCTTAAACTTGAAAACACTAGGTTTTTTTATAATCACTCAAAATCTGATTTTTTTTTTATCCTTTGCTCACATTATATAGAGAAATGGAGCAGCAAAAGGAAGCCAAAAACCCCCTTGAAAAGTGTCCATAATGAACAACCAGAAGGAGTTACAAAGGAGTTACAAAACTCCTTAAATCACGCCCATCATTATGCTCAATTAATGAGTTGTTACAAGCATACTCCTATTCAGCAAATGATGACTAAATAAGCTCCTAATCACACTCTAAATAGCTGGCCAAATGGAGATACTTTAAGAATAAACTCTTGGCTTTATTACAAGCTAAAAATAAACAACAAAAGCAAATAAAACACTCTTGCCCATAACAGAACTTTGGGCTGCTCATATCACGCCTATATCATGCTAAGCTTTATTGTTGTTGCTGTATTTAGACTTCAATCATTAACCCATGTAACACTCGTGTCAAATTTGGGCCTGAAATCAACACTAAAACACCACTTGCAACCTTGGATTGCAAGATGATCCAAATCCAATAATTTAAAAGGTCATCTAATTTTAATATATTAGGTTGCCTTGATGCACATGTATCATTGTAGATGATGCTGATTCTCGTTGTATGAAATATTAGAAGTCTATCGTCATCGACCATATTTTGCAGTGCATTTGTAGGATCCAATACTAGATGACAGATTTTCATTAGTATGTTGGAATTCGTAGTAGAAGTTTAGGCTTCAGTGTTTGGATTTTTTCTTGCAGGTTTAAGGTTCAGAGTAAATCCTATAGAAGTGATCACGCCTCTATTGTGAAGGCGGTCAAAAATAATCTTCATGACTCAATATGAAGTCGGGATGGTGATAGTTCACTTGATGAGCTTTAGAGTAGGCTCAACTTTTTGTTTCTCCATTAGGTGTTATTAAGTTGTAATCTCTCGAGCGGTCATGAATAGAATCGAGTGGACCTCGCTTGTAAGATTTAGAAATGAATTTCGAAATGAAAATGGAGATGGATGGTGTGAAAATGGGAAATGGGAATGGAAATGGGAAATGGGAAATGGGAAATGATTTTGAAATGGAGGATTTGAAATGGATATGGTATTGAACTAGTATGGGCTTGACCATGATGTTGACATGGGCCTAACTATATGCATATGCAAGCATGCATTGGACTAGACTGGACTGGACTATACAAGCAGACTAGACTCAATGATTGGGATTTGATGAATACTAGACTTTGAACTTATAAGTATAATAAGCAGACTAGACTCAAAGAAGATTGTATTTGTGGACTTTAGGGAATACTAGACTTGGACTTACGGGAGAGTAAGCAGGCTAGGCTAACAGAAGATTGCCTATGTGGACTTCAAGGAATACTAGACTTTGAACTTACGAGAGAGTAAGCAGGCTAGGTGATAGGGAAGGCTAGACTTTGAAATTACATTTAGAGTAAGTAGGCTAAACCTAATAACGACTAGACTTTGAACTTACGAGAGAGTAAGTAGGCTAGGCAATAAGGAATGCTATACTTTGAACTTATATTTAGAATAAGCAGACTAAACCTAAGGGTGGCTAGACTTTGAACTAACATTTAGAGCAAGCAGGCTAGACCAAAAGATTAATGGGTTTAGAGTTTGGACTTCGTCCTATATGGGATTGGAACTGGATTTAACTAAGGCTTACATAGAGATGCAAACAATACCTAGGATTGGGCTTTTATAGTCTGAAGACTTGACTATAGCTTACATGGAGATGCAAACTAGACCTAGGGCATGAATTGGGCTTTTATAGTCCTAAGACTTGACTAGGGCTTACATAGAGATGCAAACTAGACCTAGGATTGGGCTTTTATAGTCCTAAGACTTTACTAGGGCTTACATGAAGATGCAAACTAGACCTAGGGAAATTGGGCTTTTTTATAGTCCTAAGACTTGATTAGGGTTTACGTAGAGATGCAAACTAGACCTAGGGTATGAATTAGGTCTATATGGACCTAAGTTTTGAATTGGATTAGAATTAGACTTAGATTGGAATGGCTGAGATGAGACTTAAATTGGAATGGCTGAGATGAGACTTAAATTGGAATGGGTTAAGATGAGACTTAGATTGGGCTTAAGATGGATTATAATGCAAGTGGGCCTAATACGAATATAAGAACTCAAATTTAGATAGGCCTAGGATGAATGCAAATGGACTCTAATGCGCATGGGCCTAAAATGAATGCAAGGACTCAAACTTAGATGGGCTTAGGATGAATGCAAGACTGGGTTGATTGGATTAGATCAGAGGTACTTGGACTAGGCTTAGAATTTTCGAAGTTTATTTCTGAAAGGGAGCCCTTGTTTTTATCTTTTATTGGGAAAAGATGATGGATTAGTTTTTGTAAAGATTTTTTTTATGCATGTGGTAGGATGATGATTAGTAAATGTTTTTCGAAAAAGATAAGATAGAAGAGTGTGTAGGCTTGATTTCGAAAAAGATATGTTTTTGAAAGAGATGGGATATGATAGGGTAGGAATGATGGGGAAGATTAGTTAGAGATGGGATCAGATGGAACGAGGTAGACATGCATGGCGACTATAATAACTCTACCATGATCACTTTTCTAGATGCATTTTTAGGATAGACTCAACCTTAGATGATATGTATGAGATTTGTTTTAGACAAAATGGCTCCAAGAACGATCATGATTTTACATGAATGCAGACGGAAAAAACACAGAATTGGCCATTACGACGAAAATCAACAAAAACACGTTATGATGGACTTAATGATAGACTATATTGACTTAAATAATAGCCAAATTGACAATAGCATGAGATGCAAAAGTTGAGCGCCGGTACAAGGCAGTGCGTCAGGCGCACCGCCTTGCGTTTGGTGCACTGCCCCCGGCAAACAATTTGCCAATTTGGCGAAAGTTTGGTCAATTTGACGATGTTTTTAAACGCGATTTTAGGTGCAATACACATCAATGTTTTAACAATTGAAGAATAGGAAAAAAGAATGCATTCACAAGTAAATTTCATTAACATGAATGCAAAGTTCTCAACCTAGAGTCGAATTCTACATTTCAACTATGTCAGGTTTAGGTTATGGCTGAAAAGGGTTCATCACTAAGAGATTGATCCCACGCTTCATACCTTTATTTAAAAAGGTGGCCACGTGTAAGACGTACTCCAGTTCTCAAGTCAGGAACAAGATAACAATGTTATGGCTGGGTAGGTTTGCTTATGACTAAGATCCAACACTATCGCTCAGGAAGCTTTTGGAAGTACAAAGCACAAACGCCTCCCCCGGGGTGGCTTCACGCATAGAACATGCGCTAATAAGGAAATGAAGATTGTCCTTATAGTGGCTTAAACAGTAGCCATACATATGCAAAACTGTAATGTTATTTAAAAGCATAAAACAAGTACGAATCGTATTTTCAAGTTTCACCCACTCATTTTAAAAATTGATTTTTTCAAAATCGTCCCTAGTGAAGTCGCCAAATTGTAGGTGTGATTTTATTTGCCTACGCGGGGATAAGCGCATATTTGACTACCTCATTGTAAAGGTTTTATTGAAAACGTTTTTGAAGACGCCAACAAGTCTTTAAAGCAAAACTCATAAACCTAATTAGATATTGGGAAACCTTTGGACAACTTAGGGACTTAGCCAATGTAGATTTCCCCGTCATGACTCCATTAATGGTCAATGAACCATAGATTGAGTTCGGGGGTGAGGATACGAATAAGATCATGAATCAAATTCACCCATTGCTGACCTCTACTAAATATCGATTCATTGTCATGTTTTATGCAAATAAATAGCCACATAATATTTTAATGCAATCTGAATATTAATCTATGTCAGTTCATTAAACAAACGAAAGACTAGTTTTTGTGTGACATGTCATTATGTAATCAAATTACAAGGAACCTAACAAGTTGTCCAAATTATCTGAATTTAATGTTAGAATAGTTCTTTAGGTCTTTGATTAGCAATAATAATCATGTAAGGTGATGAAAGCATTAAAACATACAATCATGTATATGAATATATAATATAGCATAAAAGAAATACAAAAAAAGAGAGATTTAGGAAGAATGTACAAGAGAGCGTTAATTCCTTCAGGATCTACATTGTGACTAGTAAATTGTTAGTAAAAAAGGAATTAAATTGGAATTGACCCTCAGGAATTTTACCTTTGTCGCATGTGCAACGATCTTCCGGATGAGTGATCTTGAAGCTTGAAATAAGAAATTTGAAGGTATGAATGTGTTTGAATGTATTTAGTTTGAATATGAATTTGAGTATAGGAGAATATGTGTAGAAGTAAATATTTTTTTTGCAATTACATATATGGGGAAATTAGAAAGTCTTTTACTCTATCTATTTTTTTTTTTTTTTTTGAAATAATTGTGTTCAAATCGTGCATCGCACGAGTACTAACCTAATATCACTATCATATAAGTGAAGAGGGGAGGACTTGGTGTCCACCCTAAATTACAAATATACCCTTAAATAAAAAACAAACAAACTCATCTTTACCAATTTTGAGAAAACGAAGTCAAATTACACCAGTTCTATCAAATTTCAAAGTTTTTTTTTATTTATTTTTGATAAGGAGAGAAATACTAGGCTTGTCCCCGATAATAAGACCAGCATACAGAATCCTTGCGGATGATGGAAAAAAAACATTAGAAGAAGAAAACCAATAAAGAAGTGAGGTCAGTTTACGACCTCTATACGCCATAAAATACTAGGCATGTCCTCGATAATAAGACCAGCCTACAGAATCCTTGCGGATGATGGAAAAAAAAACATTAGAAGAAGAAAACCAATAAAGAAGTGAGGTCAGTTTACGACCTCTATATGCCATAAAATCTGCAGCTTGGTTGACCTTCTTAAAATATTTTTTATTTAAAAATTAGTGAGATAAATTACTGATGAGAATCGAACCCAACAACATGTGGGTGGAAGATGAAAGGGCTTACCACCCTTCTACTCCCTCATTCTCAAAATATATTTTTACTGGTTTTGAAGCCCGTGCGTTGCACGGGTTGTTGTTTATTTATTTATTTTTGTAAATTTTTTGTGAATATTATTGTTGATTTTGTGTTGCTGTGAAATGAGATTATTCAACACCATTGTATTTACATACTTTCTCTATTCTTTTTCTATTACAACAATTACCGTTTTGGGTAGTTTCATCTTTTGGAACCATTCCACTTTTGGTAAAGATGCAACTACAGTTGACAATATTGCCTTTACTTTATGTCAATAAAACCATCATTCATTACCCAAATTGCATCATAAAGTTGCACTTACTTTATTAAGAATTTATTTATCCCCTACTCTAGTTAACTAAAGGGATACCTCTATGCTAAAGTATCCATTTTTTATTTCCTTAAAAACCATGCCTAAATCAATTGTTGTAGTAGAAAAAGAACGGAGAAAGTATTTATCATTATATTGTAATTTCTAGATTTGTTATTGTGATATATAAATTTTATCATTTTTAATATTCAATTGAATATTGTAGCTAAGTCTATTATTAAATAGTATTTCAATAATAGGTATGACTAACAATAGCTAACACAGTTTTAACATGAATAATACCTGAATGATACTTTAAGAAAGTAGATGGTGATAATTTAATAGATGTAGGACAGAAAGAATAGAGAAAAACATGAGTGTCAGCCACAACTTCAACTTTTAATATAGCACATAAATACTCATGCATATAGAATGGAAGATGGAAAAGCAAAAAAGAAGATCATAATGCTAGTATCATGAATATAATTGATTAAATATAAAACTAACTTCAACTAATAATCAAAAATACTATTTAAGAGGGAAAAAAATACCTCTTCATCAATCATGACCATATCAAGACTTATCAAACTTCCCCCCTTTTTATGATCTGTGACCTTAAATATTCTAGAAACGCGAACCTTGATTTCCAAATAGTTTTAGTATAATTAAGTTCATGGAGAAAAAAATAATATATGACATATAGATATACGGAAAAAAACATAAATAATTATGTATACAATAAATATTCTAAGAATAAAATAATTAGTCAATTGCATAATACCTCTGCAATCTGGATGACAAACTTTCATTTGATTTTTCATGTAATGGCAACATAGAATGCTATAGGTTCAAAACTATATATATGAATTTTTTTATCTTTATATAACTCAATTTTTAAAATATGATTTTGAAAGACATAATTAGTATTGTCACATATAATACGCTATTTTTATTGTTATTTTTATATGTACTTAAAATAAAGAATATATAATACGTTATTGTTCATCTAAATAAATATATTTTCATAACCTGTAAAAATATACTGTATATGAATCTTATTTCAAAGCATATTTCGAGCACTCTCCGATGGTAAAAAGAATTACACTATTGCAGATTATGTAGCAAAAGTTATATTCAAATTACATAGTATAATAATTTAGGCTATTTATTTAAAATTGGATTGTAATCTTTACTTATCCAAAACACCTTATATGCATTTATATCTATGTTGAACACTATTTTCTTAAAAAAAAAGAAAAATTAAAAATAATGACATGGTATGCTTAAGTGGAGCTCTTTATAATATTCTAAGGTTGTTTTATTTAAATCAAATTCTAATTTTCACATAATCCAAAACTCTAATATATATGTAACTTTATCGCTATAGATTTTAGTTTTTGTTGTAATAACAAAGTTTCCTTAATAAATTTTGTTGCAATAATACTATATTGTTTTGGTTTTGTTGAGTAAGGTTGAGGTTTTGAAAAATAATATGTTTAATCCTGTAAATTGGACCTATAATCAAATGTTATAATCACATATACTATACTTAATACTTATAGCTATTATTATATTTATCTAAAAGAAAGACTAAATAATGTCTTACAATTCATCTAATTTAATATATTTTCATGAGTTGTAAAACTATATTGTAAATGGATCTTATTTTGAAGCATATTTCAAGCACTCTCCAATGGTAAAACAAAAAAACTATAATGTTTTGAATTAGGTATCAAAAGTTAAATTCAATTTACATAATATAATAATTTAGGTTGTCTACACAAAACGAAACTCTAATTTCCCCCTATCCAAAACTCTTTTATGTATTTAAATATATGTAGAATTCTATTTTTTTCAAATATTTAAAATAAAAACTATTTGACATGGAAATCCTAAGTGGCGCTCTCTTTTTCACAAATTGTAGAACTATATTGTAAATGGATCTTATTTCAAAGCATATTTCGAGCACTATCCAATGGTACAAAAATTATAATATTCCGAATTACGTAGCAAAAGTTATACACAATTTACATAATATAATAATTTAGGTTGTTTATTCAAAACCAAACTCTAATTTTCGCTTATCCAAAACTCTTTATATGTATTTAAATGTATGTAGAACTCTACTTTTGTAAAAGATAAAAATGAAATTTGATGACGTGACAATCGTACGTGGCGCGCTCTATGGCTCGAAATCTTGAAGAGCTCACTATGCTCCCGAAAAGTTCCTCCTTTATTTATATATACTAGTTTTGAAGCCCGTGCGTTGCACGGGTTGTTTTTTATTTTATTTTTTTGCAAATATTTGGTTCTCATTTTAAAATTTGGTAAGATAAATTACATTAACGCCCTTTCACAGGGCACCTAAATACAACCTACTCCAAAGCCCCCCAAACCCCCCTGATGAGAATCGAACCCACAACATGTGGGTGGAAGATGAAAGGGCTTACCACCCTTCCACTCCCTCATTCTCAATATTTAGTTCTCATTGTTGATTTTGTGTTGCTGTGAAATGAGATTTTCTACACTATTGTATTTACATACGTCCTCCGTTCTAATTCTATTGTAACAATTGCCACTTTGGGTAGTTTCATCTATCGGGACTATACTCCACTTTTGGAAAAAAAAAAAAGCAACTATAGTTGACAATATTGTCTTTACTTTATGTTAATAAAACCGTCATCAATTACTCAAATTGCCTCATAAAGTTGCGTTTACTTTATTACCCTAGTTAATTAAAGGGGTACCTCTATGCTAAACTACCCAGCTTTTTCATTTCCTTAAAAACCATGTCCAAAACCATTGTTGCTATAGAAAAAGAACGGAGAAAGTATTTGTCATTATACTCTAATTTATAGATTTGTTATTACGATATATAAATTTATTATGTTTAATATTCAATTGAATATTGCAGCTAAGTCTATTATTAAATGGTATCCCAATAATTGGTATGACTAACAATAACTAACAAAGTTTTAACATGAAGAATGCCCGAATGATACTTTAAGAAAGTAGAGGGTAATAATTTAATAGATGCAGGACAAAAAGAATAGAGTAAAATATGAGTGCCAGCCACAACTTCAACTTTTAATATAGCACATAAACACTAACGCATATAAAATGGAAGAAGGGAAAGCAAAAAAAAAAAATATCATAATGATGGTATCATGAATAAAATTAATTAAATATAAAACTAACCTCTACTAATAATCGAAAAATACTATTTAAGAGAAGAAATACCTTTTTATCAATCATGACCATATCAAGACTTATCAAACTTCTTTTTTATGATCTGTGACCTCAAATAGTCTAGAAACGCAAACCTTCTTTTTCCAATTAGTTTTAGTAGAATTAAGTTCATGAAGAAAAAAAGTAAGATCTGACATAAAGATATATGAAAAAGACAAACATAAATAATTATGTATACAATAAATATTCTAGGAATAAATAATCAGTCAATTGCATAATACCTCTGCAATGTCGTTGACAAACTTTCATTTGATTATTCATGTAATGCCCCCATGGTATGCTATAGGTTCAAAATTATAGATATGTATTTTTTATCTTTATATAACTCGATTTTTAAAAGTATGATTTTGAAAGATATAATTGCTATTGTCACATATAATTTGCTATTTTATAGTTTTTTTATGTATTTAAAATAAAAAAATAAATAATGTGTTATTGTTAATCTAAATAAATAAATTTTCATAAGTTGTAAAACTATATTGTATATGGAACTTATTTCGAAGCATATTTCAAGCACTCTCTAATGGTAAAAAAATTATAATGTTGCGAATTTGTAGCAAAAGTTATATTCAATTTACATAATATAATAATGTAGGTTGTTTATTTAAAATCAGACTGTAATAGTCTTCACTTATTCAAAACACCTCATATGTATTTATAACTATGCTGAACACAATTTTTGAAAAAAACTAAAAATTAAAAAGAATGACTTGGCATGATTAGGTGGAGCTCGCTAAAATATTCTAAGGTTGTCTTTTAAAATCAAACTCTAATTTTTTCATCATCCAAAATTCTAACATATATATAACTTTATCACTATAGAATTTAGTTTTTGTTGTAACAACAAAGTTTCCTCGGTATTTTTGTTGCAATACTAAATTATTTTGGTTCAGTTGAGTAAGGCTAAGGTTTTGAAAGATAATATGTTTAATCTTGTTAATTGGACCTATTATAAAATACTATAATCACATATTGTACACTATACTTATAGCTTAATTATTATTATATTTATCTAAATGAAAGACTAAAAAATGTCTTACCATTCATCTAATTAAATATATTTTCATGAGTTGTGAAACTATATTGTAAATGGTTCTCATTTTGAAGCATATTTCAAACACTCATGGTAAAAAATTATAATGTTTTCAATAAGGTAGCAAAAGTTATATTCAATTTACATAATATAATAATTAGGTTTTTTTATTCAAAACCAAACACTAATTTCCTCCTATTCAAAACTCCTTTTATGTATTTAAATATGTGTAGAATTCTATTTTTTTAAATATTTAAAATAAAAATTAATGACATGACAATACTACGTGGCGCTCTCTATTTCATAAGTTGTAGATTATATTGTATATGGATCTTATTTCGGAGCATATTTCGAGCACTATCTAATGGTACAAAAATTATAATATTCCGAATTACTTAGCAAAAATTATACACAAATTACATAATATAATAATTTAGGTTGTTCATTCAAAATCAAACTCTAATTTTCGCTTATCTAGAACTCCTTATATGTATTTAAATCTATGTATAACTCTCTTTTTGTAAAAAATAAAAATAAAAATTGATGACATGACAATCCTACGTGGCGCGCTCTATAGCCTCGAAATAAAAATAAAAATTGATGATATGACAATCCTACGTGGCGTGCTCTATGGCCTCGAAATCTTGAGGAGCTCCCTATGCTCCCGAAAAGTTCCTCCTTTATTTATATATATATATTGAAGGGCTGTTTGGTTAAGGGGTTATAAGAAAGGGAAAGAGAATAGATTAATTATATTCCCTTATAAGTTGTTTGGTTGGGGGGTTTTGTTTCTCCCTTTTTCCCCTCCATTACCCCAAATCCCTCTACTTTGATTCCCCTACCCTCCCTCCACTTAGAAACAACGGTAAGGGAAACCCCTTTGATCACCCATCTCACTTCTACAAACACCCCACAACCACACCACCCAACAGCCAACACCGCCCAAACTTCACGCCCACGCCAGAAAACTCACCAACATCCACCGGAAATTTTCCACCACCTACGATAATCCACCCTCACACACCCAACCACCCTCAAAAACCCACCATGACCCACCCGAGACCGGAGCCCAACCCCGAAAGCACCATCTCTCGCACCCAATAACACCAGATCTGCAAGAGACGGAAGGATTTAAGGGGAAAGTCAGCGTCAAAGGCGGCGGGGAAGGGGGCGTTGAACTTTTAGGGTTTTTGTTTTAAGCGGGAAGGACGACGGCGCATGGGAAGGGGAGGGGGAAGGACGACGACGCACGGGAAGGGGACGGGGAAGGCGGCGGTGCGGCGGTAATGGGGTGGGGAAGGGTGGCAGCGGCATAGCAAGAGAGGAGGATTTGGTGGTGTTATGGTGGAAGGAATAGTAAGAGGAGGAAGAAAGAGAAAGACAATGTTACCAACCAAACAACTCTTAAAATCTAAGGGTTTTGCTTTCCTTTCCCCCTCTACCCCTTTCTTGGTTCTATTCCCTTTACACCATGACAACCAAACTCCCCCTGATTGATTTGATTTTACATACTTTGCATGTATATAAGACTAGTTTATGCTTTGTAAAAAAAAAAAAAACCTTAGTTTATCTCTATTATATATGGGAACTCTTGACCTTTTGGTGTCCACCCTCTTTACCTAAAATACCCTTAATAACCAAACAAAATTACTAAATGCATTCTCTCATTTTTTTTAAGAAAAGGGAAAATAAAAATCTCTACAACTGCAAAGCAGTTACATGTGTAAAGCAATTACATCTGCACCAGTAAAAACAAAAAATAGAACAATATGCTTGAATGGCGATTAAATTTAAAACTTCCACAAAATCACTTACACGTGATGTCACGCACGCATCGCGTGCAAAAGATACTAGTGTATAATGTGTATATGCGCGAGAAAGAAATAAATGATCACCTTACTTGGTAGAGTTCGATTAATCCTACCCTTTCATTTGAAATCAATCTTCAATCTTTTTTCACCTTGTTCAAATCCCAAACAGGAAAAAAAAACTCCTCTCTCTCTCACATAAAGGTCGGCTATCCACCACCACCACCACCACCACCACCACCACCACCTTCAGCCACCGCACTGTAGAATCCCCACCCTCCAGAATTGCTGAAATCATTAATCTAAAAACCCCAAAACCCAACCCCCCAAATTTTCCCCGTTCACCGTTCACGATAATAACCACTAACAACCGCCACTACTGTCAGTAGCTTCGATGGTCAAACAATATGGGTGTATTGCTCTCAATTTGTTGGGTAAGGGGCTAAGTGTTGGTATAAAAAGAGCGTGATATATATATGTTGGTTGGACTACAAGCCCTTGATTTGTTTCAAGTTATATTTAGCCAATGATATACACTATATTGTAGAGTTTTAAAGTAACTCTACTAGATCTGTAGAAACAATTTGGGTTATTAATTAGGAAACGGAGGATATGGGGTGTTTTGCATCAACGCCAAAGGATGGTGGCGGAAATAGAAGGCGGCCGAGTAATATTGGGGACGTCTCAGTGTTTGTTCCGGGTCTTCGGATTCCGAAACCAGTAGATTTCTCTGTGTGCCTTGGTGATCAGGTTCCAAAACTTGTTGTTGATCGTTTGTCGGCTCTTCGAACTCAAATTTTTGTAATGGTAGGCCACGAAGCACTTACAGTCACTCGGTCACGAAGAAAATCGGCTACCCAACACGGTTAGTTAGTTCAATTTAAGAATCTTTGCTCATGTGATATTTGCAAATTAAACTGAATTTTTTCTTTGTGCAGGAGGTTCCACTTTGGCTGATCTTCAGCAATCTCTCCAAGATTACTTGCCAGTTCTGCTGGGATTAGTTAAAGATGGTATACATTAATGATAACATTTTGTTTCCATATAGTTTTTGGTAGATTCTAGTTTGTAATTTTACTTCCAATTTCGCAGGAAGCCCTTTACAGCACAAGATACAATTTGTTTGGGTTAATCAGGAGGATGTTGCAGAGGTCGGGCCTCGTAATTTAATTATGTGATGTTATTTTCTTGTTGATCTGTTTGTTGGCCTAGGATTCAATTCTTGTGCCCTGTCTTTCAGGAAACGACCATGTCGAATGCTTGGTATGAGGTATTGTCTGTGCTACATCTGATGGCGATGCTATCGTTATCACAAGCCAACCTCTTACTTCTCCCCAGAATATCGCCAGATGGCTATCAGCCAAAGGTCTCAGATGGTAGGCATAGATTTCATGTTTTAAGTTGATGGAACTTCAACTGCTGTATTACTTTGATTATTTGTGTACTTTTATATTTTGAGATATTGGGATGTTGATGCTTATTTATCAATACTAACCAATACCTGCTCCCTACTTACTGCTTACCAAGAAGTTTCTGAAATGGAAATACTTGCGCCACATATATATGTGCTTTTAAGATGCTGACACCATAATAATTGGCAATCTTCTATTTAAGAACATATGGCTGCTATCCAGCTCTCCGGTGGATACACTTAGAACTGCATGCCTCATAAAGATATTTGTCTACAATGGTCTTTAAGGTTTGCAAACCTTTATTTTATTATTGTTCACACCAGCTGTCCAAACAAAAGTTACCTCTTTGCAACTTTAGACTTCGAGGTACGGAATTTAGAATATTTATGTGTTTTCTGCAACTGGCACAAACACATGAGTATCTTTTTCTTCTCGTGTTACTACTGGTAATAGTGTCCATAATAATAAACTTCTTTGCAATTGTAGGACTTTGGGTGAAAAAGTCCTTTCAATTTTCAACCCTTAATTTACAATAACATGTATTTGTGTCCATCGTAGGCCAGAAGCTCACCAAAGGGTTAGTCAACAAACAGAGCCTTTAGCTTTATGGTGATTTTCTGACGAAATGCTGAGTTTAGTGACTAACTTAATTTCATGGCCCAAACTTAAACTACACTGTTTAGCTTGAGCTTGGTTAAAATGAAGAATTTCGAACCAAGTTTGAGTTCTAGTATGGCGTGAACGATGTTTAGACAATTAACAAAAGAGTACTTTTGTTGTTGCTGCTTTTGTGCTCTACGTAGTATTCGACTTTGGTAAAATGATTATCGTGTCTTTGTAATTACATGAAAAGTTTACTCTTTAGGGTTAAGGATATTGACAATCTCATTAAAATTCAAAAGATATTGCTATTTTTTGTGAAGTTTATGAGCCTAGGAGTCAGATCTAACTGAGTGAGTTCGAAGAACTAGAAGTACAATATCCATTTCGAACTCAACTCATTTTAAAGCAAATCAGACCGAGGTGAACTTGCATTCCGAGATTGAATTGCTCACGAGCTTCTCTGTTTGTGGCCAACCCTAGAGATAGTTGTTGAGTCGTGTAAGAAATTATTGATGACTTCATCAGGTTTTTCAAGCACTATTCAATCAGTTATATATTAGAGAATATGAGGAAAAACTAAAAAGATGTATCAGCAAGTGTGCAAGAGTGGAAGTCAAAGAAGTAATTTCATAAATTTTGTTTCTTTTTCAATAGACTACTTTGGCCACAATGTCTGTGCACACATCCCTGAGTTAGGCTGAACTATTTCAGAGGACTTATCTTTCTGAAAATTTCACTTCAAAGTCGGTTGAATTTGCTTTTAAACTAATTAATCCATATTGTCTCTCTCAAAGTTCCATTTTAAAATCTATATGGTTAATTTGCATTTAAATTTCAAATAACCAGCTCGTCTTCTGTCTCATATTTCTTGCAAAATCAATTTTGTTAATTTGTGTTGCATAGGGCATCTTAGAGGCGAAACTTGACAAATATTGTATATTGGAATGGTTGGTTTATAGGTGACCCGTATTCAGTTTCTTTGCTGTGTGCAGCTAAACTAATTCTTTGTCTTCCGTGCTCTTTTTACAAAAGTGAGCATTAGATAATTGGGAGAGTTCAGAGACCCTTTTTCTTCATTTTAAGTCATCGAAATTGTTGTTTATTTCACGCAGAAAGCAGGCGTGCTTCTGTTGATGTCTTCTTGAAAGCAGCAGGATACCTTGATTGTGCTGTACGCCATGTTTATCCACAACTTTCAGCTGAAATGAGGTTAGAATCACGCACTTCTGAATTGTGCCATTCTATTACAATAAAAAGTATCCTTAGTCATAGTGCTCAGAGTATCATCATTTTTTACTATAGGAGAAACTTGCCAGTAGACCTAGCTGAAGGAGCTATACGTGCTCTTTCTCTGCAGGCACTTGGTCAGGTAATGTAGCTTGTAACTTGTTTACCTCATACTCTAAAACCTCATCCCGAAAATTGAATTGCTCTTCCTTATTTGTAAATCCTAAATAAATTATCTACTCTATTCGAGATTTCGAGTGACTATTAGTTGATATTTATGAAGGCTTATGCTACTCTTGTAAAGGGTTTTCTTAATATGCAGGCTAGTTACAAGTTAAACAGTTATCTATTTGTATGTGCTCGTGCGCGCTACCTAATGTAGGGCATACAATGATATGATCCCGTGAACGAAATGTAGCTTAGTTCCTCACAAGCTTCACTCATATGATTCCCTAAGGGTTCTAACTCTAATACCTAAGTTTCACTCACCAAGGGTTCGAATTAGAAGTGTTTTGAGATTAAGTTTATTAGCTCCACTCACTAACTCACTTGAATCTCACTTAGTTTTAGGTTTCGCTCGCCTAATACTAAGGGTCTTATGTTTAGGTTCACTCCCTAAAAACAATAAAGTCTTGGAAAAGTACGTCCAATCCTTACAAAGATAAGAAGTCTGAAATTTTAATTAATCAACTCTACCTCTTAATGAGGCTAGGCATGTATTATATATAGAAGATGAACTAGAAAAACCTTGCGTAATAAACATCTTCCTAGCCGAAATCACAAGAGCAAATAATAGGAAAGTTTCCCCTTAAACTAGCCTAGAATCTACCACAACTTAAGGAAACTCTAGAATCTAGCACAACTTAAGGAAACTCTACTTGGAGCCTGAGTAAATGAATTATAAGTTGTTTTTCGAACCTTTTATTAACTATGACAATTAACTAACTTAACTAACATTAAAGACATAAAAACCTTTACTTTAAGAGTAAAGTAAAACCCTGCGACAACCCTATGAAAGCAAATTAAAAATAATATCTTTTAATGGATTTGCTTGCGCATGAAGAACCTTTCTCAACACCAAAGTTTCATGATCAGGTACACATCAGACAAGGGTTGTCCCTCCAAATTTCCCAACTCCATATCATCTTCTTCATGTATCACCACCTTCTCTTTCATAAGCAAGGTATGATACATGGAGTCGATCATTACCCTCCTATTGGGACATTTAGACTTGTAGTGTCCCCTCCCTTGGCACTTAAAGCACTTAATCTCATCCTTCTCCACACGCTGAAATTTACTAGAAATCTCACTCTTTGAAGACTCACCCACGCCCTTACTCTTCTCTAAAGTCTCAATTTTGGAAAGGAAAATATGGACTCGGTTTTAGGAAGAAAAGAAGAGAGAGTGTTGTTACCTTTAGCCTCCTTTTGTTCCTTTCTACTTTGCTAGCAAGTTGACAAAGTTCATCAAAAGTGTTGTAGGGTTGCAACTCCACTTGATTAGCCACGTCTTTGTTCATGCCAATAAGAAACTTTGCTGATTTGTGCTCCTCTTCCTCCTTACACCCACACGCTAGATAAAGCATTTCAAATTCCTTCACATGCTCTTCAATAGACAAGTGCTCTTGTTGAAAAGTATTGAGCTTTAAGTTTAGGTCGTGTTTATAAGATCTTGGAACAAACCTCTTCCTCATCTTGGTCTTTAAATCTGTCCAAGTTTATGCACCTTTGATTTCCTTTCTCTAACCTTTTGTACTTGAAAAAAATCATACCAATCCGAAGTATAGTCCGTCAATCTTAAGTTTGCATAAGTGATACGCTGGTCCTCTTTCATCTCCTTGTCATCAAACATCCTATCCAACCCTCTCTCCTAATTCAAGTAAGCTTGAGGATCCTTCAATCCATTGAATTCTGGAAGATTTCCAAGTTTTAGTTCTGATTCTCTAGCGTTCTTATCTCCTTTTCTTTCGTTTATGAGTTTAATCAAGAGTTATGAATTATCATTGGCGTTCTTTTCACACTCATTCAAATGCTCATTAAGGAGTCGAGCTACTTGTGTTGTCACTTTTTCAGTTAGAGTTGCCACCAAAGCCTTTGTTATGACAGATATGAGAAAGAACAAATAACGAATGCAGAAAAGCAATAAACAACACACAAATTTACGTGGTTCACCAACAATGTGTTGGCTACGTCCACGAGCAGAAAGAGAGAATAGTTTTATTGATGAAGAGGAATATCGTGTTTTAGCACTAATGACGACTTAAAAGGAAACTAGGTTAAATAGCAAATTAAAACCCGTTTTGGGAATCGCACCCGCGTGTCATTAAACCACCGCCCGATCAGGCGGTCCACTTTATCAAACCCAGATTGTACTTGGTCCCGATCGGGCGGCCATTGCCCTGTCGCTCCCCCAGTTGAGATCGATACCTCGCCCGATCGGGCAGCCTGCTTCCAAGCCTCAACTTGGACCTTCGAACCCGCCCGGTCGGGCGGCACTGCCCGACTTGACCGAGTGGGCCTGCAAACACGCAAATCGTCGAACAGATTCAAGGCATAATGCCTACAAATCTCTACCTTGACTTGAATCCTCTCACAATGTACCCAGTTAACAGATGCATTGAACACAATGCCCAGATTCTCCCTGCAATTAGATTTGCCCCGAAAGATAACCAAACCAGATTTGTCCCTTAAGGACACCACCAGACTTGCCCCAAAGGGCAATTAACAATCACGAACATTGAGCAAGTCCAAACAATGTTGAAACTTACTCTGCGGAACCGGCTTGGTGAACATATCAGCAGGATTATCAGTTGTACGTACTTTCTTCACCTTAACCCTTGTCTCACTCATCAAAAAATGATCTCACATCAATGTGCTTAGTCCTCTCATGATGGACTTGATCCTTGGCTAAGCATATTGCACTCAAACTATCACAATACACAATGGCCTGATCGTGATGTAAATCAAGATCACTGACTAGCCCTTTTAACCATATTCCCTCTTTAGCAGCTTCTGTCAACGCCATGTACTTTGCTTCAGTAGTAGACAAAGTAACTGTAGTCTACAAAGATGCCTTCCAACTAACAATAGACCCACCAAGAGTAAATACATAGCCAGTCATAGATCTTCTACCGTCAACATCTCAAGCACAATCAGAATCAGAATAACCAGTAACTAAACATTGAGTATCATTCCCATAAATGAGACCAACATCAGACGTACCTCTAAGGTAACGAAAATCCTCTTGACTGCCTACCAATGCTCCTTACCAGGATCACCCATGAACCTACTAACAACAGTGACTGCATGTGCAAGATCCGGTCTAGTGCAAACCATAGCATACATCAAACTCCCTACTGCACTAGCATAAGGAACCGGACTCATGTACTCCTTCTCCTCAGCCGACTTGGTTGCAAAAGCAACAGACAAATGATTATTGGATGCACTTGGAGTATCTATAGGCTTAGCTGTTGACATGCCAAACCTTGACAAAATCTTCGGAATGTAGCCTTTCTGAGATAGGAAAAGCTTTCTCTGATCTCTTTCTCTATAGATCTCCATCCCCAAAATCTTTTTCGCAGCACCCAAATCTTTCATCTCAAGCTCAGCACTGAGAAGACCCTTCAACCTATATCAGACATGGACTTTGCAGCTATGAGCATATCATCTACATACAGGACCAAATAAATCAATGATCCATCATCCAGCTTGTTTTGATACACACAACAATCATACATACTCCTGTTGTAGCCCAACTCAATCATATAGCTATCAAACCTTTTGTACCATTGCCTAGAAGACTGCTTTAGCCCGTACAAGGACTTCTTCAGTCTGCAAACATAGTCTTCTTTTTCAGGAACTTGGAACCCATCTGGTTGAGTCATATAAATCTCTTCTTCCAACTCCCCATGTAGAAAAGCTGTTTTCACATCTAGTTGCTCAAGTTTAAGATCCTGATGTGCAACTATTGCTAGTAGCACCCTGATGGAAGTGTGTCTGACCATTGGTGAGAAAATCTCATTATAATCAACCCCTTCCCTTTGCGTGAACTCTCTTGCAACAACCCGAGCTTTATACTTGACCCCCTCACAAGGTGAGGTTCCTTCCTTCTTCTTGAAAACCCATTTGCAGGTGACAATCTTTCTCTCCTTAGCACGTTTGACTAGCTTCCAAGTCTAATTTTTATCCAGAGACTCCATTTCATCTCCCATTACAGCAACCCATTGAGCAGACTCACTACCTGAAACAGCTTCTTTGTAGTTGGATGGCTCATGAGTATATACCTCAACCTCTTCAGCAACCTGCAGTGCATAAGCAACCATATCCTCAAAACCATACTTCCTAGGAAGTCCCACACCAACTCTTCTAGCTCTATCAAATGATATGCTAGGTCGTTGTGCTTCAGATGAGGTTGATTGATGACTAGAAGACTCATTAAAACCATGTTGATCTTCTCCACCTTGGTGCTGTGATTCACTCTCATCATGAGTGACTTGCAGCTCCACCTAATTATCAACATTGCTACTGACACTATAATAGACTTCACAGTAGAGTTAAGCATAGAGTTTTCATCAAAAATTACACTTCTACTAAGTATAACTCGACTCTCAGAAAGGTGACCAGATTCTATAGCCCTTAACTCCATTCCCAAACCCTACAAATACACCCTTCTTAGCTCTAGGTTCTAATTTACTCTCACTTACATGATAATAAACAGTAGAACCAAAAACTCTCAACAAAGAATAATCTGCAGGCTTACCAGACCACCTCATAAGGTGTTTAACTATCAATACCAGTGTGAGGTCCACGGTTGATCAGATAGCATTAGAGAGCATGCACCTCGCTCTCTCCAACAATGTCTGATTCATGCGTTCTGCTACCCCGTTCTATTGTGGAGTATCCCTGACAGTATGATGGCGAGCAATCCTTTCATTTTTGCAGAACTCATTAAACTCAGACCAACAGATTTCCAGACCATTATCAGTTCGCATCCTTTTTATCTTCCTTTCAGCTTGATTTTCCACCAAAGCCTTCCACTGCTTGAAATTCTTGAAAGCCTCACTTCTATGCTTCATCATAATTACCCAAGTCATTCTTGAATAATCATCGATCATCGACACAAAATACCTGTGACCCCCAATAGATTCAACTCGGGAAGGACCATGGATATAATCAAGTGTGCCCTTTGTTCTATGAACAACCTTTGGAACTTGTTGCGATGAAGCTTCCCAAACACACAATGCTCGCAGAACTCTAGATCCTGCACCTTGTGCCCACATAGAAGATCCCTTTTTGATAGAATTTGCATCCCCCTTTTGACTCATATGTCCAAGCCTCATATGCCACAGCTTGGTCATATCCTCCTTGTGAACCTCAGATGATGCAACAACAGTGGAACCTGTCACAGTAGAACCGTGAAGAAAATACAAGGTACTCTTTTTAATACCTTTTAGAACCACCTTAGAACCCTTGCAGACACTCATAACTCCACCTTCACCTTGAAAACTGAAACCCTTACTGTCAAGAAGACTTAAAGATATCATACTCTTTGTCATAAGTGGAATATGCTTAACTTCGGTCAAGGTGCAGAATGTACCATTATGAGTCCTCAACCGTATGAAGAGCAGATCTTACTTCTTCTAATGACATACTATCTTCCCCAACAATAAAAGAATCAATTAAATTCTCATACGATAAAGGCAAAGATACTAATAGAATTAAAGCAACATCCTCATCATCTACTTTAACTTCAATATTACGAAGATCTAGTAAGATAGTATTCAATTTATCTAGATGATCCCTCAGAGACATACATTCCTGCATACGCAGGCTGAACAGACGTTGCTTCAAAATCAACTTGTTGGTTAGAGATTTCGTCATGTATAGACTCTCTAACTTCAACCACAGATTGGTGGCGGTTTCCTGCTCCGCAACCTCAGTAATTATGTCGTCAGCTAGACACAACATAATGGTTGAATGTGCCTTCTCCTCTAGAACGACCATCTCAGCGCTATCCGAATCCGATGACTTTTTTGCCAACGGTGCCCACAACCCCTGTTGCTTCAGTAAAACCCGCATCTTGATTTGCCACAGACTGAAACTGTTTCTCCCAGTGAATTTATCAATTTTCACATTCATCCCGGACATCTTTCTCACCTGGATCGAACACAAAGCGCTTGATACCAATTTGTTATGACAGATCTGAGAAAGAACAAATAACGAATGTAGAAAAGCAATAAACAACACACAGATTTACGTGGTTCACCAACAGTGTGTGTTGGCTACATCCACGGGCAGAGAGAGAGAATAGTTTTATTGATGAAGAGGAATATCAGATTACAGGTGTGTTTTAGCACTAATGACAACTTAAAATGAAACTAGGTTAAATAGCAAGTTAAAACCTGTTTCGGAAATCGCACTCGTGTGTCATTAAACCACCGCTCGATCGAGCGGTCCACTTTACCTAACCCAGAATGTACTTGGGCCCGATCGCTCGCCTGGTCGAGATCAGTACCTCTCCCGATCGGGCACACCTGCTCGACGCCATCGGGCGCCCTGCTTCCAAGCCTCAGCTTGGACCTTCGACCCCGCCCAGTCAGGCGGCACTGCCCGACTTGACCGGTCGGGCCTGTAAACCTGCAAATCGTCGAACAGATTCAAGGCATAGTTCCTACAACCTTCAATTGATCGGAATCCCCCATAGTAATTGAAACTACCAGGAATTTTCCGTCAAAAGTTTTTGTTTGTCGCGACTTCGTTACTGATTGGGCTGAAATTTTGACACAAGGTAGCCCTGTATGTTAGCTTTCCAACGAACCAAAAAAATCACAATTCTGATCACACACGCGCCGTCACAATACCACTTGATATTCCGTGAACGAAGCATAGCTTAGTTCCTCACAAGCTTCACTCACTTTTGATTCCCTAAGGGTTCTAACTCTAATACCTAAGCTTCACTCACCAAGGGTTCGAATTAGAGGTGTTTTGAGATTAAGTTTATTAGCTCCACTCACTAACTCACTCGAATCTCACTTAGTTTTAGGTTTCACTCGCCTAATACTTAGGGTCTTGTGTTTAGGTTCACTCCCTAAAAACAATAAAGTCTTGGAAAAGTACGTCAAATCCTTACAAAGAGAAGAAGTCCGAAATTTTAATTAATCAACTCTAGCCGAAATTATATAGAAGATGAATAAGAAAATCCCTGCTCACCAAGCATCGTCCTAGCCGAAATTATAAGAGCAAATAACAGGAAAGTTTCCCCTTAAAACTAGCTTAGAATCTAGCACAACTTAAGCAAACTCTTGATTTAGGAAAGTTTTGCAACACTTTCCATAAACCCTTACAAAAACACACGACCACTCCACGCTTAATACAACTCACGATAACTCATCTACTTGGAGCCTAAGTAAATGAATTATGCGCTGTTTTTTGAACCTATTATTAACTATGACAATTAACTAACTTAACTAACGTTAAAGACATATTTTTAGTTACATGTAAAACCTTCACTTTAAGAGTAAAGTAAAACCAGGCAACAACCCTAAGAAAGCAAATTAAAAATAGTTGAGCTTGAAATGACGCTTGATCTCACATCATACAGAGGGTCAGATCTACTAGGAAGTAAGGTTAAACATCAATTAACTTGGCATTTTTTTTTTTTATGAAGAAAAAAAAATACAGCCTCCGGACTCTACACAGTACACATATAAGAAAATTAGGGTTTTCATAGTAATTAACCTTAGTATTTTTCTTTGAAAAATAATATAATATAAAAAATATTAACCATAACATCCAAATAATACTAAGACTTGAGGCAAAAAAAAACTCTTTTTCCTTTTGTAGAGTAAACTTAATTTTTTTTTTGACACCGGAAAAATTTGGAGTAAATGAAACTCGAATTACACCCTAGAGAACAAAGTACCACTACATAACTAAGTATTCATGAACAAGATTAGCTTTTAAAACATGGGGGGAAGGGGCTTAAAATTAATCTGCTACAAATCATACTTCTATTATAAAGAACGTACTCAAAAGTTAAACTCTTTTTGTGTAAAACATAACCATAAGAAATCGGTATACCAACAAAACAATGTTAATTTATAACATATCAGTTAGTATCAATTTTTTTAGTAAGGAGAAACCTTGACAAGTTGCGACAGGGGATCCCAACTTGCCAAGGAGATCCCAACTGAGAGGAAAGGCTCTAACCATCGAGTTATCCCTCACCCTCATACCAGTTAGTATATACTTCTAAGTGAAGTAGCAACATTTTTGCATACAATTCATTAATATTAAGTGAGATTTTCTTCTATTCTTATCTATATTCTTTATATTCTTCTCTTATTTAAATCTTTGTAAATTGATTGATATAGGGTGTAGATATCCAATTGGGAATGGCAATTGATAGTGCTAAAGCTACACTTGCTGTTAAGCGAAGGCTAGCATGTGAAATGGTAAAATACTGGCAACAGGTATGTAAATCGCCTATTTTGTAACGTTTAATATTTCCTTTAAGGCCTTATATGACTTTTGTAATCAAATGTTGTTATCTTTGACTTTTAAGAAGAATTTATGATGTTGTGACTATTAATGACGGTTGTTAAATTAAGAACTGTATGTTTATAATCGTGTCAAAACATTGCTTAGGGTTAATCTAGAAAATGTTTCGTTTAACTCAATATGATTAGATGAATTTATGATCAAAGTTAGTGAGTTTTGTCCACCTAGGTACATGTGGCATATTAACTTGAGACAAAGGTATTGTTTGTTAATGTTCCCTTAGCTATGTGGTTAAGCTTGTTTTGATTGAGATTATATAAACCACACTACACTATTATGTTGATAACGGGCTTAATTATTTTTGGTATTATTTTTACACTCCACGTATGGGTACAAGCAAATGCTTTGTATAAAAAAGTGTTACAATGTAATGTTTAATGAATAGTTTTGGGCCCCTCATGTTTAAGATAAGGCTGATTAATGATCTTGCATGACAGTGAAGCTTCTCTAGGAGTTTGAAGGAATCTGGGTGATTGTACTTCAAAAGGCCATTACTTTTGATGACTAGATGAAGTGGATTACGTTCTTAGAAGATGGTTATAATTACTAGATGAGATTTTAGAGAAGTTTAACTAGTTCGATGAATTTATGATAGATAAAAGGTGGAACAAAGTATGTATGGATTGAAGGCCTCCTTTAAGAGGATTTTTTTTTGAAGATAGGCCCAATGGAAAGAGATATTGAGAAACCTAATAAGAACCCGTATTTTCCGACCACCTTAATAAGATAAGGTAAAGCGAGGCTAAGCCAAGCCAAGCTAAGCCAAATTATGACCATGATTGTAAATGCCCGACCTTTCTTAGAGCACAATTTATGATGACCCAAAATAAAAGACCGTCCACTTCTCTTTCCTCTTCCTCTCTCTAAAAAAATAGGAAAAATTCACGGGAATAATCCAAACTATTGGGGTTCTTCTTAAATTAATCCCAACTACGGTTTATTATGATATAATCCCAACTTAATGATACCCCTTCCTAAATTGATCCCATATGACCAGCTACCTATTAAACAGGTTAAAAAAAAAAATTCTGTTTTTTTTTTCTTTTAATTCACTATTTCTCTCTCTTCCTCTCTTACCACCTGACCCCCTTCCAGCCACACATGCACCACCGTCAATGCCGCCTAAATTCTAATCGTCGCCGGATTCTCTTCATCAACTGATTCAATTCTCTTCGTCTTGACCGGAATTCACAGATATTTTTATGACCAAATAAATTTGGTGGAAGATTGAATTTTCCGCCGCGCAAAAACTAAACGCCCCCCTCTTATACTCCTCCTTTCTTCAATCACCATTGACAAATCTCGCATCACTATACGTCTCAACGAATCTTTCGTAGATCTGCAATTCAAGAAAATCCTCCATAAATGTCACTCCATCTGAACCACTGAGTCAAAAACTCATAACTCGGACGAATGGAGCGAGTTAGCAATGGCGGAGAACTCGAACTCGGTAGTGTCGATCCAAGACCTCAACAAAAACCTCAAGCAAGCAGCTGAGGTCGAAATGGTAGGATTCGATGACGATTCTCCGGCGAATTCACCGGGTTTCTAATGGCGTCGGAGACGACGATTCGCCGGCGATTCACCTGAATTCGCACGATTCGAGATCGGATAAGAAGAGTAGTTTGATGATGTTGATACTCAGTTGTACGGTTGATGGTGCTGTTGGGTTTTTGTGGTTGGCTGGTTAGCTTGGTGGGTGGTTGGGTTCTTGGTGGCTATGGAGATAGTTGGAGATTTTTTTTTTTTTTTTTTTTTTTTTTGTTGCTTAAAATTAAAATCAACAAAAAGAATTGGACCAATCAGTGAAGAACACTTGGACCAAATGACCTTCTCAACAGGTTAAATCAGGTTATAGATCATTTTGAGAAGATATCCCTTATAGTTAGGATTATACTGGAATAAACCATTGTTGGGATTAATTTGAGAAGACCCGCAATAGTTTTGATTATTCTTGTGAATTTTTCCAAAAAAATATCACCTCCACAATCTTTTCCCACCTACTTCCTTGACAATGAATAAAGAAAAGATCATCCGAACTACTTTATCTCTCTTACTTTTTGACCCTACCCAATTATTTTTTCTCTCTCATCACCCAACCACCATTATACAATTTATTTCTTAATAATATAAAATATCCATTAACAATTGATAATAATTATTAATAATTTTTTTTTCCAGTTCAACAAATTTATAATTAGCATTTTAATAATGAAAGTAGATACATAATTAGCGTTTTTAATAATTAATATGCATAACTAATTAGCTTTTTTAATAATTAGATTAAATACGTAAGTATTGTTTATAATAATTAAATTAAATACATAAGTATTGTTTTTAATAATTAACTTTTAGTAATTAACGTGCATAACTAATTAGCGTATTTAAAAATTAAATTAAATACGTAAGCAACATTTTTATAATTAAAAGGCTAAAATTGCATTGATTTAATTATAGGCTATAGTGGTGCCATAATTATTCACGAGATTAGGAACGAAATACATAAGAAGCTCTTCAATTAGCGTTACAACAAAACTTCAGCCATATATTGGCAACCAAATCACGCTTCAAGGATTGATGCACTTACTGATCTTCAACTGCGTCTCTATTCGCCATGTAAATGTTGATATCTACGATTCGATCATGATAATATTCAAATGATCGTGCTTGTAGTGAACTGCGTAGTATCTACTTAGTGTGCATATGTATCTTGTTCATCTTCCACAATCATGTCAGAAATTTCTCATCACATGCGAGGGATGGTTTTCGAACTATAGCAAATTGAGATTGCAGCACCCTAAATGTTCTCTCAAACATTCTTTCGAGCTCCTTCTTGGTGTTGAGCAAATACCTTGCCTTTGTAAGTCTCAAGACATTTAACTAATTAAATGAACGTTGCCCATTTTGTACATATACCATAAGTAAGATAATAACCCTTGTCGTATTTGTTACCATTCACCGTAAAGTTCATGGGTGGTGCTCGACCTTCTAAAACATCCTAAAAAAATAGGAGACGGTGAAGAACATTCACGTCATTGCACGAACCTCGTATCTCGAATAAAGAATGCCAAATTCATAAGTCTCTATCCGCAACAACTTCAAGAACCAAAGTAGCAACGCGAACTCTTCCTTGATCTTGTGTTTTCCATGTCGTCGGACAATTTTTCACTCCCAATGCATGCGATCATGCATGGAAACCCATGTTCTTCATCAGATTGAAAAAGCCTTACTAAATCATCCGGATTTAGCCATTTTAAGTACTCGCTCGAAAACTGGCTGATAACACCCTTCGTGAATTTCATGAGCGCTAATCGTGCTATCACTAATTCGCACATACTCGTCAATCGCGTCCGTTGTTACCCCGCATGCAAGCATTCAAATGGCAGCCCTACACTTCTGTAGGGGCGATATACCTAACTGTCGAGCACAACCCTTTTTTGTGTGAAACAATCATCATTTGCAGCCACTCTCCATTATGCGAAGAAAGACATATTGTTGCATCCGAACCCTTCGATGAAATAGACTGGGCGTTCAACAAAGTAATCATTGAACAACCGTCTATGCCTTTCATCCCGGCCTCGATTAGGGCGGGGATGTACATCACCCTCATCATTGTGTTACAATTCTATTCCTTGGTGTTTGAGTCATAGTTGATATTATAGTTGGAAGAGTTGGTTGAACAACATTGATCAAGAAATCATCTAGTTCTTAATCACATCTCTCTATTTCCTCCCTCCTTAGAACTAGAGGACCTCGAAGGAAGAGCTAAACTTTGATTTGTAGGAATTCATTGTACAAATTTGCGTGTGTGTAGTTTTGGTAGTTTTGGTTTGAGCAAGTGGTGAACAAGTATGCTATTGTTATATAGTGTGAGCAATACTATGTGAATAATGCAAAAAAAAGAACAATAATGTAAGAAGCAGAACAATAATGTAGAAAGCAGAACAATAATGTAAAAAGCATATACTAAACTTCCACCTTGTCTTGAAGGCGGATAGTTTTGAGCACTAAATTCCCGGCCTCCACAGCACTTAACAGTACATGGATGTTCGACTTCCATTGACACTCAAGCTCCTCATTGGTGAGTCCTTGTACTTCCAGTGGTGGTGTGGCTAAGAACAATGCCTTGAAGTTGTCATGATATGTTAAACAGGTTTGGGTGGAGTTGGGATTTTCTGGCGTAAGATGGGAAGATTGTGTGTTGAGGAAATTAATAATAGAAGTGTTCAATGGTTTGAAAAATTGGGTAGGAAGAATAACGGTATGGTTGGGAAATTTGGCTTTTAAAAGTGGAGGTTGGTAATAGTAAAGGAAGAGGAATAACGAAGGCCGTGAGCAGAGGTTAAAAGGATAGGCCTTAGTGTAAAATTATTAGCGAAAGGTGATTTCTTGATTAATTGGAACTTGGGCTCATAATGAGTAGGCCTAATTCTTGTCATGGATGGAATGAGGCCCACAGAACAATAAGTGGTTTTAAATGACTGGGCCCACTTTTAGCCTTTTGGCCCATTCAATAAAGAAGAGCTCAATTGTTGATGGAAGAAATAGGGTACGTGCTTTACCTCCCTTTTTTTTCTAAGTTTTGGATATTTACAAAATTACCCTTACTTCAAGAATTGTCTTCTATTCAAGGCCAACAAGGCAACAATGAGAGTCGTTCTTCTTTTATCTGCACCCAATGCCACCCGTCTTCATCACCAAAAATTTTTTTAACCCCAACATCTCACCCGCTTGTGATCCGCCCTTCACGAACTTCTTTCCTTCCTTCCCACTTCAGGCCACCATCAGTGGCGGTTCCAACACCAAGTTCACAATTTCCAGCCAAAAAAATGGACCACCGCCTTTCTCGGATACCCAACCATAAACTACCTTAGACAATACCAAGATCGGGATCCCGATCTGCTGGCCTTGATGTTGCTGTGAACGCTTCACCACCAAATCCACCCCTACCGGAATCATCGGACCTTACCTTCTCCAGAACCGTCGTTACTGGCGTCACACTCGCCGGTAACAACTTTTGTAGTTCACGTAACCTCTTTGTCGCAAGGAGGTTGTCAAAAGTCAAGATCTTCCTTACCTGGATGCTATACCACCACATCTGGATTTCTCTTGTGGTCCTCCATCTCCACCATCTTTTGGTGGCTAAGAACTACCAATCAAAGTGTCGCACCACCATATCCTGTAATTCCTCCCATATGAGGAGTGGTCGTTGTTGATGCTCCCATTCAAACCACCGCCTCGTCTCGCCGTTAAGTCCTATGATGGCAACCATTATCTTCTCCTCCTCGTTCAACTGAAAAAATTCAAAGAATTCTTCCAATTGAAGGATTGAGTCCTTCGGATTTCTCCCATTAAATCGTGAATGTGAAGCTCTTGCCGGATTCTCTTCTCCTCATCTTCGAGATATGAAATACCCAAATCTCTTGTGTGTGATGTAGACAAACTTCTGTGTTACCTAGATTAGCATTCTCTCTACTACATGTTCTCCGGTGACCTCCAGTATTATTTTTTTTTTTAAAAAGTCGAAAATCAGATTCTTAATTCTCCTAAGATGACTCTTAGCTAATTTTCAGTAAAAACAGTATAATTAGAGAGATTAAGAAGTAGGACTAATGAAGAAATTAGGAGAAAACTATTAAGATATGATTGTATTCATGATTAACACCTATTACAACCTAATCAACATTCGAGAGGCTGGAGCTCTCCCAACTAACCATTTCCTTTCCTATGCTTTTCAATTTTCAAGATGCCTTTCACATTCTTAGGTGCTTTATATTTATACTACTTTCCCTAACAAACTATCTATCCTATTCCTGAAGTAAACTAAAGAAAATAATATTTAAATTACCCCCCCTAATACTAGTTCTTAGCAAGGTATTGCAAAGGTTTTAACTTAGTTTTAAAATGCGGAAGGCTCACCTAGGCGCAAGGCACAAAGCGCACCGAGGCGCAAGGCTAAGACGCACCTTTGGTGCCAAAATACTCAAAAATCAAATATAGAAGCATTATAATACTTATAACAACATAGATATTATATTATAGACCCATAAAAGGATATAAAATAGCATAATTCATCGCTAGAATACCGCAACAAGGCAAAGTACTAAGAAGAAAGAAAAGCAAACATAATTTGAGTATATTCAAAACTAAATAATAGAGAAGCATGTAAATGGATTTTAAATATAAAACTCACTACCTCGATGCTTAAGAATAAAAAATGAACTCACAACCTCAAAAAAAAAAAACAAAAAAGAAAGAAGAAAGATGCGTGGTGAATAAACAAGAAAGAAAGAAGAAAGAAATAAAAGAAAGAAGAAATGAACTCAGTGCCTCAAGAAAAAAACAAAAAGAAAGATGCGTGGAGAATAAATAAGAAAGAAAGAAGAAATAAAGAAAAGAAAGAAGAAAGAAATGAGAAAGAAGAAAAAAAAAGAAATACGAAGAAGAAAGTAACCTTGAAGACGATGAAGAGAAGAGAAACCTACCGTCGAGGGAGCGAACCACCGCGGATCCAGTGAACAACCGGCGATGATATTAAACCACCGGTGTGGAGGAAAAGCAAGCAGCGAACCGCAGGCATGGAGAAGTTTCGAGTTCTAGGGTTTAGGCCAAGAGATTGTCGAGGAACAGGAAATAAGCTTTTAAAACTGAAAAAACGTGGAAAAAAAAAGGCACCACACGTGCGCCTCGAGACGTAAAGCGTGCTCCTGATGCGCCTCCTTTAAAGGCGTGCGCTTTTGTGCGCCTCGCCGTAGGATGCATTTTTCTCAATGCCTTGGCTCGTCTTGTGCCTAGGCACGCCTTGGGCATGGTTTTTAAAGCTAAGGGTTTTATAGTATCTAACATGAGCTTTCAAAATTAAAATATAACTTTAACATACTTCAAGACACAACAAAACTCATATCGCTTAGTATTTTTAATTCATCGAGTCATGGATTTATCTTAATTAAGTTATTTAAGACTAAATATATCCTTTTAACATATTTATTAAGCTGGTACAAACAAAAACTACAACATTTTTTTAGAAGACGGAAACATATATTGGCATCAAAGCAAACTTAGGAGTTTTCGATACGATAATCCTTTAGTTCATATATATACAAACACAAGCCAACTCCCTTGATAATATTCTAACAAGTGCCTCTATTGGATGCTTTTTTCTCGTTGTAGACTTGTTCCGGAATAGAGATAAATTAAGCTTGTGTGTGTGCCTCTATTGGATGCTTTTTTCTCGTTGTAGACTTGTTCCAGAATAGAGATAAATTAAGCTTTTGTGTGTGTGTGTGTGTGTGTGTGTGTGTGTGTGTGTGTGTGTGTGTGTGTGTGTGTGTGTGTGTGTTTTCTTCTCCTATTTACCACACAATGCTTTGAAGTTGGAAGTATATAAGGATTTCCTAGTAAACCCATCCGAAGAGTGCATAGAGCCATGAGCTATAGGATCGTGTCTGCGAGCTCCTAGCTCTTTCTACACTAAAATTTTAAGGAAACACCACCTTAAAATAACTTATCAATAAAAAACTGGTTCAATTTAAACACCTTACAACCTTATTAATTGATTTATAACTATGAAATATTGTTACTGAGCGCACAAAATGCTTAGTGTAATTAAACAATCATAAATACATTATACACACTAGTGATTTTCCCTTCATGCAACTTACGTTGTTCCCCCAAACTCGCCTTAATCTGGGTATATTGATAACATTCATGCATCATTCTCTAAAAAGTTCATATGTGTTGACATTAATATCCTCGTAAATTAGTTCATGAGGAATATCGACATATAACATGTAAGGTAAATCAAGATGAATACATAAAAAGTCCAATATCAACTTAAAGCAGCTTAACTAGGCTGAAAGAGAGGACTCTTTCAAATTTTAACATTGTATACAACTCGATATGCATGAAACATACTGGAAAAAAACGACCATAAAGATTATGGGAACTCACTTTATACAAACACTAAAGTAAACTTACTAAACTAGTATAGTATTTTGATTTTTTTAACTTTAACTTTAACTTGCATCATAGACATCTAACACTTCCATGAGATCCATCATCCATATCGACAAAACCAAATAAAAGAGCCATATGAACAAGGTTAATCACTTAATACAAGCATACAATATATCCACGTCCACCTATACGTTTTACCTACAGCTAGAGAAGGCAACCAAGTAACTACTCTATTTACTTGGTTTTGCTGACTCACTAGAATCTGTTATAGAGAGAGGACATCTAAATTATGTTGAGAAGAGAAAAAGGCCATGCCGTTGTTTAGTGGAGAGAATCCAGACGGGTGGATCTTTAGGGCTGAATGTTATTATGATTTCTACCATCTCTGTGAAGGAGAAAAGGGCGGCGATGGTAGCCTTAGAAGGAGATGCACTATTCTGTACCACTGGGAGAATTGGAGGCAGCCGATTACTCAGTTGTTGGAGCTTAAGATATTGGTGAGGCGACAATTTCACACCACCCAGGAGGGTTCATTATATGAACAATCGGTGAGTCAAGTGGGCTCAGTAAATGAGTATAGGAGGAAGTTTATAGAGTTTCTATCCCCGTTAGAAGAAGTGTCGCAGGAAATAGCCTTGGGCTAATTCATTATCGGGCTTAAGGGAGAAATCGAAAGTGAATCATGCTCCATGGACCCCAAGACCTTATGTGGCTATGGATTTAGCCTTGACAATTGAGGAGAAATTTTGAGCCATAAACCCCTAATATGGATACAACCACCACCCAACTTTCAGAAAAATCCAAACCCAAACTCCCCTAACCCACTCTCATCCCAGCTCCACAGCTAGCGGCGGCCTTTTTAGCGGAGGAGTTCGGCGACTCTCTGATAAAGAATTCCAGCATCGGCGGGATAACGGCCATTGTTTCCGCTGTGACGACAAGTGGAGTTTGGGTCACCGGTGTAAGGAACTTGAGCTCTGTGTGCTACTAACTAACGAAGCTGAGGAGCTGGAAGGACTCGAAATAGAGGAGGTTCCTGCAAGCAAAAGCCCAGATCTCAGCCATCCCCTTATTTCCTGAAACTCGGTGGTTGGAATTACTAACCCCCGCACCATGAAGTTAGTCGGACACCTGGGCGACACTAAAGTGGTGGTCATGATTGACCGAGGGCCCACCCACACTTACATCTCAACCACCACTGTGTAAACCTTGAAATTTCCTTTAACCACTACCGGAGAATTTGGAGTGTCGCTGGGAACAGTGTGGCGGTGCAAGCTTAGTTTTAAAAAGCGCGCCCAAGGCGCGCCTAGGCGCCAGGCGAGTAGTGGCGCGAGCCAAAACGCATCCGCCAAGTCAGGTGAAGCGCACGACGAGAGGCGAAGCCAGGCGTGCGCTTTTTGCCGCCTTTGGGTGAGGCGCAGGCGCAGCGAGGCGCGCGCTTTTAGGGAAGAGGCGCAGAAATGTCGATCTTACTTGTATTCAAAGAAGAAGACGAAGAAAATCTTAAATTAAATGTTACCTTAGCTTTCATTCACACATTTCGAGCAAAAGCCCTCATAATTGCATGAAATATCTCAAATTTCAACTGAAAATTAAAAGCCCTAAATTGGGGAAAAGACCCTAATTTGCGAAATTGAGATTTGTGTTGAATTGAGTGGTTGTTGGACTTCCAGACTGGACAGAGAAGGCCGGCCTGATGTTTAGCAACAAATGAACGGTGGTCGCCGCCTCTGAGGTAAGTTCTCTTCGATCTTCTCTCTCTTCTCGATCTTCTCTTTCTTCTGTTCTTCTTTTCTTCTTCGAGGCTTTCAGCCTTTGTTTTTCTCTCTCCTCTTTTACCATGTTTTATCTTTTTTTTTCCCCTTTATGAATGAAGTTGTCACCTGACTTCTTTCTCTTTTTTTTTCTTTAATCTTTTTTCTTTTTCCCTATCCTCTCCTTTCCTTGTCCTTCTGTTCTGCCTTCTTTCTTTATTTTTTTTTTCCTTGAAATGTAATCACTGCTTTTTATTCTTCTTAGCCTAAGGTTGTTTTTTTTTTAAAACAAGCAACTTAATTTCATTGATATACTGTAATAAGCAATCATAAAATCTACAATATCGAATAAAAAATATGGACAGTAGCTTATATATATATTTTTTATTATAATAGCCTATATATTTTAAATTATTATATTCTTTTGAAAATTTTATTTGTTCTATTATTGATTATTAAGGATTTTGGTATCAAAGGTGCGCCTTCGCCTTGCGCCTTGCGCCTCCCGTCGCCTTGCGCTTTGCGCCTCGGTGCGCCTTGTGCCTTTTAAAACTAAGGTGCAAGGCACCAGAGTGTGTCGGGGGATGGTCCTTCACCTTCAAGGTGTGACCGTGATTGAAGACTACCTTGGAATTGGGGCACTCCGACCTCATACTCAGTGTACATTGGCTCGAAAAGTTGGGAGCCGTTACCACTAATTGGAAGACGTAAGTCATGAAGTTTCAGGTGAACGGGGGAGACAGTGGTGTTGACAGGAGACCCTTATTTGGCCGAACAAAAATTTCATTAAGTCCATGATTTAGAACCTGTAAAAAGGTGGCATATTGGTGGAACTAATCCATAATCAGCCTAGCCCACAACATCCTAGTCTACCCACCCATTATGACCTACTCCTCCCTACCTACAAAATATTTTCACTCAATACCAAGCCATATCCCACATGACAGCAGGCCTACCTCTCAAAAGGGCCCATGAGCACTCCATCAACCTCAAGGATGGCAGTAACCAAGTCAGCGTAAGGCCCTTTAGATACTCTCATATAAATGAAATAGAAAGAATCATTGGAGAAATGTTGGATGCCGGAATTATACAACCTCCACAAGTTTGGTCGTGGTGGTTTTGTGTGGACGACCGTCAACAAAGAGATGGGACCCGATAACTATCCCACTCCTGTCATTGATGAGATTCTTGATAAACTCCATGGAGCAACTATATTCTCCAAATTGGACCTCAAATCACGATATCACCAAATGTTAAAACCCTTCGATGTCCACAAAATTGCTTTCCGTACCCATGATGGCCATTACGAATTTTTAGTAATGCCCTTTGTGATTACTAACACACCTGCAACATTCCAATCTGTGAAGAATGATATCTTCCGGCCCTTCCTTCGCAAGTTTGTTCTTGTGTTCTTTGACGATATCTTGGTATATAGTCCAAGTGAAGAAAGTCATGTACGTCATCTGGCGGAAGTTTTTGAGATACTGGCAATCCACAAGTTGTATGATAATCAAAACAAGTGCGAATTTGGCAAGGCCCAAATGTCCTACTTAGGACACGTGCTGTTGGCCCACGGGGGTTGCGGTTGACAAGGAGAAAATCCAAGCAATGGTTGAATGGCCCATTCCACGAAATCTAAAAGAACTCGTAGGCCTCTTGGGCCTAACTCGCTAAGGAAATTCATTGCCCACTATGCCAAATTGACGGGCCCATTAACTGATAAGCTGAGGAAAGATGCTTTTGGGTGGAACGATGAAGCTACCGAGGCTTTTTGCGGCTCTTAAAAAGGCCATGACCCAAGTCCTAGGATTGGCCATGACCCAAATCCTAGTATTGGCCATGCCCAACTTTTCCAAAGC
Organism: Beta lomatogona; assembly: GCA_947646795.1. Lineage (NCBI taxonomy): Eukaryota > Viridiplantae > Streptophyta > Magnoliopsida > Caryophyllales > Amaranthaceae > Beta > Beta lomatogona. The sequence goes on from CANSNZ010000942.1 coordinate 1,994,293, forward strand.
CTTTGTAATAGAAGCAGATGCTTGGGGCAGTCTTCATGTAAGAAAATAGGCCTATAGCGTTCTACACCATACTCTGGCCCAAGAGGGCGATTAAAGCCTATATACGAAAAAGAGCTCATGGCCATTGTTTTATCGGTCCAAAAATGGTGGCATTATTTGCTAGGCCGGCCATTCATAGTCCGCCGCTCAGCACAACCTCAAATTTCTAATGGACCAAAGGGAAGTGGACTTTGAGTATCATAAGTGGGCTAGGAAGGTATTGATTGCCAACTACAATACATGCCTGGTACCTCAAATAGAGTTGTTGATGCACTAACCAGGCGCCAACACCGGATATTACTTGTGGGGCCCTGATTTCAAGCCGAATCTCCAATTGGACTGAGCTCCAACATAAATTTCTTCAAGATCCTTCAAGATCCTTGCATTTCTCAATTAATGAAGGATATTCAAGAGAGAAAGCCCATTAAGGGATTTTCAGTGGGGCATAACCAGTTACTTTACAGAGGGCGTAAAGTCATCTCCTCACTCGAGATGTGCTCCATCTCTATCATGATTAACCATATGAGGGCCACTCCGGTGACAAAAGACATACCTACTTCTGGCCGACTGAGTGGTATTGGCCGGGGATGTGTAAATCGGTCACTCGTTATGTCCAACAGTCCGTCGTCTTGCCAGCAACATAAGGCATCCACCCAATCCCCAGCTTCTTACAACCACTACCGGTTCCGGTCTAAGTTTGGGAGGATATTACAATGTATTTTGTGGAAGGTTTGCTGTGCTCCAAGGGGTTTGATACCATACTAGTAGTGGTGGACCGATTTCACTAATTACAGTCACTTCATCGGGTTGAAGCACCCTTTCTCCGCTCTCACGGTGGTCGGAATTTTCATCAAGGAAACTGTCCGTTACACAGATTCCCAGCCACCATCGTTTCAGACCGAGATCGAATCTTCATGAGTAACTTCTTGAAGGAGCTCTTCCGCCTCCAGCACACCTCCCTGTTTAGAAGGACTACCTATCATCCCCAGATCGACGGTCAATAAGAGGTAGTTAATAAATGCCTAGAGACTTATCTTCGTTGCGTCACCTTAGCAAAACCGAAGCTTTGGGTGGATTGGCTAGCTTGGGCCAAGTTTTGGTACAACACCTAAACACACCTCTCCATTAATATGACTCCCTTTGGAGCTCTTTATGGGTTGCAGGCACCACATCTTATTCGCCATGGCCATGGAAGCACAAAAGTAGGCTCCCTTGAGGCCCATTTACGAGAAAGGGACACCATCCTTAACAATTTGCGAGCTCATATGCTCAAGCCCAACCAAGCTTTACCACTAGGCCAAGCTTTGCTTGGTGATGAGACTTGTAAATAGAGTTGGATCAATTGCTCTCTGTCATGCATACATATTAAGTTTAAGGATTTTTTTTTTACTTTAACCATCTTATAATAAAATTGTTTTTTTTTTCAAATAACCACCTTATAAACACTTCTAAAAAAAAATAAACACCTTATATGTTTCTTTTTATTCTTGATTGCTACCACCTGATAGATTCCGTTTTAATAAATCGACAATTTCTCACAGAATCAAGCAATTGCTAGTAATCTAAAACAAAAGGAGATGTATAAATTGGTTATTTGAAAAAAGTGTATATAAGATAGTTATTTAAGAAAAGTCTGTAAAGTGAAGTGACCTCTTCGTTGGGAGATCGTGTCTACCTCAAGCTTCAACCTTACCGCCAAAATCCTTTTCTAGGAGGCCATTTGAGAAGCTTGTGGCCATTACTATGGTCCCTATGAGGTTCTAGCTAGGGTTGGATTAGTAGCCTACACATTGGCCCTCCCACTAACAAGCAAAATCCACCAAGTGTTCCATGTTACCTAGTTGAAACTAGCTATGGGGCCTGCAACCTCCACTCCTTCCTTCTTGCCTCCTCACCTTAATTCTAAGTGGGAATTGGTCACACACCAGGCATTCCTAGGGGTTCACAACATCACTAAGGGGGACACTTGCTCCATTGAGGTCCTCATCAAAAGGCAGGGTTTATCTTATTTTGAAGCCACGTGGGAACATTTCACTTTGGTCCAAGAGAGGTTCCCCATTTCCACCTTGGACAAGGTGAATCTTTGGGAAGGGGGTAATGCAATATATCCACATCCAACAATCCGTTTTACCTACTGCAGGAAAAGGGCAACCAAGTAATTACTCTATTTAGTTGGTTTTGCTGACTCACTAGAATCTGTTATAGAGAGAGAAGGGCATCTAGATTATGTAGAGAGGAGAAAAAGACAATTGTTGGCCAGTAGTTAAGTCTGTAAATAGGAAGGTATTGAGAAATATCTGGTGTCTTGTATTTGGAGAGTATAACTTTTATTCCCTTTGGAAATATCTATACAATCTAGCCCTCGGGTCCATCTTGTGTAGTGAACCTCTAGTAGAATTACCTGCAAAGCAACCACACTTCCCACGGGACTTCCAGTAGCCTCCACCTAGCTCCAAAATCCAAATAAGGTGATTCTTGGACCTAAATTCTATTTCTTTTCCCAATGGAATCAAATTCATGAAGAAACCAAGGCTAGAATTGACATGAAGAAATGTGTAAATCTAACGATAATATGTTGGTTGCCAAATGGCTGAATGTAGCATGCTAGTAAGGAAATGTATTTTTATTTTGGGCAAAATGTATATGTTGCTATATTTTGCTCTTAAGCGAGTGATTGGGTTGGTCTACCTATGTATTCTCTATTCACACTCTTATTGCATTAGATACTTAGTCTGAAGCTAAAATGAGATCATCACTCCACCGGGACAAACAACACCTAATTGAAAAGGTTTGAAGTGTTGTATTGTCCTTATTTCTCTAAGCCAACTAAAAAACAAGAATTATAAGAGCTAGTATATTATATAATTGTCTCATTTGGGTCCTACAACATATATCTTACAATTAGAAGTTATTGTAGCCTCTATTGCTTACTACTACCTCCGTTTCTTTTTTAATCTACATATTTTTAGTAACATGTCCCATCTATTTTTTCTTCTTTTTCCACCCATATTTCCAATTTTTAATATACTAACCCAGCTTAAAATTTCTCTCTACCTTTTTAGTTTCTCTCTCTCACTTTTTCAGTTTCTCTTACTTTTGGACTTTCTCCCTGGTTTTCTTCTAAAGTGAAATGAGTAAATTAAAACGAAATGGAGGGAGTAATAAACAACTTGCTAATTAACCCAAAAATGAGTTTAAGAGTTGATCACATAAATTTCTAAGTTTCACATCATAGATACCCTCTCAAGCTTCCTTTAGTCTTTTCGGCTCATGGTCAACACCATCAAGTTCCAATTATATTCAACTCATTGAACTAGTAAGCTATCATAATTTAATTTAGTCCTTTAGAAACTTTTTGGTGTGAGTTTAATGTATATAAACGAGATTGAGCCATTGGCGAGTTTTTTTTTAGAGTTTCTTTACGACTTCAGCCTAGCTCTACGTTACTTTGCATATTTGGCTGGCATGTTTTATCTTTAGTCAACCTGCCATCATCTACCCCAAGGAATTTGATTTTTGTATTAAGTTTTTTTTTCTTTCTATTTAGAACTTTCCTCTAATCTGCTTTTTCTCTTCATTTTCTTTTTCCTTTATATTTTAATTTATCTTTTTTTTATTCTTTTTTTTGGTGTGGGGGGAGGGGGAAAGAGGGAGTTTATAGTTGCCACAAGGATAAGGCTTTATGCTGTAACAATATGTCCTGTCTAAGCTGTTCATATAAATTAATTTTGATCTCATCATAGCTTTTGTGACATATTAGATTTGGACTGTCCGCTTCCATTTTGGTTGATTTTTGATTGGGTCAATGCTAAAATTTCTGCAGGCACAAGATAACATAATGAACTTACCATTATCTAATGGATGGGGTGAAAAGCATCAGCTGTTCATTAAGTGGAAGTATGTTGAAGCCAAGGTATCTTATGAAGGAACTTAAATATTACATATACTTTTGATTTAGCTTGCTCTTTGTGATGATTTCTCAAAGGCATGTTTTCTTGCCATCTCTACAATTGCCTTGAATATGTAAAAGTTGCATCCTTTCTATTGTTGGAATTGGCCTTCACTTACATGGGTCTAGTTCACAAACCTTCAGTTTTAGAGTGATATTTGCAATAGACTTGTTTGGGTTCGAGCTGGTGAAGCCCAAACTTCTAATTCCACTCATTTTGGCTTGGTCTTAGAATCTTTCCTATGCTCCTATTGATCTGGCATTTACTTTATTTTAAACTTTTTAGGCTTTTGAATCATGTTTTCTGTGCGCTTCTTACTTGTTTATCCTTGCGCATGGTCTAGTTCAAGTTTTTAAGTTCTATGAGAATCTTGCATAGATAACGATCAAATAAGTTTCTTTGTGGGGGTATCAACAATCAAAAGCCTGCATAAGCTTCCATTACCGTGGATTCATTTTTTGTCTTAAGTCACCTTTTATGTAGTGATGGGCCACCTCTGTGTGTGACGGAGGACCTCGCCAGTATATCCTAGGATTGTTGATGATGTGTGATTTTTATTTACTTTGATGTTAAATTTAACAGTTTATTTTTTCTGAAATGTTATTTACTTATTGATATTTTGAAGTTTGAATTCATAGGATGACAGAAAATAACTGATATAGGAGCATCAATTTATGACACAGAAGATATAAGTAGCATTTAAATGCTCATGTAATGCGAAAGTACTACGTTAATCCTTGTTTATAACATTTAGGGAACAACCATGGGGAAATTCACTAACACTTGGCAGAAAAGGTTGAAATAAATTTATGTATAAGGAGTTCTTGGATGTAATACGAAAGTGCTATGTTAATTCTTGTTTATACATATGCTTTTACTTTTTTTCCCTGGTAGCAAGATTTGATTTTTTCAAGTTTTATTTAATTGTCTTTGTTCAACTTTATGCAGGCTACTGCTTACTATTATCATGGACTAATTTTGGATGAGGGAAACACAGAGAAATCCCATGGAATGGCTATTGCTGCCTTGCAAGCAGCTGATGAATATCTTAAAGAAAGTAAAAAGGCATGTGAAGCATTTAACATGGCTCCTCCCCAATCAAGGTTATTTTTCTTGCAACTTTACTCTTTCTTCCCTTATTCTCTTGCACTGCCCTTTTTGTTTGGCAATTTCTTTTTGAATCCAAATGTGTGTTGCTGGTGATGAGTAGCTGGATTAAACACAAGATACACTGACCGTAGAAACATTTATGAACCAGACTAGTTAACTTGGGAAGTCCGTTCAAACTAGTATATTGGAATGACTGTTCTCTAGGCTGCTAAACCAATGATACAAGAAACGAGAGTCGATGCAAAACGTGGTACGGAAACGGGTACGGGAAACGCTACATTGGGTGAATCCGGAACGTTGAGTCATTTTCTTACCGACTTTTTTCAATAAATTTGAAATATTAGAACTCTTAGTAATCCTATAAAAATATAATTAAAAAATGATAATTTAAATAATTTAAATTTACAAACTAAAAAATGATCTATTACTTTCACACTAAAAAAAAAAAGAGAAATGAAAAAAAATAGGGAGAGAGAGAAGAACACAGTACTGAACTTAGGTGCCTTGGCCCACGTTCTTTTTAAATGAAAAAAGTACTCCCTCCGTTTCATTTTAATTTACTCACTTCACTTTGGGGGGAGAACTAAGGAGAAAGTGTAAAAGTATGTGAGAGAAACTGAAAAGGTGGAGAGAGAAATTGAAAAGTGGGAGAGATAAATTAAAAAGTGGGTTAAAATATTAAAAAGTAGATGACATGGGTGGAAAAAGATGAGAAAGTAGATGTGACATGTTACCAAAAATAGAAAAAGCAACAGTGTGCAGATTAAAAAGAGACCAAAAAGGAAAGTGTGTAGATTAAAAAGAAACGGAGGGAGTAAGTCTTTTGACAAACTCTCCATCTTCTTCCTCTTCACTTCGAGCCTTCAACTGTTCACGTCCTTCAACCTGTCCTCTGCAATTTCTTCCCTCTTCCCTCTTCCCTCTTCCCTTTTCCCTCTGACCATCAACAACCATAAAAAATGGATGAAACATCCTTGGAATATCTAGGTTTTGAAATTTTGCCCTAATTCTCGACTTAGCCTTCAATCTCTCTGACCAAAGATGCACGAACTGGTTCGCGACCCCCGGCGATCTAGGTCGCGTTTGTTCCACGATCGGGAACGAATGACCCAGATCGGAAAACGTGGCTCCGTCCCGCGTTCCTTGTATCCTTCAAAAGCTATTTTTTGCATGTCGAAGTCAGAAACTTGGCTATTAGATCTTTGTACTTATTTGTCAATACATAATATAAAATATATGTATATTTCCTTCAAGAAGAGTCTGACGAGTAGTTATATATTGCAAGGATATGAATTTTTAAAAGAAAATGATTAATGGTCTTGATGACTTTGATGTCAAAGTCAAGCGATACTAGTAGTGGATTGAGGGATCATATTATACCATGAGGTGAACTACTTCCTCCGTTTTTTAATACTTGTAATGCTGAAATGTGCACAACGACCAATGGGTGGAGAAAGATAGGAGACCACCCATATGTGCTAAAAGAGAAAGAGATCATATATTGTCAAAAATGTCAGCCTTGCAAGTATTAGAGAACTTCATAAAATTGGAAACGCTGCATGTATCAAAACATAGAGGAAGTATTTAACGAAGATAGAGGAAAATTTGATGAATTGAACCATAATGAAGCTTTATGTTTGAAATGTGACAAGTGGGTTTTGGTGTGTTGTAAAGGCACCAAAAAATCACTTTTCAAACTATATCTTTAACTCCTAAACAAGCAACTAATAAGAATGTAGTAAAGGCAAGTCAAAGGTCGATCCACATAGAAATTGGGAGTAGTTTAAATTTAAAGAATTTTAATTGAGGGGTTTGAAAATGGTTCAATAACAACTGTGATTTTAAACTAAAAATAGAACAATTAACACAAGAAATAGAGGTTATGAAATCAATAAGGAAAACACTAGGGTCGAGGCTACTGGTATGGAACTTATGGCACGAACAATTATCAATGTAATGCGGATTAAAAGCAATGATCATGCAAGGCCTAGTTTTCTTCAATTCCTCAAATCCTCTTTCGAATAGCCCTCAAGATTAAACTCCTAATTAACCTATTAAATCCTCTCTCGAATGGTCTTTAATTAGTTGATTAAGAGACTAAATCAAATACGGAAAACCTCTAAAAGAATCCCCTTAATTTCGACCTAATATCTTGGCCTAGCAATTAAGTTAATTTATGGGGATGAAATTCCGGTTCAAAGTTCGATTAAAAATATTTGTAACCAAAATAACTAAGTGTAAATGTGATTAATATTTACTCTTAGGCTTCAAAACACCAAGATCAATGCACAATCTTCATTAATTATCCACAATTACTGTAACAACTAAAGAAAAGCCATAATTTATAGATAATATTTGTAACCAAAATACCTAAGTGTAAATGTGATTAATATTTACTCTTGGCTTCAAACACCAAGATCAATGCTTAATCTTCAATAATAATCCACAATTACATAACAGCTAAAGATGAGCCATAATTTTCATATTTTCACCCAAACCCTAAATAGAGAACTACTCACTAATTATGGATTCTAAGCCTTAACATCTGAAAATGTGAACTAATCAAAGGCTAAATATCATTAACGAAGGATTAAGGGAAGAATAACAACTAATCATGAAACTATAATCAATCTAATCTAACTATGAATAAAGAAGAGAAGAACAAAAAAAAAAAAAGAACAATAAAATCTGGAAATCAAACTATATTGAATTAAAATGCCTCGAAATTGTAGAATTTGCAGTGAATTTCAATCTTAAATCCAAAGTCCAAGAGTATCAATGTGTTTTTCTTTCTAACTCTTCTTCCGTTCTTTTTCTATTGCAACAATCGGCATTTTAGGTAGTTTTACATTTATTGCAATAAAGTTGTTTTTACTTGTTTAGGGATTTATTTCTCTCTCCTACTCTAGTTAATTAATGGGGTGCTTTTATGCTAAACTACGCACTTCTTTCACTTACTAAAAAACTGTGCCCAAAACCATTGTTGCAATAGAAAAAGAATGGAGTAAGTATAACCATGGAATTAAAACTCTCTCGTTCCGTTACAGAACGGTCGTTCTGTAACGGATTTTGGATTTGGGATTTGCCGTTCCGCGAAATGCCGTTACAGAACGTCATAATAAAAATCACATACTTCTCGCCGCGTTGTCAATTCCGTAACGCGAACTCGCCGCGTTAGAACGCTTTTATCCCCGTTACATCCGTTCTTTTCAAATATTAGCCAAAAATATTTTATAATTTAATTATATAGCTAATGTAACATGATATTCTGATAGATTTAATTATATTATGATGTAATAATGCTTCATAAACTAAAATAAAGCAAATAAAGTTAGAACATATTAATGTGAATTTTTTTTAAAAATTCACGCCGCGTCGGCCGCGAAACGTTGTATTTCCCCTTTACAATCCGTTCCCGCAACAACGCGACCGTTCCCGCGAACGCGTTTTTTTTTCTCTGAGTATAACCCTAATAATACTGTCGAACTCAATAAAATAAAGCATAAGTTGAATAATAATAAAATTAATGTTTTAAAACGGCACAAGGCCTTACAAAAATTTCCCGGAACTTGATAGGTACGGGCGCACCTATTGTCTTGTCTTCCTTGGCTTCATCGCCGGTGTCAGCCAGTCTTTCCTTCTCTCTTTCTTCTCCTTCTCACTCTTCAATCCTTTCTTCCCCTTCTCATTCTTTGACCTTTCTTCTCCTTCTAAAACTAACGTGGTTTTGGGCTTTCTTTTTCTTTCTTCCTTTTTCTTCTCTTTTTTCTCTTTTCTGTTTTTTTAGCTTCTCTTTTCCTTTTCTTGTGTTCAACTACTAGTTCTTAGCCTAGTCAAATTATATTTCTTTAATAAAGCTTTTTTTTCTAATCAACATAAAATTTATAAATACAGGAGGTAGAAACATAGCATATCATTTCAATTTTAAATTATAGCGGCTTATAATTTTTAATTATTATGTTGTTTTGAGTATAACATATATTTTGTAATTAATTTTGAAGATTTTTGGCCGCGCCTACGCCTTGCGCCTTAGTGTGCCTCGCCCCTTTGTAAACCAAGACTGATTCATGCTCTTCCCCACATAAACAACACATTAAGCTACAAGCAACATTCCATTTACTTAAGTCTGTAGGACAAAAGTGCCATCTGTAGGACAAACTTACTCTTTGAACTTGCTTTATTGTTGCAAATAAGCCTCCTCGAATCCACCTTGTGTAATACCCCTTAAGGATAGAACAAGCCTTCGTGATACTGAATTTGCCATTGATAACAACAACCTCCCACTCTCCAATTATTGTAAGCAAGTCTCTAGTATCCAAAATTTTCCTGACTAGCCATGAAGGGTTGCTACTAATAGCAACAATATAGTCATCTTGCCTTTTAATACAATAAGAACTAACCCATTTCACCCAAAGCTTATCAGTCTTGAAAGGTAGGGCCGAGAGCAACTTCAGTGTAGCTTCCTTGTTCCAAATTTCCTTATTGATTTAACTCGAGTCACTAGCAACCCTTGGGTTGTAAAAAGAAGCCCAAGTAATGGGAGCTTTCTTGGAGTCCATAGTCTTGCCAGTCCATAGGAATTTCCTATAGATTGTCTCCACTGCTCTAATCACCTTTTTTTGACAAAGGGAAGATATGAGCCCAGTTGTTTTGCATACTACTTAGGATGCTTCTTATTAATTGTAATCTTCCGGCATAAGTAAGAGATTAAGCCATCCATTCTTGAGCTCTCTCAGTTATCTTATCAATGAGTGGCTTATATTGGGAGAAATTCAGATTTTTTTGAAGAAAAAGGCACTCTTAAGTACCTAAATGGAAGCTCTCAGATAGGCATGTGAATAGCATCTCAAAATCACTTCGGTCGTATCAATTCGGTTCGCCCGAGTAACGGATGTCAACTTTGGTGAACCGAATTCGACCGGTTCATACCGCCTTTTCAAAATACACCGAGATTTCGCTCGTTCCGACCGAAACAAAGAATTATCGCCCGCATTTCCCGTTCCAAGACGCGATTTTCAGACTTTTGTTCCGGAGAAACAAACCCTATATCTGTCAATTGAAGATGAAATATGTGATTTCTCGCACAAAGACGTTAGGGCTTTTGCTCGGGAAGTTGATTCCGGTCGGAAGGTATAATTTTGACATGTAAAACTTGTCGGCCATTTTTCGGCCACTAAACAGAGAACATAGAAGAGAAGTAGCAAAGAAGAAGGTGTATCGAAGAGATATTTGGTGAAATGATATTTCCTTTTATTTTATTATATTATTTGAGGTGGGAAGGGATATAACCGATAGGACATTAGGACCCACGTGGTGTGCAGTACAACCACTGTAGAGAGGAGTAACTCTTTCTCCCTCGACTGTTTGGTGCATTTATTCTGGACCCACGTGATGTTCAGTCCAACTCTTTCTCTCTTAATTCTTTACCGCTTTTTTTTGGGTAATTAAAATACTATTGAGGTTTTTTTTTTTTTAATTCTATCTACTGTACTTATTAACACACTTCACTTTTCAACCCCATATATCCTGAAATTTAAATCAGGAAGGGTTGAAGAAATAGTGACTAGGAAATATTAAAGATATACTTAAGTATTGGTGCCCAACCATTAGAAAATGTAGAAACGCCTAAAAAGTGTTATAATTTCAAATTCATCTGCGACAACCGCATCGTGGTCCCTGATTAGCGTATCCGTTCCGCTGAAACCGCAACCGTTTCCGCAACCGCGACCGAAACCGCATTTTCAAACTATGGATACAACTTTTCTCAACACTTGCTTCAAGACAGAGGCACAAGAGAATTTTTGGAATGCAGCCATAATCTTTGTAAGAGAGCTGCAGCAAACATAAGGTGAGTTAGATGGATTCTTTCACAGTTAGGGAGGAAATCAAAATCTGGATTTTTGCTTCAGCTCACCAAGGCATCTGCTGAGATACTCCATACTTAGAGCAAAAAGAAAAGGGGAGAGAGGGAACTCCATTTAGCAAAATGGAATAAGATCTCCTTATGCAAGCCGTAATCCATGAAAAACAGAGAGTAGGGAATCCATGCTCAATCAAGACACTTTCCAAGAAAGTCCATTCTAATGAGTCATATGCTTTCTTAATATCAACTTTAATAATACATCTTGGAGACACATGTGCTCTTGAATATCTGCTGATAAGCTCAGTTGCAAGCAGGATATTATCAGCTATGTACCTTTCACGCAGTGTCACATAGTTCGCGGATCGTTTCGGATCGCGGAACGGGTACGGGAACGCAATTCGCTAGTTGAGAGAATTCCGGATCGTAGGGAGTATTTTTTCGGTACGATTTTTGGGGTCATGGTTCGCTTTGGGACATTATTTGGTTCGCTTACACTTTTTTTACCATGTTTTTTTTTTCATTCTGATTAAAAAAGTCCATTCTATATATTTTTAGAAAAAACTAAAATGTGTTACAACAAAAAAGGCAAGAGGCGTTTGAAAAAAAAAAAGCAAGAGGAATTGAAATGGGGCTGCCAGCAAATTTAACCAAGTAGTACTTGTTAGTGAACGGTACAAATTAAATAGTTGGTGGGTCATAATAAATAAAAAGGAAAGTCAATAAAGTAAAAAGGAGAAAGGAAAGTGCCAGCTTTTTTTATCTCTCCTCCCCCTCTCTCTCCCCTCTTCCGTTACTTTCCTCTTTTTCCTCTAAATTCATTAAATATGTTTTCTCTCTCCTCCCTCTCTTTTCTCTTGCGTTTCTTTTACGCCTCTTCTTCTGCCTTTCATTTACGCTGTCTTCTTCTACCCCTCTCTCTCCTCTCCATCCTTGTTCTGCAACACACATATCTCCAGCTACAGCGATGGTGAGTCGTATTCCACCCGCAATTTGGTACGCCAATTTGGCCGAACTGGGTTGCGTACCCCAGCGATTGGGATCGCTAACGACCCGCGTTTGGGAACGAACGAACTGAAACGCAATTCGCGGGGGGTAGGAGCGAACTATGTAACACTGCTTTCACGTATGGATCCCTGAGGAGGGTTCACCACTTCAGAACCCTTCATTAATCACAAGCTGCATTCTATGAGTGATGATCTTTGAGATAATTTTGTATTGGACTGAACAGCAAACAATAGGCCTGAAGTCTTTTGCACATGTAGCATTTGAAATTTTTGGCATTAAAGTGATGGTAGTTGTGTTTAAAGGCTGGTGAACAAAATAATTTTGAAAAAACTCCATTACACCATCATACACATCATATTTAATGATCTCTCAGCTCTTTTTAAAGAAAACTGCATTAAAGCCATCAAGATAGGAACTTTAGTGTCATCAATGGCAAACAAAGCTCTGTCAATCTCAACATGAGTTATATGCTTAACTAAAGAGGCACAAGACTCTAAGCTTAATCTATAACCTGATCTTACAGTGTTCAACATCAGTTGCAGGGAGAGCAGTAGCACAAGTTTCCAATAACCCCAATAACCCTTGATAGAATCTCACAATTTCATTCTGCATATCTTCATTGGGAGTCTCAAAAGCTCACAATGAGCATTTTGAATTGCAGATATTTGATTCCTGGCCTTCCTCATTTTGGTTGCTGTGAATTATTTTTTTTTTTAATTAGAATCACCAGGAGCCAGCAAGTTGATTGTAGCCTTTTGCGTTAGGATACTCTCATCCACTTTAGACCAGTGTCGTAATGTCTCACTATATTCCTTTTCAACCTTCTGCATCTCTTCATCATAAGTCACTTCAGGTACAGCCTGGAATCTAGGTAGCTGCAAGTTTCTTCCTGAATTCCTCCATTTTAACATGAGCTTGAGATTACTGAGTTGCATGAAGACCTTTAAGTGCTCTTTTAACAGCCATGAGCTTGATCCACAAATTTTTCGTTTTATAATGATCACTAGTTAAAGGCCAAGCATCTTTCACAATATCAAGAAAGTTCTCATTATCAGCAAGTATATTATTGAATTTGAAAGGCCTCCCTCCCTCCTGTTTCCCCTGACACAACTGTGACCACTAATGGAGTGTGAACAGAAATCGCACAAGGAAGATATTTAACCGTTGTATCAGGATAGTAGTTAATCATGAAATCATTGATGAAGGCTTTCTCAATTCTACTTAAATTCTAGCAGATCCAAACCCTTTATCAGTCAGAGTAGTAAATACCACTACTTGGAGCTTCTATAACTTGTGCCTCTAGAATGAAGTTGGACAAGTCTTGGGTTTCTGCTTCACTAACAGTTACTCCATTCACTCTATCAGAAGCCTGATTCACAACATTAAAGTCTCCAATTATTATAAAAGGCTCAGTACAACCTTCATTTCCTATTTTAGCCACCATAAACTAATCAGATTTGTTGATCATATTAACCTTTATTTCACCTGGTTTCTAGCCTATCCATATTCTACCTCTAGGAAAAAAATCATGGTTACTCTCCCAAGTCCAAATATCCCCAAATTTATGTCAACCTCATTCTTATCCAATCTATCAGTTGGAGTGCTTTCCAAAGTTACAGGTGCCACAAAGTTGAGACCCATACCTTTATCAGAGATGTGAGTATGGCCAGTGAACCCTTTTCATTTCTGACGAGCATCTTCACTTAGATTCTGTGGTGTAATAGGATCCACTGGAGAAACATTGCTCACACTTGCTGGAGTTGGAATTGCGTTGGTTGGCGGTTGAGAAACAGGGTGAGTTACTGTTCAATTGGATTTTTCTGGATTACTAGAGGCCGCAGCTACAATTGATGGCGGATGAGAATCAAGAGACTGTCCCAGAGTCGGCGAGCTGGCCCGATAGTCTTCTTCTTCCTTCCCATTTGGCAAGTGGCGCACAATTCCTAGTCACCTTATCATGGAGCTTTCTTGACAGAGAAGAACTATAACATGAAACCTATCTACGGAAAACTATTGAAACAGTTTTTCAGTTTTTAAGTAGTATTCTGCATGTAATTAGTGCACTCAAATACTATATTCATAAAACTGGTTCGTGCCTAAGGTGGGTACTCTGGGGAGGAAAACTAAAAGGAAGATCTTTTTAAATTCAGTTGAAAGGTAATTTAAAACATAGTTTTAGCAGTTCTGTGGAGAAACAATCAATGTAATAGCTGTATTTCGAATTTCCGGCAGTGTTTTGTTTATTTTTGAGTTTGTCTTATGGTTCTGTTGGTGCTAGTGATGGGTGGAATAAGAGCTAGCATCTCCTTATTAAAGAAAAGTGCATGATGTAGCTTCATTTACAATGCACCAAATTTTTTTAGCATTTGAGGGTCATTTTATAAGTTAGCTACTTTACAAATTACAATCAATGCAAAATGTGCATGTGAAAGTAAGAAATTTTCATTTTGATTTATGTCCCTCTGCAAATATTTGATACTTTCCATGCATTGATGTGTAATCAGATAGTTAAAAGTAAACTGACTTTCATATGCCTTAAAGCTTTATTCCAAGGGTGAACCATTAGCGAATTTGACATGCTTGTCCATGTTGCTCACATTTAACATGGGAAGCTTTATATTGAGGAGAAAACCTACTCCTCGTTGTTTGATGTTTATCTTTCTATACATCTGAAACCTTTTAGTTAACTAATCCTGTTGTGCCATGACTGCCATCTGTCTTATAGCCTTTGTTATGATGGGTGTTTCAATGTGGAAGTCTACCTTCTGTATTCTGCTTTTTATTGAGTGATTTTTTATTTTATCAGGCAGCTTTAATTTAAGCTTTCTATTGCAGAAATCCACCCTCTTGGGGAACCATGAAGTATCTGTCTGAAAAAATACCAAAAGACACTGCTAGCAAGGTGCGGATCAACCGAGACTTGTACACGCATGAAAAGTAAGTATTTAGTTGACACACCCAACTGCTTTTGTTTTCAAGTTGATGAACATTTTGCATGGTATTCTAAGGTGACAAATATTAGTGCATTGATATTCTATGTGATAATTCCTCCGTTTAGAAATAGTTGCATCATTTGCATAATGTTTAATATTCACATCTTATACTTTAACTGTCTTTGGTGATTTATATTTTAGGAAAAACATAGTCATATGGGGTCTTGTTAGATTCTTCTCAATGTTTATTTGTTTAATATCAACTTTTTATAATTTTTACTTATTGATAATTAAAGATATTAATCTTTCCAACCGCATCGACAAGCGTGAAAACATGAAATGGTGCAACTATATCTAAACGGAGAAAGTATATAATATCAAATAAAATATGAATTAGGTTATTGCAAGAATATATATATACTTCCTACGTAACAAAATAACTGCAACAAATTTGTTTGGCACGGACTCCTATAGAGAAAATGGTTACTGTAAATTAGGAGGTGTGTTTGGAAAAAAAGGAGAGAGAAGATTACATAATCAAACACCAACTTCATCACCGATAACCCCACCAACCACCAACGACCACCCCACCAACCACCGCTCTTCACCACCAATCGCCACTAGCAAAAACAACCCAGAAATTTTGAACACCTCCACAAAGTTCGAACCAAAATCGAGCAACAAGCAAAAAACAACCAATCGAAAACATTAAAAGTCGAGCAACAACACGAATTCGAGCAAAAAACCAGAAAATGAAAAGGAAAAAGGCAAAATCAAGCATCCTGAACCTCGAGACTGCCCAAACCCCAAAACCCCAACCAAGACGAAACCCAACCCAACCCAAGAAATTCGAAACCCACCCGAACCTAAACAACGAATCCCACAACGAAATTCGAGCAAAATTGCGTGAACTTTAGTAAAATTCAAGTGCAATTGTTGCATTTTTTGTGTTACATTACAAAATGGAAACTATTGCCTTTTTTTATGTTATGGAGGAAGTATAAACAATGAGAATTAGTATCAATCACATAAGACAATTGCAATCACAACTAATTAAAGTCAATCACCATTAACCAATTCATCAAACAAATCAACCCATTTGACAATTAAACAAAGTTGATTTATGTATAACTTTTTTGTTTAACATGGACTTATTGGGAACCAAAGGGGAAGGTAGGGAAGATTTATGGGGAGAGTGTGTGGAGGTAATTTGGGGGTTTGGATAAAGGCTCTATTAAAGAGCTTTGTTACTAACTGCTAAACTTGGTCAAGTTGACCTGAATCTGGAACCCAATTACCCGAACCGAGACCCGATTCAGACCCAATGACCCGACCCAAATCACCAAAGAACCGGATCAAAATCGAAAACCGAATGGACCGAACTGACCCAAAGCTCACCCGAAATTAAATAGACAACTGGACCCGATTTGGACGACCCTATCGCCAGGTCTACTAACTACATCCAAAAAATTATTCAACTAAGACTAAGAATAATAATATTATTGTTTACAATATACAAATGGAGCATATTATAATTGCCGCCACTTTGAGTTACTCTTCCATCTCAACATCCACGAATATAATTCCATTGCACAAGGCTGTTCAGCTTTTGCCGGCACTCTGAGTTACTCTTCCATCTCAAAAAATTATATTATATAATGTTATTTTAGTCTGTTAAGCTATTTTTAGTAT
This sequence comes from Beta lomatogona, assembly GCA_947646795.1. Lineage (NCBI taxonomy): Eukaryota > Viridiplantae > Streptophyta > Magnoliopsida > Caryophyllales > Amaranthaceae > Beta > Beta lomatogona. The sequence goes on from CANSNZ010000942.1 coordinate 2,010,885, forward strand.
GTTTAGTTAATTTTAGTCTGAATGTTTGTTGGGTGTCTACTCGTCTGAAGTATTGTTTAATGCTTATTTGCGTGAATACATGTTCAGTTTTTTTTTTTTTCCTGCTTAGCTGTTTGATGTTATGTCTAGTTTTAAATTATTTATTTATTTGCTTATTATTTATTGTTGGGGATATACGCTAAGTGAGAGTATTGTTTATTATAGACGTCGTGTTCAACCCTTAGGCATGACTGATAGTGAAGCCGACCGAGTGGGAAGCTACTACAACCCTATTGTGATTAGTGACGATGAGTCTGACGTGGAGTCTGACAATGAGAGTTATACCAGTCTAGACCTTGATATGCGACGCATCTTGAAGATAGGTATCCCTGATAGCGATGATGAAGTAATTCGAGAATTTGACCATGCTAGGGGACAAACCCAAAAGAATTAAAAGAAAGGTCGACTAGGGCTAAAGAGCCAAATTATCATTGTGTTATTGAAGACATTGAAGATTTTGAAGATGAGATATCTACTCCAAAGAAGTACAAGGAAGATAAGGATAAGAATGATGATGTTACTCCATAGAGTTATTTATTCATTGATGTTCTGAGATTAATTTAGTTGAATAAGTACCTAAACTACAATAGTTAAAAAAAAAATTAGTATCTTTACTTTGTTGAGGAATAAGTTTGATGTTTTTTTTGATTGGATAAATATTATTATTATTTTTTTGATGAATAAAAGTAATTATTTAGTTATTCGAGTTGAGCAAAAATTTATTTTAGTACGCGAATGGAATATATAAGGAAATAAAAAGTAAATAAATAAAATATTTCTCATTCGCGTACTAAAATAAATTCTTGCTCAACTCGAATAACTAAATAATTACTTTTATTCCTCAAAAACAATAATAATAATAATAATATTTCTCCTATAAAAAAAATGTCAAATTTAATCCTCAACAAAGTAAAGATACTAAAATGAAAATTTAAACTATTGTAGTTTAGCTACTTATTCAACTAAACTAATTTCAGAACATCAATGAATAAATAACTCTATGGAGTAACATCATCATTCCTATCTTTATCTTCCTTGTACTTCTCTGGAGTAAATATCTCATCTTCAAAATCTTCAATAACACACTGATAATTTGGCTCTTTAGCCCTAGTCGACCTTTTAATTCTTTTGGGTTTGTCCCCTAGCATGGTCAAATTCTCGAATTACTTCATCATCGCTATCAGGGATACCTATCCTCAAGATGCGTCGCATATCAAAGTCTAGGTATAACTCTCACCGTCAGACTCATCGTCACTAATCACTATAGGGTTGTAGTTGCTTCCCACTCGGTCAGCTTCACTATCAGTCATGCCTAAGGGTTCATTTACGGTTGAACACGACATCTATAATAAACAATACTCTCACTTAGCGTATATCCCCAACAATAAATAATTCAAAGCCAGAAATAACATCAAACAGCTAAGCAGGGAAAAAATATTTAGGCAAATAAGCATTAAACAACACTTCAGACGAGCAGGCACTAAACAGACATTCAAACTAAAATTAACTGAACTGACTAACAACAACTAAACAGACTAAAATAACATTATAGTTCCTCCGTTCTTTTTCTATTGCAACAATGAGATTTTTACACTATTCACTCACCACCTTTTCACTATCTCTTGTGATTTTTACGCAAGGAAAAATATAGTCATGTGGGATCTTGTTATATTCGTCTCGATTTATCCTTTCAAAATATCAAATTTGTATAATTTTTACTAAAACGTAATTAAAGATATTAATAGTTAAAGTTGTGCATTGGCAAGCGTGAAAACTCTATTGTTGCAATAGAAAAAGAACGGAGGTAGTATAATATAATTTTTTGAGATGAAAGAGTAACTCAAAGTGCCGGCAATCATAGTTTTGGGCAATTATAGAACATAGTTGATTATATAATTCAACATTGTAAGCAGTGGATACTCACTAGATAGAGGATGAGAGAAATAAGTTAGAAGTTCTTTGTGAGACTACTCTCCTCCAGTCAATGATGTGCAGCTTTTTTTTTCATTTTGGGGTTACAACTATTACCCCCCATGTATCAGTCTCCCTCCGCCAACTGAATTTGATCACATGGTTCAATTAAAATCCTAGAAGTACTAGCTCATGAGGTTATAAAATATTCATACTTATCGATTCTACCTCTTTGATTCATTACATTTTTTTCTTTGCTGTGTGTAGGGCTTAGTAGGTTTATCCTTGAGATATAGCGGTTGACTTCTTGTTGACTCCTTACCTATTCAAAAGAACACAAGGAAAAAAAAATGTTGCCTGAAAATTGAGTGTTAAAGCTTCAAATTACTTGTTTGTGTGCAGAATCATGGAGACTGCACCAACACTGCCTGATTTTGCTTTGGCACTGAAGCCTGATGAATATCAACTACCTCCTGTGCATTCCTGTTGGAGTGGAGAAACTATAAATTCGGTACAAGGTTCCAACCAGCATTACAATTAAAAGCACATACTTGACAAGCAAGCTTTTTCTCATTTCAGAATTCCCCCTCTGCCATATTTGAAGATGAGAAGAAATCTTGCACAAAATGTAACATTATTTGTTGTGTGTAATCTGAGGACATCAATTTTTTTTTAAACGTTCATCACTCCCTTAAGGTGACAGCAGTCTCTTGTTTTCAACATCAACCTACCAACAAAATCGTGTATAATTGTATAAAATGAACAGTTGGAGGACATCTTTTTTTTCCCAATACTGATAATAATGTGCATTTTTTTGTGTTGGCAAGTAATAATAATCTGTCTCATTATTCCCAAGCAGCATATTTTCAGTTATTACTTTGTAAAGCATCTTGTTCCTTCTTGATTAAACATAAAGTTGCGGTTGTGGTGCTTATCCTTTGTTCTACTAACCTCTCAGGCAAATGGTAGTTGACATGTCCATCTAGATGACGTGTGCGTCTAGTGCTCCGTTTGGTTGGGTGTAAAACATTATCAGTGTGAAAATGATTTTCATTAAAAACAATTTGCTATAGAGAACACAATTTCAAAATTAGTTTTCCGTTGTTTGGTTCCATGTAAGAAAAATGATAAAACAAAGGCAAAATAACAAGGAAAGTAAGGAGGTAGTGAGAGGATTGTGCAAGATAGGTAAAGAAAATGAATGAAAACGGTTTTCCATTTTGAAGGGAACATGGTTCCATCATTAGGAGAGCAATTTTACTCCTAGGGAAAATGGTTCCATTATTGGGACAACAATTTTACTCCTAGGGAAAATGGTTTTACACTCTTTTGCAAACCATGCAATGTAAAATTGAAAATAGATGAAAGCAGTTTTCAAGGAAAATGTTTTATTTCCTATCAAACGGAGCCTAAATGTAAGTTCCACCTCTTGCAGGAAACGTGGTTGTTAAGGATATATGAATATATGATTATTCTTTTTTTTTTTTTTTTTTTGGTGTTTGGGGGGGGTGTTTGGTGGTGGGGGTTGTTGAGGGTGGGCATTGTGTTATGAATTTAAGGATGATTTGAACCTTCTTAAGGAGGTCCTAGTTTTATTAGGACTTCTAGTAGTTTCCTAGTTTGGTTGGGATTGTGTTTATTTTAGAATTTTAAGCGTGTTTTTGTTTCGGCTACGCAGTGTGAGTGCGTATTTGACTACCTCATTGTTAAGGTTTTATTAAATACATTTTTGAAGTCATCAATAAGTCTTTAAAGGAAGACTTATAAATCTAATTGGATATTTGGAAAATTGAAGGGACAACTGCGCGACTTATCCAATGTAGATTTCCTCGTATTGACTCCATAGATGGTCATTGAACCAAAAATTGAGTTCGGGAGTTAGGGTACTATGGTCATAGTGAACCAAGTTCGCCCATTGATGGTCTTTACTAAATATTGATTCATATCATAGTTTTATGCAAAAGAATAACTACATAATATTTTTATACACCCTAAAAATAATATTAGTCTTGATTGGTTCAGGAAGCACATAAAAGACTATTTTTTAATGACAAGTTATTAAGCAATCAAGCTTACTAGCAGGTTGTCCAAATTATCTGATTAATATTAGAACAATTCCTTAGGTCTTGATTAACAATAATAACATGTGTGTGATAGAAAGTATGCAGGACAATCATAATAATATATAAAAATAAATAAGAAAAATATCATAGGGAGTTAGTATAATATACAAAACTTACAGTCACGGGAATACGTTAACATCATAAATAGAATGTTAGTAATTTCAATAAAATAAAAATAAATAGAGAAATAAAATAAAGGTTGTTAATTTAGTTGACCATTAGAAATTATATGACCTTCTGTGGTCGTTATATGTAATTATGTATTAGCCGAAGTATATTGATTTGTTTGTTTTGCAAAAGTTGTATGCTGTATCCCGTAGGTGATATCAGATGCAAGTCTTTTGTTTCTTTGTAATATTGATGGTTAGGGAAGTATGAATTATTAGGCTTTTAAGTGATGGTGGGGATTTGATGATGATGATGTGGCGTTGATTAGTGGTGCTGATTAGTGGTGGTGTGATATCACGATGATGGTGATGAATGGAGTTTTAAGGAGAGTAGTAGTAGGGGACTAGTAGATTTTATGATCAGATGAATGTTGGGGTATGGATTTTGGCGTGGAGTGAAGAAGTGTTAGAGGGATTTGTGAGTTGTGATTAATAAAGGTGAGTGAGAATTGTTAGGACTTGGGAGTGCCGTAGGTTGTGTGTGAGTTTGCCGTGAAGTATGAGATGGAATTGGTGTGTTGAGTTATTAGGATGGTAGGGGGTAATATATAGTGGTTATTAGGTTTAGGTAGTTGGGATGCAATAGGTTTTAGAAACTTAGTAGGTCTCTAAAAGATTTATTAAAAAGATTTTATAAAAGAGTTAGATTTTTTTTTTTTTTAATTCGGTAATTAACTGGCCCAAGCAAGGGTCAGCCCTCATAAGCTAGGGGGGTAAAAAGGGGGATCCCAACCCATAAGGAAACTTCAAGAGATTGAAAACTGGGAATTTATACCCAGAAGCAAATATTTACACAAACTCCCCAAATTGGGGTTGATGAGAGTCGAACACCAGACCATAACGTTGGGAGGTGCGAGCTCCAACCATTGGGCTCCCACAAGATTCTCTATAAAAGAGTTAGATAAAAATATTTAAAAACATTTTGGAGAAAGATTAATTTTTTATAAAAGATATTTTTATTAACAAAACTAATTAATATAATTAACTAATTCTATTAATTAAATTGTGCTACAAATGGGGTTTTAAAAATTGAGCTTTCATAAAAAAAACTATTTTTAAAAGGTTTTCAAAAATGGGCTTTTAAAAAACTTATTTTAAACGTTTTAGAAAGTGGGCTTAGATAAAACTATTTATAAAAAAAGGTTTTGCGAAAATGGGTTAATAAAAAGAGTTAGAATATGGTTTTGTCATACAAACATTTTATTTTAGACTCGTTCTTTATTCTTTCCTCGATCCGGACTAAATAGAGCTGGATATTAATCATCACATGGTACTAAATGGGGAGATGTGTGTACAATGTGGAATACGTTTACTCCTTTAACCTTGTTAGGAGTCGTTTAATTATAGTCTTAGTAGGATTAGGAGCGCTTTATAATTGCCTATATAGGGACACTAACAAACAAGAACTTAGGACTGTTCTCTCTCTAGAAACCCTAGAGATTTATCTCTCGTTGCGAGAGTGACCTCACTAGCTGTGAGGTTTCAATACCCAAGGCGCCGCTTTTCTCGGCCGACATTCTCTGTTTTTGCTTCCCAAAGTTTCCTTTCAACTCTTTGCTTATCCCAGGTGGATCGCATGCAAGTGAGGTAACAAGAACATCTCACATATAATAAATCACAAAAAACGTATTATAAAAAACATCACAAAACCCAACTGCTTTCTCGTCAAGTTTTTTCCTTTGAGGCGGTGCAGTTTACGATCATTATCCTTTGGTTCTGGTAGGCTCTTGAATTTCATCTTCTGTTCTTCCTCGCTTTTTCTTTACAAAAACATATTTATGGTGTGCAATTTCGTGGAATGTAGGTAGTGGTTATGATCGATTCGATAGAAAAGAAAATCTGCAGCTCTCTCTCCAACCAGGTTAGTGCAGCTGCAAAGTTCCTCCTCAATTCACAGTCACTTGCCTCTGTTGCTTATTTCCTCTACTGCGGCATAGTAAGGGGTTTCTGCACTTGGGTTTTGTACTTCACTGTCACCCGAAAAAGGAATGGGTTTTTTTTATAACAGTAAATCTTTAAAAATAGCTGAAGGAGAATTTATGGAACCTCCAAACCCTAATCAATCTCCCCGTTGGTTTAACCATAGAGTGGGTCTCTTAGTACCCCCTCCTGTGGTTTCTCAAACAGAACCCCTTATCAACTGGGACTTGACCGTCAGAGGAATGTTTGCTGGTCACCCCCCCTAGTCAGTCGGTAGTACAGCATGGTCTCTCAAAGGTGGGTGTGTCGAGCTCCGATTCACATTCGTAAGTTAGGGGCCAACTTCATTTTTTTATGCTCTTGTGCTGGTGATGCTCATGCTTTGCTCCAACAACACACTGCTATTATAGACAATCGAATAATCAGTTTTCATCGCGGTTTTGGTGACTTGATTCTTACTTCTCTAAATTTTGCCACCGCTAAGCTTTGGGTTAGGGTTGTCGGGCTTCCTTTAAGTCATTTGAACGTGGATTGGGGCATGCAAGCCCTAAGGCAGGTGGGTCAAGTTGTTCATATTGAAGCCGATGAACATGCACTTATTTCAGAACCGGAGCTTCGTGCTCAAGTGTTGGTCGACCTGTCGAAAGCTTTAATTCCATGTTGTTTTGTTTCCACTTCTTCCTCCCAGGTATGGGTTTTCTTTAGATATGAAGGTGTATTTAAATTCTGTAAGAAATGTAGTTTGGTGGATCACTATACTAGTCATTGTCCTGGCAATATGTTTAAAGCTCGAAGCCGCATTTTGTCTCATCTTGGTCACCTAGCTACAAATGGTTTGTCTATTTCTTATGGTCCCAGTTCTCAACCTCTGTATACTAATATGATTGAGGGCCTTCCTGATCGTTTTCATTGTCGTAACACTCGTGTTGATTTACATTCTTTTGCTGAGTATGATGATAATCCCCCTGCGCCGGAGACTAACATTGAACAGGATGAGCATCACCATCTTGTTGTGAATGAAGACAGGGTTCAAATACATGTCACTGTTTCAAGTGAAGCTACAGTAAGTGCATCATCCTCACCTTGCAATTCTCATTCCACTGCTGGGGAAGCTTCGCATCATGCTATTCATGATTTAGGGGAGGCAGATAGTTCTCAAAATCTGATCAGGAGTCAGCCAGTGCACGGATCCAACAGGCCTGATGATTCGCCTCAGACTTTTCAACCCAGTGCTTTCCAGCGATCACTTTTAAGTCAGAAGGGTAGTGCTTGTCATATGCGGGATTCATCATTATCTGCGCCAGAAGATCAGGTTATGTCTACCCCGGGTTTTAATAGACACTTTACTTTTGACCCTGGTGAGTGCTCCAACCTACCTCTTCCACAGGGCGGTCATCGACATTCAGCGGAGGGTGCTCCCACCCTGGATCGGACTTTCTTGACCTTGGGGAAGCATAAGTATACTAAGCCGCGGATTACTGTTGCTCCAGTTACACAATCCTTTCGTTGGTGAGTTTCTCCTTAGCGTGCCAGTTCTTCGGTACATTCCTCTTCAGCGACTCTGCATCATTCTGCTATGGGGTCTCGGATATATGGCAGGGATAGTCCCACTTTGTTGGCTCAGGTTGTGCGGCGACCTAGGAAACAGTTTCGGCCTCTTGCAAGTTTGTCTGCTTCTTCTAGCTCGATGATTAGTGTTTCCACTACCCGCAAGAAAAGGCCTGCTACTCATTCAGCACCGACTGATCACTTATCATGGTCTTTGAAACGTAGCAGAAAGATCTATCAGACAGTATTGTCTCATGAAAACAACATGGCATGGGATGCGGCTGATCCAAATCAGCCTTTATCGGAATGATGAATATTCTCTCCTGGAACTGTCGATGGTTAAAAGCCAGTGGTAACCCGACAGTTCCTTATATCTTGTGGCTCTTGTCTCAATACTCTCCATGTTTTTTGTTCCTTCAAGAAACTAAAACTAATGTTGCTTATGTAGAAAATGTATTTCACAGGACTAATCCTACTTTCGTTTGTGGTGTAGATGCCCAGGAGTCAAGGGGTGGCGTTGTTCTGTTGTGTTGGGGGCCCTTTGACGTTGATGTTATATGTAGGTCTAGGCACTTTATCTTTTGTAATATAGCTATGAGAATTGGGAAAATAAGGCATCTACTGTTTTTGTATGGCGAGTCGCAGCTTCAGCATCGCTCTAGTTTATGGCACGAACTTCAAAATCTTCTTCAACATTATCAAAACTTCCTAGTTATCGGAGACATAAATCAAGTTGAGAAATTCAGTGATAAAGTGGGGGGCTCCAGCTTAATTAGGGGTTGGGAGGAAATCATCAACTGGAAGCATATACTCAATCTGCAAGATATTCCTTTTTATGGCCCGAGATTCACATGGGCTAATAATCGCGAAAATAACGACTTAATCATGGAACGACTAGATCGTGCCTATGCTTCTCCAGATTGGCTTGAAGAGTTCCCTAACACAGTAATTCGCAATTTTCCCATTACCATCTCTGATCATGCTCCGATTCTTCTTCAAACAGAGCCTCCCATATCAAAAAATCGTAGTCCGTACCAAATTGAAAGTTGGTGCTTACAACGACTAGAAATTAAGTCCATTGTTCGCGAAATTTGGAACTTACACATTGCCGGGTCACCTATGTATACCCTCTCTCGGAAGTTGCAGATTACTCGTGATCGACTAAAAACATGGTGCCTGGATATACGGCTTTTTTGGGGCATTAATTGGTCAACTATTATGTCGCAACTCCAAAGCGTGGGTTCAATTGTGGAAACTATTTCTCAGGGTCAATTTTATGGGGTGCGTCATCGGGCTCTCGTGGATGAAGCTTCTCTTGCCTACGCCTACGTGAGGCAACGCCTTGAAGATCCAAATATTAAATTGGGTGAGCTTCCGTCTTCCTTCCTTTTTAATCGTATAAAGCAAAGCAAGAGACGTAATCATATTTATATGCTTCGAGATGTGAGTGGAGTTTGGTTGGATGATCAGCAGGCTATTGCAACTTTAATTGTGAATCATTTCAAAAATCTTTTCACTCCTTCTGCGCCAGAATTGGTCAATTCCCAAGGGCATGCTGAAAATATTGATTTAGTTCTGCGGGAACTACATCTCCCAAGCATATCAGTAGATGATGCTGATGCGCCTCTAAAGCCTTTTTCAGATCAGGATATTGAGGAAGCTATGTTTGATATTGCAAATGATAAGTCCCCTGGGCTAGATGGGTTCTCTTCGGAGTTTTTCAAGGTCTATTGGGCTACCCTGGGGGCTCATGTTATTCAGGTTGTTAATCGCTTCTTTGTAACAGGCCTTATATTGAAAGAATGGAACAAATCCCTTCTGATTCTTATTCCAAAAGTGGACTCTCCTGAGGAGGTAAATCAACTACGACCTATTAGCCTATGCAATGTCATTTACAAATGTGCCTCGAAATGCCTGGTTAATAGGATGAAACCTCTCCTCCCCAATTTAATTGCAAACTATCAGAATGCATTCGTTCCTGGTAGACAAATGGGGGACAATATTCTTATTTCCCATGAATTGATGCACATAATCAACAAGCAAAGATCAGGTATGCGTCATTTGGCCGCTCTCAAACTGGATATGAATAAAGCTTATGATCGTGTGAGTTGGCTTTTTCTTCTTAAAGTCCTTACTGCTTATGGATTTCCGGCCAAGTGGGTTCAATTAATTCAACAATGCATATCTACAGTTTCTTATCGGATCCTCATTAATGGTAAAATTACTCAACCTTTTGTTCCAAAGTGTGGCTTGCGACAAGGTGACCCCCTTTCACCATATTTGTTTTTGTTCTGTATGGATATTTTATCACGAATGACTACTTTGGGGACAGACAATAAGCAATTTTAGGGCATTCGTACTTGTCAACGAGGGCCGGATATCTCCTACCTTTTCTTTGCCGATGATTCGCTATTCTTTTTTAAAGCTTCAGAGGCTGCCTGCACTAATGTTAAGTCTATAATTTAACGTTTCTGCAGCATTTCAGGCCAAATTCTAAATATGCAAAAGTCGTTTGTCAAATTTAGTCCAAATATCCATCAAAACCAACAACAGGTGTACAAGGATATCCTTAGGATGGATTCTCTGCCATCTTTGGGTACGTACTTGGGTATCCAGGTGGATTTTCAAGAATCCAAGGTTCAACATTTTACTCCACTCCTGGACAAAATTTCAGCGAAAATTTCTCAATGGCGCCATCGCACCCTATCTCAATCAACGAAGATGATCATCATCAACACCATTCTTATTGGCTCTATTATGCATCAGTTAGCGGTGTTTCTCATTCCCCAAACTATTGTCAACAAAATTGATGGGCTCATTGCCAGATTATTCTGGTTTGGGGCGCAGAATAAAGGCATCCATTGGCTCAAAAGGAAGTTTTTACATCTTCCAAAGGGTCTTGGTGGTCTCGGGCTTCGAAGTGTAGGTAGCTTCAATGACGCCTTACTAATGCCAAAGGCCTGGCGCATTCATCACCACCCACAATTGCTTTTATCTCGAGTTTATAATACCAATAGGAGCCTTGCTAGAAGGCCTACTGCTTCTTGGGGTTCTCGGGGGTTATTCAAAGCACAACAGACACTCCGGGCGCATTGTGTTTGGAAAGTCGGTAATGGCAAGAAAATTTTGGCAGCACTAGACAAATGGGGGGATGGCCAGGTCCCAATCATGAAGGATGAAGTCTCTCTTTTAGTAGCAGCTAGACTTAAGGTAGCGGATCTTATCTCCCCTAATGGCAAAAGTTGGGCTACAAGGAAGGTTCGTGAATTTTTTGCTCCTTCTAGCGCTCGACAAATTCTGGGGTTAGAACTTCCTGTAAATCTAAATAAGGAAGATACTTTATATTGGCCAACTACAAAGTCTGGTGAGTATTCCACCAAATCAGCGTAGGCTTGTATTCTCAAGCGTCAGCAAAATGAAATTTGTAGCATGACAACTCCATTCCACTTGCTTTTCTTTCGCATTCTTTGGAAGTTGAACATCATGCCAAAATGAAAATTGTTTCTTTGGAAACTTTGTCAGAATAGTCTTGCGACTTCGGCAAATTTATTCCGGAGGCAATTATCTGAATCGGATCATTATCCGATTTCCCTGGGGGAAGCGGAATCCTGTCAACATCTCTTTAGGGATTGTCCTCTTGCTTTGGAAGCTTGGGGAATTTCTAATATTCTGACTCCGGATCTAAGCAATCATCAAACTCTCTTTGTGGATTGGATCATGCAGTGTACCCTACAGTTTATGCAGGAGGGCGGGGGCAGAGTAATCATGGAGGCTCGAGCTTGTCTCCTAGCGCTTACCTGGGCAAAAACAAATTTGTTTTCTAGCATCCGGCTTTTCACTGACTCGAGTGTGCTTATCCATCTTCTACAGCCTTCTTCAACGCAGGACATCTTAGTTCAACATACCATATCTGAAATACGTTCTCTGGCGAGCCAATTTAATTGGTGCCGCATCATTAAGGTCCATCGGGATGAGGTCGCTCCAGCACATGATTTGGCTAAGCTTTGTCGTTTATCTGCTTTTCCCTTTATGTATTTTTAATTTGTTTCGTCTCTTGTTGTATGTTTTCGCGTTGTCAAAAAAAAATAAAAAAAATAATTGTCGATATATACGATACATTTAAGATGAATAAAAGTCATACTGTTTGAGTTTGACAGTTGAGCATTTGCTTGTTTGGAAGTGATTTTCGAAATTGTTAGCATGAGTTATTGTGCTTTTTCCTTGTAATTGTTACCTCAAGAGCACCCTCTGAAGTCAGACTTTCGAGTCCTTCTGTTACTTTTTTGACGATCATAAAACTCACTTTAAGTAATTGAGACTTGGATTTAGTTTCACATAAAGTTGCTATAAGAGTAGCAAGATCTTATCGAAGCGTGTGGGCGTGCGGAATGTCCGATTCCATTGTAATTTGGTTCATTGGATATAAGACGTCCTAATCTTTCTCAAGACTAAGTTTCATAAGTTAAGGACAAGAAATGGAGCCACATAAATGGCAAAAATTCAACGAAGTTTTCATCCAAATTCAAGTAGTTTTAAGATAACTTTGAGTAATTGGTTCTCCTAGCTTAGGACTCGAAAGTTTTGTAATTTTGCAGATCATTTGCTATTCTACTAGAGTTCTTGAACTAGTCTATTTTCACATATTTTAGAGCGACTAGAAGTTTTTGCCTGTTGTGCACTACTGGAAGAAAGGCTAACTGATACTTCATATCCGCTCTGATGGGTCCCAAAAAGGACCAGTTAACATCAATTGATCAAGTTTCCGTGAATCAGATCAGTGAATATCAACTGACCCGGTGGGCCAAGCTAACTGGATCATCTAAGGTTTTTTGGCCTTTATTATCAGCGCGTGCTTTATCTCTACCTCACGGATCAGTCCTCACTCCTCTCATCCTCTCTTTTCCCCCCCTTCGTGAAAGTAGGGTTTTCCTCACCCCTCAATCCTCCTCTCTCACCACTAGATCTCCTCTTTTCCTTGCTCACCACCAAATCTCGTCGCTTCCTTTCTCGCCACCATCCACTACAAGAAAATCCATCAAAGAGGGCAATTTTTAATAATAAAAAGGGCAATTAGATAATTGCCTTGTGTAATAGTATCAAGAAAGGCAAACACATTTCCCCCTTGTTGGTATTCACTAAGAGGACAATTCTACCATTTTCCCCTCTTTGATATCTACCTAAGCGGGCAATTTTAAGTTTGCCCTCTATATTATCATGTAAGAAGACAATTTTACAATTTCCTTTCTTTAATGTCACCTAATAATGCAATTTATTATTTTGGCATATTTGGATATAATTAAAAGGGCAATTTTAATTTTTTTTCCCTCTTTGAAAAACAATTTAGAGGGTAATTTTATTAGTTCAATTACCCTTTTTAAAAACAACTAAGAGGAAAAAACAAAACATTTGCCCTTCTTGGTATAAGGAAAAAAACAAATAGTCAAGTACAAGTTATGATTTTCAGAGTAACTTAATTAGGGAGTAATCAAATCTCTTTCTAGAAACATAATTCGCGTATATGAGATCTCAAATTTTTTTCATAATCTCTATCTTGATTATCATTTTTGCTTACATCAAATCTCCTCTCTCATTTTCTGTCTCACTTTCTCTCTCTTAATCTTCGATTTCGAAAATTGTTCATCTTCGATTTCAAATTTAATCAATCGCAAATACTACTCACACTTTCATTGATTGTCGACGGATTTAATCTTCAAAAATGGTGCGTTCTCTATATTTCGCTCGTAGCTTAGATCTGATTTGATTATGCTTCAATTCGATCTTTTTGACCCAATTCTCATCATAATTTAGGTTTTTGTTTATCTTTTTAATTAATCTTTGAAAAGATAAAGTGAATTTCGTTGAAGTTCGATTTCAATAGAATAGCTCGATGCTACCCACTTACAAAATGTCGTTTGTGGATGTATCTAGCAGTAGACATTCTTTTTACCTTATTAGCATATTCTATAACATATATAATTTAAAGTCCGAAATTGATGATTGGTTTATATGCTTAATTTATGATTAGTTTTTAATAGTTTTTAGGTTAATTTAGGTTATGTTTCTTCATTTTCTTTCTTTTTGTGCATCTTCCCTCCTTTGCGCTCTTTCTTTGGGTGTTTGTTTTTATTTCAGGATTTGGAGCACGCTTGGAGGTTCTATGCACAAACCCGAGGCAAGGCATTGAAGAAATGGAGCACCAAGGACTCAAGGAGGTCGAAAGAGGAGAAGAAAAGAAAGGAGCATGCTGACCCGAGGGCCCGGGTGTGTGGACCCGCCCGACTCAGCCCAGCCAGCCAACACAGTTCATTCCTTTCAGTTGACTTGCCCGGGTCTGCTGACCCGAGGGCTCGGGTTCACAGACCCGCCCGAGTCATTTGCTTTGAGAAGTCACCATGATTCCTGATCAGTTGGCCCGCCGGGGTCTGGGGACCCGAGGGCTCGGGTCATCTCACCCGCCCGGGTCAGGTTATTTTTCCGAAAACTTTTTGCGACTTTCTTTGTTTTAATGCGGGGGCTGTTTTGTAATTTTCTGTTTTATTTCTTATGACTATATAAGAGGAACTCCTCTTATTTTAACTTAGGCAATTATTAGAGAGAAATTAGATCTTAGTTTAGCATTCAAGTTTAGAACAAAACCCTAGGAGAGAGAAAAGTGGAAGTTTGAAGCTTTTGGATCTCCATTCTTCATCTATGAAAGCTTAAAGTTAGTAATCTTTATTTATTTTCTTCTTTTCTTCCATTATTCTTGCTTATTTCATGCTTTGTTTGTTTAGATCTTGCTTTATTAGTTGATTATTTGCATTTTTCTCTTTTTCCTCCATGGTTATAGTGATAAAGTTATTTCAAGCTTTGTTTTATTTTATTTTCATAATGTGTGAGTAGTTTCTTACTAGGGGAAGGGATGTAACCTTCATTTATTCTTTGAATCTTAGATCTAAGTTAGGGGGTTAACTTTTGGGGTTGAACTTGTTGATCAAACTTGTTTTACTTAGTTTGTTGGGTGCTTGATCACCACTTAACTTGCATATTTGGAATTCCTAGTGAAAGATTGAGAGATGAAGCTAGGAATAAACTAAGTTTGGTTGCTAGACTAGGATCTCCATGAAAATAGGCATTTTCTAGTTTAGGGAAGCTTGATTAATCATGTTGTGCTTGATTTGGCTAGATTAGTTGCTCATGCCATGAGAATAGGTCATGAGTAACTAATCAAGCTCCTCTAATTAGCTCGAGAGAGTAATTAGAGTTCCTATAGGTGTGATTTTCCCTTTGTGATCCCCCATTTGTTTCCCCTTGATTTTGATTGTTGGATTCTTGGATTGAATGTTGGTGAATCCCCTAATCCCCTAGTTCTTTTACCCTTATTTTATCTCCTTTACTTGCTTATTGATTTACTTTGCAAATTTCCTAGTTTATTTAGATTTTAGAATCATTGTTAAACTTTCAAAAACCCAAAAATTGATTTAGCTCATTGTAGTTAGCTAATTAACTCTTGGTTTAACCCTACTTCCTTGTGGATTCGACCCTATACTAATCCTATATTGGGTAAATTAGGTTATATTTGGCGAGTATACAACGACCTGTCAGAAATCTAAACAATTTATTTTCTCAAACATGGTTGTCAAAATGATTCGTTTGTTGGTAAACTAGCTGCACAAGTTGCCAGATGAAAAAGAAAGTGTACACTAGAAGATAAGGGTGGAAATCATGTTTTTCCTGTAGAAAATAACAAGGAAAATAAACAATGTATTGGCATAAACTCAACTCCATTAAGTTGTCTTTCAAATAGTATCAAATGAATAACGCCATATATTAGTTTAGTAGCTTATACATTTTTTTTAATGAGACGTATTACCATATTTTGATTTAAAATTTTTTCGTATGCACACAAACTATATCAACTAATTTATTTTAGGAAAAATTGTCAAGAATAAGCCAACCTTTGCACGGTATTCTAAAAATAAGTCAGCAATTTGATTATCCTGGAGTAAGCTAACTTTGATATCATTTAAACTTGTAACAAGTCATGACCGGTTATTAACCTCTTTAACATGTTAAATGTCCACGTGTCACTGTCTCATTCGTTTATTTATTAATTTTAATTATATGAAAAAATAATATACAACATATTTTTTCTCCCTCTTCCATCTATTCCCCTCCAAAACCCAGTAACTCACTACCCTGTCTTCACCCCTGCCCATCAACACCCACCATCGGACCATCCCGTCCCATTTCCGCCACCCACCACCATCAATACCACTCCATCTCCATCCACAACCGAAAAACCATGTCAACATGAACCATTGTGGCCCTTCCTGCCACCTTTAAGTAGTTCACTACTTCATCGACGATCACCATTGCAAAAACGACGCCGGAATTTGTACGGACGTCGGAAGAATTGGGCTCATGGGGTTTCGTCCGGCGAGCCGATTCCCATAAATGCGAAAACCAAGACGGAGGAGAAGATGAAGATGATGGTGAAATTCCAATATTGAACTTCTTCCCCTTGCTAAAATTCATCGTTGCTGATCAAAATTTATGGGTTTTGTACTCTAATGACGGAAAAAGTGAAGTAGTGGGAGTATGATTTGTAATGATAATTGTATTGTTCGTTTTTGTGTTAGCATATGTGTTGTGTTGTGTTGTGCATGTTGCAAACAAAATTGAGGTATTGGTTAATTTGGGGAATTGATTAGTTGGATTTTGTTGGGCACTTGAGGAGTTAGGGATTGGATGATGGAAGTCAGGAAGATGATGGTTGTTGAATCTACACACTAATTCATTGAAAATTCTAAAGGGGTCATTTTTGATAAATGTCTGTTAAACGGGGAAGGATTGTGCTACAGAGGTGGTTGAGAAATGTTGGGGGTGGTGGTGATGAAGTTGCGAAGATGAGGAGGTTTAAGGAGGGTGGTGCTCGGAGTTTCGAGGGTGGTGGAATGAAGTCAGATTAAGGTTCGGGAAATGAGGTTCTTCTCAAGTGTTGGGGTTCAGCGAGGAGGGAGGGGTGGTAGAAGGGGGAGAACTGGACGGTGAGAAGGAGGGCCAGGTTAGGTTGTTTTAGGATTTGTGGGTGGCGTTCATGGTGATATGGTGGGGGTGGCTTCGGGGAGGTGGTGGTGTTTGTGGGCTGATGGGTGGGTGGGTTTCGGTGGGTTGGGCTGTAGTTAGGTGGTTTTGGGGTGGTCCATGGAAAGGATAAGAAGAGAGGGAAGAGAGAGAAAAAATCTAAAAATTACAAAAAAAAAATGACTTGTTAAACCGGTTACAAGTCATTTGACTTTTTATAAGTTTAAATGATATCAAAGTTAGCCTATTCCAGGATAATCAAATGGCTGACTTATTTTTAGAAGATCGTGCAAAGGTTGACTTATTCCAGGATAATCAATTGTAATATATAAAAGAAGATCCAATTTACTCATATCATAACAATTATTAAATAATGATCGTTTTAAAATTTGGGTTAAATGTAATGTGAGTCAACGCTATAGCGAGTAAACCTATTGATTTATTTTCTATTGATTTGCGACAAAAATAGATGTTAGTAAATGTTTTACTAGATATAATTCAGTTAAGCAAAACGTATATAGCTAGATGGGAATCTTGACAAGGAAATTACATAATGGTATTTCATATTCAACAAGTGCATGCCAATCACAAAATTTTGAGGATGGTTCTTATTAATCGTAATGTAAGAAATCTATAGCTTTGTTATGTAATTATTTATTTTATATAGATATTGTTAAATCGCTTCAATTATTATATATTAAGGATAAACCAATTGAGTGTATATATATGTAATTTCTTGCCGTAATGTAGAAGGGAAAAGCAAAAAAAATTCTAATAGCAAGTGACAAAACATACGATTTTTCTGGTGTGACTTTTAGTAGAATGATATAGATTGTGATATAAATGATATCTATGACTTTATACAAGATGGAGCCAACCACGAAAAGACCATTAGATGTAATTAAGTAAACCTTAAATACTATTAAAATTACTATTAAAATGATATCTACTTAATACGATTCATGTTCGAGTTTTATGCAGATAAATAACCAAGCAAAATGTCCATGCAATCTAAAAATTAATCTACGTAGCTTCATTCAACAAAAAACGACTAATTTTTTGATGATATGTTATTTATGCAAACAAAATTACTAGGAACCTAAAAGATTGTGTAAATTATCTAATTTAATATTGGAACATTTATTTAGGTCTTTATTTAGCAAAAATAAACATGTGCGGTGATGAATGCGATAAGTATACAAGCATGGATATGAATATAATAACATAGAACTAAAAATAAAAAGGAATGATTAGAGATTTAGAGAAGAATATACAAAAGCATAAATTATTTTAAGATCTACATCAAGAAAAGTATAGATTGTTAGTATAATAAGAAGTAAATTGAAATTGACCCTCAAGGATTATACCTTTGTCGCCTAGGTCTTGTATAACGATAGCACGAGGAGAAATCTTGAAGCTTGAAATGGATATTTGATGGAAATTAGAAGGTGTCTGAATATATGCTTGAAGTTTTTTAGAGTATTTTCGTGGTATGAGGGCGTAGGAAAGCATGTATAAAATTCAAGTAAACTGAGTAGAACACGAAGAAATTCATAGGAAAACTATTTTCAAAATCGGTGCGTAAGAGATAAAAACATCGTTGCGCTCGGCGCATGGCCATGCCCGCCGCGCGTGCACCTTGCACTAGCGCAATTGTTTTTGCATTACTGTGTTTCACTGACTGTTCTGATGTTGTGCTCGCGCATTCTATAGTGTGTTGCACGACATATCTAATTGGATTATATTTAATGATTCATTTTATCTTTGATTAAATAATATCTTTTGGATTTGGAAATCAGTTATCTTAAGGAATAAAATCTGATTTTCATAATATCTTTTAGAATATTTATTAAATAATTTATCAAGAATAATTAATATTTATTAAAAATATAATTAATTACCAGCAATAATTAATTGGGCTTTTCGAAAATGGACTTTTAAAATGCTACTTCCTCCGTTTCTAAATAAGTGCAACATTTCCCATTTTAGGAAATGTCATAATAAGTGCAACATAGCTCAATATGGAAAGTTTTATTCTTTTTATTTTCTCCAACAACTTAATTAATTTACCATCTACCAACCTAAACAAAACTAATTAATCAACCCACCCAACCCTCCCACTCATGTCAGCCACCCCACCCATCTCTCCTCAACTCAACCCACCACCTCTCTCTTTCCTCAACTTAACCCACCCACCTTGTCAACTTAACCCCTAAGCCAACAGCAACAGCACCAACCCGACACCACATCCAACACCACCAACCCGACACCACCACCCAACCAGTACCACCTTTTGTTTTCCAGATTTTTCGTACTATCCTCCTTCTCTCCTTCTCTCTCTTTCTATCTCCTCTCCTTCTTTTCCTCCAACTCCTCCTCTCCTTTCCAGATGTTTGTGGGTGTATCATTGTATCTTCTTTTTCGAATACAAGGGTTTTATATGTTGCTGCGATGGTTGTGGTTGTGGTGTATTGTTGTGACGGTGGCGGTGGTATGTTGCAATGTTGGTGGTGGTATATTCTGTTAGATCTATTAATAGTAGGACTAGTTTCAACTACATTGAATTTGCTTCATTAATAGTAGGACTAGTAAAGTACAAAAAATTATTTTATTTCAACTACATTGAATTTGCTTCATTAATAGTAGGACTAGTAAAGTCCCAAAATTCTGTTATTTCAACTACATTGAATTTTCTTCATTAATAGGACTCGCGATTCTACTTTTATCGCTATGGACTGTCCATAAGATAGAGCTCGTTCCTATCCTCTTGACCTTTTGCGCCTGCTTTCTTTGAGGTGTTGTACACCAGGAATGATATGGAATCTTCCATTTCTTCTTGCATAGAGCAAAGGTCTACTCTATCTTCAAACTCGCCTTTGAAGGAGCGGAAGCCTTTTAGGATAAGGATTTATATTGGCCTTCTAGCTAAGTCAAATCACAGTCTTCTCCCTTATTCGATATGGTTGAAATGGCGGTTTCGGGGGTGGTTTTCAAAGGGGATGGTGGTGGTTTGGGGGTGGTTCGAAGGAGATGGTGGTGGTTTCAGGGGTGGTTCCGAAGGGAAGGGTGTCTGTTTCGGGGTTGGGGGAGGCAAATGGGTGTTTTCCGGTGGGCAGGGGCGGGAGAGAGGGAAAAAGGTTTTCATCGGTGGTGGTGGTGATGGTGACGACGGTGATCGGTGGTGGCGTTGTTGTGGTGGATGGCAGGGGGAATGTGTTGGGATATAAAATTATTAGCTAATTAGTGTAGATATTTTATTTAATTAAGTTGTCTAATCCCTATTTTAAGTGTGGTCCCAACTTTCTCTCTCTAGGTACCTTGGTCTATGTGCCACTTCTCTATGTTGCACTTATTTAGAAACGGAGAATGTATTAATTATCACGAATAACTAATTGGGCTTTTAAAATTGGTTTTGAAATTAATAAATAGACTTTATGTTCATAAAACGATTATTTTGGGATTAGCTTATTAGATTGTTCTTCCTTAGATGCCCATTAGGACGACAATATGTTCATCATTATAGACATCAAATTTTGAACCCCTTTTATGATTAATGATAAAAATGAAAGTTTCAAATTCGAGACATACGTGTATAATGATCATCACCAATATCAGCTTGACAAGGGGTGTTATTGAGTCATTTAATGTCGTTCTAAAAATACAAATAAGAGCAAGAAAGAGACCTTCGATGATTTCTCACGTGAACCTTTATGCGCGGAATAGACGATTAGTTTTAACAAGGATTAAGCTATGAATACTTAGCAGGACAAAAATCAGAAAGCCACCGCGCAACAGGTAGCTTACTGTAACACCCCGACAATTCTCTTTTTTCTAAAATACCTTTTTAATATAAATCATAGAGAATTATCAAAGTATTATCGCCCGTGTGAAAACGTATCGGCTTATTCAAAATTTTGCAGCGGAAAACATAATAATAAACTTTATAAATAAAACTTAGTCAACAACAAAGTCAACTCCAAAACCAACCAACAAAACCAAAGTCGAACTTAAAACCAAACCAAATCAACTATGAAAAGTATAACTCAAAAGTACTATAAATAAACTATAAAAGCTTCCTAATCCCGAACCCAATGATGCATCATCTTCAAACCTGTAGATAGACAATGCACTATTAATCCCTAGAGACTGCTCACCAAAATGGGTCATCACAGGATCAATAAAACAAAGTCATGATCAACATACACAACAAAAGCACGTAATCAGCAAAGCTGAGTACTACATACTAAACAAGTAAACAATCCTAACATGATGCTAATAAATAGTAGGCAGGAATAAATAATAGTATAATAGCTTGCAGATAACTTTTACTGAACTAAACTTTAACAACATTCTTATTACTTTAAATGGAATAGACAATGGACCGAGTTGTCTAACTAAAACCAACCTTCCCTTTGGAAGACGAAATACGGGCGCGACTCCGTATTCCCATGACCTACGATATCGAGGAACCTTTTTAATAAAAATAGGACACAGTGATCAATCCGGCCCCAGAAAAAGCCATGGCACGCTCACCATGTACCCCAACTCCTATTTGTCCAACACTTCAGACATGCACTGGTCTAAAGCTATTGCTATCCAGTTTCATTTTACGTGATTTACCCGTTATTACTTGTTATGACTCACAAGTAAAACAAACATCATAATCAATCAACAATCACAAAATTTCATTTTTATCTTAGGATTAAATAAGTGATCACATAACTTAACAATCCAAGATTAATACCAACTTTAATTCAATCTTTCTTATTTGTTGAACCTAGCCAACAACCAAAATTACCTTTCATAGGTACAAAAATATCAACTTACCAAATAAGGCCCTTGGTCCTTATAAAGCAGTGAAATACTCAAAAGGGAACAATGATCAATCATGATTTAATACTAATAAATATATTAATTTCCCCATGTGAATTAATAAAATAAAGTTCCCAACCAACATGCTTGCATCAATCTTCCATACAAACATGATATAATTCTCATAATATAAATCTCAAAATCAACATGTTCACACAAAGGCATAAAACATGCATAATCCAACATAATAGAAATCATATATGAACTCAACATAGTCCTATACATGATACTACATAAATTTCCTTCTTAAAATCATGATACTACATCAATCAACACATAGGTATGTACGTACCTTGTGTAGTAGACAAACTAATAGGCCACTTTAACAGTCTTAAAAATCGCCTAGAGAGAATTCTCCGCCTAAAACAACCAATGTAAATTCATAATTAATCCTTCATGAATTTACAGCAATGATAAAATACTTTAAATCCCTCTAACACATGTTTAAAACCTTTCCCAATTACAAAACTTGGTTGTTAAACCTCCTAGCATAATTCTCACTACACTAGTGGTTAAAATCCATCATAAAACACCATGAAAACATTCTCTTTAAATTTCCAGCATTATAACATGAGTTAAAACTCCCTTAAAACATATTCAAACATGCTTAGAAACATAAAGGAAATAACTTTCATAACTTATAATAAACTACTATGTTTTTCTAACTTTCAAAACCCTAAAAATTCATGCTTTGATAATTAAAATCTACTTTAAACTCAAATATGCAAATCTAAATTTTATTTCTTCAATACATAAATTATATAACTTGAATTCAATAATAAATCATTAAACTCTAACTTTTAAACATAAACAAATCAACACAAAACTTTAAAAATAAAACTTTGAATAAAACTTGAGGAGGAAGAAAACAAACCAAAGCAACAAAAAGAGGAAGAAAGAAACGCGCCGGCCAAGGAAGAGCAGCACCGGCGGCGTACAACCGGTGACTGGTGGTCGCCGGCGAGTGGGGTGGCTGGCCGAATCGATGGCCGAGCCGAGCAAGAGAACCGAAGGAAAAGGAGAAAGGAAGAAAAGGAAAAAGAGAAAAAAAGAAATAGTGAGGGCCGAAATTTGAGAGGAGAGAGAAAATAATGTGTGGTGAAAAAATTTGGGGTTTATGGGGTTTTTATATTTTCCCCTTTGTGGGCTTAGGAAAAGGTAAATGGGCTAGGATTATAAGTCCTTTTTCAAATCTAAGAGTGTTTGGGCTCTTCACACCCAATTAGAAATCCTTTTCCAAATCCAATAAGTGTTTCAAACATTTCAAATACTTTTCAAAGCATGACTTTAATAAAATATTTGACTTATATAAATCATTAAAATAATTCCTTTGACTTTCAAATAGTCAACCTTTGAAGAAATAAATCATTAAAATACTAAAATATATTCAAATATAAATAACTATATATTAAAATATATTTATAAAATCCATAAATTTACGGGGTATTACAGTTTACCCTCTTAAAAGAAGTTTCGTCCCGAAACTTGACACGAAAACTCACACATTTTCAAAAGTTTTTAACTCAACTCCCATTGAAGAAATACTTGTGCCACTCATGTGCACTCTTTTGCCAACTTAAAACACCGTGTTACTCATGAACACATTTTCTTATGCGGCGAATCTATTTATTTTGCACCAACATGTGTAAATCGCCAAAATAAGCATAAAAATGCATAAAAATACCATAAAAATAGGTAAAAAGCGCGAAATTCTATCGCATTCTACCCCCCTTAAAGAAAATGAGTTACGCCCTCGTAACTCACCTCAAGGAATAAATCTGGATACTTCTTCATTTCAGCTTCAGCTCCCCACGTTGCCTCTTCAGACTCTTGGTTCGACCAAAGCACTTTCACGATATTGACATCCTTATTGCGTGTACTATGCACCTTCTTATCAAGAATTTTCACAGGCCTTTCCTCATATGTGAGGCTACTATCAATCTGGATCCTCTCAGGCTCCAAGATATGACGCTCATCAGGGATATAACGCTTGAGTTGGGAAATATGAAACACATCGTGCATCTTCTCAAACTCCATTGGCAAGGCCAACCTATAAGCTACCTTCCCAATTCTTTGCAGGATCTCATATGGACCTACATATTTGACACTTAATTTGCCCTTTTTCCCAAATCTCATCACACCCTTAGTTGGTGATACTTTCATAAACACTTTATCACCTACTTCAAACTCATCTTCTCTTCGCTTCAAATCGGCATAACTCTTTTGCCTATCTTGAGCAGGTTGAATTCTAGCTTGAATCAATTTCACATTCTTGACAGTCTCCTCAATGAATTTTGTCCCCAATACTATGTTCTCACTAAAATCATTCCAGCAAATGGGACTTCTACACTTTCTTCCATATAACGCCTCAAAAGGTGCCATCTTAATACTCGCATGATAACATTTGTTGTATGAAAACTCAATCAAATCTAATTGGTCTTCCCAACTACCCTGAAAGTCAATAGCACATGCTCTCAACATATCTTCCATCGTTTGGTTAGTCCTCTCAGTCTGACCATCGGTCGCAGGGTGAAAGGCAGTACTCATTTTCAATGTTGTCCCAAGATTTAACTGGACCTTTTGCCAAAAATTCGAGAGGAATCTCGAATCACGACCTAAAATAATATCGGTTGGAACCCCATGCAATCTCACTACATGCTTAACATACGTCTTCGCAAGTTGCTTCTTCTTCCATGTCTCTTTAATTGGAATGAACACGGCCGACTTCGTCAGACGGTCCACAATAACCCAAATAGTATCATTGGCATTCCTCGTCCTAGGCAAAGCAGTCACAAAATCCATTGAAATGGAATCCCACTTCCATCTAGGAACCTCTAAAGGTTGAACCTTCCCCATGGGTCTCTTATGATCTATTTTGACTTTCTGACAAGTTAGACACTTAGACACGAACTCGGCAACCTCACGCTTCATGTTTGGCCACCAAATAGATCTGCTCAAGGTCCTTATAAAGTTTGTCACCCCCAGCTTGCACAAAATATGGAGTATTATGCCCCTCATCCATAAGACGTCTCTTATGCTCATCACATTTTTGTGGTACACACCACCTTCCCTTGAACCTCAGACTACCATCATCATGGATCTTATTCCTTACCTTGCCTCATCTTTTCCTTAATCTTCTCTAGGTGCTCATCCCCAACTTAACCTTCTTTGATCTCATCGAAAATTGACAACCCCAATGATAAAGCACTCAATCTTGCCTCGATCTCCCCAGGGTTTAAGATTTCTAGGCTAAGTCTTTGCATATCTCGACACAACCCCTCAGGAACTACCAAGGCATTCATGCTATGACTCGACTTCCTACTCAATGCATTAGCAACTACATTTGCTTTCCCCTCATGATATTGGATGTCTAGATCATAATCCTTTATCAACTCTAACCATCTTCTCTGCCTCATATTGAGGTCTTTCTAACTGAAAATGTACTTTAAACTTTTACGGTCAGTAGAGATCTTACAGGCTGCCCCATAAAGGTAATGTCTCCAAATCTTCAAGGCGAACACAATAGCGGCAAGCTCTAGATCATGGGTAGGGTAATTAGCCTCATAAGGTTTCAACTAACGCGACGCATACGCGATCACCTTCCCATTCTGTTGCAACACACATCCCAAACCATTCTTTGAAGCATCACTATACACCTCAAATCCCTCATTCCCATCAGGCAGGGTCAAAACAGGTGCGGAGGTCAAACGCTCTTTTAAAATCTAAAAAGCTTCCTCACACTTCTCACTCCACTCGAATTTTGACTCCTTTTTCATCAAATTGGTCATTGGCCTCGCTATCTTCGAGAAATCTCTCACAAATCTCCTATAGTAGCCAACTAAACCTAGGAAACTTCGGATATCAGACACATTCTTTGGAGTAGGCCACTCACTCACAGCTTGAATCTTAGCAGGATCTACAGAGACTCCTTCCTTAGACACATAGTGACCCAAAAATGCTACTTTCTCCAAACGAAACTCACACTTAGAGAACTTGGCATACAATTGATTATTCCTAAGCGTCTCCACTATAATCCTCAAGTGCTCATCATGCTCTTTTTCATTCTTCGAATAAATCAGGATATCATCAATGAATACCACAACGAACTTATCTAAGAACTCATGAAAAATCCATTCATCAAGTCCATAAATATGGCAGGTGCATTGGTTAACCCAAAAGGCATTACAGTGAACTCATAATGACCATAACGAGTCCTAAACGCAATCTTAGGTATATCCTTATCAGCTACCCTCAACTGGTGATACCCCGAACGCAAATCAATCTTCGAGAACACGCTTGCTCCATTCAATTGATCGAATAGGTCATCTATCCTAGGCAAAGGATATTTGTTCTTAATGGTTACATTATTCAATTCCCTATAATCGATACACAACCTCATACTCCCATCTTTCTTCTTAACAAACAACAGGAGCTCTCCAAGGTGATGCACTAGGCCTAATATAACCCTTATCGAACAACTCTTGCAATTGCGTCTTCAAGTCACTCATCTTAGGAGGTGCCATTCTATAGGGTGCTTTAGATATAGGTGCAGTTCTAGGAACTAAGTTTATGGTGCACTCAACAGCTCTAGCAGGCGGCATGCCCGAAATCTCACTTGGAAATACATCCATAAACTCATTCACAATTGGAACATCCTCAATATTTACCCCAACTTTTTTACTCACATCTTGCACACTATAGAAAAATAGCTCACACCCTTCTTCATTAACTTCTTCACTTGCATAGCAGAAATAACCCCAAAGTTCTTGGACTTCCCAAAACGTCTATACGAGGTCCCAAAGTGTTTCTTAAAACTACTTTTTGAACTTCACAGTCTATCTTGGCCTTGTATAAACTTAGCCAATCCATCCCCAGAATTAAATCTAGGTCTCCCAGATTAAACTCTATCAAATCAGACGGAAAAAAACAGTCTCCTATCTTCAGAGGCAAATTTTTAAACAACTTGGTACACCTTATGGTCTCACCCGTAGGTATACTAACAGCAAATCAATCACCTCAAAATCTACTAACTCTAGACTTTTAGTAACTAATGACGAAACAAAAGAATAAGTCGCCCCCGAATCAAATAACGCTTTAACTAGCACGAAGTTAATAGAAAAAGTACCAGAAACTACGTCGGCAGATCGTTCAACTTCATTGCGACTCATCACGAACAGTTTACCCGGAACCTTGTTCTGGTTGTTGCTCTCACTAGTAGGCTTATTGTAGCTTCCTTGGTTGTTCTGTGCCCCTACAGACTTCGAACCCTGATTTCCCAACTGGTTAAATCCAGACCTCACTTGGTTACCACCCCAATTGCCATTTTGCTCTTTCTTTTGCTTAGCAAAGCACTCATACTCCCTATGGCCCTTCTTTTGGCAGTAGTTACAGGTCACTGGGTCTCCCTTGCAGTCTCTACCAGGATGGTTATTACTGCACTTCTTACAGTGGTACATTCTCTCAGATTGACCCTTATTGTTGTAGCCCTGATTATTCCTCCCTTGGAAATTCCCACTCCCATTCCTGCTCTTCTTGAGATTCCCTTAATTTCCCCCAGCATTGAGATCCTTTCTTTTCTCACCCACTACATCATTCTTCTTATCACGCCTCGACTGAAGACCATAAATGTGGGTGGCTCTCCCATATACAATATCTAGGGATGAGAAAGTTTCACCTCCTAACCCTAGCTGGATTTCCTCAGTCAAACCTTGCTCAAACCTTTGAGCCTTTAATTCCTCAATGGCTACTAGTTAGGAGCAAACCTCGACCGTGCTATGAATTTGCTATAGTACTTAGAGATGGTCATACTCCCCATCCTAAGGTTGATAAACTCTTGGGCTTTCTGTTTCCTCATAAAAGCAGGGTAAAACTTCCCTCTCAAGGCAGTAACAAAAGAATCCCAATTGAATCCCTCAGCAGCACTCAGCCTAGCCCCATTTTCTCTCCACCACAAATCAGCTTCATCCTTTAGGTACAACACAGCCTGACCTACTCTCATATTCTCAGGACAGTTCACAACCCCAAAGATTTTCTCAAACTCCCTAATCCAGTTCTCTAAGAAGGTAGGATCAACTTGCCCCTTAAAGTATGGTGGTTTAACTTTGGCTGGTCTCTCAAACATGTCCCTAGCAGAATCGGGACGCTCAGATCTCTCCTGAGTCAATCTCTCCGCCAAAAGGCGAATAGCAGCAGCTAAATCGTTATTGTTGTTTGCCATTCTAGTGTGCGACCTGAAATTAACATACTCTACTTTAGGTTCGATACATAACTTACATGCCATTTTCTACGAAGGCAACATTTGATTTGACCATAAAGATCGCATCAACAAACAATTTCTCATGAAGTTACAACAATATTATAGAATAATCATCATCAATCTTCCATGAAGAATATTCACATCAAGAACACACAGTTTAAGAATCATGAATAAAATTCAATCATAAAAAATAAATAAAATATTCCCATTCGCTTGCCAAAATAAATTCTTGCTCACTTGGATAACTAAATATTTAACTTTTATTCCTCAAAAGGTGCTAATAACAAAAAAAAAAAATTTAAACCATAATACTATACTTTTCCTTAAATAAAATAAAGGTACTATAAAATAAATTTAAACCACTGCTGGACGAATTATCCAACATTATTCTTTAAAGCATAAATAGGTAAATAATCTAAGGTGAAACATCATTAGTCTTATCCTTTGATTCCCTGTAGTTCTCTGGAGTGAAAAGCTCATCTACAAATTCATCAATGTCTTCAGTATTATAATAAACATATCTTCTAAATCTCGTGGATCTTCGTTTAGGTTGAGGGTCCTCTTCTGACGCAGAATCACTATATGGTCTCATAACAGTGTGGTAAATATCACTTATGGTCTGTCCTCTAGCACGGTCAAACTCATGAAGAATCTCATCATCACTATCAGGCATGACTGCTCTTAATACATTACGCATAATGAACTCTAGTTTGGTGTAGTTATCATCATCAGACTCATAACCTCCATCACTCTCATCATCACTCAGCACGATAAGGTTGTAATAGCTCCCTAATCTAGTATCTTCTCTTTCAGACATGGCTAGGAATTTATAACAATAAATATAACTTCTATAAATAACTGGTACTCTCACTTAACGTATTATCTCAACAATAACAATAAGCAAGAATAACCAACAACATAAAGCATAGGAATAACATAAACAGTTAGCAAGGAAGAAAAATATAAGGAAAAATGGATCACAATACCCCCAACTTTGGGCGGTCCGCTTTTAATACCCCCAACGTTGGATTATTTTATAATACCCCCAACTATAGGGGTGGTCCGCCAAAAATACCCCACTTTAACTTGTGACCTGCTGTTTCGGTAAAAAAAACCCTTTTCCCTCCAATTGCTTCACCCACCCCTATTGAACCCCATTGTTGCTATTTTTTTCGATAATCAGTCTTCATCTCTCTCTCTCATATGCGTTTTACTATACAACGACTTCATCTTCTCAACCAAGTTTGGGCATTTATCAACAAGACACAATTTTTTATCTTTGGGGAAAAATTCTGCAACCTAAGTCTACGTGAGGGGTAAAGTTTCATCTTTGTTGCCGAATTTTGGATTTTTCCTTTCGGTTTTTAATTTCTTAAATTTGGTGTAAATTGGTTTGTATTTGGTGTAAATTGGTGATTCTGTTTGTGTTGTTGTTGTTTATTGGACTTTTGTTGATAATATGTCCTTGCATTACATTAGGAACCATGAAAAAAACAGTTATTGATGACTCTATTGTTACTAAGAATAGATTAGGAGTAATGCAGTATTTTGGGGGTGAAGCAAGAACATTTCCTGTAGACGCAGATGAGTTGTGTTGGTTTTATTTGGAGGAATCAGCACAGAAGTGTGGAAAGTACTCAAAGGTGGATGAAATATACTACCTTGTGCTTGGTAGTAGTACTTTTGAGGAAGGTTTGAAAAGGGTTAAATTTGATGATGAAGTGAGGGTGATGATTGAACTTGTACTGAGAAGTAGATGTATTGACTGCTATGTGGTCCATATAGTTGATGTTCCTGAAGTTGTTCTGTTGTTAGAGGGTGGATCACAACCCAGTGGGCTGACTTTTAATAGTAGTGTTGGACCACAATCTGGCCCCATAATAACCCAAACTATTAGGGCCACTAAATTGACTCCTAGGAAGCCTAAATCTGGCCCACATAAATGTGCTGGAAAGACTGACCCAAAAAAGGTGGGAAACATCAACAAAGGCAAAAGTTCAACTGCACATCTATCCACCTCACAACAGTTACAACATCCACCAGTTAATGAATGTTCAGAAAACAACCTAAATTCTGCACCCACTGATCCTCCTTCATTTATTCCTTTGAACACTCCATCATTTACTCCTTTGACTACACTCCCCTACTCTGTCAACCCATCTCCCTGGAAAACAACCACCTCCAACTACACACCAACCTGAACCTAGTACACAAACTCAACCTGGTGCACAACATGAACCAACTACAGAACCCTCTGATTACCATGTATGGTATGATGACAGACCTGACAGCATACTGAACTGGAGTCAGTTGTTAGGTGGCTATGAGACAGATGATGAGTGCACCAAAGATCCACAATATTATCCCACAGACTTTGATGAAAGTGATACTGAACTTGAAGAAGGTGAATTAGAGGAGGAGCATATTGAACTTAACGAAGATGGTGAGGCAGCAATAGATGACTTTGAGATTCCTGAGTATTGGTGCTAAATTCAAATTCTTTGGATTTAACAGCGGAAACAACAGAATTTAAATGCGATAAAAAATACAACAAAATTGACGAGGTTTAGCCAAACAAGCGCCTACTTCTTCCTATGCTAGTTTTCTTATTAATCAACTTAGAGTGACGAGAAAACTCTCACACACAAACAGCTCACCCCACATTATTCAAGTGTGTTGTTTGGCACTTGAACTCACAAGCACTCGCGAATGAACTCACAGACACTACCTAATCTCTAACCCCATTGTTAGAGATTGAATACAATCAGTTTCTCTCAAACACGTTGTCTTACAAAGCAAATAAAGAGTATTTCAAGCTCTATGGAATACACACTCAATTCTAGGAAACTGTTCAACGGTTCTCTCTGTGAAAGCTCTCAAATATACTCAATAAATTACAAGAGGGCATCAAGACTGATATGGAAACCTTAATTAGTATTTATAGGCAAAAGCCCAACCTTGAAGCGTGCTGCAAATCAAGATACCTAGGATATAGTATCTTTGAAAATATTTTTCCGAAAATATTTTCTAAAGCAACCAGCTCAATCACTCGACAAAGTAACTTGTACCTAGACCTATTACCCTGTTCAATAGTGTTCTGAATATACAACCAACTGGTTCCTATGTTCAAAACCCTATTGTTTCACATTAATAACAACACAAGCAATTCCACTAACAATATTATATGCAATCATTACATGAAGACTTAAGATGAACCAATAAAAGATCCTATACTATCTTCATGTACATTAATTCTTGAAGCTTCCCTTGA
The DNA here is from genome assembly GCA_947646795.1 of Beta lomatogona. NCBI lineage: Eukaryota > Viridiplantae > Streptophyta > Magnoliopsida > Caryophyllales > Amaranthaceae > Beta > Beta lomatogona. The sequence goes on from CANSNZ010000942.1 coordinate 2,042,058, forward strand.
ATCAACAAATCAACACTTGTCTTTTCCTCGAACATCTTCGAGAAAGACTCCTAGCTTCAAGTCTTGTAATGAACCTGTTTGCACATGTAACAACATAGTATAGCAAATAGTCCTTGACTGTTTCAGTAGACAATAAGGAATAGTTAGTATCTCAGCTGTTTCCTAACAACTCATAAACACCTGTAAGAGCAATTGTTTCCTGTAGATGTTTGTCATCATTCAAAACTCAAGGGACTCAACAAATTCCCCCTTTTCTAGATGGCAAACCCTTTGAAGTTGTTTGCAACCAATAAGTTAGTATAAACAGATAACTTCATTCAAAGCTAAAATAACTCATTAAGATAGGCTAATTGACACTGGACTCAAAAAAATGAAACAGTCAACTATTTCAATTGTTTCCTAAAACATAAAAAGAAAACAAGAAAAACTAAGACTTTTGAAATCAAAATCTAAAACTAAAGGCCTTTTTTGTCTTTTCTTATTTTTTTTAAACTAGAACCAAACTAGACTAAGACACGCTAAAACTAGACTAAGACACGCTAAAACTAGACTTAGGCGCTTCAACTTCAACCATTTTCCCCATATTGGAATCACTAAAAAGTACTCAAAGGTAGAATAATTGCAAATAAGGCATTGCTCTCATCTAGAAACAGTAGCATCTACTACCATTCAAGTTATCATGCTGCAAGAAATCAAGTTAGTCATGCAACTCACAATTCATAAACCAAAATGCAAATATTCAAGTACAAACCAACAAGAGTCAAACGAGAACCAGAATTACATGCAAAGTGAAAATAAACATGCATAAACAAATGACGGGCTCGTTATTAACATACCAAAAATACCTAAACTACCCAATATAGGGTACGTCAAGGGTCGAATCCACAAGAAAGTAAGGTTAAGTAAGGGTTAATTTGCTAATTACAATGAGCTAAATCTATTTTTAGGTTGTTTGAAAGATTAGTAATTATTCCAAAGTCTAAGATAACTAGGAGATTGGCAAAATAAATTAGCAAGGCAAATAAAGCAGATAAATCAAGGGTAAAGAAACTAGGGCATTAGGGGAATCACCAACAATTAATTCAAGAATGCAACATCAAAGACAAGGGGAAACAAATGGAAGATCACAAGGTGAAATCATGCACTTAGGAACTCTTAGTACTCTCTCGAGCTAATTAGAGGAGCTGAATTAGTCATTCATGACCTATTCTCATGGCATGAGCAACTAATCTAGCCAAATCAAGAACAACATGATAAATTAAGCTTCCCTAAACTAGAAAATACCTATTTTCATGGAAATTCTAGTCTAGCAACCAAACTTAGTCTATCCCTAACTTCATCTCTCGATCCTTCACTAGGGATTCCAGAAATGCAAGTCAAGTGGTGATCAATCACCCAACAAACCAAATCAAACAAGTTTAATCAACAAGTTTAACCCCAAATGTTAACCCCGACCCCTAACTTAGATTTAGGATCCAAAGAGTAAATGAAGGCTACATCCCTTCCCCAAGTAAGGAACTACTCACAAATCATGGAAATAAAACAAACCAAAGCTTGAATTAACTTCATCACCATAACCATGGACGAAAGAGAAAAAGGGAGGAAATAACAACTAATAAAAATGAGATCTAATCAAGCAAAACATGAACTAAACAAGATTAGAGAAAGAGGAAGTGAAATAAACAAGAAATACTTTTTTACAATTTTCAATTATAGAAATATAAGATATTAATTGTTAAAGTGATGTATTGACAAGCGTGAAAGTCAAACTGTTGCAAGTAAAAAGAAACAGAGGAAGTATGACTTAGGCCATGTTTAGTTCACCTTATTTTTACTGATCTGAACTTATCTGAGCTGAACTGATCTGAACTTATTTTTTCTGATCTAATCTGATCTGAACTTATCTTTATAAAACATATTATTACTAATATTATTATTACTTTGTATTTCATTACTAGTATTACTATTACTATGCACAACTTTTAATAATAATAATAATAATAATAATAATAATAATAATAATAATAATAATAATAATAATAATAATAATAATAATAATAATAATAATAATAATAATAATAATAATAATAATAATGATAATCATCATCATCATCATCTCATCATCTTATTTTATTATTATTATTATTATTATTATTATTATTATTATTATTATTATTATTATTATTATTATTATTATTATTATTATTATTATTAGTTTTTTTTTTTCTTTGAAAAAGAACACATTAGTATATAAACATACAATAAAAAAAAGAACACATATTTTAGGTACAAAACATATTGTTCATGGTAAAGAGAACATATTGTTCATGTCTAAGGTCCGTTTATAATAAGAATTTAGGAAGTAATGAAAAGAACATATAATGATAATAAAAAAAGAACATATATTGAAAAAGATACAAAATCTATTTAAAGAACACATTCTAAAAATAAAAGATAGATGTTATTTTTATATTGATGACTTGTTTGGATTTAACTAACAACATATTCTTTGTTATATCAACAAATTATTCTCTTTTATTATAAATAAACCTATAAATATATATAACCATATGATCTTGAATAAAATTGTTAAATATTCTTCTTATATCGTTGTCTTGTTCTATATAAACTTTGTTTTTAAAGATAAGTTGAAATCGCTTGTAGCATAGCTGAAAATTTTGAACGTGATGCCAACACCATTAGGTTATCCCATGCTACTCATATTTTATATAAACTAGTAACATATACTTTATATTATTCTGTCATTATTGTTAAAAAAAATAAACATCATATACTATTGTCATGTTCATTACAAGTACAACATAAAATAGAACATCGCATATCAAAATTGTTAATTAGAACAAATATAAAAAGAACACGTACAAATGCCAAAAGAACATTCTTCTTCTTGAACACAAATAGCTTCAAATAGTGATATCAATGACATTCATAATAATAGCAATGACATTAATAATAATTACCAAAATTAATAATTAATAAGTACAATAACGACAATAATAATAATCCTTTTGAATAAATGTACTAGTATATAGTAATTTTAATAGTAATAGTAATCGTATAAAGTACTATTAATAATAATAATAGTAATAATAATAACAATAACAACAACAACAACAACAACAACAACAATAATAATAATAATAATAATAATAATAATAATAATAATAATAATAATAATAACAACAACAACAACAACAACAACAATAACAATAACAATAATATCATTAGTAATACTAATCATCATAATAATCATGCTAATAATAACCATAATAATAATTTTTTAAATATAAGCATAATATGAACTTATCTAGTCTGATCTAATCTGAACTTATCTGATTTGATCTGATCTGATCTGAACTTATCTGATCTGAACTTATTTTTTCTGATCTGGTATGATCTGATCTGAAATAAGTAAAAATAAGGTGAATTGAACATAGCCTTAATAGTGTAATTTGTCATTGCAATAGGTATAATTTATCGTTGCAATAGGATAAAATGACCGTTACAGCCGTTGTAATAGGCCCAAAAACCGTTTCAATAAACCTATTGCAATGCCAAAAAATGCAACGGCTAAGGACCGTTGCAATAGGTCTATTGTAACGGCTTTTGGGCCTATCGCAATGGTCAATTGAAGGTTTGTAATTTCCCTTTAATGTTGTAGTATTTTATCCTTTATGAAATATTATCATTTAAAATCGAAAATCATTTATCTAGAAGTAAAAACTAATTTTTATAATATCCTTTAATTGATAAAATATTTATTAAAGATACAATTAATTAACAAGGATAATCAGTTGAGCTTTTCGAGAATGGGCTCAAAAATACAATTAACTATCTTGAATAATTAAATTGGGCTTTTAAAACTGGGCTTGAGACCTTTTAGACAGATAAATAGACTTTGCATTCTTAAAACGATTTTGGGCTTAGCTCTTTTAATTGCTCTCCTTTGGATCGGACCAATTAGGACGACGATATGTATCATCACCGGGTACTAAATTTGGGAGACATGATTACGTGTCTACAACTTAGTTATAATTATAGTTTGTAAAATGATTTTTGGTGCCTTAACGACACACCTAAAACCTCTTATCATACTGTAATCTAGAAGCTTACGACGAGTTCACTAATAAGTTTTCTTAAAAGTAAATTAACGTCATTGATACGTTGATGCTTTGATTATCATATTTTCTATACAACTTTGTGAGTATAAATCTTAACCCCTCTGTTCTTTTTCTATTGCAATATATAGTTCGAACACACTTTTAAAGGAAATTATAAGGGCAGTGGGGTTTGACAAAATAATCCATTTGATTGGTTGGTGGCTTATAGTGGATAATGAATGATGGACTTAGGTAGACTTAATAAGGGCAATGTAGTCCGGTTAGACAACTTTCGTTACCAAAAGAGAAAATGTTGCAATAGAAATGAAACTATCGAAATAGATATATGTTGCAATAGAAAAATACTAGAGGAATCATTTAATAATATATAGAGCTTGATTCCAATACACTACTTTTCAGATTTTAACTAGATGTTGGGTCCGAGCAATGCCACATGTAATTAAAAATGATTGATGTAATATAGTTTGGGATTGCCATTTTGTCACAAGCACAAGTCATAGTTTAATGGTATAATCATGACATTACAACGTAAGAGGCCACAGGTGCGAGACCTTTTATACAATTTTTGTGATCATTTTCTAAGGGAATGCCATGTTGGAAACAAAGTGGTACCACATCAGCATATGAGGTAGGGTGACATGTGGTGGCATATATAGTTTTTCCTCAAGCGTTTTAATAATACATTAGTTTTTAGTCCCGGGCTATGCCCCGTGTAATTATAATTTTCATTATTGATATTTTACTTTAAAAGTATAACACCAAACATTACTTGGTTTAGTAGTTCAAACTTTAGTATATATAGGTTTGAAATCATGGGATCACATCTTATAGCATGAATTTTCTAATTTTTTTTATTGTATGGGGAGTAGATGAAGTAAACACTCTAACGCAGAGTACCACGTACCACAGTTGAACGCCTTTTAATATATTAGTATATATAGATATTGATTGATATTGATGTACATCTTCTTTGTTGTTGACGTGAATAATTTTTTATATATATATCCGTTATGAACTGAGTAAAGCTTGGAGCTCTTGCATTAAGGTTTGCCTAATTCATTCTCGAGAAGAACATATAATTGTTCATACCATGAACAAAGTTCGTCACTTTTTATACAACATTAGTAAAAAAAATTTACACTATTTATCCTTTATACAACTCTAATAATTTCATACACAAAGAGATTAGGGGTAGTTTAAGTGGTGAGATTTCCCATCTTCACTAGTGAAGACTAGGCTCTAGGGTTTAATTCATACTCTAAGCAATTTGCTTGGGATTTAAGGGATGAGTTTGGGCTCAAATACGAAGGTTGGACCTTCCTCTAGGTGCGCACGGTACAAAATGACACCGTTTTGTTATGCCAATGAACATTTGCAATTTTAGAATGAACATTTGTGGGACCCACCTCAATTCTCTTTCCTCAACTTTTTCACCCTATGTGCGTTGTAAACCATTAAACATCTAGTTTACGCCAATGGACATTGTAGTATAATGAAAACACGCTATTGTTGATTGAACATTTGCAATTTTGGAATGAACATTGATGAAAATTTAGTGTAATAAACACAGTCTTTCTGTTGAATGAGCAATTGCAGTTTTGGATTGAACATTTTCGACTTATTCCAAAATTCAGTATGTTTACGAAGTTTCAAAATTCAAAATTGCCGCTGTTTTTCAAAATTCAAACTTCAAAATATGTTTCAAATTTACTATTGTTCATTTCTCACTTCATTCAACATAGTATTGATTCAAATTGTTAGTTTGTTCATCCAAGCTCTTCAAAATGTTCTTTCAAATTATCTATATGTTCATTGTGATGAATATTCATGTTGTCATTATTATTCTTTGTAATGTACAAATATAATTCTGCAATGAACAACAAAGATGGTTAATTCAAAATGTAGTATGTACAACCAAAATAATACAATATGTCCCATATATGAACAGCAGGGTCTAACAAAAGAACATGTATTGCTAACTAACAACTATTGAGTTCATTAAGAAGATATTCTTGCTTTTGAGCTTCCTCCCATTTTCGATTGATTTGATTTGTGAGATCTCGATACTGTAACGTATCATTAGTTGTTTGAACTAGTCAAATTGAACTGAGACAAGAAAGGAAAGAGCAGTAGTTAAAACAAAATTATTTAAGTTTATAATACAATAATCATAATTTTTCAAACATACAATTAATACATTTTAATAATACAATGAACATGCTCCCGGACACACAATAAATATATGACCAAATATAACGATCATGTGACTAAAATGATTTTAGGAAATACATGTTAGTAATACAATGAACATCGGCCTAAAAATGTGCACCTTGTACTTGTAAATAGTACAATAAAGATCACATAATCATACAATGAACTTCAGCCTAAAAATGTGCACCTTGTACATGTAAATATTACAATAAACATCACATAATCATACAAAGAACATTTGAACAAATATCAAACATTTATAGACAAATATTTGATAATTAACCCATCATTAATTCATATCATTTCGTTGAATACTCCCTCCGTCCCAGAATACTCTTTACACTTTTCTTTTTCATCTGTCCCAGAATACTCTTTACACTTCTATTTTTGGATATGACCCACTATTATTTTAATCCTTCTACTTTTTAAGCATTGGCCCACACTCTCCCTCATCCAAATAAAATAATACCACTCCTACTACCCACTAACTCTAACCATGACCCACACTCTCTCTCCTTAAAATAAAATAATACTACTTTTACTAGCTACTAACTCCTATCACATCTACTTTTCAATAAAATAACAATTGATAACCAAACAACAACTTATCTTCTAAAACTACGTGCATTGATAAGTGTCAAGAGTATTCTGGGACAGAGGGAGTATATTACAAACACATAATGAACATATGACTGAAATGCAACAAACATCTGACCAATATGTGTTTTAGCGAACATATGCTAATAGGACAATGAACATATGTCATAATTTATGTTATTAATGCAATTAATATGTGCCAAATACACAATGAACATATGAACAAGTATACCTAACATATGAACAAACATATGGCTAAATATAATAAACATATGACCAACACGATTTCAATGAATATGTTATAATAATACAACAAACATATATTTACCGTACAATGAAAATGACCTGGTTTTTGCTGCCTTTTTCTTAATGTCGAATTCGTTCATCCCCTTCATTCATTGGGCTCTCTTCTTCGTTCATTGGGACATCAATTGCAAGGTTGTTTTCACTTTTTCACAAACCACCATCAAGATCTTCACCATAAAAGAGGAAAAAAAAAGAAACGTAAGTGCAAAAGTTTTAAAAAAATGTTATATTTTCTTATCAAATGCATAGATCTAATACCTATGTTGTCGATTTCGCTTTGCAACTCGTTGAGTTCATATTCATGTACAAAAATTGTGCAAGAAAATGAAGAATTTGAAGAGTTTGATGAGAGAGGTTAGAGTGAAGTAAGAGAGATATTGGAGGATTTGGGAACAAGAGAGAGAAAGTCTCTGAAAATTTGTGTGGGAAAATGAAAGTAATGAATTCAAAAAATAGGTTTTATGTTTTTCGGTGTTCATTGGAGATCAACAGATGTTCATTCCGTGCGTCGTTGGTTTAATGAATCTTTGTTTTATGTTTTGTTGACCTACGTTTTGACCCATGCGCACCTTCCTCTACATACACCCGTGCGCACCATTGACGGATTGGAGTTTGGGGGTGTCTACTTGTATGGGCCTCTTGATGGCGACCTGTATGAGGACAACGCAAATGATTTTTAATTTTCATCTTTATTTTTTCCCTAGATAATGTCAAAGGGAGTATTAATTCCTCCTATGCGCCAAACTTCAAATTAATTCCGTGGATACCGTCCACGTAGGACAGCATGCTAGAAATTTTTTTTATTTTTATTTTCGGCAAAGCAATAGCGGTTAACATTAAGTTAAGCGGCTACTCAAGGTAGCGGTTTACGCGGGAAAACCGCTACTTGGAGTAGCGGTTTATACCAATCAAGCACCAACACAAGATAAACAACTCACCTGGAGCCACGCAGGCATTGTGCATCCAGCGCACGTGGCTTTGCCGCGCAAGCATGCGCTGCACGCACAATGCCTGCGTGGCGCCATCTTGGTTGTTTCTCTTGCGTTGCTTATGTTATGTAATAAACCGCTACTCTGAGTAGCAGTTTATATGCGTGCCTTATAGCTTGTCTTAGGGACACAATATAACCGCTATTTGAAGTAGCGGTCAGTATTAACCGCTACTCCAAGTAGCGGTTTTATTAAAAAATCAAAATTCTGGCATGTTCTCCTACATGGACGGTATGGAGGGAATAAATTCTAACTTTGACACATAGAAGGAATTAAACCTACCTTTGACATTATTGAGGGAAAAAATTTGGAAATACTTACTAACATAGTAACATGTCATGGGACGAATGTTATCTCCTATATGTGCCTCCTCGACAGGAATTAGGAATTTCTATCTTGATTCTTGCATCAGTTGCATGGGGAACCGGCTAACAGAAGAAGATAGAAAGTGTAGAAACACAAAGCCATTGTCCATTGATATAAACCTAAACCTAAACTACTACCCCGCCATAGCAGACAGCAGTTCCCTTGTTCTAAGCTCAAATGACATTGGCGCTTCTTCCTTCACGCTTTATCAAATGCTTCTCCTTCCCCTCTTCTTCTTCTCCTGCCACCACACTACAGGATATCGCCTCAGCTTCTCCTCAAGGTCTCTCTCTCCTTCTCTCAATTTCTGCAACTTAGGCTTGACATTATTTTAGGGGTGTGCTTAAGGAAAGGTGAATTGGGTATACAAATACGGCGCAAAAATATGTATTTAAGGCGATAGTAAGAAATTTTTAGGTTGGGGAATAGTTATCGACTTATTTTAATGGCTTTTGAGGATATTATTTGTCCTAATTGTTTTCTTAACTTACTGTAAGTGTTAACTCTTATGCTCTCATTGCACAATATAAGTAAGTTCCTGCTTTTTGAGTGAATTTTAGTTGCAAATATTCTGAATATGGGTGTTTAATTTTAGTGGTTAATGGGCCAAATTATTATTTATGTATAAATATTCGTTCCAATTGTATAATACAATTTATTTTTCTTTTTGGCATAGTTGGTTTGCTAATTGGCACCCAAAATTGTGCAAAGTCCTTGAGTTTGTGCTATAATTGAGATAGATTTACTGGTTTTTGTTAATTTGCCAATCTGTATTGTAGCTGGCTTGTGTCTTCATGGCTCCCGAGTTTGTATTTAAGCTACATCTTGCAGCTTATGATGGGAAAAAGATATTAATTTAGGTTTCATCTAAGGACTAGAAGTTCATTTAATATGTTGAGTTCGTTGCTACAAACTTAATCTTAAAAATTCAATTCTACTTGCGATGTTTGGGAGATATGGGGAATTGAATTTCTCTACATTGGTTGGAGGAGAACTTGCACTTGTTTGGTTTTTTTTTTTAATTAATTTGTAGAAATGTAAGAACTTAAATTTTCTTATGTAGTACATCATTAATGGTGTGACACACAAATTTAGAGCCTTGAGGAAGTCTGTATTAGGCAATAACTTAGGAAAGGCCATATACTGCTTCCAATGCAAGTCTTTGAGAGTTTCAAGCAGTTGCTATGTAAAAGGGGCAACATACTATGATTCTGTTACGGGAAAATGAGTTTGTCGTTGTCCTAACTAACTCATAGGGTAAAGAGTCTCGGTGTCCTAAACCTTACTATTCTTAGCGTCTAAGAAGCTTTCATGTGCCTAATTCGAACATGATTTTGAGCTCGACTGAAAGTCTGAAATTCAGCTTAAACTTAAACTTAAACTTAAACTTAAACTTAACCTTAAACTTAAACTTGGCTACTAAATAGGTCGAGCTTGAACATACTCTGCTCAGCTTGGCTTTTTTGTTCCTGTTTTTCCATGTGTACTCTAAATTAATGCATTCCCATCACCATGTCCATCAATTATATAATGAATTGGTTATTTCAATGAACTATGTGCGACCACTTTACAACAAATAAGAAGCATGAGCAATTTGATGGGTCCTTTTAATTTACTCCATAGTAATCCAAATGTTGGAATAGTGATGTTTGACTCAATTTGAGATGAACAGAGAAGGTTATAGGGAAGGCTTGTAGATGACCTTGTACATAAATGGTTACTTTAATGGAGAAAACTGCAGTACGCCTCATATGGTGATAGTCACCTGTAATAATTTTTTTACTTTGCAGGAGTTGCAAAGGTTGTTTTGAAAAAAGGAAAGACCCAACTCTTCAGGTATGGAAGTCCAATGGTTTATAGTGGGGCAGTTGATAGAATAATTGGTAGACCACCTCCCAAGACTGGTGAGATTGTTTTGGTAGCTGATGGAGCAGAAAAACCAATAGGGTGGGGATTGTACAATTCTGTTTCTATGTTTTGTGTTCGTCTAATGCAGCTAGAGGAGGAAGCATTAAGGTATCTATGGTTAATAATTTCTTGTAGTTTCCTAGTTTCGCTCCGCAGGGCATTCATCCCTTTTCGTTTTATAATGCAGAGATCCTACATGTGCACTCAACATGGAGAGCCTACTGGAGCACAGAATTAATGCAGCCACAGATTTGCGAAGACATTTGGGGCTCCCTTCTACAAATACAAATGCATTCCGTCTTGTCAATAGTGAAGGAGATAGGTTTGTTGATCAAAACTGAGGAGGCATGATGTTTTCTTTCTTGAATTCCTATGCACTTCACATCCCACAGTTCTTATAGGAGTGTCATGCTTAGTAGAAACTTGTGTTACCATTGTTCATTCAGCTGTGCTTTTCCTGTTTTCCTTGCTGTCTGTGATGTGTTCTCCTAAAATTGTTGTTCGCATTTTCTTCATCTCAGGTTGTCCGGACTAATTGTTGATGTGTTTGGTGATGTAGCTGTTGTTGCATCTTCTGCTGCATGGGTTGAGAGATACAAGCTAGAAATAGAGTCTTGTATCAATAAAGTTGATGGAATAAGTCATGTAAACTGGAGACCTTCAATTGACATACTAAAAGAAGAGGGTTTAGACCTTTTACAATTGAAGCATACACCTGCTTCTCCTCTTGCACAAGTAGAGGTATTTCCTCCTGAAGGAAGGCATAAACAGAGAGAAACAACTTGCTTTTCTTAATTGAAAATTATCAACGTGGAGAGAACTTGTTTGATTATTGCTTTGCGGTGCCATGCTCTCATTTGCCCTCATCAGTGAAGTGAGTGCAATCTTACTGTTAGATTGGTTTCAGGTCAGGGAAAGTGGCATTAAATATGCTGTTTCTCTTGAAGGACAGAAAACAGGATTCTATGCTGATCAGCGTGAAAATCGTCAGTTCATTTCAACAATTGCTGAAGGCAAGAGAGTCCTTGATGTATGTTGCTACAGTGGTGGATTTGCTCTTAATGCAGCATGTGGGGGTGCTGTATCTGTGACTGGTATATTAATAGAAATCTGGTTTAAATTTTGCACATATTCTATTTTCCCCTTTTCCCTTTTTCTACAGCACCCCTTACCACCCTCGCACAAAGAATAGGCACCTAGAAGGGCTTCTTTGCTACGTGTTTTGTCCGGAAAAATCTTCCAGTATAATATGTCAGATACACATTGTCTTGATCTATAAGGCCTAGTCTGAATGTAAAAATATATGCTAGCTGTAGAAGGTTCATCTCATAAGTTAAGCACATTATTTTTCGCCATCTGCTAATTGATGTTATTAATTTCTTCACCAAGACATCTTGAGGACTTGGACTTTTCTTCTATCACTTAAGCACGGTTCGAGATATTACTATAAGACTACTCACTTAAATTCAAATGTTTTATGATCATAGGAAGGTCTAAATTTGAGTATGAGATTTTTTGTGCACCTAGTAGTAATATTTTCCACATCTACTAGGAGTGACTCGGAAGAGGTGGTTTTCATGTTAGAGTGTTGTGTACCTCCCACCATCAAGCCTTAGTGGGAGATACTGGGAAGATAACGTTGTAAGGTGGTAAAGGAGGTGGTCTAGGCAACATTTTTCTAATCTTAAAGTGGAATTGTCATTAGTGGTCCAGTTGAAAGGAGGGGAAAATGAGTTTAAGGGAAGGAATACAATGAAACATTAGCTAAGCAGATATGCAGATGTTAATATGTGTGTTTTCTCTTGTTGTAACTAATCTTTTATTAATCTAAGAAATATTACTTATCACTAATCAGTGGATTTAAGCATGTTATCAGTGGATTTGGCTTGCATGTCAAGAGAATTTATTTCCTTTCGAACTGTGAAACTGACAACATAAATATGCTATGTACATGCAACTCAACCAACAGTTCTTGTAATGCTGATAGATTTTGTAAAAGGTAGTGTTTATCTATTCTATCTCAATGGTGTCGAACTCAAGCTTAAGGCTTTTTGGGTAAATGCAATTGGATAAATATTTCTCTGCATGACGGGCATTAACTATATTTGAGGCTTATTTTGGGAAAAGTGATTTTGTTAAAGGAAAAATTGACAAGAGCGATCCTAACTATGGCCCCCCTTCCATAAAAGGTCCCAACTTTCGATTATTCCGCAGTTGTCCCAACTTTGGGGGTGCTTTACAATAGCGGTCAACCTACTACAACAGGTAAACCTCCGAAACCACTATCCTTGCCACCCCTGAAACCACCACCCTTGCCACCCTATCCCCTGCGCTGCCACCCCTTCCCCCGCTCTTGAAACATCGTCCCCTGGCCCGCTGCATCCCCTCCCTCGCCCTCGAAACCTCCTCTCGTGCCCCGTCACCCCTTCCCCCACCCCTGAAACCGCCACTCTTTGCCTCCCCATCGCCGGCTCGCCGGTGCCCGGCCACCCTCTCTCACGTCCCTCCTTTCTCCTCTTCCCACGCAACTCTCTCTCTTCCCCTGCCCCTAGTCCGCTACTGCACCACCACCATGCAGCTACTACTGCCCCACGCCTCCACCGAAAAAACCCCTCCCTCGCCCCTCAAGCCCCATCCCCAGGAAAAACCTCCCCCGTCCCATAAAACCCTTCCCCGCCCCGAAACCCTCTCCCCCACCCCTGAAAAACCCTCCCCCGTCCTAGAAAACCCCTCCCTTGCCCCCCACCCTTTTCCCCATCCCCGAAACCCCCTCTCGTGTCCCCGGAAAACCCCTCCCCTAGCCCCCGAGACCCCGTCCCTTTAAATGCCTCCCCTGAAACCAACTAGTAAAAGAAACTTTTTTAAAAAAAATTTACCGCTTAAATTGGTAACCCGTCCACTTGGACCGTTATTGTAAAGCACCCACGAAAGTTGGGATTGTTGTGGAATAAATCGAAAGTTGGGACCTTTTATGGAAGAGCGGCCATAGTTGGGACCGCCCTTGTCAATTTTTCCTTTGTTAAAAGCATGAAATAGTTGGAGAGAAATTGTTATCTTGGTGCCAATTGAATGTCACTCTTACTACACCTCTACAGCCATAATTTCCTGAGCTTTTGTAAAAATGGTTTCTAATTTTTTTTGGGTGATGGAGGAAGAATTTATGGTCAGATTAACATGGATTACTAAGAATTTTTCTTTATTCCAGGCTATATATGCTAATTACTTGGAATTTTTTTTAACAGATACATGGATTTGTAAGGATATTCATTGAAATTGGACAATGCATATCTCTTAGACCTTAAAAAAATTAAGTTTTAGGTCTTTAAAGTTGATGTGTGATTGTTCATGGAGGTTACTAATCTGAGATAGTGGACGCAAGCGTTTTAGGCATGGGTTTCTTGGACACTAAGCTATCAAAACAAGGTTTTTCATGGAGTCCTACAACTATTAGGACTACAAGTGGGTCATATCTTCTCTGCTCACCTTACTAATCTTTCTTGGTCTACCTTTTTTTCCTCTTATAATGCCTTACAATAATTTACTCATATTTCCTTACTAGCACATCTGGATGATATGATTTAACATGTCCAAACCATCAAAATTATTGCCACCTTCTTTCCGTTAAAAAAATGATTTTCTGGTCCTGTTATGTATTTTACTCCCTTATATTTTTGTTCCTGTATTTTTCTAGCTTAAAATAGCATATATATATATATTATATTAAATTGCATTGTCTACACAATTGTATAATCAAGATCTTGGTCTTGATTGTTGCCCAAATTATTTCCAAAGATAGGCTGTATTAGATTTGGAGACATGCTCATTACTCTTGTCGCTATTCGTTGATGTCTGTTCTAGTGTACTTTACATAAGTGGAGAATTTGTCTTTGATTGACTACTTGACAAGTTTCTATCTGTTGCAAGGTGTTGATTCGTCGCTGCCTGCTCTGGAGCTTGCCCAAAAAAACGTTGTACTCAATGGCATCAATTCTGAGATAATTTCATTTTTGAAGCAAGATGCAACTGAGTTTATGAAGAATGCTGCAGCTCGAAATGAGACATGGGATATTGTTGTTTTGGACCCTCCTAAATTGGCTCCACGGAAAAAGGTCAGTTATAAAGTTTATCTATCCTCTTGGTTATTAGAAAATGGGAGATGAACTTGTCCACATTTTGTGAATCAGACATAATTGAGTTTTGCTCTCTCTCTCTCTATCCCGGTCTTTCTCTATTCTCAACATGCGTCTAGCATGGAAGGCCGGTTGCTTAACTCAAGTGCTCGTATCGGATCCTCGACATTCCGTCATGGATATGGACACTCTGACACTTCATTATAGCCCATGAAAAAAATTACAGATAGAGTCGGACAGTTGTACATGTATCGCCGGCCCCATGTCCGACATGAGTGGAGAAACCCAGGGGTTATGGTGCCTTGCATTGTGGCCGTAGGAGTTGGCCCCCCTTAGAAGAAGATATCTCTAAAACTTACAACTATTGTGCATACACTTGTTTTTCTATGTCAAATTGCTCATATCGCTGTTGGCACCTTTCTCATCAATGTGAGGTTGGTGATAATGCTGTATGGCATATGCAGACTCTACAATCCAAACACATGGTTGTCAAATTTTATTTTCTTGTCCTCCTTTTACGTGTAGACCAATTATGTTTCCGTGCGTGCGTGTGTGTGTGTGTGTGTGTGTGTAAACCACCCAGATTTAAAGCTCGAAGAAGTGATAACTCAGGGGTAAATGAATGAACTTCTTACTCACTGTTGACAACCTTACATGTGTTGCCCTTGATCATTACTTGGTTGTAGGTATTAAATGAGCCTGCTCAGTATCCTCTTTGTAGTGGTAGACTGGTAGTTGATGAATGTTAGATAATGCATTTCTTCTCTTCTTCCTTTACCTGATCACTATAGAACTATGAAGAACTATCTATAAATAATAGGGTGCTAGTTTTGCTGCTAGGCCGAGAATGGGACTCCCTCCCCTGCATGATTCCAAACTGAAGCCAAGAAAATGATAAGGTCTCATAAAGCAATAGCTTCATTAAAACTATAATCCCTTTCCAGCCATACACCAAAGAATTGCCAGAGAGGCACTCTGCCAAAGAATATTCCATTCCTTATCCAACATAGTTCGCCTGCCTGTTTGCATCATTATAAAATAGTTTATGAAAGGCACTTTGTCTTACCAACATGTTAGATCTGCATGGGCTTCTACAGTGACATAACCTACACCCAAGTAAAGCTGTTATATTTATCCTCTTGGTTTGCTAACTTGTAATTGATATTGATTAGATCGAAATTCAAGCTACAAACTTATATATCATCTGGGGACTCGACTTACAGATAGAAGCTGCTATAAGGAGATTGTTTACTTGAAGGCTTTCTGTGTGTTGCTATAGAAGAAATAACATGAGATGATATATGAAGAGTCCTCTAACTTGGTTTAACCAGGCTAGTAGCAGGATAGTGAAGTTCCTCTAATCCAGATCTTTAGGATTTCTCAGAAGTTGGATTTGCCAGAGTTTAAAAGACTCACTCTTTACAGAAACAAGAACATTGAAGAGTAGTGAATGCAGATCTCTACACTGAAGGAAGAACTGAGGAGGACAATCCCCTGTCCAAGACTGTCATGGTCCTCATGGAACCCCAGTTTTAACTCTTACATTATATCATCTTTGCAACAATGAAACTTCGACTTCTTGCTTGGAAAACTTCCATTTGCTAGAATAACTAGTGTAATCAACAGGGTATCCAATTTTGATTAATCTATACAGAGTTAAAAGAGTTTCCCTCCCATCAGAGGACCTACTTTGGTGTGCTTTGAGAAGCAGTAGTAAGAAGTTATGCAGCAACCCCCTCGCTCCTAGTAAGAACTATATCTGACTTTCTGTATCATTGATTTGGTCTCTGGTTGCTATGTTTTTGTTATGCAACAACCCTATCACCCCAAACCTTAGATTTGTTTTACCTATGCTAGGCATCAGGAAAAGAAGGATAAGCGTATAGTGGGAGAAGCAATTTAATTCTGTTAGCTTCACTTTGTGCAGCAAGTTAGATTGCAGGGTCAGCACGTGGACATTATGAATGTGGGCATCAGAATTAGAAGGGAATCATCCAGAAGTTTGTCATTTTCCTTTCTTTGCTAAGAGTGTCCAGCCATTCTGAGGTTGGGGGTTGTGAAGCTTAGTTGGTAATCTAATAACATCAATATTACAATCTTCTAACTGTTACTTTATTCTCTTAACTTGCAATTCTCTTATCTTAATATTTCCACTAAGAATCGAATCTAAAACAATTTTCCTTCTTCATTATGATTTATGTTGATAGTCTTCAGGTTTAGGATCAAATTCCGTGCCTGTTGCAGAATGTATCAGACAATTAGCTGTTATCACTCATTACTTTGGCGACAACTTCTTTTTAGAATTTGTAGCCTTTGAGTAGCTCTTCATTTTTTTTGAAGTGTTAAGTAGCTCTTTTTTGGTGATGAATGTATTTAATTTCAAAATGTATTAATGACTACGTCCTCTTTGCTTATGAAGTATTACTCATTGTATATTACAGGCTCTACAAAATGCATCTGGAATGTACAGGAATCTAAATGCATTAGCAATGAGATTGACAAAAAAGGGTGGTATCCTGATGACTTGCTCTTGTTCCGGTGCTATGACACAAAGTGGGATGTTCATACGCATTATTGAGGCAAGTGTTCAATCTTTTTCAATTTGAAGTTTCACATTTCACTTTACAAGAAAATTTGGGTATCTCACTTCTATGGTTGTAGTAGGGACACAGGTTTAAAGTTTTGAACTTCGACTGGATTCCTAGGAATTAAAAGTTGCTTCCTTTCCATGGTAGAGTAGCTTCTGTTTGAAGCGTTTTCACGTCTTATTATGATGGTAGGAGTAAAAGTTTCTCTACTTCAAAAGAAAACAGAAGATATTAAAGAAATTGAGAAACTTATATGTCCCAGTCCTTGCATTGATGTAAAGGTTGCCTTTTCTATTCATATGAACTAAAGAGGAGGTAATCTTCACAAATTTATGGGGACCATCTCACCAAAACACGTGTCTGGTACGACTAAGTTGTCTGCTATTACTAAGTTATGACTAAGAATTATGCACATTTTTAATCCACAATCTACTATTAACACCATCAGACTTTGGAAAAATTCAAGCTTAGGAACATACCCTAGAGGTTTGGAAAGAGAATTAGCTCCTTGCCTAGAACTTGATCTTGGACTGTCAGTTGTAGATTCTGCCATTTGAGTCTTTAATTCCAGTGTCAAGTTCACAAGATCATCAATCATTTGATCTTCCATACTAACACCGTTTCTGGTAATTGGCGCTAGCTTAGATCAATCTGGATTTCACTTTGATAGAAATCCAGACAAAATTTCACAACACACAAAATAGGGTGTTGAATTTGACTGGGAGAAACTGATGTGATGACTGATGATTACAAATTTTAGCTCAATAGAATCGGAATTTAATAGAGATTCTAATGATCTAAAAATGAATCAAAATGAATCAATTTGATCGATGCTCTGACACCAATGATGCAGGGAAAAAGTTCCTGCTTAGCCAAACAAAATATTTAGAAGAACTGAATAAGAGAGAATAGAAGAGATAGAATAGAGAGAGAATTCAGATAGATTGAAGATAGAAAAGAGAGAGTATTGATTGAATTATTATTAATGAATTGTAATCAAGTATTACAAGTATTTAAAGTCCCTTCTACAAGTTTCCCGCCAAAACTTATTACAACTAACAACTCTGACTAACAACTGATTTAAGCTTAACTGAAATCTATTAACTACTCTTTATTAATCCCCTAACACGTACAAAGCTCAAGTGGACCTAACTTTCCTTCTGCTCTTCTTGATACACGAGTTCATTGAGATAGAAACTGATAAGATTTAAGCTACTGGTTCTTATGAGGATATTAAGATGCATAAAGTTCAAGTCTTTTCATACCTAATTTTTTTCTTGAAATTTTTTCATATGAGCTTTATGAAATTGCTTCGAGGAAGAATTTCGGTTCTTCAACCCCTCATACATCTGTCCATCTGTGATGTGTGTTCGGGTTAGACACATTGACTCCACATCTTTGGGTGGTCCAACCTTTCGGTTCCGAAGATATGGTGGTCTAAAGTCAGTCATTAGCAACGGAGAGATTGGGCAAGGACCTTATATGGAAGAGGTTCAATTGAATGCTTTTAGCCTGAAACGTCTTCATTTGAGGTAATTGATGAGATTATGAGAAAGCTTGAATTGTATTAAGAGAAGCCATTAAAAAGGCATATATGACTAGTAGAAGATATACACAAGTAACAACTAGTAAAGAGATATGCATGAGTAACTAAGAGATGATTATAGATAAATGAAGATTGCAAAGCTATCCTTTCCTATGATAACAACCTTAGTGTTACCTTTGACTTAGGCTCCGTTTGTTTTAAAGGAAAACAATTTTCCCCATTTTCCGTTGTTTGGTTGGATAAGAAATTTTAAAAAGCAAGCTAAGGTGGAAACGAGTTTTCCATACCTTTGTAAACATTTTCCTCCAATATTTGAAGGAAAACCATTTTCCTCCACTCTCTCATTCCCAACATCTCCATTTTTCCTTTCTTAGTTTAATAGTTTTCCATCTAACCAAACAAAGGAAAACTATTATTCATATACATTTTCCACTGGAAAAAAATACTTTTGATGGAAAAACAATTTCCGTTAAACATGTTTTCCATCAAATCAAATGGACCCTTAGTATACAATATTATACTTAACAGGAACACTCAACTTGGGAAGACTTGGATTGAATGCCATCACAAGATATTTGGATGGAAAGTGAAGTTCCATGTAGAAAATGGTTATCCCCATCTCATGAAATTTGGGTTTTCTTTGCTCTGCTTTTTTTCTTTTTTTCTTATGTGAATACTTGTCTTTCTAAATTCAGCACAAGGAAAACTATCTATTTGAACTCCTACACTATTGATGTTTTTTTTTTCCGCCTTTGAGTAGGGCTAAATAGCAAACAACTTGTTTGCAAATAAGAGAGAAAATTGGGTGGGGCCACACATGTTAAATTACCTATATTGTCCTCTTTCTCTTGTATCTGTTAACAAACAATTTGCCCCATTTTGGTTGTTTTCTTTGTCACTATGCTCTAGTTTTAAAGAAATGGCTAGAAATGGTTTTGTGATCTATCACTACTAGGTTGTAAGAGTAGGAACTATTTAGCCTCAAGTGTAATGCGTGGGATTTGGTGGCCTGAGAATGATGAAGATAACACACTAATTAAGAGTAAGAACAATTTAGCCTCAAGAGTCATGAATGGATTTGGTGGCTTGAGGATGAAGAAGATAACACACACTGGTTAAGCAAACTATGAAATCCAATTCTTCTTCGCCAAGGAGTCGCTTTACATAATTCAGGCATCGACTCAGTGAAGGATTTAATGGTTGCAGGACTAAAAATCTAGAATTCCGATCTCATTTGGAGAACATTCTCTAAAGAATTAGCCATCAAGATTCTCTCGACCTACATTCCCAAAGCAGACATTTAAGACGATTCTATTTGGAGTGAGTCGAGGTCAGGAGAAATTATAGTCAAGGACGTTTATGCTTTCATTCTCAAGCAATATGGGAAAATGAATACCTCGCTTGAAGTAATGAAATTTTGGCATAAGATGTGGGCGATTGATATTCGTCCCAAATAGAAAATTTTCATCTGGAGGTTAATAAATTGCGCTCTAGCTCTTAATACTAATTTGAGAAAGAGAGATATTCAGGTCTAGGAAAATTAATATCTTTAAAGGTTTGAGGAAACTGAAAGTCATCTATTCAGAGATTGTGAGATCCCGACACGTGTTTGGGGTTGTTCTTCCTTGGGAATTAGAGTTGATAGTGCGGGTCAAATCGCCATTACTGATTGGATTTCAAATTTCCTTAATCTATTTTGGAAAGAAGACGGTCACGGTTCCGAGGGAATTCATCGCTACGCTTTACGCAATCTTGATCCATATGAATAATGTGGTGTTCAAAAGTTCATTGGGAACACCAGCCTTATCTTAGCAAGGAAAGATAATCTAATTAAGCAAGAGGAGGAAAGGACTGAGCATAGAAACCGAGACCTGCAGAAGTCACTCCCAAGAACTACCCTTTTTAACGAGATGCTAATTTTGGAGGGAACTTGTCATGGAGACGTTTGCACCATCTTAGTAGATGGGGCCTGGGAAGTAAATAAAGGAAAGCAGCCTAAAGCAGGTATTGGTTGGAAGGCCACAATCAATGGGCGCAAAGCTTTGAGGGTAATGATAGGATTATGGCTTCTTTGTCGCTGCAAGCTGAAGCTTAAGTGCTTCTACGCGGTTTAATCGAAGCAGAAAGAGAGGGAAGTCACTGCTTCAAAATTCACACAGACTCCATCGAGCTTCTTAGGGAGTGTGGGAAGCATCAACCTCCCTTCGATATATCCAGTATAATCCATGATATAAAAATAACTTGTAGTAAGTTTTTTTTCTACGAAATTCGAAAGGTTAATAGAAGTGCATCCAGCCTAGGGTTGATAATGAGCGTGGCCTGTTCGCGAACAGTTCGAGATCGGCTCGGTCAAAACTCGACTCATTGTAGCTTGGCTCGGGTTTGAGCTCGGCTCGAGACTTAAACGAGCTGAGACGAGCTAGGCAAAGCTCGGCTCGATAAAAATTATATTATATATTTTAAAAATTATACTAATTATTACTGTACTTTTTTAAATATTAACTAAGGTAACATTACATTTTGCTACATTGGCAAAAAACAATGAGTAAATAATACATTGAAACAAAAATGACTAATCCTTAATCGACTCTATGATGAAGTATTAGCTTCAATATCGTGATTAGTTGAAAACATAAGAGAATGTTGAAATTATGAAAATAAGCAGCGAAACAGGTTTGTTGAAACTTCTTGCAATGTTCATGATTTTAATGACCCATTGGTTCACTTGAATATCCTGCTAAAATAATTAAAAGAAGCTAGGTAGTGGATGCGATAATGGCAACAAAAAGACCAATTTAAAGTCTAGAGGTTGGGAGTAAGAGTAGAATGAGAGAAACTTTGAAGACAAACTCGTGTAAGCACTTCATATCCCACATCGGCAATATAGAATAGGGAGGAAGGTAGTAACATCTATATAAAGAAGACAAACTTGCTCCAGCCTACAATATGTATTCTATAATATGTAAACTTTGGACCTGAGTTTGGACTTTGCATATGGATAAGGCAATACTTTGGCCTAAAGTTTGGACTTTGCAAATGTGTAAGGCAATATACTTTGGGCTAAGTTCTTGGATTGACTGATAATGGGTCGAGCCTCGAGCTTCTTACTAGCCGAGCCGAGCCTTTAATTAGTCACTTCGAGCCGAGCCGAGCCGAGCCGAGCCGAGCCGAGCCTTTAATTAGTCACTTCGAGCCGAGCCGAGCTTAGGGAATCTAGGCTCGATGAACCACGAGCTTGAGCCGAGCCTAGCTCTGTTCGGGCTCGGTTCGTACGATAAGCAGCCATAAATTCTAGGCCATGTCTTAGTTACTACAAGACAACTCCCTTAGGCTTGTCGTGCTGGTTGTTTGTTCTTGTCACAAAAAAAAAAAAAAAAAAACTATGAAAATTTGATACTTAATGAACATGTCCAAAAGAATTTATACACAAAAAGACAAAAGTATGGTGAAAGTTTGTGAAACTTAACTTAATATAACAAGTATCAAGTAAAGGTTTGGCTTCATCACTTTAAGACCTAGTGGCTCTTTTGGTGTGAGGTTCCTCTTACTATCCCCCTTAATCCTGATGAGTTTGATTTGCAAAATTGGCTAGAGCCTAGGTGTACCGACAACTCTGCGAGAGACGCCAATCTAGTACGGTTCTTCCCCATATCTAAAAACCTTGAAAAAGCAAGACCACACTAAGTTGGGAACAAGGACTTTTTTTTTTTTTTTTTTTTTTTTTGGATTTAGGATGTCAAATAATCAAAAGCTTGAACTTAGATTACATATGCTCTGATAAAGCTTTTTATTGTCCTAGTTCATTATACGATGCATCATTTTTATTATTATTTTTGATGAAATTATTATTCTAATTGTTGAGTTGCATTTCATTCGCAATAGGGTGCTGCAGCAACGGCGGGCAGAAAAGTGACTGTTTTGCGGCAAGCTGGGGCTGCATGTGATCATCCTATTGACCCATCCTACCCGGAGGGAGCATATCTCTCTAACATCATGCTCAGAGTATTGTAAACACAATATTGTACACACATTTTTTGAAGGCAAATAAATCAGAGCATGTTATGAACAAAACTGTTAGAGATGTCGAGGGTGATGCTTCACCATTGTTGTTGTCCAAAGATACCAAGCTAATTCATATGGTTGGTGATTGTATCTTCCTTATGAATGTTAATGCGTGCATTGTGCTTCCAGGAGCACAATGAGAACTGTGCTCCTATAATATAAAATAAAGCATTTACGAATACAAATACGAACATTTTACTGTTGAAATGAAACATTACAAAATTTCACTTACGAAAACGAACACTTCACTGTTGAAATAGAATATTACAAAAATTCACTTACGAAAACGAACATTTTAGTGTTGAAATGGAACATTACAAGAATTCATTTACGAAAACGAACATTTTACCGTTGAAGTGGAACATTATTAGAATTCAATTATGAAAATGAATAATTTATTGTTGAAATGGAACATTATTAGAATTCAATTACTTAAATAGAACATTTGCTTATCAAATATAGAACATATTTTCAGGGAAAATAGAACAAATTTTTTTGCTGGAAAATAAGCTTTAAAAGAACATTTTTTAAAATAGAACATTTGTTCATCGAAAATAGAACATAATTTTCTGCTGAAAAATAAGCTTAAAACGAACATTTGTTGAAATAGAACATTTGTTTATTGAAAATATAACATTTTTTACGGAAAATAGAGCATATTTTTTTGCTGAAAAATAAGTTTAAAACGAACATTTGTTGAAATAGAACATTTGCTTATTGAAAATAGAACATATTTTTTTGCTGAAAAATATGCTAAAACGAACATTTGTTGAAATAGAACATTTACTCATCGGAAATGGAACAAATTCACTGGGTGCATGGTGGGCACCGTGCTCATGGGAGCACAATAGAATTTTCATATGAATGTTGATGAGTTAGATGCTTCTTTCATGGAGGTGTTTAATTTCATTCATTAATGTTCGAGTTCTTAGCTTAGGTTCTTTCTTTAAATCCGAATAAGTTAGATGATTAGAGTCCTTAAATCCATAGAAGTTCTTGTTTTTCCTTCATTGTTGCGTCCATGAATTGTATTTCATGTTGGTTGTTTTGAGTTGTATTTTCTTAATTGATAAAGAGTCTTGTAATCCATGTTAGCTCGTCATTTCGTAGCCTAAGTTGTAATGAAGCACACTTAATGAAGCAAGGAGAAGACATGGAGCAATAGCAAGCAAGTGGCGTGAGAATAGGGAGTTAATTCACCCTCATTCCCACGTTCAAACTCACAACTACATCCCTACAGATGAGGCGTGCAATTGGAAGAGTCATAGCTTTGTTTGGAGTGTTTGAAGTGCAGCAAACCACAACAAAGCCAAGCATGGTTAGTCAGCCACTTATCCCACGTTTTAGCATGTAAGTGATCATGTTAGATCATGTAATTAGTGGCTAGTTAATTTCTATAATTATTTTGTCTTAAAATCAGAAAACTTAAGTTGTAATGGTCCTATATAAACCGAATGAAGTGAATGAAAAGGGACATGACTTTTAAGACTTAAAAACCGAGTGTTTAAACTTCTTGCTTTCATCTTTGATTTCTTGGATTAGAATCAAGTGTAAATGCCTATGCTTAATTAGCTTTGGCAAAGCTAATTTGTGTTCTTAGGATCTTTTAGTTTGCTTGGTCGTGTGACTTATCCAAGTAGCCTAAGAGTGCCATTAAACCGTGAGTTTTGAGGATTCGAACTCAAGGTTTTCTCATCTATCTTTTGTTGAACCTTGTGTGATTCGAGTGTTACTCTAATTATACAACAAAAACACAAATATTAATTTTGATTATATTGCACTCTCTATAAATGCAAGTAAATTTTTTAAACCACCTAGTTAGGGGTGCTTATTAAGCAAGTCGGTCGTTAGCTGACTGTGCTCGACTCGACTTTTTAAGGTATCGAATCGAGTTATTTCTTATCGAGCTTGAAATTCTCTAGCTCGACTTGACTCGTTAAGGTTTCGAGTCAAGTTCAAGTTGTTTGCGAGCAAATATACTTGATTAGTTTCCCTAAATTATTTGCAATAAAGTTTCTTCTATTTTTTTTATTAATCTATAACCTTATGTATTCAATGCAAAATTTTAAATTTTGATAGTCATTTCAAGTAACTTACATATTATCAGTTAAATATCTTATCCTGAAAATAAATGACATTTTAAATATTGTAATATATATGCAATGATTAGAAATTTATCAAGCAGTTCACGAGCATATTGAATCGAGTATAGGCTAGCTCAACTTGATTCGTTGATGTATCGAGTTGAGTTTGAGCTCGAGTCAAGCCGATTGTTAACCAAATCAAGTTTGAGTTGATCATGAGCTGCTCAACTCAATTAGCATCCCTGTACCTAAGGTATCCTAGAGTTATTATTTGTTGACAAAGTAAAGAGCCTATGATTAAGTTGTATTATGCAATTTAAATAACTTGAGTTTGAGTATTGTAGTATCAATATCAAGAAATCATCAATTATCCATTTTATCTCATTACGTTACTAGCTGGTCCTTTCCTAGCTACTGGTGTTTCAAGCATAAGCTTTATTGTAACTCAGATATATAATATAATTTTTGTGATGGGAACCGAGGCATAATATTACTTGTACCAATTAAGGAAATTCAAAACATTTTTTTTGTGCAATAAGCTTTATAGTTACCCATATCTAGGACCATAAATTCACAGAAAATATTTTCTTTAAAATACATGTCAATATTATTTTACCTGGTTTTGGTATCATAATGTTACATTAACAAAAATATCATGTGTACATCACAAAAACTTAGAAAAATGCATATTTATTTCGTATACAAATAATTGCCAAAATCAATCATTGTCCAAACGTTTTGATTATCCAATTAAAGCAATATTGAAAATTTAAAACATAGTTACGAAGATCTAATAAAAAGAAAAAAATACATAGTTAATTGTTATTAATTTAACATGTGTGCGTGCTAAGTGGAAAGTACTAATTCCTGATTAGTAAATTAATGATGATAGTAATTATATATGAACAATTCATGAATTAGTATATCGCAAGCTCATTTCCCTCATTTAGGAGGGGTTTGGTTCATAACTAGGGAAAAAATAGAATCAAGAAAGAGAAAAGAAAGAAATGTAAAACCCCTAAAATACCAACATGTTTGGTTGGACTAAAAGAAAGGGTTTAACCCTTGCCTTCCCTCAACCATTAAATAATAAACACAACCACAATCTTGATTTTAGTGGTGGTTAGACCTTCCATCAGCCACTAAATTGAACACAACTATCCTTATTGTCCTTCAAACACAACTACAACCACCTTGCCTTCCCTAAATGTAAACCACTCTTTCATGATGGTGGATTTTCGCTATCTTCCTCATATCTACTATTTGGGGTTGGTTTTTCATGGCGGTCAGATGGTTTTCAGATGGGTTATTGTGGGTTTTTCGGGTGGATGTTGAGGGTCGCAAGGTGGGGTGGTGAGGCGTTTTCGCGAGCTTCGTGGTTGTGGTGGTGGTGAGCTTCATGGGCAGTGCTAAAGGGTTGTGTGGGCGATGCTGGTTGTTTGGCTGGATAGGGTCAAGTGGTGGATAGGGTGGAGGGGTCAGGTGGTGGTTGGGTTGGTCGAGTTAGGTTGTGGTGCTGGTGGTTAGGTGGTGGTTGGGTGGGTAGTGCTGGTGGTTGAGTGGTCTAGGCAAGTGTGGTTGGGTGGCCAAAAAGATGGTCAATGATGAGTTAAAGAAAGGGTAAGTGAAACCTTGGGTTGGGGGATGGGGGGTGGGGTGGATTGAGAGTAGAGGACTTTGGGGTAAGGAGAGGGTAAAGGGAATCATTACATTGATCAAACAAATAACTAGTAACTTGATTCCCTTGCCTTTTCTAGTAGATCTCCAACCAAACATCCCCTTAATGCATAAGGAATAAAACAACTTTTGAGCAGGCTCGACTCATTACCTGTTCAACCTGTTCATCAGAACAGGGCCTCACAATCTTGGGGCCCAAATTTCGTGAAGATTTTTCCTTAAAAACAATTCAATAAAAAGGAAAAGTAGTAGAGCAATACACTTTGTACACTAGGAAGAAAAAAAAAGAAAATGGTCTCCTATCTTCCACCCCAAAGTCCATTAATTCTCTCTCCTCTACTTATTTAAAGTTTCCAATAATTTCCATGATTTTGTTCAATTTGCCATATTAATGACTAAATTAAAGCTATTAATTACTCTCTTTCTTTAAGAAATCATGTCATTTCGAATCTTATTTTTTCCCAAAAACACGTTCGATTATATTAATCGTGTTTAGCGGGGAGAAAAAAAATCCAATTTATTTTAAAAGTCTTCAAATTTAAGGTAAGTTTACTTTTCTTGCTATTTTTCTTTGTTTTGTTCAATTGGGTTTTCATGTGAAATTCGATTTAGGTTTTGATTTTCGATTTTGTTCGGCATTCTATTTTTTGGAATCGGTAAAAAGGCCAAATGAGTTGTTCCTTTGTTTGAATTTTGGGTGTTTTTCTTTCATTCAATTTTGGGAGGGTCTTGTTTTGGTTCATTTGAATCCATTTTTCAGTCAATCTCATTTATTTGGGCTTATGCACTTATACTATACTATGTTATGTTATATGTATGTATGTCGGTTTTTTTCGATTTTGTTAGTAATCTCCATTTTAACTTTTTGAAAGAACAAAAAAAGGGTTTTTTTTTTTTTTTTTATATATAATTTGACGATTCCATTTCTCTTTGATTTATGGTGAAATTTTACATTTTTTTCTGCTGCAATTGTTAGTTCTCGATCAATTATTTGAAGGGCCCAATTTTGGTGACTAGCATAGGTTCTCCATATAGAATGAGACGACTCTGCTTTTCAGCAATTTCAATCTATTCTTAGTGTATGGGACTTAATATTCTTACATCTACCTTCACCACTGAAGACTACCATTGAAGATCATATTCAACATTACCATCACAAAAAAAGATATATGGTAGCACATCCATGGAAAAGAAGGCTAGGCTTATGGTGTTAGGGAGAGGGGGAGGATAGAATCTTGTATCATTACATATGTCGCTTATACCAGTCATTATTTTTGGAGCATATCATCAAAATTTACCAAACTTTTTATTTTTGGTAAAACGACAAAAATTGAATAAATACGTAATAGGTCAGGATCAAATTAAAATGAGTGGCACATATGATAGTACACATAATTGAAACAAAAAAGACAAAAGAGAGGGAAAAAACAAATGATGAAGACCATACTCATACGGAGTGAAGATTGTGTCCTAGTCATGGATCCAAATCAAATATAGACTGGATCCTAGTGGATACAAATCGAAATCTAGATGTGTACAATTATACATGGATCCATATTCGACCCAACTCTCCAGGATCTAAAAAAGTCAGATCCAGATTCATTAGATCCACAGATCCACAAATCTAGATCTAGATTCACATAACCTTTTTTATTTTTAAAAAAACTATAACATCTAAAAAAATTATTCTTGTAGAAAGAATTATCAATCACTTTATTCATTTTACATTTTTCGAACAAAAACATTAACGAGACTATTTTAATTTTCTTAAAAATATTTTTTCACTTAAATATATACATGTTGATATATTTCACAACAAAAAACGGATTCACAGGTCGGATAAGGATATGACCTAGATCTAAAAAATGAGATCCAAGAGATGACCAGCCACACCATGGATCCAGATCTGACTCGGATCTACTGGATCTAAAATTTCAACAATGCAGATCCAATAAGCAGATTTGGGAAGGTTCAGGATCCATTGCAATTCCTAGTTGCCGAATTCAATTTTAGGTACCCGATAATGACTATTACTTCCATCCACGAGGTCCGATCTGAAGGAGAACAATCTAAAAAGTTAAAATCCAAAATTGTTTTATAAGCACGAGGTCCATTTTAAGATAAAAAGGTTGCGAGCCCAATTTAAAGAGCCCATTAATTATTCATGATAATTAGTTGAATTTTCAAGTAAATATTGATCATTAAATAATATCATGAAAATCAGATTTTATCTTATGGATAAATAACTTTCGATTTTAAGTAATACTATTTAATAAAGGATAAAAATAATCTTTTAATTTCAGTTAAAGAAAAAACCAGTGAGAACTGCGATTATGCTTCATGCAGCTTTATTGCATCTAGCACACGGTTTTGCGCACACACTATCATCGAACATCAGTGAAACATAAAATTGCAAATGAACCTGCGCTGATGCATGGAGTATGCGCGACACACATGCATGCCATCAGTAGCGGATCCGGGATTTTGAATGAGGGGTAGCGTAATATTTAATGTGATAGTATAAATTACAAAAAAAGAAAAAAACTATAGATGTACTAATTAAGTGATTGTTTGGTCATCTGAAGTACTCTGAAGTAGTTTGTTTTTAAATTTAGTTTATAAATGAACTTGTATTTTCTTGTATAATCTTGTTTCTAACTTCCCTCGAAAATAAGTAAATTTCTCCATTTTGTAGAACTCTCTATGTACCATGTTTTGTCGAACTAAACAACTCACCTTTTTGGCTTCTTCTACTTCCTAGAAAATCTCACTTTTCATGATTTTTTTTAACTAACCAAACAATTAACAACACCTAAATATAAAAAGTTATAAAATTATCTTGCCTGTAACACAAATATACAATAAAGTTCACAATTCACAAAAAAAAAAATATACAAAAAATTCACAATTCACAACATCACAATTCTTGCCTATATGTCTACAAATTTGGGTCCTTTCTTTTTCCTTTCTTCAAATGCAAAAGCAATAACTATTTTTTCCCCTCAAAAAGTACCATACTTTTAACTATGATTTTTAAAGTAACAACCTTTTTGTTGGAACACAAGGTGACACTCAAGAAGGGGGGGTTGAATTGAGTGGCTAAATCTAATCTATTTTCGCAAAAACACTTTTATGGCACAGTGCCATGCACTGTGTTATTCACTCGTAAAATCTCCGATTAATGTTTTTGCTCAAACGAAATTTAATAAAACACAAAAGCAATAATATCAAATAATAAAACACAGGAATTTAACGTGGTTCAATCTCACATCTGAGATCTACGTCCACACAAACTACTATTTTATTAATTGAATCGTAAAATATCAACCTCTCGATACAATTCGATTCCCCCACTACTAACTCTAGTAGTGCTCCCCAACACTTAACTCTAAGTGTTGCTACTCTCTATAATATCAGAAATTACAGAAAGAATAATCCCTCAACAAAAGTGCTTCTTAGTCAAGCAAATTAGAGGACAATTACAACCGTTGTTTAGTTTCCTAATCTGACTAGAACTCTGTGCTATAGTACTCTGTGCCTTTAGAAAACTGTTTTCAGCTCTTAATCTCTCCGATTTTTTTCTCTCTGAAAACGTATGTTATAAAACTGATTTTCAATCTCTTATATATCTTGGTGAACAGAATAAAAATCCTTTTCCAAGATATATTATCTTTTGAACAATTTTTATTCCTAAAATAAAGGGATAAAATTCTTTTCCTATTCAAAAACCAATTTGATCTTTTATAAAAACTGATTTTCCTTTTCCTTATAGGATAAGGATTTCTCCATATCCTATATTAACTAGATCAATTCTTTAAATCAGATTTCTTATCATACAAACTTGATCACATCAGTTTTTATCATATATTTCGAAAATTCTTTTCCTCAAAACTATTTCCGAAAATCTGATTTTTTATAAAAACTTTTCATAAACAGTTTTTCTCAAAACGTTATTATTTTCTTTAATAAACTTGATTTTCGAATTTCTATTTTCTTTTATATAGATGTATAAAATTAACATAATTATTTATTCCCTTAACTCTAAGAAAATAATAATTATCCTAATTTTATATTTCTATATTTGGCACATAATATATCATCTAGTTCTAGCATATTACATTTTGCATATAGTAACTAAACTTGGAATACAATATAAACTTAGACTTCCATCTTGATTCTTCACTTCTTCAAAGTCTTCATTTACTTATTCCTTTCTCGACCATCTGTAACAACTTTCAGACTATAACATATTATATTATCTTTCATCATCGAAACTTAACATGCACAACAAATTTCCCCTTTTTGATGATGACAAACATCCAATATAATATTATTCAGTAATCAATTTTCCCCCTCAAAATATGCACCATTATTGTCATTAAGGAAAATAGCATAACATCATTGTAGCATAACATCATTCACAAACAATATCAAAGCACCATAATCCAATAGCCAACATACCAAAGCACACAACCAAACCATAATCCAATAAACTGCATATGAGATATAATTTCCTTCCTAAATCTAAGCATTATCTTCCCCCTTTTGACATTATCAAAAAGGAGTAATAGTCAGGCAGCTAAACCGAGTGAGAAAGAGTTAGCAAAAAATGTAGTAGCTCCAACACGGAAGCTAGTGATGCTGGTGCTACAATGTCAACCAACTCACAATCGTCAAAACTAACAAGAAGCAACCTCAAAACATCACCAAAAACAATTAGAAAGTATTTTAGTTAACCAAAAACAGAACCCCTAGAAATATCAGTAGCAACCATGTAACATCAGGGAGCAGGAGGGTTAAGGAGCAAGTTGAAGTTGGACATGATTTGACGATGCTGCTGGCACACCAACCTGTCCCTAGCACGGTCACGAGCAAGCAATTGTTGAAGATACCTTTCGACATTAGAAACCCTTTCTTGCATCTTTAGACACCCAGCACATGCCTCTTTGGGCTGGAAACCCAAGAAATCCTTCTTCAGTAGTTCTCCACTCAGCAAACACAAATCCATTTTGCTTAATACACCATCACTCATAATATCTCTACTACTAACCCCTTTGGAGGTGACATTCACAACATCAAAAGCCCGAAATAACTTGGTTAGCCACAAACCATAGGGTAAATAAGAGGGTGAAGAGGGTAAATGCTTCATGTGATGGATCATGAGGTGAGGAAGACTAATGGGGTGCCCCTGATTTAACAACCACAACAAGATTTGGTCCATTATCAAGCAATCCCCGCGATTTTCAACGCGAGGAAGAAGGGTTTTAGTAACAACGCTGCGTGCAAGTTTAAATTTGGCAGACAGTAATGAGGCAGGGAAAGTTTGAGCATGAGGAAATGGTTGATCCGAAAGTGTACGAGAGATAGTAGCATTGTCAACCCCAGCAATGAAGGGCCAATTTTTTGTGTTATAATCATTAAAACCAGCATAGGGAATCCCTAAGGTATGGGCGAGGGTATGGATACTCACAGTAAACTCAATACCATTCACAGTTGAAGTAAGCCCAAAATCATCATCAATAATCAAATTTTTGTAAAATTCGCGCACTTCATACTCATAAATTGCATCATGATAATCCAATAGAGAATTCCAGCCTTGGGAAGTAATTGAATCAGATAGAAATTGAAATTCAGGACGACACAACCAAGAAGCCGGAAAAATGCGGCCGTGAAGAATTTTCACCCCAGGAGAAGGAGAGGAAATTTTCGGCCTCTTGGTGTTCTTGGAAGCAGATGGGCGAGTTTTAGCTTTACCTGAGGTAGAAGAAACCGATTTACGCTTCTTTGAGAGTGGTGGCGATGTAACGGGTGGACCAGACGGCTGTGATTGCAAACCGGCGGAGCGACGGGTGGAAGGTGATGCAGCAGCAGGAGACGGTTGTTCGGGTGGATTTGAAGGCTGAGTTTCAGGGAAGGAAGGGTTGTTTAGTGGTGGTTGAGGAGGTGGGTTTGATGGAGGAGGCGAAGGGGAGTTTGCATGAGAGGGAGAAGGCGGTGGGGAAGGAGGGTGGATATTCTCTGGCATAGAAGGTGTAGAAGCCGGCGATTTTGGTTTCGCCGGAGATTTTCGAGTGCGTTTCTTGGCCGGAGGTTTGGGGTTTTTAACTTTCACCATGGTTGGGTTTCTTGAGAAGGAGAGATCAGAGGTGAAAAAATCTGAAGAAAGAAGAGGGAGTTGGAGGGGCGTTTATTCTAGAAGATTGGAGGGCTGGGTTTTGGGCTCAATTTAAGAGACAAGAATGAGAGAATGTGGGCTGAAACAGGGGCTGGTTTGTGTAGCATAGGTTAAAGGGTTAAAGGTGAAAACTGGTTACATACAAATATTCACGAGGATCTAAAATTTTGAAAATATTTTATGAAAAACAATTTGCAAAACATTTTATTTGAAAGCAACGTCATTTTTTTTAAAAAAAAAAAACAGGTGATATATATGGTTTTTTCAAGGAAATTAATGAAGCAACTTAGGTTGAAATTATCAGGACAACATCAATAGCTCTTGTGTGAGTCCTTATTATATCACATAGACTAGTTCTCACCCTATTTGATAAAACCATGCACTTTGACTCCAATTGACATATTTAAGGGGGACAACAGGCATAATACTCAATTAGGTTCCAGAGATTAATCCCAAAGCCACTCTAAGTTTTTCAAAACGTTCACGAGCAAGTGGTTTGGTGAAATTATCGGCTATTTGATCATCAGTGCAAATGAACTCAAGTACAATATTACCTTTTTCTACATTATCACGCAAAAAATGATATCTTATTTCAATATGCTTGGTGCGAGAGTGTTGAACAGGATTTTTTGAGATGTTAATTGCACTAGTATTATCACACATAATTAGCACATTATCAATCATAACTCTGAAATCTCGTAATTGTTGTCTTACCCATAATACCTGTGCACAGCATGAAGCAGCTGCAACATATTCAGCCTCGACAGTGGAGAGAGCCACTGAGTTTTGTTTCTTGGAGGGCCATGATATTAAGCATGGACCTAAGAAGGTGGCCGTTCCAGATGTGCTCTTTCTATCTACCAAAAACCCGGCATAATCTGCATCAGAAAAACCAATCAAGTCAAAATTTCCTTCTTTAGGATACCATAAATATAAATTATTAGTCCCTTTTAGGTATCGAAGAATTCGTTTCACAGCCTTAAAATGCGATTCTTTTGGGCAGGATTGAAATCTGGCACAGAGACACACACTGTGCAGAATATCTGGTCTACTAGAAGTTAAATAGAGAAGTGATCCGATCATACCTCTGTAAATTGTCTCATCAACTTTCTTACCATTTTCATCAAGATCTAACTTGGTAGCAGTAGGTATAGGGGTAGAATGAGTCTTGGAATCTTCCATACCATATTTTTTCAAAAGCTCCTTCACGTATTTCTGTTGATGTATCATTATCCCTGTCTCAAGTTGTTTGACTTGTAACCCTAGAAAGAAACTTAATTCTCCCATCATAGACATTTCAAATTCACTTTTCATTAGTTCAGCAAAATAGTGACATAATAATTCGGTGGTTGCCCCAAATATGATATCGTCAACATAGATTTGGACAATCAATAATTCTTCCCCCTTAGTTTTTAGAAACAATGTCCTATCTACTGAGCCTCGTTTGAACCCGTTTTCCATTAAAAAGATAGATAAGCGTTCATACCAAGCTCTAGGAGCTTGTTTTAAACCATAAAGAGCCTTATCAAGTTTAAAAACATGGTTAGGAAATTCATGACAACAAAACCGGGGGGCTGCTCTACATACACAGTTTCTTTCATATAACCATTAAGAAATGCAGTCTTAACATCCATTTGATATAGCTTAATATTCTTGAATGCAGCAAAAGCTATCAAAATTCTAATAGCTTCCAATCGAGCCACAAGAGCAAAAGTTTCATCAAAATCAATTCCCTCCTGCTGATTAAATCCTTGACACACAAGTCTGGCTTTATTTCGAACAATCATCCCACTATCATCTAATTTATTTCGAAAAACCCATTTTGTGCCAATAACTGATTGATTAGTGGGACGAGGTTCCAAATGCCAAACTTTATTTCTTTTAAATTGATCAAGCTCATCTTGCATAGCAAGAATCCAATCAGGGTCAGTCAATGCAATTTTATAATTTGAAGGTTCAATTTCAGATATGAAAGCATTGAAAGCACAAAAATTATGAAGGGATGAACGAGTTTGTACCCCTTTGGCAATATCCGTAAGAATTAGGTCAGTAGGGTGCGAACTCTGATGTTTCCACTTCTTTGGAGTGAAGGGTACGTTCTGTAGCACAGTGCCGTGCTCTGAGCTGTTGCTATTATGTTCAATTCTTGGAGTACTACAGTCAGCTGAGGATTCGTCTTGTGGTCTCTCTTCATCTATCACTTCTATTTCTTCCAGTCTTTCACTAAAATCTCGATCATTTGAATTTTCAATTCGTTCTCCGGTCTGTGCCACAGACTGTGTTGCATAAGGTGTTTCCAACCGCTTTTCAGCATAGCGGTCCTCTAGTGCATCAGATGTTTCTCTAATAAGTCCAATAGAGAAGTCTTCATCATCATCTACCTGCACTTCTTGAGAATTTTTGTCAGTTTCATCAAAAATAACATGGACACTCTCTTCCATACGCATTGTTCTTTTGTTATATACTTTATATGCTTTGCTATGAGGAGAGTATCCTATGAACACCGCTTCGTCACTCCTTGGATCAAATTTACCCAAATTATCTTTACCATTATTATGAACATAACAAGTACATCGAAAGCATCTAAGGTGAGATATATTTGGTTTTCTTCCTTTAACAAGTTCATAAGGAGTTTTATTCAAAATGGACCGTACTTTTGTCCTATTGTAAATGTAACATGCGGTACTTACGGCCTCGGCCCAAAAATTTCTAGGTAAGCCACTATGTAAAAGCATAGTTCGTGACATGTCTTCCAAAGTACGGTTCATTCTTTCTACCACTCCATTTTGTTGTGGAGTTCTTGGAGCGGAGAAGTTATGATCAATTCCATTTTCATTGCAAAACATTTCAAAATCGGTGTTTTCAAACTCAGTGCCATGATCAGTTCTGACAGACAGCAATTTGCAATTTGTTTGATTTTGGACTTTTCGAATATGGACTAGAAATACTTCAAAAGTTTTATCTTTTCCACCTATAAACAAAGTCCATACAAATCTGGAGAAATCATCAACAAGTACTAGCACATATTTGCTACCACCTCTACTCCTTACTCGCATAGGACCACAAAGGTCCATATAAATTAACTCCAAAGGTTTAGAGGTGCTAACAAATTTCTTTGATTTAAAAGAAGATCGAACATGTTTACATCTAGCACATGCTTTACAAATTGTTTCCCAATCAAAATTTATTGAAGGTAAACCATCAACTAAGTCCATTTTTCTCAATTTGTTAAGCAATCTTGAGCTTACATGTCCAAGTCTTTTATGCCAAAGTAAAGGATTATCTTGCAGCACACTCATACATGAAATAGTATTGTTAGGTAAGTTGTTTAAACATGTTAAGTAGACATTATTTACCCTCTTCCCTTCCAATATCAATTCATGAGAATCCTTGTTAATGATTTTGCAAATATCAGCGTGAAATTCAACAACATTACCTCGATCACACAATTGTGAGATACTTAACAAATTGTGTTTCAAACCATTTACCAGCATTACATTCTCTATGGAGTGTGTTAGGGATTTGCCGACGTTTCCAATACCGATTATCTCTCCCTTTTTGTTGTCGCCAAATGTTACACACCCTCCATGGTGGGCTACTAGTGAGAGGAATTGAGATTTGTCACCAGTCATATGTCTTGAGCAGCCACTGTCGAGATACCATAGGCTACTTCCTCTCACATTAGCCTGCAAAAAGATCACTTGTTAGTTTTAGGAACCCAAATTTGCTTGGGTCCCTTTTTCTTTCGTTGAGCCTCTAATAGATCTTTTCTAACCCATATTTGATTTACATACTTAACATTCTTGGTAACACTTTTTTTCTTGATATTGCAGTTATCCATAAGGTGTCAATTCTTTCCACAGAAGTTGCAAATCAAATACTCAGGTAAATCAACATATATTCGTTTCCGAAAGTCTTTTTCAAAATTTTTGGCACTGTGGCTTACACTGCGCCTCTGGTCTGTATATCCTAAACCAATTCTGTTTCGATTGCT
Organism: Beta lomatogona; assembly: GCA_947646795.1. Classification (NCBI taxonomy): domain Eukaryota; kingdom Viridiplantae; phylum Streptophyta; class Magnoliopsida; order Caryophyllales; family Amaranthaceae; genus Beta; species Beta lomatogona. Next base: position 2,078,833 of record CANSNZ010000942.1, read on the forward strand.
AGTTGTACTGGAAACATAGTCTAGGGCTTTTTGACTGTCTAACCATTTTTCATACATTTTCCAAGCAATAGTCAATTGTGATTCTAAAAATTCAACAGAAGTGTTTAGATCAATATTCCTCTTTCTTGAAATTTCCAAATCTCTTTTAGCTTTGTCAAGTTCGTCACTTATCTTAGCATCGTGAGGCAGCATGAGTGGAACAATTTTAGATCTTTGTCTAGACTCCTTCACTTTAGTTAACTCAAGTTTTAAAGATTCAATTTGTTTTTCAAGATTCGAATTTTTTGCTTCTAGCTCAGTGTATGGCACAGTGTTATAAACGATTTCTTTTGTTAGAGACTTTTCGTATCTTAAGGCACTTAACTCAATATTTATTTCTTCGACGGTTTTTTCCAGTTCATCATTTTTTTCATCAGTTCTTTACAGTCCTTTAATAACTCCTTATATTCCAATTCCAACCCAATCTTTTGCTTAGTCAAAATTTTTACTTCTTTTTTCATGTTCGAAAAATTATCATTCATCTCTTGACAATCATCAATGACATTAGTAAGCAAGGTAGCAAGTTGGTTTTTCGGAAGAAGATGAATTGAAGGTTTTAGGGAGATAAGACTTACCTCACTATCTTCCGTTTCGTCTTGGGAATTAGAGCTTTTTGCCATTAAACACAAGTGTGAATCGTCCTGGCACTGTGCCCTTCTCTGTGATGTCTGTACAGCATTCAGACATAGTTTTGCTTCATGGCACTGTGCCTCTGACTGTTCTTCATCAGAGTCCGAATCTCCCCAAACGGCAACTATCATGGCCTTTTTGAACTCTTTCTTGGATTGTTCCCTTCTTTCTTTGGGCTTCTCATCATCCCATAAGGGACATTCCTTAATCCTGTGATTGAACTCTCCACACTTGAAACAACCGGAGTTAGTAGCACTTTTCTTAGAATTAGAGGTAGTGCCTTTCCCTTGAAATTTCCAATTTTCCTAGGATTATTAAATTTTTCTTTTTGAGAAAATTTTGAAATCTCCTAGTGAGAAGTGCAACATCATCATCACTATCACTATCTTCAGTTTCCAATTCGGTTCTCAAGGCTAGACCTTTATTTTTTGGTTCATTAGATTTGGAATCTAAGACAAGTTTGTGAGTCATTAATGATCCAATTAGTTGTTCTAGTGAGAGTTTAGTTAAATCTTTTGCTTCTTGAATGGCAGTTATTTTTGGAAGCCACCGATTTGTTAAACTTCTTAGCACTTTTCTCACTAAATCTTCAGAACTATATGTTTTGCCTAGAGAACGTAATTCATTAGTGATTAGTGTGAATCTAGTGAACATCTCTTTAACAGATTCGTCCTTATTCATGGTAAACAGTTCATATTGTTGGACTAGCAAATCTATTCTAGATTGTTTTACCTCATTCGTACCTTCGTGGGCCAACTCCAGCGTGTCCCATATTTCTTTTGCTGTAGTGCAAGTGGAAATCCTTGAGTATTCATCAGGTCCAATTCCATATTGGAGAATACTCATTGCTTTGTAGTTCTTTTCGGCTTTTGCATAGTCGACCGAATCGTAGTCATCTTCATCCTTGTCGACCATCTTTCCTTCAGCGTCTTTTCCTTGGATAAGGATTGGTCCTTTTCTAATAACTTTCCAGCATTCATAATCCGATCCTTGGATGTAGATCCTCATCCTGGCTTTCCACCATCCGTAGTCCTTTCCGTTGAAAATCGGGCACTTGGTGTGTCTATCTCGATAGTCATCTTGCATATTCATGATGTGTATTCTCTAGGGATGAGCCTTTCGAGAATAACCTGCTTTGATACCACTTGTTGGAACACAAGGTGACACTCAAGAAGGGGGGGGGGTTGAATTGAGTGGCTAAATCTAATCTATTTTCGCAAAAACACTTTTATGGCACAGTGCCATGCACTGTGTTATTCACTCGTAAAATCTCCGATTAATGTTTTTGCTCAAACGAAATTTAATAAAACACAAAAGCAATACTATCAAATAATAAAACACAGGAATTTAACGTGGTTCAATCTCACCTCTGAGATCTACGTCCACACAAACTACTATTTTATTAATTGAATCGTAAAATATCAACCTCTCGATACAATTCGATTCCCCCACTACTAACTCTAGTAGTGCTCCCCAACACTTAACTCTAAGTGTTGCTACTCTCTATAATATCAGAAATTACAGAAAGAATAATCCCTCAACAAAAGTGCTTCTTAGTCAAGCAAATTAGAGGACAATTACAACCGTTGTTTAGTTTCCTAATCTGACTAGAACTCTGTGCTATAGTACTCTGTGCCTTTAGAAAACTGTTTTCAGCTCTTAATCTCTCCGATTTTTTTCTCTCTGAAAACGTATGTTATAAAACTGATTTTTAATCTCTTATATATCTTGGTGAACAGAATAAAAATCCTTTTCCAAGATATATTATCTTTTGAACAATTTTTATTCCTAAAATAAAGGGATAAAATTATTTTCCTATTCAAAAACCAATTTGATCTTTTATAAAAACTGATTTTCCTTTTCCTTTTCCTTATAGGATAAGGATTTCTCCATATCCTATATTAACTAGATCAATTCTTTAAATCATATTTCTTATCATACAAACTTGATCACATCAGTTTTTATCATATATTTCGAAAATTCTTTTCCTCAAAACTATTTCCGAAAATCTGATTTTTTATAAAAACTTTTCATAAACAGTTTTTCTCAAAACGTTATTATTTTCTTTAATAAACTTGATTTTCGAATTTCTATTTTCTTTTATATAGATATATAAAATTAACATAATTATTTATTCCCTTAACTCTAAGAAAATAATAATTATCCTAATTTTATATTTCTATATTTGGCACATAATATATCATCTAGTTCTAGCATATTACATTTTGCATATAGTAACTAAACTTGGAATACAATATAAACTTAGACTTCCATCTTGATTCTTCACTTCTTCAAAGTCTTCATTTACTTATTCCTTTCTCGACCATCTGTAACAACTTTTAGACTATAACATATTATATTATCTTTCATCATCAAAACTTAACATGCACAACACTTTTAGAAATTACAATGATCTTTAAGGATATGTTTGTCAATCCCCTTCTATTAATTGCTGAAGCCTCCTTAATGCTTCTGATACACCTAGAACTAGGTACTCCCACTCACATTTTTTTCTTGCACATTTATGTGAGAGATAAGCAAAATAAAACTACTTAGGAGTACATAGTTCTAGGGAGCACCTAAAAATTTGTAGGCGAATCTAATATAAATCGTATTTTTCGAGTTTCACCCACTCATTGTGGGCGTGTTTTGATTTTAAATCCTCCCAAATGAAGTCGCCAAATTGTACGCGTGTTTTTATTGCCTACACGGGATGAGCGCGTATTTGACTACCTCATTGTAAAGGTTTTATTTTGAAATATGTTTAGAAATAAAGAAGTCGCCTACAAGTATTTAAAGGAAGACTCATAAACTTAATTGGATATTGGGAAATTGTAGGGACAATTTAGGGATTTATCCAATGTAGATTTCCCCGTCGTGACTCAATAAATGGTCATTGAACCAAAGGGTTGAGTTCGGAGGTGAGGAGAATAATATGATTAGGAATCAAATTCGCCCATTGCTGGCCTCTACTTAATGACGATTCATGTCTATATTTATGCGATTAAACAACAAAGCAAATATGTTAACACATTCTAAAATTAATCTATGTCGGTTCATTAAAAATGCAAAAGAATAATTTTTGGTGACATGTTATTATGCCATGACATTACACGAAATTAAACCTAATCAAATTGTCCAAATTATCTGAATCTGGCTTTTTGGACATTTATTTAGGTCTTTGATTAACAAAAATAAACATATAAGCTGATGAAAGAATTAAATCATACAATCATGCTTATGAATAATGAATAATATTAAGAATAAATAAAAAGAAAACAATAGAGATTAGAATAGCGCTAATTCCTTTAAGATCTACATCATGACAAGTAGATTGTTAGTAAAAAAAAATTAATTAAATTGGAATTAACTCTCAGAATTTATACCTTTCTCGCCTGGTTCTTATGTAATGATCTGTAGGGTTTGAATGTAGTTTTAATGCGTTTGAATGAGAGTTATAATGTGTTTGAATGTAATATGGATGATGTAGGAACGTATGTTGTAGTATATTATGAAGTATTAAAGCATATAAAAAAGTAACGAAAAATATGAAAAGCGTTCGTAGAAATCACAACAATTTATAGGCAAAGGAAACCGAAAACGACGAGGAAAGGATAAGAAACCCGTGCTCTAGGGCATGGCTAGTGCGTCTAGCGCACTTGCTTTGCATTTTTGGTTTTTGTAAACGACATAGTCGTTGCGCGTACGCAATACGTTGCGTCAGACGCACCAACGTGCACTTGACGCAACACAAATATGTGCGGGTTTTTATTGTTTTCAGATGCTTTTTTATTTTTAGTGAGTTTTTATCTTTTGAAATCCAAAATCAGTTATCTGGAGGAATAAAAATATGATTTTCGGAATATCCTTTAAAAAAGTAATTATCGAGGATAATTATTGAGAATATTGAAAATATAATTAATTATTCGAAATTATTACTTCAACCTTTAAAATTGGGATTAGATTTAATAAATTGGCTTTATGTTTTCAAAACACTTTTTGGCTTAGCTTTTCAGATTACTCTTTCTTTAGACCAGACCAATTAGGACGACCATATGTCTCATCATTGGGTACTCAATGGGGTGACACGATTTTGTGTCTACAAACAATAGTATTGCACAAAATTCAGCCAGAGCTTTTTCGAAAAAATATTCTATCTTTTGAAAGATTCTTGCACCCACACATAAACCCAAAAACACAGTTGAGATTAGCTCAGAACTTAGAGAAAAATTATTCTCCATTATAGCTTATTATGAAGCACTGTTTCAGGGGGGAAATTTTTTGTGCTTGATGTACGTGCTAGTGTGTAGTGTGGTTGGGGAAGTGGTCCGGGAAATCACTTCATTGAACAGTTATAGTTAATTGTTGAGGAATCATCGTTTTCATAGATGGAGATATTGATTGAGTCTAATCATTTTTATTCTTCTGAGTTGATTTATTAGGGTAGTGGATGACGTAGGTTTAAGTTAAGTAAAACCTCATTAAATCTGTGTGTTGATTTATTCATTCCGCCGCGTACAACATATCAGTTCTCTTACTGGTCTTATTTCCATTAACATATCAAATAAAAAAATTGTCAATCAACTCACATACTCAATTCACACCCCTCTTGAGTATTATCTGGGCCTTCAATTGGTATCAGAGCCTAACTTCTCGAAAGGTTAACCCTTAAGGAAGGATCATGATGACAGATTATTCAAATGGAGGATCGAGTTTGAGGCTGCCTAAGTTCAATGCAGCAAACTATGCTTGGTGGAAAGACTACAAGAAGAACTACATCATAGGCAGTGACTATGAGTGCTGGAAGATTGTAAAGGATAGTCCATTGAGTATTGATGTGACGGATGGCAAAGGAAACAAGTCTACCAAAAAGGAGAGTGATTACTTCTGAACGAATTTCGAGAAATTGGAGAAATATACAAAGGCAATGTAACTTGTGCAACAACGTATTGCTGACTGTGAGGTGAATCGAATCTTGGCATGTTCCACTCCCGTAGATACTTGGGGCACCTTAGAATTGGCATATGAAGGCACAAATGAAGTAAGACGTTTCAAGAATGATTTATTAATAACTAAATATTATTCTTTTTAATATGTCCAAAGAAGAGAATATACGTGATATGTTTACTCGATCTATAACTATAATTAATGAGTTGAAATCACTTGGAAAAATATTTACTCATGAGGATCATATCAGAAAAATGTTGAGAAGTCTTTTAGGTAAATGGTTACTATACGAGATTTTTATTGCCTACGCGGTATGAGCTCGTATTTAACTACCTCTTTGAAGGGTTTTATTAAAAATTGTTTTGAAATAGACAAGCCAACAAGTCTTTAAAGGAAGACTCATAAACCTAATTGGATATTGGGAAATCGTAGAGACAACTTAGGGACTTATCCAATGTAGATTTCCCCATCATGACTCCATGAATGGTCATTGAACCATAGATTGTGTTCAAAGTGAGGGTACGAATAAGACGAGGAATCAAATTCTCCCGTTCATGACCTCTACTTAATATCGATTCATGTCATATTCTATGCCAATAAATGACATAATATGTTAATGCAATGTAATAATTAGTCTACTTTGGTTTATTAAACACATAAAAGACTAATTTTTGGATGATATGTTATTATGCAATCATATTTTTGGGATCCTAATCAAATTGTCCAATCATCTTATTACGCGTTAGAACAATTCTTTAGGTCTTCATTAGCAATAATAAGCATGTGAGACGATGAAAGCATTAAAAAAAATACAATCATGCATATGAATATGAATAATGTGTAGAAAAGATATAAAAAGAGAAGGGTAGAGATTAAAATATACAAGAAATGTTATTTCCTTTGAGATCTACATTGCAACATATACCTTTGTCACCTGGGTCTTATGCAACGATCTTCATGATAAGCAATCTTGAAGCTTGAAATAGGAAATTAGAAGGATGAATGAGTGTTTGAGTGTGTTTGAGCATTTAGATGTGTGTTTGATTATGTGTTTATAGAGAGTGTTTATGTAGTATGAAGTGTTGTATTCGTAGTAAAATATGTTGTAAAACTGTGTGTATAGAGTATTACGAGTGAGAAAATCATTCGAAGACATGAAGTTACTCATAGGAAAATAAATTCGAAAACGAAGCGAAGGGATAAGAAGGAACCAAGCATTTAACGCACAGCTCACGCGCTAGACGCACAACCATGCGCTAGGTGCACGGCTCGTGCACTTGGTGCATGGTATGTGCGTCTCTCGCACTGGCTTTGCATTTTTGAAAATTGTGTACGACATCAATGTTGTGCACGAGCAATAGGCTGCGACAGACGCAATCTCAATCTGGATGTATTTGATCATTTTAAGATTCCTTTAATTCTTGATGAAATCTATCCTTTGAAATCTGAAGTCAACTATATTTAGGAACAAAAATCTGATTTTCGAATATCCTTTAAAATTAATCATCGGGAATAATTGATATTAAAAAATTGAAAATATAATTCAGGAATATTAATTGGGCCTAAAATCGGGATTGGATTTATTAAATAGACTTCATATCTTCGAAACGCTTTTGGGCTTAGATTGTTCGATTGCTCCTCTGTTGGACCAGACTAATTAGAACAACAATATGTTTCATCATTGGGTACTCAATGGGGAGACACAATTTTTTATTTACAGAAGCCCCCACTTTGATTGAGGTTCAGGAAACCAAAAGTCAAAGTATAAGGTGTCACATAGAACGATCCTAGACGCTCTGCAATCTAGAACTGATTTATACATCGCCGGCTTCTGCAAGATAAAGTTAGCCTGCAAGACGATAACTACATGTACTTTGATTACATGCAAGAGAAGATGTTAGTAGATAGATGCAAACAACTCAGATAAAAAATGCACATAATGATGCAATAATGCAAACTTAGACTCTTTAAGGATGCATTATGCAAGGATTAGGGTTATGCAAAGCTAAGGTACAAATGGAATGTCATGCAAGGTCAGGGTTATGCAAGGCTGGGAGGTCTAGATTGATAGAGAATGATATATTAAACTGGATTTGTACAGATAGAGTGATTTTCGAAATAGTTTTGATAAAAGAAGCAGGGTCCGCAAGTGAGATCTGCAGTTTACAATCCTTCGGGAATTAGATTTGGAGGAATCACCAAATATAGAAAGCCCCCACCTTGGAAAAGCTTGTCTTGAATTAGGCATTTTGAGCCTAGATTGGAATATATTTGATTTGTATTGAGTATTTAGAGTTCTTCACCGACGATTCTTCTTTAGGGAGTCAATACAGGCAAAGTCAGATATAACTAGAGATCATGGAATTATCGAAGAATCCTTCAGGGACAAGGAGAGTTTGGATTGAAAAATAAAAAGGTATAATTTGTGACTCAAATAGATGTAGGTGGGAAAAAGGTTTTGACGTGGCTAGGTTCAGACTCGAGTCAATGTCGAGATCAAGAAATAGAATGCTTCTGAATTATAGAAAGTCAAATCATTAGACCTTAATTAATCTTATTTTATTGAAGTGGTCAGACCTCGTGATGAGGATACCTACGTATCCTTGCGGAGTCAGAATATTCTTAGTTTTAGCTCTGATTGATTCCTTTTCTTTCCCTAACTTTTGCCTAGGCCACCCTTTCAGGGTTTCAACCCAGCGGGCTTGGACAAACCTTGAAGAAGGAGTTAGATATTGATATGAAGGGTTGAAAGGTTAGAGGTTTGAAGTTTTGATGAAGGTTTAATTAGTTGGGCTAAGTTAAGGATTATGGATCTTATAACTTTTAAGGTTTTGATGGATCAAAGGGATTTGAAATGAAGAGTAGAACTTATGTGCAAGCCCCCTCACTTGCCTTTTTTCTTTGCCTTTGGCTCTTTCACTTTTTTCCATTTTTCTTTGTACAATTTCTTTTGCTTTATTTTGCTTTCTTTTTTGTTCGCACTTTGAATTTTTCTTATCTTTTACTTTTGCCTGGCAGTGACTCTTTTTTTTTTTTTTTTTTTGTATTGAGGCTTGCACACAAATTCTTTGTGGTTTAGGGTATTGGAAGGTTTAAAGACTATTTGTGGAGTATTGGTTTTGAAAGTTTTTTAGGTTAAGGAATATGAAGATGATGGCTTAAGGGACTTTTATTATTCTTGGTTGCATGGGGATGATTTATGGATGATGGCTTATGGAACGTGATAGAGAAAGAGGAAAATAACTCTTAATACAAAGTAATTAAGTCCAAATTTTTTTTTTATCATTTTTTTATTTTTTATTATATTTTATTAATCAAGGTCGTTTTATTGATTTAAATTTCATCATTAAATTAGAATCATGATAAAAATGGAAGGCCAATGACAAATAAAAAAAAATGATATGCATGAAAATAAAAAGGTTATAATAAATGAAGTCCTATAGTGACATAGACTCGATGGGAAAGGACAGAAATGGGTTCGGGTAAGCACTCTCTGATTCAACCTAGAAAACCATAAATAAAATACTAAGCCTTTTAAAGGGGATACACTACCAAAAGGGTTGATGTTGATGCTTATTCTCGTTGTAGGAAGTATTAGAAGTCTATCATCATTGACCATATTTTGTAGCGCATTGATGGTATTAGACACGAGATTTCAGGTGGAATTTGCAGTAGAAGTTTAGGTTATTGAACCTTTTGGATATTTTTAGCACAAGATTTGGAGTAGACCCTATAAAAGTGATCGCGCCTCTATTGTGAAAGCGTTCAAAAGTAATCTCATGACTCTAAATGAAATCGCTGTGGTGATAATTATTTGATGAGCTTTAGAGTCAGATCACCTTTTTGTTTCTCCATTAGACGTTCCTAAGTTGTAATCTCTCGACCGATCCTGAATAGAAATCGAGTGGACCTCATTTGTAAGTTTTAATAAAAGATTTTTCGAAATAGGAAATGGAACTGAGAAATGGAAATGGAAAATTGGAAATGAGAAATGGAAATGAGAAATAGAATTGGGAAATGATTTTAAAACACATACTGGTTTTAGACTAGTATGGGCTTGACCATGATGTAGACTTGCGCCTAACTATATGCATATGAAGACATGAACTGGACTGTGCAAGCAGACTAGACTCAATGACTATGCTTTGAAGATTACTAGACTTTGAACTTACAGGTAGAGTAAGTAAACTAGACTCAAAGAAGATTGCCTATGCAGACTTAAGGAATTCTAGACTTTGAACTAACGGGAGAGTAAGGAATTCTAGACTAGCTAGGGGAATAATCTGACTAAGAAGACTAGACTTTGAACTTACATTTAGAGTAAGTACGCTAGACAATGAGGGTAGCTAGACTTTGGACTTACGGGAGAGTAAGTAGGCTAGAGAATAAGGAAGGCTAGACTTTGAACTTATATTTAGAATAAGTAGGATAAACCTAAGGATGACTAGACTTTAAACTTACAGGAGATTAAATAGGCTAGACAGTAAGGAAGGCTAGACTTTGAACTTATATTTAGAATAAGTAGGCCAGAGCTAAGGGTGACTAGATTTTGAATTTACAGGAGAGTAAGTAGGCTAGATAAAAAAGGGTGATTAGACTTTGAACTTATGGAGGATAAGCAGACCAGACACCAGGGGAGACTAGACTTTGAACTTACATTTAGAATAAGCAGGCCAGACTCGAAGATTGGGCCATTATGGACTTAGGGAGGAGTAGTTTCGCTAAACTCGAGGATTTGGAATTGGGTTTGACTAGGGCTTACATAGATATGCAAACTAGACCTAGGATTGGGCTTTTATAGTCTGAAGATTTGACAAGGGCTTACATGGAGATGCAAACTAGGCGTAGGGTATTAATTGGGCTTTGATAGTCCTAAGACTTGACTAGGGCTTACATGGAGATGCAACTAGACACAGAGTTGGGCTTTCATAGTCCTATGACTTGACCAGGGCTTACATGGAGATGTAAACTAGACATAGGTATGAATTGAGCCTAAATGGACCTAAGTATAGCCGGCAAAATAGACTCGTACCCGTTGACCCGACCTTAGACCCGTTTTTCACCCGAAAATAATGACCCAAAATGGAACCGAAACCCGAAATAACCCGACCCGAACCCGAAAGTAAATAAACCCGAATATAATCCGAACCCGAACCCGACCCCGAAAGAAAATAATCCCAAATATAACCCGAACCCGAACCCACCCGACCCGAAAGTGACCCGACCCAAAGTTGACCCGATAATGATGACGTGAACCCGACCCGACCCAAAAAATTGTTATATTAGTTATTTTTTAAACAAATTTAAGGAAAAAAAATTTCATGAAATACTATATAGGACTTAGCCACCTCCCATTTATTATTTCACTTAGTTTTATTGGTCTTATATGTGTTTTTTTTTATTTACTAGATTAAAAACCCGATTTTACCTGACCCGACTTAACTCGATCCGAAATTTAATGACCCGAGATCGGCCCGTACCGAAAGGACCGACCCGAACGTAATCCGAACACAAAGTTGATCCGATTATGACCTGACCCGTAATGACCCGACTCGTATGACTCGTTTGCCACCTCTAGACCTAAGCATTGGATTAGACTTGGATTAGCATATAGGTTTAAGTTAGACTGGAATGGGCTGAGATTAGACTTAGATTGGAATGGACTGAGATTAGACTTAGATTGGGCCTTAAGTGGGCTTGACATAGATTAGGGTTCACTTACAGATGCAAATAGGCCTAGATTTTGGAGAGAACTAGACTTATATGGGCTTAAAATGGACTTTATTGCTAGTGGACCTAATGTAAATGTATGGACTCAAGTTTAAATGAGCCTAATATGAATGGAAGGTCTCAAGTGGACACTAGTGCATATGGGCCTATTACGGATGCAAATGGATCGAGATTGGATTAGTTAGATTGAGATGTTTGGTTGGTTGGGTTGGATTGCGATGTTTGGACTTGATAAAATGTTTTTAGTGTGTCGTTAAGACACCAAAAATCACTTTTCAAACAATATTTATAAAACCTAACAAGCAATTATGTAATTGGGATTAATCAAAGTCTAACAAGCTTAAATTACCTAATTGAAGGGTATTTGGGGTTTTAAGAATGGTTTTGCAACACTAACGACTAAGATCGAACAAACTAGCAAATAAATACTAGATGCAAATATCAATGAGAAAACACTAGAGTTAAGGCTACTAGTATGAATCAAAACGGAACAATGATCATTAATTCAATTGTGATTCAAAGGCGACAATTATGCAAGGTTTAGTTCTCCTATAAAGTACTTAAGTCCTTTCTCGAATGGTCCTCAAGAATAATCTCTTAATCAATCAACTAAATCCTCTCTCGAATGGTCCTTAGTCAATTGATTAAGAAATCCAATAAGTACGGAAAACTCCTAATGAAAGGATCCCCTTTAGGGCTGTTCAAAGACCAGGGTCGAACCGGAATCTGGACCGGATCAGACCGGAATTTGGACCGGATCGGACCAGACAGAAGATTCCGATCCGATCTTCGGTCTGAAGAAAATCCCGATTCCGGGTTTCCAGTCCGGTCCGGTCAAAACCCGGAAAATTCCGGTCTGGAACGGTGGACCAGAATTTCTGATTTTTTTGTAAAAATATGTTTAAAAAAAATTTAAAAAGTAGTAAAAACTTATAAATTTAAAAACCTATTATTTATTAACTTTAGGAATATTGTTATTAAAATTATTAAATTTTAATATATCAAATTTATAAATATTTTAAAATCAAATGAAAAGGTTTTTTCTTAAAAAAATAAAAATTCCGGTCCAACAGGTCCAAAACCGAACCGGAAAAATTCCAGTCCACCGGTCTGGTTCTGGACCGGTGAACACCCTAATCCCCTTAATTTCTACCCAATATATGAGCCTAGAAATTAAGTTGACATATGGGGATGATAAAAGGGTTCAAAATTCGATTAAGAATATTTGTAATCAAAATACCAAAGCATAAATGTGATCCAAATCTATCCTAAGGCCTCAAAACACCAAGATCAATGCATAATCATCATTAGATCATCACAATTACATTAATAATAGATGAGAATCTTAATTCATACTTTCACCCTAACCCTAGATAAGAGACTACTCACTAATCATGGAATCTAAACATAAAAATATAACATTTATAACTAATCTAGGGCTAAAAATAATTAATGGATGATAAATAGAAAGAAACAAGCAATTATGAAACTATAATACTCTAAGATCTATAAATATGGAGGAATAGAGAATAAAAATGACATGGATGAATAAAACTGAAAACTTTTAATCCGATTGAACAAAAAGTACCTTGAATGTGTAGAAATTAGCAACTTTAATATCTGAATCCGAAATATAAGACAAACTATGAGCTTTTCTCTCAAGGAGGAACCCTAAAATAACTCTCTAATAATCTCAAATAAAGCATAATCCGAATAATAAACATAGCATTGTTTTAATAGGCACAAAGCCTTACAAGATTTTCCGGAAAATAAATGGTGCTGGCGCACCATAGTGAGTGGTGCAAGCGCGCCAACCAAACTGATCTCAATGTGAAATTATCCGTTGAAAGGTGCGGGCGCACCTCCTTGGCCTGTGATGGCGCACCAGAGCAATTGACATCGAGGAACCCGAATCTGCCAGATGGTGTGGGTGCACTATAGTAACTGGTGCGCACCTGTGTGGTGCAGGCGCACCTATGCTACTACCCAAAATCCTCTTTTCTTCTCTTTTTGTGCGGGCAAGCTCCTCAAAACTCTCGCCTTATACCGTTTTTTCAAATTTGCAACCTTAGAAATGGTCACACCTACATTCAAGACACGGTAAAGCAAGGTAAAAGCAAATGTACTAGAAATTTGATCAAAATTGACAGAAAATCTAGCAAAATGTCACTATGATCAAGAATAATCAAGTGAATGAAATAAAAGAAGAAAAGGAGAAGAAAGATGGAAGAAAAGGGAGAACGAGGATAAAAATAAACTTAAAAGAGCTTGTAAATTGCATTAGAAATGCACTTATCATGACTGGGCTAAGAATTTTCAAAATTTATTTTTGAAGTGAACCCCTTTGTTTTTATCTTTTATTGGAAAAGATGATTGATGATTAATGATAGATTAATTTTTTAAAAGATTTTTTTGAACGTGTGGTAGGATGATGATTAGTAATTGACTTCGAAAAAAATAGAATAGAGGAGGGTGTATGATTGATTTTGAAAATGATACTCCCTCCGTTTCATTTTAATCTACACACTTTCCTTTGTGGTCTGTTTCTTTTTAATCTACACACTGTTGCTTTTTCTATTTTAGGTAACATGTCACATCTACTTTCTCCTCTTTTTCCACCCATGTCATCCACTTTTTAATATTTAAACCCGCTTGTTACTTTCTCTCTCTCACTTTTCAGTTTCTCTCTCCACCGTTTTAGTTTCTCTCTCATACTTTTGTACTTATTCCTTAGTTCTCCCCCAAAGTGAAGTGAGTAAATTAAAATGAAACGGAGGGAGTATGTTTTTTGAAAAGGATGGAATATGACAGGATATATATGATAGGGAAGATTTGTTGGATAGCAGGGATAAGATAGGATGAGGTAGACATGCATTACGACTCTAACTCTATCATGATCACTTATCGAGAAACACTTTTTAGGATAAACTCAACTTTAGATGATATGTATGAAAAGAATGATTATTATCTTTGGATTAGGTGAGTTTTTTTTTAAAAAAAAAGATGACCTAAATGTGATCATGAGTGATGATGCAAGCATAGATAGAAATCTGGCAAATAAACTGACGAAAACGAATCGCCTAAGGTCAGAACACCTTGCGCCACACTCAAGCATGTTGCGTGCAACACAAGATACTTGCACCACACACAACAAGTTATGTGCCATGCAAGCTTCTTGCGCCACACGCAACAAGCTCGCATGCCACGCAAGATACTTCTGCTTGGCTCACTGGTCTGGCGATGCAGTTTTTTGTTTTCGACGATGTATTGATCATTTTTCGATGATTTCTAGCTTAATTCGAGGGGAAAGCATGTTAACATAGCAAACAAGCAATCAATAATGTCATATACGCAAGAATAGTATGCAGTTGTCATCCTAGAGTCAAGATCTATGTTAGTACTATGCTCAGGCTTTGGTTAAGGCTTGAAAGGGTCAATGATTAAGAGATTAATCCCACACTTCATACCTTTGCTTAAAAAGGTGGCTACGTGTAAGACGAACTCCAGTTCTAAAGTTAGAAAGAAGAAAACAATGCCATGGTTGGGTAGGTTTACTTTTGAATAAGATCCACACTATCGCTCAGAAAGTTTTTTGGAAGAACAAAGCACAAACCCCCTGGAGGCGACCTCACACATAAAACATGCACTAATGAGGCAGGGACGATTGTCCTTATAGGGGACCTGAAAAATAGTCATGCATATGCAAAACTTTAATGTTATTCAAAGGCATAAAACAAGTATGAAACGTACTTTTCGAATTTCATCCACTCATTTAAAAAATTAATTTTTAAAATCCTCACTAGTGAAGTCGTCAAATTGTAGGCTTGTTTTTATTGCCTTCGCGGGATGAGCGTGTATTTGATTACCTCGTTGAAGGGTTTTATTGAAAATTGTTTTGAAATAGACGAAGTCACCAACAAGTCTCTAAAGGAAGACTCATAAACCTAATTGGATATTGGGAAGTCGTAGGGACAACTTATGGACTTATCTAATTTAGATTTCCTCGTCATGACTTCATGGATGGTAATTGAACCATAGATTGAGTTCGGGGGTGAAGGTGCGAATAAGATTAGGAATCAAATTATCCCATTGATGGCTTCTACTTAATATCGATTTATGTCATGTATTATGCCAATAAACAACCACATAATATGTTAATGCAATGTAATAATTAGTCTATGTTGGTTCATTAAACACATAAAAGACTAATTTTTTGGTGACATGTTATTATGCAATCATATTACTGGGATCCTAATCAGATTGTCCAATTATCTTATTAGGCGTTACAATAATTCTTTAGGTCTTGATTAGCAATAATAAGCATGTGAGGTGATGAAAGCATTAAAAAATACAATCATCCATATGAATATGAATAATGTATATAAAAGAAATAAAAAAAGAAGGGTAGAGATTAGAATATACAAGAAGTGTTAATTCCTTTGAGATTTACTTGCACTAAGTAAATTGTTAGTAAAAATGGAATTAAATTGGAATTGACCCTCATGAATTATACCTTCGTTGCCTCTGTCTTATGCAACGCTTTTCCGGATGAGCAATCTTGAAACTTGAAATAGGAAGTTCGAAGGATGAATAGGTGTTTGAGTGTGTTTGAGTGTTTGAATGTGTTTATGCATTATAGAGAGTGTTTATGTAGTACGAAGTGTTGTATTCGTAGGAAAGTATGTTGTTAAACCGTGTGTATATAGTATTAAGGTGTGAGAAAATCGTTCAAAGACATGAAGCTATTTATAGGCAAAGGAATCCGAAAACGAAGCGAAGGGCCGGGATAAGAAGGAACAGTGTGTCTAACGGACAGCTCATGCGCCAGACGCATAACCATGCGCTAGGCACACAGGCTATGCGCATGGTCTATGCGTCTTGCGCACTGGCTTTGCCTTTTTTTAAAATTTGTACGGCATCAGTGCTGCGTGCGTGCAATAGGTTACGTCAGACGTGATATTAATATGGCTGGTTTTTTTTATCGTTACAAGATTCTTTTAATTCTTGATGAAATCTATCCTTTGAAATCCGAAATCTTCTATTTGTAGAAATAAAAATCTGATTTTTGAAATATCCTTTAAAAATTAATTATCGAAAATAATTAATATTAAAATATTGAAAATTCAATTAGTTATCAGAAAGAATTAATTGGGCCTAAAAATCGGGCTTGGATTTAATAAATAGACTTTATACTTTCGACATGCTTTTGGGCTTAGCTTGTTCGATTTCTCTTCCTTTAGACCTACCAATTAGGATGGTTGTATGTTTTATCATTAGGTACTCAATGGGTGTTGTAGGCTTAGAGTAACGCTCGAAGCATACAAAGTAAGAACAACCAATAGTTTAGTTCAACTAGGAAACGTTTTTGCATCCATGATGAACAAAGGGTACATGGCTCGGCTTTAACTCTCTAAGGATACAGATTAGACCACCTTAGATTGATTAAAGCTTTCCTAAGTTCACAAATTAGCTTAGCCAAAGCTAATTAAGCAAAGGACGAGATTAACTTAGCTTCTAAATCCAAGAAACAAGATAAACTCAAAGGGATAAAACACAGGGTTTTGTTTAGGCGTAAAACTTGAATGAATTTTCATTAATGATCAAGTATCCTTAAATACATCAGTTTCATGTCCTAATATTCATATTTTCATAAACTAAGAATAGCCAATAGTTTGGTTCAACTAGGAAACGTTTTTGCATCCATGATGAACAAAGGGTAAATGGCTCGACTTTAACTCTCCAAGGATACAGATTAGACCACCTTAGATTGATTAAAGCTTTCCTAAGTTCACAAATTAGCTTAGCCAAAGCTAATTAAGCAAAGGACGAGATTAACTTAGCTTCTTAATCCAAGAAACAAGATAAACTCAAAGGGATAAAACACATGGTTTTGTTTAGGCATAAAACTTGAATGAATTTTCATTAATGATCAAGTGTCCTTAAATACATAAGTTTCATGTCCTAATTTTCATATTTTCATAAATTACACTAATTAGAAAAATAAACTAACTAACACTTAGTAGATCATGCTAGATATGTCCGGTGCATGAGCCAAGCAAATTAGCACACCTCCCTTGATTTGTGGAATAAACTTCATGGATTCGTTGTAAACATGCCAAAAATACCTAAACTACCCAATACAGGACAAGTATAGGGTCGAATCCACAAGGAAGTAAGATTAATCAAGGGTTAATAATTATCTAATTACAATAAGCTAGATCTATTTTTGGGGTTTTTTAAGGTTTAGTAACAATTATAAAGTCTAAAATAACTAGGAAATTGAGAAAACAAATTAACAAAGCAAATAAAGAGGATATTTCAAGGATAAATGAACTAGGGGATTAGGGGAATTCTTAACACTCAATCCAAGAATCTGATCATCAAAATCAAGGGGAAACAAATGGGGGATCACATGAGGAAATCATGCATATAGGAACTCTAATTACTCCCTCGAGCTAATTAGAGGAGCGTAATTAGTCACTCATGACCTATTCTCATGGCTAGAGGTGTGCAGTTTTGGACCGGGACCGAAATTCGGACCGGAATTCTTTTATTTTTTTGTAAATTGAAGGTTAAAAAAAAGAGTTTAAAACTTAGAAAAGTTAGAAAATTAAAACCTCATCTTTATTGCCTTTAAGATTATTGCTTTTAGTATTATTAATTTTTAATCTATCGAATTTATTTATATGTTTAAACCTTAACAAAAAAAGATTATTTTGAATAAATAAATATAAATTCCGGTCCAGCCGGTCCAAAACCAGACAGGACCGGATATTCAGGTCCGGTCCCGGTCCAAAAAAATTTTAATCAACAAGTTTAACCCCAAATGTTAACCCCCTAACTTAGATTTAAGATCCAAAGAGTAAATGAAGACTACATCCTTTCCCCCTAGTAGGAAACTACTCACAAATCATGGAAATATAAAGCAAATAAAAACTTGAACTAACTTTTTTTTTTTGGTAATTAAGAGTAAAATTAAGCCCAAAAACACAATACAGTCTACAAGGTGGAGTAAACATCACGCACCAACCCAACCTAAACTGGATAGACCCAGCAACATTACGATCCCGCAAACCACCTCCTATCTCCATCTTTAACTTTGGAAGTCATAATACGTACAATCCTGTGTTTAACTATGTATTTAATTTCCTTTACAGTGTGTTCAATGGTGCTAATTACATTGTCCCAATAAGCTCTATATCTGTTCTTCCAAACCAAGTAGACAACAGCAGCTATAGCAGCCATGGCGACCTGTCTCTTGAACTTAGTGCCTCTATAACGTCCCCTAATCCATTTGCTCATCTGCATAAAGTTCCTCCCATTCTAATTAATCTCCAGCCACACTCCTCATACAGGCACTGCTGAATGCACAGCCAAAAAAAAAGATTTAAGCTGCTCTCAGGATGATGCTGACACAACAGACATCTATCAGAATCACAAGGATTAAGCTTTTGTAATCTAACTCTTGTCTTAAGTCTATCTTGGACTGCAAGCCACAAGATGAATCAGTGTTTAGGCAGGCTATACCGATCCCAAATACAAGCATGCCATTGCTTAGTAGGAGAATTAGTAATGATGCTCTGGTAATGCTTCTTGATGTTGAACATGTTATTGATAAGCCACTGATCACTAATCAGCTTTGTAGTTAAATCGTTTTTAGCTTTACAAATGACTTTCATGTCCAGCTTGTATGTGAAGGCTCTTCATAAGTCCCCCAGTTGGCACCCTTTATATAAATACAATTCACCCATTTCACCCAAAGGTTGTCCTTCTTCTGAGCAATACTCCAAGTCAACTTGCTTATGGCAGTAATGTTCCAAGCCATAATGTCCCTGAACCCAAGCCCCCCTGCATTCTTTGTCTTACAATGCTCTTCGTAAGCAACAACACCTGGCTTGCTATCATTAAAAGTACCTGCCCAAAGAAAGCATATGCATATACTATTGACTTCCTTAAGCACACTTCGAGGAAGAATGAAGATTTGCCCCCAATACGCATGTATGCTCATGAGGACACTGTTTATAAGTTGACTCCTAGCAGCAAAGGACAAATTTCTCGTGCTCCAGGCCTTCATTCTGCTAACCATCTTGCTAATGAGCAATTAACAATCTTTTTTCTTCAATTTTGTTGTGGAGATGGATACCCCCATGTATCTAAAAGGCAGGGATCCCACAGCAAAACCACTCACGTCATTGACTATTTGCATTGCATATCATACTCATCCATGCCAGCAAAGTAAATTTCTGACTTATGCTTATTTACTTCCAGCTCAGAGGCATTAGAGAACATTTGGAAACCTTGAAGCAAAGTGTAAATGAATCTGAAATCACCATGACAAAATAAAAGTAAATCGTCTGCAAAGCAAAAGTGAGTAAGCTTCAAGTCTTTACATTGAGCATGGAACTTGAAACCCTCCTGAGCATGAACAAAACACAGTATTCTGTCTAGATAGTCCATTCCTAGAGCAAACAAAAGGGGGGACATGCGGTCCCCGTGTCTTTGACCCCTTTGAGCACAAAAAAACCCAGTCAAAGAGCCATTCAACATGAGAGAGAAAGTGGGGGTAGTGACACATGTCATAACCAACTCCACAAAAAAATAGGAAAATCAATTTCTTCCAGCATTTGTTTAATGAAACTTCAACTCACAGTATCATAAGCTTTTTTGAGATCCAGTTTCATCATACAACTAGGCCTAGTTGATTTCTTTTTATACATTTTTACAAGGTCTTGACAAATGAGAACATTATGCAAAATACTCCTGCCAGCTATAAATGCACCTTGACTTTCAGAGATGATATCAGGGAGAATCTTATTCAACTTCTCACTCAATAGCTTGGTAATACACTTATATAACGTATTACAATAAGCTATAGGCCTAAACTTATAGACATTCTCTGGGCACTTAACTTTAGGGATCAAATTTAAAGTGGTAACATTTATAACTTTGAGCAATTTACCTGTTCTGAAGAAGTCAAGGACAGCCTCTGTAACTTCTTCACCAACTATGTCCCATCAATGCCTATAAATTTTGCTGTTAAAGCCATCTGCTCCTGGGGCCTTCTCATCAGAATGCTGAACAACACTCTTTTCACATCTTCCTTGGTGAACTCCTCATTAAGCAACTAAATGTGGTTAATTGTTAACAGTTTCCCTTACACATTAGAGTAGGCAGCACTGCCAGTTTTTGAGGTTTACAAGAAAAGAGATCCTTGAAAAAAAATTTAAAAATGCCTGCTCAACATGCTCTTGCTGGTTAAACCACTCCCCATTTAGCCCATGAATGGCATCCACCCTGTTGTGATATCTTCGAGCCTTCAGAGCTTGATAGAATATCTTTGTATTCTTATCTCCACACCTAAGCCATAGATTTCTGCTGAAGAAATGATTGTTGATTCTTTTTTTGCTCAAAGCAACTGCTCCTGAGCAAGTTTCTCCCTGTTGATTAGCTCCACATTACTCACATCCTGATGCATCTCTTCCTGGGCTCTCTCTAAGTCATGGCTAGCTTTTGCAACACTAGCATACACATCCCCAAAACCATCCTTGTTCAGAACTTTTAAAGCCTCTTTAACCGCTTTAAGTTTTTACATCACCCTGTACATAGCACAGCCAGGTATAGGTTCCTGAACAACAGTATCTCTTAAAGCTTGATGATGACACCACATGTTCATGAATATAAAAGGCTTTTTTTGCTGAATGTCAGGATACACTCTTAAAACAATCGGAGTTTGATCATAATTCCCTTTAGGTAAAAAAGAAGCCTCAGCCTGATCAAAAGCATCAAAAACTTATGAATTGCAAGAACTCTGTTAATCCTGGAGAACACCCTTTGACTACCATCCTGCTTGTTATTCCATGTGAAGTATCTCCCTAAAGACTTCACATCAATCAAGTTACAGAACCTCAGACAATCAAGCATAGATCTAATTTCAGCTAATCTGACCGTTGACCCAATTATATCTTCGATGTTACTAAGGGCATTGAAATCCCCAAGTAAGACCCAAGGCACATCAGGAGTCCTAGCTTACTTCTAAGACCATTTCATAACAACATCCTGCTGTTAACATCATTAAAACCATAAACAAATGTACATCCAAACTCTACCCCATTTGTAGGTTTCACCATACAATGAATAAATTGACTTTCAACCTGGATAAGATTTCCATTAATAGTTGTAGGGCACCACCTAACTACAATCCTACCATTCTCATGACAATTCAAATTATGAGTGAAACACCAACCTGGGCATATGTTTAAGTAAACAGACCCTAAGTTGTGAGATTTCACCCTCGTTTCTAAAAGGCTAAACAACTTGATATTATGAGAGATGATGAAATTTCTCACCTTACTTTGTTTTGCTTTGTTGTTTAGGCCTCTTATATTCCATGTGAGGATGCTATCCATTGGAAGTAGAGGGAGCCACCCTCAGTCCCTTTTACTTGTTGTTACCGCCACTTCCAACCTGGCTAGATTGACCACCATCACCAGTCCCGCCAGTTCCTGTAATGTTATTCTGATCACCAATAACATTCCCTGCTCCTACTTTCCCACCTGTAGCAGCATTATCAGTGTCTTCATGCACCTCATCAGCCTCAGTGTTGCCATCATCTAAATTCTCCCCCAAGAGAAGGAAAGAGTTATGAACTGGAATCACAACATCATTAGTTTCATGAACCACTCTAGGTGATGAGACCCTTGTGAACCCCTCCTGATCCTGCTGTGTAACCTTCTTCTTTACCCATATCTTCTTCCCCTCATTCTTCCTGCACATTTCAGTCTCATGACCAAACCCATGGCATTTGGAGCATTGAATAGGCCTCCATTCATGCTCCAATTTTTTCTCAACAATCACTCCATGTTCATTACAAAAGGTAATAGAGTCAGGGAGCTTCTGTTGCAAACCAATTTCAACCATTACTCCAGCAAAATTTAATCTCTCTTTAGACTTTGTTGTTGAGTCCATTTTAACCACCTTCCCTACTTGTCCCACAATCCTATACAAGCTCTTCTCTCCCCATTACTAAAATGGCAAACCTGGTAGCTTAATCCAAATTGGAACCATTTAAACATTCGCCTTGTTAATATCCATATTAGGGTGCCATAACTTCACTATCAATGGCTTCTGATCGAAAAATTGAAACCCATCTGTCGTCACTTTCAGACTAGATTTAAGCAAATTAAATCGAACAAGGAAAACTCCCTTCCCCATTACAGCAATTCTATCTGTTCCAAGTTTCCCCCAAATTCGCTGAAAATAACCTTCCATTACTGATAATGGTGGGTTCGCCCCTAGCACATAACACACAACAGCAAACGACCAAAATTCTATTTCATCCTGAATATCCTCAGATTCTATAGTAATTATAGTAGGAGGAGTTACCTGATTCTGATATTCACTCATTCTAGTTATCTGTTCTTCATTCTCCACCCTTTGCGCCCAGGAAAGACGAGGAGCACTAGCATGTTTTTCCGCATTCTTAATAACATTCAGCTAATTAGAAAGAATAACCTTCTCCATTAATTGCTGGATTTTATCTTCCAACGAACTGGGAGGTATCACCACCGTATTTTCATCAATCTCGGTTTTATCCAGTACCTCACGTTCTTGAATTGGACTAGGAATTCTAATCGCTTCAACTCCAGTAACTTCATCTGCCGTTTTCGTTTTCCTCACCGGAGACGATGACTGACCATTTTTCTTTCGCTTACTTTTCAGAGCGCTCTTTTTCGTTCCACGCCCTCGAGCTATGGCGTCAACAAATCGCCTCGGCTATCACTTTGACAATCGTTGTGAGGGGTAGAGAGAAATTTTTTAATTATATTCTTTTGATTGGCACTTGAACTAACTTCATCACCATAATCATGGAGGGAAGAGAAAAAGTGGCAGATAACACTAGTGGAAAAAAGCCCATCCGATTCGGTCAAAACCGGGCTTACAGATCCGATTTTGGTCTTAATCGGGTGGGCCCGCAGCAGTTCTTAAAGATTAACTGATCCAGTCTAAGACCGGATCAGTTAATCAATAACCAATCCGATTTTGAACGAAAACCGGATCAGTAATGTGTAAACTGATCCGGTTTTTTGGTGGAAACCGGATCAGTTGACCATGAACTGATCCGGTTTTTAAAAATGACCGGATCAGTAAAGTGTGGATGAGCAAATAAAAAAATGGGTCCAGGCCTGACCCACAGGCCACAGCCAACGCAAATCGTCATCAACCAAAACTCCAAATTCAAAACGATAAGAATACGAAATCAACCCAGAAAAATCGAAATTCAACCCAGGATCAGTGAAGTGTGGATGAGCAAATCAAAATATCGAAAAAACCCAGAAAAACCAAAATTAAACCAGAAGAAGACGAAATTCAACCCATTATATTAAACCCAGAACAAAACAAAATTAAACATGAAAATATCATAACAAACCCAATATATTACGAAACCCAGAACAAACCTAATATATCGATCTAGAACAATCCCAAAAACGAAATTAAACATTCACATATTTACTAACGAAATTATCAAAAAAATACAATATATTACAAAATAAATAAAGCATCTTGCAAAATCCGAAGGAAAATGAAATGAAAAATTATTAAAAAAGAAAAATAAAATGAGAAATAACTAAAAAAAGAATCTAAAACCCTAGATCCAATTTATCACACCTCTGTCGTCTTGAGAGAGAAAGAGCCTTCGACTCATGTTTATTGGCGTTGATTCGAGCCTTCGAAAAATTAAACGGTGGTGGTGCTTTGAGTCTTCGAGAAATTACGGTGGTGGTGCTTCGAGTCTTCGAGAAATTATTCGAGAAATGGTGCTTCCAGGCGTGAAATCAGCAATGGAAGAAAGGAGGAGAATGATAGCGTGGAGGGAGGAGAGAAATCAGTGGGAGAGGAGAGGAAAGAATGAGAGGGAGGAGATAAGAGAGGCATGGGGTGGGAGGAATAGGGTTAGGGTTAGAATAGGGGGGATGAGAGAGGCGTGGGGTGGGAGTGAGGAAATGAGGCTGGGTTTCTTTGTGGGTCGCGTCTTATATATCCAAACAAAGCCCAACTGATCTGGTTCCATATTTGAACCGGATCAGTAAAACATTTCACATTTTCAATTATTGAATTTGGGCCAGCAACCAACTAAACTGATCCGGGCATGGATAAAACCGGATAAGTTGACTTTAACTAATTCGGTTTAGGAAAAACCGGATCAGTTTAGTTGCGACATTTAATGTTTTTTCCACTAGTGTAATCAACTAATAAAACAAGATCTAAGCAAACAAAACATGAAGTAAACAAGATTAACGTAAGAGAAAATGAAATAAACAAGAATTTACCAACTTTTATTGATAGCGTGGAGGGAGGACAGAAATCAGTGGGAGAGGAGAGGAAAGAATGAGAGGGAGGAGATAAGAGAGGCGTGGGGTGGGAGGAATAGGGTTAGGGTTAGAATAGGGGGAATGAGAGAGGCGTGGGGGTGGGAGTGAGGAAATGAGGCTGGGTTTCTTTGTGGGCCGCATCTTATATATCCAAACAAAGCCCAACTGATCTGGTTCCATATTTGAACCGGATCAGTAAAACATTTCACATTTTCAATTATTGAATTTGGACCAGCAACCAACTAAACTGATCCGGGCATGGATAAAACCGGATAAGTTGACTTTAACTGATTCGGTTTAGGAAAAACCGGATCAGTTTAGTTGCGACATTTAATGTTTTTTCCACTAGTGTAATCAACTAATAAAACAAGATCTAAGCAAACAAAACATGAAGTAAACAAGATTAAAGTAAGAGAAAATGAAATAAACAAGAATTTACCAACTTTTAATCTTGCATAAATCTGAAAATGGAGTTTCAAAGCTTCAAACCTCAATTTTCTCTCTCCAAGGGTTCTAAAGTTTGAGTACTAAGCACAAATTAAATCTCTCTCTAATCTCAATCAAAATTAGTTTACCTTGAAATGAAAGGAGTTTCTCTTATATAGTCCTAAAGTAAACTAAGTTTAATTACAAAAAACCCTAGTACAAAAATGGAAATGAAAATAAAACGTTACGGAAAAGCCCAGCGACCCGGGCAGGTGACCCGACCCGAGTGTTCGGGGTGGGCCTGACCCGAGCGAGTCACTTAAACGACTCGGGCGGGCCGCTTCATCAGGAAGGAATTTGGCGGGCTTGAAGTCTGACTCGCGCGGGTTAAGTCAACTCGAGCCCTCGGGTCAGCTGACTCGGGCTGGTTACTTAACCGACCAGGGTGGTTCATCTTGCCATGAAGGAAATGGGCTGCTCCACTTGACTGACCCGGGCGGGTAACACAACCCGGGCCCTCGAGTTAGTCCCTTGCTCTTCTTTTTCTCCTCTTTCGAGCCCTTTGATTCCCTGTTTCTTCAATTCCTTGCCTCGGGTTTATGCAAATGTCCTCCAAGCATACTCCCAAATCCTGAAATAAAACCAAACACCCAAAGAAAATGCACAAAGGAGGAGAATTGCACAACTTAAAGAAAATAGAAGCAAATTAGCCTAAACTAACCTAAAAGCTACTACAAAATCAACTAAAAACTATTAAAAAAAACCAAGTAAATAAACTATACATCAAACTCCCCCAAGCTAGATCTTTGCTTGTCCTCGAGCAAAATAGAACAAAACACAAAGTAGGAGAATGAAAATTATTTGAAAACAAAATCAAGAAGAAAGAAGAAAGAAAAAATAAGGAAAGGGAATTAAAGAACTTACATTAACTCATTTTCGTACGAATCATGATTGCATTTAGCACATGCAACAAGCTTTTTAAACCCCTAGATCGCTCTAGAGGGCGAGTGGAATCTTGCGAGGGTTTCCAAAAGAGTTTTAAACCCACAACTCTAGCTTTTCATGAACCATTTATTCAACACATTCAAGATTTATGCCCAAGTCCACTAGTAAAGAAATAGTTCACAAGCAAAGACAAAGAGCAATTTTCAAGACAACTAATTTCCTAGCGTACTTATGGGTTATGGGTAGACAAAGAGGCTAATCAAGATTGCAATAGGACACCTAATTAGACTTTTTAATTGCTCATTAGAGGAACACCTAGCTATCCAAAAGACTAGGGCTCTTCAAGTGTTAAAGAAACTTAAACCACTAGTCAACCTTTCCTAGACACACAAATAGGCCTTAAACTCCACTCTACTCGAAACTTAAGAAAAATAGAACTAAGTGTGGGAGGCATTCACAAATTGACCTCTTTTATTGAATTTCTTCTATTCGTTTTGTAGTTTTCGTTTTTTCTTCACTTTTTGTCATTTTTCACTCATTTTTTAACTGTTTTTTGGCCTTTTCTTTTTCCCTTATTATGGGATTTTTTTCTATACAAAGGTGAAGTAACTACTCTCGTGTGCGACGTGCATGTTGCTTTGTTATCTTTTTTTAAAATATTTTCGTATAAATATGCCATGATTTCCCGGATCTAACACACTTTTCACGCACTCTTTACACTCGAATACTTGCGAACTCTCAAAATTTTCCTACTCTCATACTTTCATTTTTACAAACACACAAACATATATTTACAAACCTACAAACACATACTTTGATCGATCTTTACAAGTGTTCGTTGAAAGGTTTCACGATTGCTCTTCCTGAAGGTCGTTATTCCCTCAGACCCAAGCCACAGGTCCTTGAATAAATTTCTCTTGTTTATTATATTGAAGTTACTAGCGATTTCTTTCATGATGTAGATCTTTAATAAAAAATTATTTTTTGTACATTCTAATCTCTACTTCCTTCTTTTTATTTTTTGATATATATTTTCCTAATTGTCCTGCTCATGTTTTCATCACCAACATGATTATTGTTGCAAATCAAGACCTAAGGAACTGTTCTAATATTAATTAGATAATTTGAACAATCTGTTAGGAACCATGTAATTTTGATTGCTTAATAACATGTCACTAAAAAAATAGTCTTTTTGATGTGTTTAATCAGCCAACTTAGATTAACATTTTTAGGGTGCTTGAAAATATTATTTTCTTATTCTTTTGCATAAAACTTGACATGAATCGATATTTAGAAGAGGCCAACAATGGGCGAACGTGGTTCCTGACCGTGATCGTACCTTCACCCCGAACTCAATGTATGGTTCATTGACCATTAATGGAGTCATGACGGGGATATCTACATTAGATAAGTTCATAAGTTGTCCCTAAGATTTCTCAATATCCAGTTCGGTTTATGAGTCTTCCTTTAAAGACTTGTTAGCGACTTCAAAACGTTTTCAATAAAACATTTACAATGAGGTAGTCAAATATGCGCTCACACCGCATAGGCGAAATAAAAACACACCTACAGTAAGCAAGCTCGAGGTTATCCCAGATTTCCTTGGCGGAAACACATGCAGAAATTATGTTTGCCTTATTCTCTCCAATAGCTTGTTGAAGTATGGAAATGGCTTTGGCATTCTTCTCCAGCTTTTTGTAATTAGTGGATGTATACTCACTCTCCTTCTTCGCAACAGAGGTACCATCAACATCCTTGGTGACTTCTATTGGTCAATTCTTGACAACTAACCAACACTCATAGTCAATACCAATGATGATATTCCTCAGTCTATTCTTCCACCAAGCATAGTTTTTCCCGTACCCTATTAAGAAGAACCCGCTTTGATATCAATTGAACGTTTACAATGTACTCAAGAGGCGGGTGAATTGAGTACTTAAGAGAATTGGTGCCAAATTCAAATTCTTTCGATTTAAGGTGGAACCAGTTGGCTGGTTCCTGAAAGTAGAAATAGTAGAACTTGAAAGCAATAAAGAACAAACCAAATTTAACGATGTTCAACCAAATAAGGGCATATGTCCTCCTAAGCTAGTTTTCTTATTAAGTAACTCAGAATGACAAGAAGACTCTCGCACACGCCTGTTTCCCTTACTTCAGGGAAACAACTCACCTCTCACTTAATCAAGTATGCTATTTCGCACTTGAACTCACAAGCACTCACGAATGAACTCATAAACGCTACCCAATATCTAACTCCTCTATTAGAGATTCAGTACAATCAGTTTATCTTCAAACACGCTTTCTTACAAAGCAAAACAAAGAGTAATTTAGAGCTCTATGAAATGCATACTCTATTTTAGGAAACTTCCCAGTTGTTATCTGTGTGAATGCTCTCAAAAATACTCAATAAAATCATGGAGAGCATCAAGGTGATGTAGAATCATTACTCGGTATTTATAGATCGAAGTCCAACCATTAAGCTTGTGTTAACTCAAGATACCAAAGATAGGATAATCTTAAGTTAAGAAAAGTATATCTTGAATAATATTCTTCTTGAAAGAAAGATATTATCCAAGATATTCACACGCTTTAAGGTAATAAAATACTGAATAAAAGTTCTAAAGGCAGACAATCCCTTTTAGTGAAAAGTATTTTTGAAAAATCTTTTTCCAAAAATATTTTCTAAATCAGCCAGTTCAATAACCTGACAAAGTAACTGGTATCCAGACCTGTTACCCTGTTTAGTAGTGTTCTAAATATGCAACCAACTGGTTCCCATGTTCAAAACCCTATTATTTCACACTAAGAACAACACAAGCAATTCCTCTAAGAATATTATACGCAAATATTATATGAAGACATAATATGAACCAATAAAAGATCATAAACTATCATCATGTACTTCAATCCTTGAAGCTTCCCTTAAGTCAACAAATCAACACTTGTCTTTTCCTCAAACATCTTCGAGAGGCCCTCCTAGCTTTCAAGTCTTGGAATGAACCTGCCATACAAGAAATATCATAGCACAGCAAATAGTTCCTGATTGTTTCAGTAGATAGTCGGGAACCGTTAGTTTCTCTACAGTTTCCTAACAACTCATAAACACCTGTAATAACAATTGTTCCCTGCAGTTGTTTGTCATCATCCAAAACTTAGGGGACTCAACGAATGCCAAATAGATACGGACGATGTTAAGTAAATACGTGTGGCAAATAGCGTGACATATGTTTATCCTTATTTGAGTCAACATTATAGATTTTTTTTCAGCCCAATGAATTCAATTTCGAGATAAGAACTACGTCCCGTAAGTGTCTGAACTTTCCTTTTACTTTTTTGAAGTTAAAGTAATTTTAATCTAATTAGATTAACTAGGTTATAGTTTCATCATAAAAGTTTTCGTTGAGATAGGAGACCAAATGTAAGTGTCTACACTAATAAAATTTTCAATATTCACTAATATACAAAAAATATGTTGCTTTCTTCTTATGATCTTGTTCTTTCACTTCTTATTTTTTTGAGTTGTCATGGGACTTGCAAGTGTGATGGAAACAAGCTCATCTTCCAAATTGTGTTGTTCTCATAGCCATTCTTCTAAAGCATATCTCAATGTTAAAACACACAAATATCATTACAAATGCTTCTGATTTTGATTTTTACAGCATGTATGGTTCTTGACCTTCATCGTACATTCAAGGAGAAAGTGTTGGCGGAATAATAATGTCTCCAATGTTATTGTGCCATGGGTCAGCCAAATGAGTAGCCAAGTTTTCCAACGGACCTGTTCCCGGATAGGCTGATTGTTGAACGCAGAATCCGACGAAAGCCAACAATGCAAGACGACCTAGACAACAAAAAATGTTTGCTTGTTAGAAAATTGCACCCTTTTGTAGCATGAACGTATGATCACATTGGTTACAGACCAAAAAGAATAGAAGGCCTTCTATCAATAGGTCATTAGCCGAAGAAAAACATAAAACAAATTATGTATCTAACCATTCTTTTTGACGTATTAAGTTTTAGTATTTTGCTCATGTTTTTTATGTTTTTTATATCCTGTCATAGCACCACAATTAATCAGTAATCACAACCTGATATACGAGCGCCAAGTTAAATTTCATTTATGTACAAGAATAGAGACATAGAGTGTGCTTACCATTTTTTATCTCTTTCACCTTCAACTCCTCGAACTTCTTAGGGTCCTTAGAGTAACCTAACGGGTCGAAAGCTCCACCAGGGTACTTCTTCTTCTCAGAGTCTTTCTCCATGCTTCTTTGGTGCTCTACGAATGCGATTGCTAGGAATTCAATTGCCAAAATGGTAGGTAGGTTTCCCCATGGAACGGGGTTGCCTAAGTAGGTTGCTTGACCTCCTGGAAGGGCAGCCCATTCTTGAGCTTTTACCCAATTTCCTAATCCTAAGGCTTCAGGTACTAGAATCCCTGGCTGCATTGAATATCAAAGTCAATTAGAGCCAAATTACAGCAAGTTAAAATTATAGACGGGGTTAAATTAAAAAAATCTACGTTCTCTTATCAAATTTCAATATATCTACATTATTAGTTGTTTAATTGATAACAAAAAAAAAGGGAAATTTCCTCACGTACTCCTGAGGTTTGGCGTAATTCCCAAGATACCCCCCACATTTGGGGAATTCCTCATATAACCCTGAGATTTGTGTTTGGGCTCAAGATACCCTTACTATGGACGGAACCCTAACGCCGTTAGGTTTTCCGTCCATAGTATCCCCAATTTTCTCTCTCCTCCCATTCCTCCACCCACTGCCAACCCCCCCTCCCCCAGCCAGCGGCCGACGGCCGGTGACCACCACCCACTCCGGCGTCGGCGACCCTACCCCCTCCCTTCCCCATTCCCGATTCCCTCACCCCCGACGTTGGCGCTGGCCAGAACAGCAAAACAGCAGCACCCTAGGGTGGTTTCGGGGGTGGGTTTAAGGGTTTGGGGGCGGCGTATCCGGGTGGGGAAGGGGAGGGGGTCGACTCACGATGGGGGACAGGAAATGGGGGACATTTCCGATAGGGGGAAAGGGGGGGAGGGGGTGGTGTCGGGGGGGGGGTGGTGTCGGGGTGGGGTGGGGGAATCGAGAATGGGGAAAAGGAGGGCTAGGGTGGGGTGTCAAGGGTGGGGGAAAGGGAAAGGGAAAGGGTGGGGTCGTCGGCTCCAACGCCGGGGGTGCTGTTGTTCTGGCCGAGGAAGGGAGGGGGTAGGGTCGCCGGCGCCGAAGTGGGGGTGGTGGTCGCCGGCCGTCGGCCGCTGACTGGGGGAGGGGAGTTGGCAGTGGGTGGGGGAATGGGAGGAGAGAGAAAATTGGGGATACTATGGACTGAAAAACCTAACGGCGTTAGGGTTCCATCCATAGTAAGGGTATCTTGAGCTCAAACACAAACCTCAGGGGTATTTGAGGAATTCTCCAAAAGTGGGGGGTATATTGGGAATTACGCCAAACCTCAGGGGTACCTGAGGAAATATCCCAAAAAAAGTCATGCTTATATGGTTCATGTTAATTTCTAAAAAATACAACAATCAAAAACACTTCTTTTCCGTAGTTTTGTTGAAAAAAATCATAATGCAAAAGGAGCACCTAACAAAAAAATAAACTTTCTAGGACAACACGAATTAAAGAATGTGACCCTCTAATAATTTTACGGGCGTGACTTCTATATATACCCCCAGGCCCATCCAGCGGAACAATAGTTGAACTCTGACCAACAATTTCCATAGAATGATTTACTTTATCAAGGAAATTTAATATGATTATGTTTTAAGAAGACATAAGTGTATTATATAATTACAGTGTTCACTTCAACATGTTGATCAAAAAACATTAGTCAGTCCACTGTTTTTACAACAAAACATCAAACATAAACACAATTAATTAGGGACGGAGAGAGTACGACTAATTAAGGAATCAAATACTTACAACTGCAAGCATTGCCCATCTGCAATGAATGAGCTCAGACTCCTTGAACCTTTCCAGATTTTCTGGTACCTCCCCAAGCCGAAGTGGGTCAAATCCAAAGTCCCTGTAGAGCAAACATATTACAGATTTTTTTACGTTTGGCAGCTGGTAGTGCACTTTGCTCTGTTTAATTGATATTTAAATTTTTGAAAGTTTTTTCTATCCTCAAATCTTATCACATTTTACTGCTTCAATTTGTATTTGAAGCAGCTACAAACTTGGCGAAAAATTTATTCGTAATTCCAAATTATTTAGCACGAAAACGACTGGCTGTTTACAAGGAAAAAAAAAATCCCCAAAACCTGAAGTTCCATCCCTTTTCGGGATACATCAGTTTTGGGACCAAATAATCTAAATATAATGCTTGGTGGCAACGAAGTTACCTCTTGCATTTCATGTCAAAGGCAACTAAAAAATACATAGTACTACTTGTATATATATTTGTAGAAAATGCAAATTTATTAACAAGAAACAAAAATAATAAAATTCAAATCAAATTGCACATAAATCATTACATTTGACATTTAGGCCTTCTTCTCTTCATCTTAGAACAACATTATTTAATGTATATAAGTTCTAATCAGTAAAATTATGTTTTAAACGGTGAAGTTAAGTTTTAATTAGTAATCGGTATATTGCATAAAAGAAATACACTAGAGATCAGCAGCAATCAATTTTAATTATCAAAAATTGGTTTCAATAAAAAAACAATTTCCATCAAGTAACCTTATTTCAGTTTAGTTTATATAAGGTTAAGTGAACTTGAACAGGACGGTCCCCAAAAAAAAAAAATCGGCGATGAAAAAACAAAAATAATGCAATAACTAGCCATGTGTATTATATTAATTCTATAACTTGAATCTGACACCTATGGAGTAAACTTCAGACTAAGCAACAAAGATATTAAATGTTGGAGATTCATACGTCTATTTACTTGCTATATGATCTACTAGAAATAGATAATATATATACTGTTGAGTTACAGTCCACTTATTTTTAATGTTCATCTCAAATGGTAAGACTACTCATTAGCCAAGTTTTTTCCAAAAATATTATCATCAAGTAATCAATATACTTCTTCCTTTCTGAAATTACTTCCAACAAATAAACTTTTACACTATTCATATACTCTATTTTGACTATTTATTATGATTAATAAATAAGGTTAAACATAACCATAGATAATCTTATTAGATTTTGTCTCGATGTATAGTTTTATAATATCAACACTTTAGCAAAGCAATGCTTGATCATAATATTTTAGAGTTATGTATTTAACTCCTGCAAACATTGTATGATACATACTTCCTCCGATTATTAACATGATGCACAAGTTTTAAGTAGATGAGAGAGATAGAGAGAGCAAAAAAAAAAGGGGAAACCAAGTGATAGGAGAGAGGTAGAGAATAATTGTTGTCCAAAAGGGAAATTATGCAAGTTGCGACTTTCAAAAGTGGGAAATGATGCAAGAAAAAAAGGGGAGGAAATATATACTTAACAAAATAGATGTTACACTTTCTAAATATAATTGTAACAAAATAAATGTTACACTTCCTTTTTAGGCAACAATCTCTTTCTATCTCTCTCCTACCATGTGGGTCCCATACTGTTTATCTCTCTACTCTTCAAAAAAATTGCCTAAAAAGTGTGTTTATGAAAGTGTAACATTTATTTTGTTACCGGGGAAGTATTTCAGAACCTATACAAAAAGAAACCATCAATAAAATTGTAACGATAGCAGAAGCAACACAATTTCAGACATTTAGAGCAAAGGAATTACCCAGGAGCTGATCCATCAAGGTAAGGTGGCCTGGGTTGACCGGGCATCCATTCAGCAGACATGGTGAACCGAGGCGAGACGTTGCAAGATAAATTACCCAATGGTACAGAGGCAGCAAACTTAGACTTAGAGGAAGAGAGAGAAGAAGGGAATACGGCGGCGATGCCGCAACTCGTTAATGCGTTGGAAGCCATAGCTAAGCCTTTGAGCTAAGGTAAAATAAAAATTGGCCCAGAAGGGGGAGAATGAAAGAAGATAGCAGGGATCAATGAGAGGTAAGAGTGTGAAGCAATGAGTGTTTGTATTCTAAGTAGTGTGATTGTGATACGTAGGGGATATAGGCGAATCCAAATGTTGCAAGTCATTGGTTAAAGTTGCTTACTTGTTATCCGGTAATATGCGACGTGGCATGTGTTTACTTATCCAATTGTATGCCACGTGCCATTATTCTATCTGGCTAGTAATTTCGCTGAGTGAGATGTGGATTCTTTGTTTTAGCAAAGCAGAATATACTTCATATCTCCTTGTGTGGTGGAGATTGTGTGTGAGAAGTGAGAACCGAGCTAGATGTTCGTGTCAATGAACAAAGATAAGTGTATATTTTGAGATTTTTCTCAAAACGTGCATCAAAAAACAAACTACAGGACTAAACATTAAACAGGAGATCAAAATTATAGTCATCAACAGTAGCAAAAGTGGTGAGAACTAAATGGATATTGGTACACAGGGATACGTTTAGCGGAATAAGAACGTAGATGAAAAACGGAGAAATGAAGAAATATTACAAATTATAAGGATGTTAAAATAAAGGTAATATAATTCTTATGACAGGCAAAGTCAAGGATCGGCAAGAATAAGACAAACTAGACTCCACAATAGTGAATATGAAAATCTGTAAAAATAGCTAAAATAAGACAAGTATTAAGCAATGATCTCCGTATAGTGAAGTGTGTGAAAGATACACAAATGTAAAGGCAATGTAATCTTTCCGATATGCAAAGTTAAAGGTATATCAACAAGAATAAGAAAAACTAGACTACATTACAGTGAATATGATAAAATCTATAAAATAGCTGAAATAAGGTAAGTGTTAGACAATGATCTCATAGAAGTGCATGAAGGATGAACCCGACGTGATCATAGTCTAGGATTTCGAGATCAAGGATAGATGAAAGGAATACTTTGATTAATTGTTTAAAGGGAATTGCTAAATGCCGCCATTTTTTTTCATAGTAACGCCATGTATTTTTGTAAACAGCGCTTCCACCACTGGTAGGTCACAGGTTGGGCGCCCAACTTAGGCGCTTCCACCACTGGTGGGGCGTTTAATTTAGGCGCCCAACCTGTGGTGAAGGCGCCTAAATAAGGAGCCCCACCAATGGTGAAACCACCTAAATTAGGCGCCCCCTACCCATGGAATTTCATTTCAAATTTCACATTTTCAGCATTACACAAACCAATTCCTAGTCTAACATATGCAATTTTCTACTATAAAACACCATAATTAACAAAGTTTTATAATTATTAATTTCTAAACTAAACATATTTAAATAAACGAATTTTTTTTTTTCCGAAATTAAAACCCTAAAGCAAAAAAAAATGGTTGGGCCCCTAAAAAAGGCGCTTGCACCTCTGGTGGCCCGCCTAAATTAGGCGCCCAACCACTGGTGTTAAGCGCCTTTTTTAGACGCTCCACCAGTGGTGGAACCGCCTAAAAATAGGCGCCCCATTATATTTGTAGCATTTCCACACTAACCTTGCGCCGGAGTTCTTGCCGGAGTTATGTTGGCCGGAAAAAACGTCTTCTCCTTCACCCACGTGTCGCCAGAGTTAGTGCGCCTCCGCGGAGCCCAAGTTTGTCGCCAGAGAAAATTGCATGGGAGATCTTGTGGTTCTCGCCGGAAAAAATTGCATGCGAGATCTTGTGCTTCTGGCCGGAATAAATTAAGTCGCCGGAAAATATTAAGTCGCCGGAGTTATTTTATGTCGCCTGAAAAAAGTTGAAGGGAGATGTTGTTCATGAGAGAGATCTAGTGAGGGAGAGTGAAGAGAGTGAATGACAGTGAAGAGAGTGGGAGAGTAGGAGAGTGAGAGAGAGGGAGAGTATTTTAATAGTGATATACATGTATTATACATGTATATATGGCGTTACTAGGAAAAAAAAATGGCGTCATTTAGCAAATGAGTTGTTTAATGGAAGCCAAGTGTGTGTTACAAGATATGTCTATTGAGTATTAAGAAATCAAACAAGAGTATATACGAAATATACACACAAAATAGAGGGTAATAAAAGCATTGAAGAGAAAGCAATACATGAAAGCAATTGGCCCTTATGGTACTATTAGTGAGCTTAATTTGGAAGTTCCTTTATTATTGGATTAACTGATTACAAAACTTATCAGCAAGATTTGGATAACAAACAAGATATTGTAAGAATAAAGAAATAGAAATTTGGTACCAATTCACAAAAACAGCGGAGATTTTTGAAAATGCCCAGCTCACTTATATACTTTAATAAAATTGTTTTAGGCCCAAATGTTCTAATATTTTTCTTTATTAACAATTTTCTTAGATTAAATCATATTTTATGAAAATGAACACTTTTTTAAAAATAAGTAAAGTATCTTTTCATAAATTTTAAAGATAAACAATTCTATTTTCAAAATTATATCGGATCAAAAACATGCATAACTACAAGCACACATAAAAGGTCTAAGTGTTGGTCTTGTACCTGACACGTGCATCACATGTGCCTCGCTCTCACTTTATGAAGCGTGACACTACGTTTTGATTTTGTATCACGTGTTGTATATGTGCCTTTGTGTGTGAAACGGGTATGAAACATGTGTAAAAATTGCGTTTCGGTTGTCGCTACTTCAAATTTCTAATATCTTTCAGTTAGATAACAACTTGTCATATGTTTTACCTGAAATTCTTTCATTCCCTTTTCAAATCAAGTTTTCCCTCAATGTTTCTCTCTTATTTTATTATTCGTATTAACTTATTTGTTACCTTGTTTAAAAGTGGCTCATAGTCTTACTTAAATCCAAAGGCGTGTTTAAAGGCGATCTTCAGAGACAAAGTACTTCGTTGTAAGAGCTAAAATCCTATCAATTTTTTACTACATTTTGATTGTTTACGTCAGTATTTCAATTCATCACTAGTATATTATGTTTAAAGTTTAAAAAAATTATTGATCACTATTCAGATAATATTAATTCATGAATTTGTCTTGGGTGTAACATATTACAGCATAACTTATCGAAATCTTTCGGATATCTGATCTGAAAAATCCGAAACCTAAAAAATTACATCGCATATCCGAATTTTCTGTTCGGATCGACAGGATCACAGATCGGATCAAACGAATCAGGTTTTCTTTTACAACCCTACTTTTTATCATAAACCCTTTCTTTGTCACTTTTGTAATTTAATATGAAAACATAATTTATGAGTTTGATCCTTAAAAAAACTCATTTTCTACTCGATACTATTGTCTCTATCAAGAATGTAAAATATTGAGACCAAATTGGGCTCCCATCCTTACCCAACACCTTCAATGGATCGAAGGAAGGACCCATGAAGGGCTTACCCGTTACACCTAGTTATAGATAAATAAGTCTAAGTTACAATGTCAACTGAGAGAAATTCAGCAATTTATTGCCTTCACAAAAGACACGACTTAATGATAACTAAGTTTTTAGGTCCATGCTACTCTCCGGGTACTTATTAATATTTTACTCTGAAATGATAACACTAAAAATCACTTGATTTAATGGTTAAGGTTTTAGTATATAAATTTCAAATCATGGAATCAAACCTTATACAATGCATTTACTAACTTTTTTTATTATATGTGAATACGTGGAGGAGACGTGACACCATTCTTTGTTTAAGAACGCCTTTTAATATATTAGTATAGATGTGAAAAAGGTATAATGGGCTTTTGGAATCCTCAAACGAAGTGTGAAGCTTACCACTAACTACTAAGCAATGAAGTTAATTAGGTTTAGATATTGCATTTTTTCAGAGTTTTGACAACTTCAAGCATATCAGTAATCAGTAGTATCAGTAATCAGTAGCGTAATCACTATTTGGAATCGAGCTTCATGTTACTGATTTCAGTTTTGCCTTTTCAAGGTTACCAATAACTGGAGTCAGTGCCGTTCACCAGTTAGGTTTGAACAATACTCCGTTTAATTCACGATATACTAAGAATCAAAGTAAATTGATACTTAGCTAGAAGCAAGAATTCACAAAATGGACAGCCTGTCTTTACTTTGACAGAATTCTATACATTTTGTACAAGTACCTAGAACTCCTGAGAAAAACAATGTACAGAAGCATAACTACCTTAGCTAATTAATATGCACCGCTTAACTCGATTATCATTGCAGCAGAACATGCGAGAGGTGAGACAACTTTCATAATCAACGCCATGCAGAGCACTTAAGCAGAAAATCCCGATTCCATGGCTTGTAAGATTGATTGCATATCAAAACTAAATGTTTTAAGGCTCTTGCCCGGGCCTGTTTCAGTAACATGAGTATCAGATACAACCTTAGTAGGCTGGCTGTCAACCATGGCTGAGCTGCTTCCTAAAGAACTATTTTTGGCCTTCCAAACACTAAATCCTGCACAGCACAGGTGGTGATGTATCAGTCACATCATATAAGTATAATAAATAACACTAATAGGAGCATCAACAAGCACACTTCAAATATAAGTACCTATTCTCCAGATGTAACAGAAAAAAAAGAAAATAGAAAAGGTAATTGATTTTTCAGATTTAGCTTTCAGAAGTAATTCTAGAGCAAGAGAGACACTGGCAAACAGGTGCTCCAAAATCATCATGTATTGCTGTTACGTTTCTCAACTTTCGTCAGCACGAAGCAACCATGGATTATGCACTAGGGTGCACAATGCTCATTGTACACCCCAAAGAACATACCATTCTGCACTAATTAACAGAGAGAAATGTAGAATTAATTAGTAACTAAGGAAGGATAGTTAGTTGTATTGATTGATAGGAAACCAATGCTTACAACTCCTTACATTCGAGAGGTAAGGACTCTCCTACATGATTAATTACCCACTCAATTTGTGGATACTCTCTCTCTCATACCTCGTGGGTATTTATATAGATATTTACGGCTCAAGGGCTAAGGACCAACTAACTTGTCAGAGTAGATTATCTCCTGAATA
This sequence comes from Beta lomatogona, assembly GCA_947646795.1. Classification (NCBI taxonomy): domain Eukaryota; kingdom Viridiplantae; phylum Streptophyta; class Magnoliopsida; order Caryophyllales; family Amaranthaceae; genus Beta; species Beta lomatogona. Next base: position 2,117,881 of record CANSNZ010000942.1, read on the forward strand.
AATGACCCCGTTAACCTCCAGCTAGGATAACTGAATTCATTCCTGTGGCAATGTATCTGGTCCCTTCTTCCTTCTCTTGTAAGTCAGCAGTATTGGTGGGCTTGCCTGGGCCTGGTTCTAGGTTTGGGCCTTAGATCAAAATATCTTCAAAGAATACTAACACAAATTTCCTCAAGAAGGGTCTAAAAACTTCATTCATAAGAGCTTTGAAAAGCAGCAGGTGCATTTGTGAGCCCAAAGAGCATCACCAAAAACTCATAGTGTCCTTCATGAGTGCGAAAAGCAGTTTTTGGAATGTCTTCAGGTTTCATTCGAATCCGGTGATAACCAGATTTAAGGTCCAGTTTAGAAAAAACAGTAGCTCCATGGAGTTCATCAAATAATTCATCTACGACTGGAATAGGGTACTTATCAGGAACTGTGACCTTATTAAGGAATAGTCTACACGAAATCGCCATGATCTTTTTTTTACTAAGAGCACAGGACTAGAGTAAGCACTTTGGGAGGGTTGAATAACCTGGATGAGACTCTCAATTTCAAATTTCTGAGTTTGGGGATATTTATAGGGTCTAACATTAACTGGGTCAGTACCATGTTTGAGGTTAATTGCATGCTCATGGTTTCTAAGAGGGGGTAGCCAAAGGGCATGTGGAATACCTGCTTGTGCTCTGAGAGTACAGCTAGCAAAAGCTGTAGGACAGTGGCTCTGGTTATCGTCCCCATCTTGCTGCAAGTGATTAAACTCCACCATATAACCTCCCTTCTCCTTCTTGAGAGTGCGTAGCATGGCTTTCAGGGAAATTCCAGCCGTGCACAAAGCTGGATTGCCTCTAAGAGTTACTGGTTTGCCATCTTGCTGGAAGGATAGTGTTTGAGTCTTTCAGTTTGTGGTCATTGTCCCAAACTTCTCCAACCATTGGATGCCAAGTATGAGGATTGAATTTCCAAATGGCATTGGCAAAAAATCCTCCACAATCAACACTCCTTGCAGCACTAATTCCACTCCTGGGCATTCTCCTTCTCCTTGAACAGGAGTCCTATTCCAAGTGACACCCCAAAGGTTTTAGAATGTTGAATAGGGATTGCAAGTTTGTGGATGGTCTCCAAGGAGATGAAATTATGAGTGGCTCCTGGATCAATCATTACAATCACCCTCTCTCCTTGAATGGTGCCTTCTAATTTCAGAGTTTTGGGGCTTGAAATTCCGATTAGGTAGTGTTTGAAACATGTATTTCATTTCAAATAATGGAATTGAAGTATGGAGTTTAAAGTTTGTATTTCAATTCCTAATCACTGTTTGGAAATGATAAGAATTCTAAATTTGGAATTCGTTACATTTTCTAGAAACTTATTGTAAAGGGGGTTTGATGGAGGAGAGAAAAAAAGTATGAGTTTAGTAAAGGAGAGAGATAAATATTATAAAGAGAATGAGTGAAGTTGGGATATAGATATACTCAGTGATTGAGTTGGGATATGTATGAGGAGAGAAATTTCAAATGACAAGGTAATAACTTGAATTTCAAATTCTACTAATAGAGGCTTTTGATAAGAATTTGGACAAATTTCATAATTTCAAATTCTATGCCATCCAAACAATAGATTTCATCCAAATCCAGAATTTGAAATAAAATCTTGCTATACAAACATAGCATTACTGAATTTAATGAGATTTCAAGGCTAAGTGGGTCAATGGAGGTAGTCCTCAACATGGCTATATTCTCCTTCATCATCCTGATAGAGTAGGACACTAAGCTCCTTTCTCCTACACTTATGGTTAATTGACCATTTGTACTTGAAACAGAGCCCTTTCTCTCTCTTGTATTGTAATTCTTTCTCACGCAGGGTGGTCGGGAATTTGGATTGTGTTTGGCTGTTTGTGGAGTATGTGCTTGAGGCTATGGAGGGGGATGTTTGGCAAAAAAGTAAGATGATGTTGGGTTAGTGTAGCTTGACGGTTGGCTGGTTTTAGCAAATGAGCTTCGGCCGTAAGAGGAGGTCAGCCAGAAGCTCGCTAGTAAGAGGTGGAACCCTTTCCAGTTGTCCTTTGCTTTTGTTCAATCTTCAAGGCCCACTAACTCTTGAGTTCATTCTTAATATTCTCCTTGAGCCCAACAATCAATTGGCTCTTAGCCACTTCCTCATACATCCCCTTCCAATGGAACAATAAGTTCGATAAACCCTCACCGGTAATCCTCCACTCCAACCCATTGACGGTGGCCTAGTCACTGTTCATGAAAGTGTGCCATTAGCACTCGGCTGGAATTCCCGCAAGAGAAGACCCTTCATCTCCTCCCACCGCCTGGATCGGCTGTCGTCTATGCCACCATTGGTACCACAAGAGAGCATCGTCGTCCAAGGACACAATTGTCACCTCAACGCGCTCTTCTTCAGACACCCCATAAAACCCAAAGAACCTCTCCGCCCTCATAATCCATCCATCTGGGTTAGATCCACTGAAAATTGGGGGGTCCAATTTCTTGGCCTTCCATCTTCCTCCATCGCGGTAAACACCACCATACCCGACCTCGTCGTCATCTTCGCCCCCGGTCCTCCCGGTGCGCGACGCCTCCCTGGCCACTTCTCCCGACTTCAAGGACATGAGCGCTCCTCAAGTCTCTGCCTCAAACCTCTCTTGTCACCGATCATGGTTTTATGGTAACCTCGAGCTCTAGAAATTCTCCCTCCCAACCGCTCATAGAGGGTGTTGAACTCCCCACCAAGCTTCTCCTTACTTTATCGAGCTTAGCGTTTGCTGGAACACTATCATAGCTCTACTCACTGCTGATTCCACCTCCTGTGAGAAAGAATCTCGCAGCTCAGCCAAGCCTTGTTCCAAGCTCTCAATGCGCTGAGTATTTCCGGCAACCATTTCTTCCCGTAATCAGATCGAAATTGCTCTGATGCCAAAATGCTAAGGATCAGGTTTCCAGTGACTAATTAACAGAGAGAAATGTAGAATTAATTAGTAACTAAGGAAAGATAGTTAGTTGTATTGATTGATAGGGAACCAATGCTTATACTCCTTACGTTTGAGAGGCAAGGACTCTCCTACTTGATTAATTACTCACTCAATTTGTGGATACTCTCTCTCTCATACCTCGTGGGTATTTACATAGATATTTATAGCTCGAAGGGCTAAGGACTAGCTAACTTGTCAAAGTAGATTCTCTCCTAAATAAATGACCACATTGCCCTCCAGCTAGGATAACTGAATTCATTTGTGTGGCAATGTGTCTGGTCGCTTCTTCCTTCTCTTGTAAGTCAGCAGTAGCGGTGGGCTTGGACCTAGGCTTGGGCCTTAGCACATTCATATAAAAGAACATGAACTTTTTTCAACAACTTTTCAAGATAAAAAGAACACACAATTTAAAATTAAAGAACATATAAATCTCCAATCATAAAAGAACATAGGCCGTAATGAAAAGAGCATATTGTAAATGAACATCTAGTTTAAAAGAAAAGAACATACCTTTTAAATTCAAATTTGGAAAAAGGAAACTCGCCAACGACCATTTTTTTTTAAAAAGATAAAACAAGTTGCAAGATTTAAGGAAACAAATAGCAACATTTTTCTTATAATCATACTCTTAAAATATTAAAACTATATGGTTTAGCATAGGGTGCACCATCCTCTACATGCACTTGGGTGCATGTTCCTATTTGCGCCATATAAGTGTCTTATGGAGAGACTAACATTATATCACGATCATAGTATCCCATTTCCAACGTGTTTCTTGGTAAAGTTAAGAAGCTGAAGTGATATTTTGGATTGGTTGAATGATAAAGCTGAGAAAAATTTCATGTTTTGTCAAGATTGGTGGTCGATATCTTAGTTATCCCCATTATAACTACAGTGTCTTAGGCTACAATTAGAGTTGGCAGTCCAGTGATTGATTTTTGTAGAGCATCACTAACTCACTAAGTCCAAAAACCGTGCAAATGTTGATTTGCACGCAAGATTGGTGAGAGTCTCTTCATGACGTGGAAAAAAAAAAAAATGAAAATAAGATCATTTATCAAACATAGTGTATTTGCAAACAATTTAAAATCAAATATATTTTAGCTAATCACAACAAGGAAGATCCACAAAATCATACAATTCTTCCTATAAAAAAGGTAATGGCACATTGTCCATGTTTCTTCAGCTTTTCTCCTCTTTACACAATTTTTATGGCATGTTGTTCGTGTTTCTTTCACTTTTCTCATATATAGACTTTTTTTCAATGGAACTCCCATTTATGCTTATTTCTATTTTCTAAGGTAGTGTTTCAGAACTTATATTTCATTTGAAATTTCGGATTTAAAATTATGTACTTGAAATCATTGATTTTATTCAATAATAATCATAAACTTAGTGTTTGGCAAACTTTAAGAATTAGAAAGAAAAGAGGAAAAAAAAGAGGCATGTCAAGAAAAGGAAAGATAAAAAGGCAGCGGCAAATGTAGAAGAAGACCTATTCTCATTCATCTTCACCAATCTTCTCTCTCCTCACCCTCGACAATATTCACATGTTGATACTTTGCCCATCAAGATGGATAATGGAATACACACAAGTGAGGGTAGAGCAAAGTCACCATAATAGAATCTGGAAATGACAAGATTTTTGTTGCCAATTTGAAATTCCTTATCCTACCACTTCTAAAATTGTTTTAAAATTTGTGCCTAATCCAAATCCAAAATCTGATGTATTCCCAAACAATGTATTTGAGTCAAATTCTGAATTTATAATGAAATCAAAGAAACCAAACAAACCATTACGGGTCTGTTTGTTATTGTATCCTGTTTTCAGATTTTTGTTTTTATGAAAACTAAAAACAAAGATATGGAAACTAGAATAAAGTGGTTTCCAATTTTTGGTTGTCAATTTTCAAAATTAAAATGATCAGTAAAGTATGACTAATCTTAAGTTCATTATACCATATATATCATTTTTAATTAAAAACAAAAACGGGAAAATGACACTGATACCGAACACGCCTTACAAAATTATGTATCATCACAATTTTTTAACCAATATGTTATCTTATGAGTGTATAGATGATGGACATGGAGCAGCATGTAATTGGAAATAAAAGAAGCCTGCCTGATTTCTTTAACTTGAGTGGTGCTGTATCATTGTGGTTTTGTATTTTCCGATTATTGTAGAGTTATAAGTGGTGTATCACTAATAGGGTTATGTTTAGTCTTTTGATGTTTGAGACAACTTCAAACATGACAGCTTTTAATGATTATTTTTTTTTTGAAGTTATAAGTTGTGTTCCAAACGGAAAAAAAAAAAAGAAAAGAACATGTGACCCATTAACCTCCCTCAAAAACAGAGGCTTATTCAAAATTTTCAAAGGGAAAAAAACTCGAGCTCAATTTGAGCCTCAATCTCGAGGCGAGCCATAAAAACATGTATTAGTCAAGCTGAACCCGAGCTTAGAAAAACTTAGGATACGGCTCACCTAATTACTAATTAGCACCCCTAGTCCATACCCCTACTTTTGTTTTACTACCACCTCTTTTGCTTTCCCCATAAAAGGCTTATCAGGGGTGTAACCTTCAATTGCTGAAAGTGATTAAAAAAGATTGTGAAGCAAGGCCTTGAAACCTCACAATATTTTGTTGGCACTAGTTAGTCTGACACTTTTTAGAAACACTCTGACCACGACAGACTAGAGAAAAGAAAGAGGCCGAGTTCGGAAAGAGAGGAGGAAAAGGTGGTTTAGCAAATTTCAAACATTTTTTTCTCCACATCTTAACTTATTTCACTTCCTCTTTTCCTTTGTAGCGTTTTTTGGGCATAAAAATGAGTGGTTCGACGTTCAACACCACCGGCATCTCAACGCCCCACAAAGGTTGGCACATGCATTTCCAAAATATCAAGACATTTCCAATTGGGAGATGGCAATTTAGAAACATTTCATTCTCCCTTCATAAAGTTTACGGACGCTACCCATTTCTAACACCTCAAAACGCTCAGCAGTTTTCGTGCTTCATAGTTAAGAGGTAAAGCATGCTATCCCTCTACCATTATGACCATCCAAAATCCATTCGATCCTTCCACAAGTACATTTTCCAAGAGCTGCTCCATCAACTAGTTCACAGCCTAACCAAGGGGTGCTTCATAGTTAAGAGGTCAAATATGCATCATGTGACATAATCCCTGCTGGTCTATGTACAAGAATATAAAATAACTTGAAAGCCTAGAAAATAAAGAAGAACCTCTGCGGGAAGCATCAGATTTTGAAGCAACTGGAGGTGCATGCTTTGAAATCCATGCCTTTAACGACCTGCACGGAACATAAACCACTAGAATATATAGCATACTTGGCTAACAGGACAAACACACAAAGGTATGCCAAATAAACTCACTTTAAAAATGGAGTGACCATGTAAAGTTTAAGGCCAGTGACACTACGTGATATCACATCATCACTTGCGGCTTGGAGATCATCCAGTCGATGCCATGCAATTTCCTGAGCACAGAAAATATTAGTCAAACGAAATGAGCACTATCACACGAATTCCTTTATGCCCCTTTAATATTCATAGAGTATAGAGACAGTACTAACATGAGAAGGGTATATGCTAAGACTGGGTGACATATTCTATCTAAGTCATAAGCTGACTTTCAGAAATAACACAAGGGTGACTGTCAAAGAGAAATGGGGTGGCTATTCCCAAGAGTACAAGGTCACTTGCTAAAATTATATATTGAAAAAAAATGCTGCCCCATTAATGACCACTCTCTCTATTATATAATTTGATGTTCGATCCTATTTCAAAAAGATTAAGGTTTATTAATTAGGTTTTATTCCAGCCCACATAATTTGATTGCTTCTCACTGGGTGGGACCGTGGGAGTTCAGATCATTACTAGGATTACATGGTAACTACTAACTAGTACCTTTGTATTTTATTGAATTCTATCCAACTACTAGATATACGAAAACAAGGACAAGAGGAAAAAGTAACCACCAATGTAAGATAAATCTGATTTGGAGGAGAGAGAGTATTGTTTAAGAAATGCAGAATAAATAAAAGTTTTAAAAACTTAAAAAGGCCATGTAAATAACCCAAGGGAAAGGAGGGAAATATTTTTAGCACAAAAAAGAATCAAGTGAAGGTGGGTAGAATTCAAAAGAACGGATAAAAGCAAAAATTGGGTAGAACACCAAAGAATAGAGGGAGAGGCGGTATAATGATCTATTGAGCTACATCTTCTCTTGTCATATAATGATTTATGAGCAAGGCAAAACTCTAAATAATCAATTGGAGAAAGAGAGAAAGAGGGGGGGGGGGAGGAGTACCATACTCTAAAAAAACATAACAGAGGTATGAATTCAAGATAACATAGACTTCCTGAAAATGGCCACTAGCTACCAATATCATATACAAAAATAAGTTCACAATCCCAAGGCTTGACAAACTAGAAATCTGACTAGAGGCTCATATGATGCTTGTAAATATCGATTAGATGCCCAAAGACCAAAACACAAGTAAAAGCCTTAGATATACTGCCACCAACAATAGTAATCAAAAGACTCATCCCCAAAGGGAAAAAAAGGAAACGAGAAGAATTAGGGAAAATGAAGAAAGACATGGCCTTACTAGCTGGAGGAATATCCAAAAAATAGAAACTAACCAAGTGACCTGTGTCCATGAAAGGTCTGAGCCAGACAGTTCAACATCAGATCACAATAGAAATATAAAAAACAACTATGGTGTGAAAAAGGTGCTAATTTTTTTGGATTAGTCCTGGTACCCATTCACCAGATGCTACAGTTTGCTCACCCCCAACAAGAATACAAGTCAGATATATGTGAATGACACACAGTATATGATGCAGTTTCTGCACAACTGTACGAGATATAATAAAACATTTGAATATAATTACTTTTTAAGACTGATCCCAGAAAAAAAAAAACAGTTATCTAAACAGTGAGAACATCTATAAAATATGAGTTTCACTTGATCCAAGTCTTTCAAAGGAAAGAGCTTTTAGACTTGATATATTTTAATGGAAAACCAATAAATAGGCCATCTTCCATTTTGAGAACTATGATCACATGTTCCCACAGGAAACATGCCAACAAAGAGCAGAACACTAACATTACAAATAAACCTGTAGTAAGACTTTCTAGAAAAAACATAGCGACATAGTCTATTACATCAATTGTATTTATATCATCACTGGAGGCATCCAATTCAGAATAACTGATCAATAAAGCAACTATTCCAATATGCTGTATAATCAGTCATTCACTGATCAAGTAAACAAAGTGTCAGCAACATGTATCAGATTGAGCAAATTTATCTCAGAACATAAATTGAGTCTAAATGCAGATCAGAAGGCAGGAATCATGATGATACAGTCAGTAAATTTGACTAATTTTGTAGGGAAAAATTTGACAAGACTAAGGAATTTATTGCATTGGCCTCATTCCCAGTGTACTCTGATGCAGGGGAAGTAAGAGGAAAAGGTTGACTAATGCACCGATACACTTGAAGCTCATAAGAACAACTTGATTTCCATGCGAAGCTGCTGTTCACCAAGCTGGCTTGAGTCCAATGTCAATTTGAAGTGACGACAACGGATCGTATAAAAACAAAATCCTGGAAGAAACCCAGCAGACGAAAAGATGCTCGACTAAATTAGCTGTGTGCATGGCAATATTGCATGAAGAACATGTAGACATCTAAACATAGAAACTGGACAAGAGGTTTACTTGGACACCAAGTGACCCAAGTCAAAATACCAGTTAGCTTGGATGCCAAGAATTAGAGCTGTTCCGTAGGTCAAAGAGTTAAACGAGGTTATTTGAGTGTGGAAACTTAGTTGTCGATAATTTCTATTAGCTTTGGAAAGGTATATTATTTATACAGCTGTTAATATGCTTATAACTTTAGAAGTTCTAAATCCAGAATTGTAGGAATTTTGTTACAGCAAGTAATCTACTTTAACCTACGGTTGGAATATTGCAGGTGTCTTCTGGCAGTTAAGACAAATAATAAGCGTTCAAGAGGTTTAATGTATTCTTACATTTTTTTCAGAGTGAATGATCAAGAAACAAAAAATTCCTTATGCCCAATTTCTAGTTCTGTATCTGGACCTATGTTGGCAACTAGTCTTTAGGTGGGATTCCATTGACAGCTAGTCCAAAGTGTCTGTAAGCGATTCTTGGTGACTTATTCTTTCAGATAACTAGCTGTAGACAGCCATCACCCGTCTTCTACTTCAATATCCGTCCTATAAACCATTTAACCCTTCTATAACAACCTTAAATCACCAAAGATTAAATGATTTTCCTTTAAATATGCATCATAGTCTCAGGCCAAGCTGTCACCTTAGATTCAACAGCCTTGAGTGGCCTGCTAGGCATACAGGCTTTTTCAGTACGGAGTCTTGATTCGAGCAAAAATTCTTCGTAGACTATGAATTCCTGAAAATTGACAGTCAAAACAACCCAAAGTCAACTTTATGCCCACGTAGGCAGGTCATAAGTTGCAATTTTTATAGTATACCCGGCGAATAAATAGACTATTATGAGCCGGGCTCGTTACATAGCCAACTAGGACTACAGGGGAGCAGCTTATAGTTATAGCATTAGCCGGCGCCATTCCATAGGTTCTGAGGGCCTGACACAAAGCATCAATATTGACCATAACAAATTTTGTCTTCATATCCAAATGTCCTAAATTGAAATTCTTTTTGTAGAAATAATCACCTTCCCAATAGCCAAATCACAAATAAGAGAGGAAGAAAGAAGATGGAACTACCAATAAAACTAAAGTAAAGGGACAGCTAACCTCATGATCAAAAAACCATCCCCACTCTAACTCCAAAAAGAAGGTGGGAGGGTGCATGCTGAAAGAAGTAAAGAGTGACTAAAAAAAGGAAGAATGATATATTATTCTGCACTTAATGTGCTTAAAGATAAAGATGTAAGCCATGCCAACAAGCTTTTCTGGAAGAGCGTGGGAGAAGGGCGGGATACCTACAAAAGATGATAAGAATTTGGTCTCTGAGAAAGAAGAGGAAAAGAAATTCTTACACTGATCTCCTTTTTGGTAAGTGGAGCAAAGGAAGTGTCATCTTTAACACCAGCAATTATATAAAGGCGCACCCGCTGTTGCCCAAATATCGCTTCAATGTACTCATCTTTGTCAAGAAATTCAGAGACATCAAAACCTGTTTCCTCCAAGACCTGTACCCATCACAGAAACAATGAGCACTAAACCACAACCTACAAACAACAGTGTCAAACAGAAAACAAAAGAATAGCACTCTTCTCCACTCTCCACCCCCCTTCCCCAAAAAAAAACAAAGTAATATCCCACTTTCCCTTGTATATTCTATATTTCAGTTTCTTCCTATTTTTTCTTTCTTCCCAAAGGAGAGCCTCTGAGCAAAAAAAAAAAAAATTCTCTTTATTCTTTAGGGAAGAATAGAAGACACATACAGTTAAAAGAAATTTATTCCCATTTTAATATTTCAAATCCTGGCTATGCAACAAGGGCCTCAGAGCCCACGATGGCTAGGCTTAACATATCACTGGAAGAACCCTCAGCCAATCAAATCCTAACTAGAAGCTTAAAATACCTGGAAAACATATGCAGCAACAAAGCTTTCAGGGGCCAAGGGAGACCACATGAGTTACTCAGACTTTCAGTTAAATTTTGTTCGTTTCCCTACTGCAGTCCCCCACTAAGCCACTATAGTGACTTATACTGATGACAAATTTTAAGGGAGAAAGAGAGTAGTAATATTAGGAATTATTACCTGAAGTATTTTTCTTTTGATGACAGTAATATTTCTTTCAAAGTCAATGCATCTGATCTAAATGACTTCTTAGTTAATGATACTCTCTGTGTCCCATAATAACTTGAACACTCATCAAACACAAAGTTCTATGTGAAAGCTTGTTGGGTTATCTATTATAATTTTGATAGTAAAGTGTAACTAATAGGAGATAGTGGGGAATTTTAATTGTTATTTTAATGAAGCAGTATATGTGAAATGAGATAGTAGGTCCAAAACGAGTGATAAGAAATAAAAATGTCTTTATTAGAATTGCCGAAATGTATATCGTTAAATCTAATCTGTCATCCATATTTATAGATGCAAAACGAGATAGTGGGTCCAAGAATTTTGAATATGCTTGGCAGATTAGTTTTGAAGATATAGAAACCAAGCATCTAAAATATGGTAACAGATTCGATTGAAAGATATACTTTTAAGTACATTATTTCCAATTTGTGAGGCAAGGAGATATATAAATCAAGTATCTAAAATATGGTAACATACTCGATTGAAAGATATACTTTTCAGTACATTATTTTCAATTTGTGAGGCAAGGAGTTGTTTTAACATTTAAAGTAGCTAAAATCTAAGGTTCTTTATAAGTGAATTTTAGAAGTGTCAATATGCATAATGGCCATATGGATTGTGGCATCGATGTGATAAAGCAACACACTATAAAAATGTATGATTTTGAACACAAGTTATACTTTTCTGCAGAGAAGCAATTTAGAAAATGCTTTGCAGAAACTTCTAATGGGTGGAATATTAGGAAGATGAATATATGGAATAAAGCTGCTCTCCTGAAGATTAAGTGGGCTATTGAGTTTTAAAAGAGAAGTTGCGGGTCCAATGGATCCATAGTTACTATCTTATAAGACACTCTTTATGAAATGCCTATTTCTCTCAATTCTTTTTAGATGCTTTTGCAGGCCGGGGATATAGTTCACCAGCTTGGAGAGTGGACTGTGATGCAGAAACATCAGAGATCGTCTGTCAGAAAAACCTATCATTTGCTATTGGGAGAAAGGAAAAGAGTTATTTGTAACAATGGTGCTGCTCCTAAAAGTAAGTTTATCCTTTGGCTAGCTGTTCAGAACAGAGTGCTCACTTGTGATAGGCAGATTCAGAGGAATGTCAATTGTAATACTGTTTGTAGCCTTTGTGATGTTACTGTGGAATGTTTAGACCATATATTTTTCTCCTGCCCTTATTCCGCTGCTGCGTGGTCTACTGTTCTGTCGCTGCTGGGTATTCAGAGGAGGGCCAAGAGCTTCTCAGAGGAGGTGGTGTTGGCTTAGAAAATTTGCATGAAGTCTACTGCTCAAGCTAAGTTGTATATCATGGCGTTTCCAGAGGCAGTGCACATGATTTGGCTGCATAGAAACTCTGAAGTGTTTTCTAAAACTATTTGTACTCCTTCTCAGGTGGTGAAAGATGTAATAGTCACGGTGTCTTGTAGTTGTAGATGTAATGAGGAGATAGACATTTATTGTTGCTGTAAGTAGTTACTGGGTGTTTGTAGTCCCTGGTACCACACATGAGGTGTTGTGATTTGTGTGTTTTTTTGTAATTGTACAATCTTACTTTTTTGTGATATAAACATTATTTGACAAAAAAAAAATTGCTTTGCAGAATGGAATTTAACAATCTTTACATAGTGAGCATGTAGGAATGGGCTTTATTTAATTTCGTAAAGCATACTATTTATTGAGAATAATCTACATTAATTACAAAAAGAAGGAAAGATGTACTTCTCTGATGGCACATGCATGATCTTCCTCATCCTTGTTCTTTTTTCCCCGAGGAAAACTCCAGCTGGTTCCTTTCCAACCTTTGACCAGTAAGCACTGCAGAAAATTATATGTCCTTGTCAAACTTACATATACCAATAATCTATGTATGAGTAAAATCAGTCTGAACACTATAAAGTATTGCATGATAAAATGACTATGCAAAAGCCAACATCAAGTAACCATTTTTTGGATTCATTTTTTATTGCAACTACATCCTCAATTATTGGATGTATTTTCTTGTCCTAACCCATGTCCCCCAAAGTCATAATGCAACAAATGCATACAATACTTCACGAATGAACAAAGATTGCACTATAGCATCTATAAAATTTCAGCATACAAAATGGATATAAATTTCCATTGTGGTAAATGTGGAATAATATTTAACCTATTACAGTAACCCTGAGTAACTTGCAAATTATAGCTCAAAATCACCCTATAACATGTTCCTTAACCAAAGGTGATTGTGAGACAATGCAAATCTAGTCAAGGAGGTGATATCATGTTCAAGTTACATGTTGAGCTTATATTGTACCAATATTAACATAACCAAGAGACGTCCAACCCAAAATCGATGTCCAATTGGTGAAGTAGCTTTGCTAGCATACATGATAACACCTATAACAAATAACATCCCTGTATTGAACAATTTACTCACTAGTCACCATAAAGAGTAGGTTGATAGTTCAGATATTGCAACTCACAAGTATCAAGGATATGATTGATTTATTTTCAAAAAAAAAAAAAAAAAAATTTAATTGAGAAGTACATTAAGATTGAGATAAAGTGTTAAACAAAAGGCCACCCCATGGACAAAAAGAGATTGAGTTGAAAAATAGATCACCCAATACTAACCCAGATGACAAGTAACAACTATGACATTAGTTAATAGCATCAATGCCTCAAAGGACTATGGAGTTCAAACTATGAGTAAGCACTTAAACAACAGCAGCAACCAGAACCAAAGATATTTGCCATCTTACCCCACCAACCAAAGCATTTGAAAGGGTACTTAATTTAGAGTACAGCCAAGACAAATTTTCACCGGTAGTTGATACGTCAGAATAGAAGCACATGCTGGCATGGGAGTCTTCATTCCCCACATGAATCATTAGAAACCATAGTTCGGGGATAATCTCTTTGCTTCAAATTTAAGCTACCTGAGTCCCCCACAAGTGCACATGATCAACAATAAACCACAGACATAATTGTTACATGGTAGACTCTAGGGTCCTAGAGCCTAGGCCTGAGATGTGATAACCTTGATGAAAAAGAAAAAAAAAAAAAGGATATAAAATATACACATTGATTTATTTTCACAATTTATGTGCCTAGATAAAGTGAGGCCCATATTTCCATGAAAAAAGGATAATTTAGATGACATGACACCGACTATAGTTTCAGTGCAGGGAATAAAAAGTAGAAGGGAGGTTTTTGAAAGTGCTTAGACAAGTGGACAGAATCTATGACAAAATATCATTGGGTGCAACAACATCAAAGTTGGTGTAGTACTTCATCTGAAGTGATTTACACAATATGTACTCCCTTAGTTTTATACTAGTTGCAACAATTTGACTTGCACACTTGGTATTAGAAATTTGATCATTCATATCTTTGATTATCTATTAGTGGCAATTAGGGAAAGTTGATATTTACAAATGTAAAATGAGATGAATCCAACATCTATAGAAATTTTTGTTTTATATATTAGTCAAAATATTCTAATCAAGGTTACCATATGAATATTTCCAAAGTTAAAACAATACAACAAATAAAGACGTGGGTTCTATTAATTAAAATAGCTTGAAATATAATTTAATCCATAAATAAACATCATATATACCGTATCAATTATCATACATTCATACTTCGTTTTCAAAAAGACTAAAAAGCTATAGTGAATTTAATTAGCCACCCTAAGTTGGGCCTCTTGAAATAAAGTTCCTCAAGCGCCTTTCAGAAGAAGCATATTGAAAAGGAGTCACATCAAGGGTCAAGGTTGACAAAGCATGATTTCAAGTTCAACATGGATCACATTAGCCTATGTCGCACATGTATTGATCCACATTGGCCTTACATTGACAGTCTCAGTTTCGTATCTACCACATCAGCCAATAAAAACTTTAACATCTCAGGAAATATTCATCCCATAAGCTGAAGAAATGACAAGTATCAGCCTAAGTGTCATACATCAGCCAAGTTGATATTTATTTCCTGAAGCAAACTCATGGCCATTTTCTCAAATTATAACCCCATACTAAGGGGTTGCATTCAGGTTCAAAAAATCTTGGGATCATTTAGATATAAAATTCGCTTAAAGAAGGCTCCACTTTACATAAACTTTCTCATAACACCTACGGATGCTATATGGCGAAAGTAAAGAGGTAAGCAACTAGAGAAAACCTAAGAACCTAAGACAAAAGCAGCATTATGGGAGGAAAGAGATATCAACACATAGTCCAGCCATATATACCTTAAATCTACATTTTCTGTAGAATTTCTTACGTTCTTTTAAGAAGGTTACACTTACTATTTGCACGCATGTATTATGGCAAGCGGAGACTGGAGACTGGAGAGAGCCTCAGAGAGGTGGCGTTGTGTGGGGAAAGTAAGAAAAAGGAGGACAGAAGTAGTGTTGTGTGGGAAATGTAAGGAAACGTAGATAGTGACATCTTCTTTTAATGAAAAAGAAAGTAGAAGATGAAATAAACTGGGATGGGTTGGAGTAAAACAATAATAAGACATCCAAAAATGGGTGAAAGAGAACGTGTAACTAACTTAAAAGAACAGACAAAAGCAGAAAACAATAACCAACTTAAAGGAATTGAGGGAGTATTATCCTGATTTAGATCATAACCAACTAAAAGAGAAATCTGAAAAGGATATGATTGATCAGAATCCACTTAAAAGCAAATAAGAAGTCCCGGAGGACAGGGGTGAGCACAACATAGTAACCAATGAAGAAAATTTATAGAAGTACAAGAAATAGTATAAGAACGACCGAGGCAAGATATCCCATATAGATCTGGATATTGGTAGAAATGATGCTCCACATCTCCAAACATTTATACACGTATAATAGCCAACACAACTCACTTTCATGATGATCTAAATACATTCGTGAATGCCCTCCATTTTTTGTTTGTTTATATATTATTTCATCTATTTTATTATGATTATGTCATTTCCCATTTTGGTAAGTTTCATATTAATTGCATCATTACCCTATTTGGTAATGGGTTCTCTTTATCTATCTCTTATCACATGCGTCCCCATTGTTTCTCTCTCTTTAACTCTCTTTATCTCTCTTTATCTCTCTCCTCATCACATGGACTCCTGACTCCTTAATATGTGCGCCAAACCCCAATGATGCAATTATAATGGAATGGAGGAAGTATAAACTCATAACCATAGACCGAAAATCAGTTCTTTGAGCACCCAAATCCATAAAGTGCACATTTTCCCAAAGACATACCCAAATCAAGGAGTCAGAAGCTGAAGAGGTGTTAGAGAAGAACATTGCAAAAGAGATGGCAAGTGTTAAAGAGGGAGCACACCTAAAATGTTCCCTTCATAATTTCACATAGTTTAAAGAACAGCAATGCAGAAGTGAATCAGCTCCTTCTCCAAACAATAAACAAGGAAAATCAAGCCTACATAAACAGATGCATACATCAATGTGAATCCCAAGTAGCATGATCGTCCAAGCTATGAAAAAAGCAATCACATAGGCTATTGCGATCAACACTACTAAGAGTATGATGACACAAGGAAGAGAGATCTAATCTAAATGTCTGACTTTCCTTTTCCCCATACTTACATAATGATCGTCACATGATACGTTGTGTTAGTCACAAAAGGCCCAAAGAAGCTGAACAAGAATCAATTACCACAACCGACTTATGTGGACTTCAAGATCTAGACACCTGATACTACTGATCAATGTTATCAACCAATTATGCAATAATGACCACAGTTAATATCAACAAAATTATTGTTTCCTTAATGGTCTTCATTTATGCTATTGATGGCATATTCTTGTTTCTTAAGCAAAAAAATTTGAATATAGATTACCCCCTCGTATGGTCTTTCATTATGCAACTTTATTCCAAAATAGTCAAAGAAGAGAACTCCCATGATGATCTCCTTAATTGAGATTTTCCTTTGTGCCCATAAAGGTAGATTTGAGGCAATTATTAATGTATTTTCAATAAGTTGGCCAATTCTGTTAAAGAAATTAATGGTAATGTGGCAATTCCATAATACCACACCACCAAATTGAAATTTGAGAATCACCAATGGCTCCATCACATCAAAGTCAATTAATCTAGTTAGAAGTAACAATAAATATCATCCTGCCCAAAAGTTAATTTAATCAAGGCAAAATTAACAAAAAACAATCTGAAACTAGTAAATATACAAAAATAAATAAATATAAAACCTAAACTAACCATCTTCACTTAAACAGATTTGTTGATATCAGAGTTGGCCTTTTAGGAATCTAAACCATAGAAGAGAATGAAAAAAGAACCTTCCAGAGTAATTTTTCCGGCAACGACACCATTAGGAAGTTATTTTATTCATATTAGCACTTTAGATGCCTTAAATCTTCTTTTCTTTCATGTGGTTCATAGTTCGTCCCTTCATTGTATACCTTTCTTAATTTCAGTTTTCGTATGACAGCTCATAATCTAGTCTAAATTTGTAACAATTTCCATCAAACAATAAAGAATCAAAAATCATTTAAATATTTAGGGTATTCCACATATTACACTATTTTATTTTAGCCAATGTAGCATCATGTGAGAAATGTTTCAGAATTTGGCAACTAGAGTGTGAAACCCACATACGACAACTTAAAAAAAAAAATATAATAGCTTTATCTGACATCAATTTCAATGTTTAAAAACTGCACATAATCTGCCCTTTCACAGTTATACAAAACTTTACAGTTGTGTGAAGGTTGTTTGACCACAAAAATCTTCTTGGCTTTGCACCAGCTAACAGCTTAATTCATCTTACCATAGGACAAACAGAAGACGTAAATTTAGATAGGCAAAACACAGGTAAAGAATAATGTTACTCTTTCACCGGATGATAAGAATAAGACATCAGCCTTCAAAATAAAGTAAATAACAAGTCATGGACATTACCTTCTCAAACGTTCGGTCCAAAATTATTGCTCCAGTGACAGGAACCCGGACCTTGTAGGAAGTAAAGTCCTTGAATATATCATCAATATGAGGAACATAGGGTTTCAGAACCTCACAACTATTAAACACTAGAAGGGTTAAGTAAAAGCAGATGTTGATAGAAAAAACAGAAAATATTAATAATAATTGCAATGAATGTCAAATTTAGACAACCCCCTCATCCACACCACAACCCCAGTGTAAACTATTCAAGATCCTTTTTTAATTTACTTAAATCTGGGAACACAAAAGCACTTTTACAAGCATGTCTTGAACATGGAATTAAAACTCGGCCTTTCCATTACGTAACGGCCATTCTGTAACAAATGTGGAAGTTGTCATTCAGAGAAACCCCGTCATAGAATGCTGCGACAAAAAACAAGTCCTTTTCGCCGCGTCATCCATTACGTAACAGTGACTTGCCATGTTAGAGTGTTCTTTTTCCCATTACATACGTTCTTTTGACAGAATTGACGAAAGAAAAAGCATAAATAGTAAGAAAAACAACACGCACACACACACTCAAGAAGGGAGAATAAACTAATGGGGGCATTTATGTTTGGATGTATATGTGTTGTTTCATATATTATGATGAAGAAATACTTCTTAAACTAATAAATTTGCAAATAGGAAGTTAAATTCCTTACTTATGAACTTTTTGAAAAAATTCACACGGCGTTAGACGCAATCCGTTCCATGCATCTAACACAAGACGCTTGCGCAATAACGCTACAGCAATCGCATCTGCGATTTTTTTTCTATGTTCTTGAATAATGATTAAGCAAGTCTATAATATGAATTCATGTGCAGAAACACCAAACTATACCAATGGCCATGAAACGAGAGAACTGATAACTAATTTTCCCTATGGAAATGCAGTCTGAATAATGTAAGGATACTTAAAGATGTGAATTCCTTGAGCGTAAACGATTTCAAAGATGGATTCTTCTCGACTGTATTATCCTCATAGAACCAATGTGCATACTCAACCAGAAACAAGATTCTTTCAAATGATTGTTGATCTTCCTTGGGAACATTCAAGACAAAGCGACTGCACGAAAAAAAAAGAATATTAAAGGAGAAACAAGTGTCAGGCAGCCAAAAAAATCTACAAAGTGTTTTCCACTTGTGGCTTAATCATAGTCGAACCGCCAACAAAATTTGCAGACAGAAGCATAATATAGGCAAACTCCAAAACAAGCCTTTGTTTACATTCGCAAAAAAGCATCAAGCTATTGGATACATCAATGGATACCCCCAAACACTCAAGAGAAACAAGAAAAATAGATCCCAAGTCATTGCAAAAAGGATCAAGTGTAATTTAGTATGAGTTGTCCAATATAAGGAGATGAAAGCAAACAATGATGAGTGAGTAACAACACAAATGTTGGAAAAATGTGTTCCTCACCCATGTGATGCGTTTCCCTCAAATTCATGGCTGTCAAAAGACTACACAAGAAATTGGACAAGCAATTCATTCTAACTTCAAATGATACTTAAGAAACATATCTTAATATCCAGGCTATGCGGAATTCGTTCTAAATTTCAATGGTAACTATAAGATAAAGACAAGTAAGCTCCATCACTTATTTGTCATGTTGATAGTGTAATTTGAGCTAGTAACGTGATAAATCAATCTATACATGACTACATGAGCAACTTAAATAGATATCTTTAAACCATGGGTTAATATACTGATACATCAATTTCAAATTCTTAACTTGTAAGCTGTACAAAAGCAGCAAAATTCTATAGACCAAGATCAACATCCTCGATGCCTCTTAAGAGGTGAGGAGGTTTCGACGAAGCAAAATTCAATTACAAGGGGAAACATTTCCCTGCTCATGAATTGCAACATTGGTAGATAGAAGCATAAAATGATTAAGAGAACAATCAAATAAATAACCAGCATCCCAATTAGTAATGTACAAAGTTCTTTTGTTCTAGTCTTCTAGATAAAGAGCACAGCTCCAGGGAAATATTTAATACAGAACCGTTCAAAACATTTTTTTAGTATATATATAAACCCAACATACTCATACTTTTTGTTTCAATATATTAGTTTATTAATTAAGTACTACTTCCTCCGGTTTTTTTATTGCTAAATGGTTGTTTCTTTTTAATTGACACATTGTTTAAACTTTCATTATTTGGAGTACTTGGCCCACTATAAAGTAATACTATTATATTTGTTTTTCTCTTTTCCACCCAAAAGTACCACTTTTTTACTTTTCCCCATTATTTTACATTAAGGCTCCGTTTGGTAGGGCGTAAAACATTTTCCTGGAAAACTGTTTTCCTCTATTTTCAATTTTACATTGTTTGGTTTGCAAAAGAGTGTAAAACCATTTTCCCTGTAAAATTGTTGTCTCAATGATGTACAACCATTTTCCCTTCAATTTTTCATTCTCTCGTGTGCACTCCTCTCACTATCTCCTTACTTTCCTTTTCATTTTCCTCCCTTTTCATCATTTTTCTTACATGGAACCAAACAACGAAAACTAATTTTGGAATTGTGTTTTTCATTGTAAATTGTTTTCCATGAAAATCATTTTACACCGAAAATATTTTACACCCAACCAAACGGAGCCTAAATGGGTCAAAAAGTACCCTCCACAAAGTTTGAAAGTGACATTGCCTAAATGGTTGTGCACACAACAATGTAGCAATAAAAAAAACCAAGGGATAAGTGGGTAAACTAATAAAAACAGGAGGAAGTATTAGATATACTAGTCTTCTATTTTCGGTATGAAGTGAACAAAAATGTTTCGAACAGTTCCGAAGAATGAAGATCACTTACTCACATTCAAAACCCAATATAATAAACCATTAAATAAAATAAAACAAATAATAAACATTGATTTTCCAAGTAAAACTTTAGGTGCGGCCCAAAGAGAAGAAAGCGAAGTGCGATCAATTGAAGCTGATTTTGAGTAGAGAAAAGGAGTGAAAGAGGGAGAGAGAAACAGTAAGGAGGGAAGAGAGAGTGAGGGAGAGACCTGCAGAGATCATCGAGGAGTTCTTGAGGAGGAAGGCCGTTCTTCAATGGGGCGCTTGAAGATCTGTGAAGCCCTGACATAACTCCGGGCTCCAACTCGCCTTGGGTTGTGTCGCGCTGATCGATTGACTCACCCTTCGTTCTTTTAAACAAGCTAGTTGTGAAGCCGGATTATAGTTAGAACTAATGGAAATTAAATTAACACTAGTGGTCGAAACTAGAAAGGATCATATTAGCCCAGTCTGAATTTTTCCTTCGGCTGATTTTTTTGGTCCAATTTTGGGTCTGGTCCAACCCGATCCAATTTTTTTGGGTTTTGGGACGGGATTTGGGCCAGCCAAAAATAACTTTTTCCTTTAAATTTCGGCCGGGTCCGATTTTGGCCCGAAAATCCGCTATTTTTGGCCCGAAATAGCGGACTTTGAGCATAAAATTTTAGTCTGGTCCGACCAATGTGCAGTTTTTTTTAGGGGTGGTCTGACGGCCCATGATCACCTCTAGTCCAAACTATAAGCCAGCTTTCATAAACCGTCCATATTTCTGAAAATCCAAGGTCGGTCCTAATGCACCCCATATTCCACAAATGGACTCGTTTACCTAGTGACCTGATATAGCAGGTAAAACCTATGCCATGAGCCTTGCATGTGACTTTTGATGAATTTGTTTTATTTTTCCTTTTTTTTATATGTTTGAATAATTTTTTATCTTTTCTATTGTTTTTTTGTTTTTATCTTTCATTTATTTCTCCCTCTTCTCATTCATCATGTTCAACCCCATCCACCATGTTCATCTTCTCTCACTCTTCCCTCCTTACAACGAAAACGAAAACTTCACCATCAACCGACGCCACCACTACTCCCCTCAAACCACCAACATCTCCCCACCAAACCACCTGAGATCTCACCCAAATAATCCACTCTCCGACGTGTTCGCGTCGTTTTTGGCTTACCTGCCGCTACCTTCGACGAACGCCTCGAGATTCTCGACGATCACCGCCACGTCATCTCCTTCTCCTTCTCCTTCGTCGGTGGGGACCATCGCCTCTTTACTTACCGCTTTGCCTATTCTTTACACCCTATCGTCGACGATTCAGGCGAATAATCCACCATTGTTGTTGAATCTTACGTTGTTGACACCTGCCGAAAATACTAAGGAAGAAACGTGTGTTTTTGTCGACACTATTGTTAGATGTAACCTTCAATCGTTGGCGCATAATGATGAGAATTTAGCTAGACGAGATGCAAATACGGAGAAAAACCTAAAGAATCTCGAGGAAGAAGTTCATTTAAAGGAAGATGGCAGCCAAAGTGATTTTGTCAACACTATTCTCTCTCCTCTTTTTTTGTCTCCTCTCTCTCTAGTTGTTGTTCATTCAGAGAGAAAGTTGGTTTGTTTTCATGGCAACCGAAGTGATTGTTTTTTTGTTTGGGTTTTTATCGAATCTCGAGGAAGATGTACGACGTCAAATTGGTGATTATATATATATATAAATTATCTTATGTTAATTACTTGATTCACCGTTTTTCTTATCTTGTTTAGAAGGGATTGATATGATCCAAATTAATCTATTATGAAAGCGGTGGTGTAATACTCTGTATTTTTAGGAGTTATTTTATAAATAAGAAAATATTAAGAATAATGTTGAAAGTATTTTTATTAAATAATAATAACAATTCTGTTTTGTTTTATCTTTTAAAAAACAATATAAATAAGAATCAGGTTTGGAAAATAAATCCTAGTGAACATATGTATCACATGGGTATAAAGTAAAGAGGGAACTAAAACCCTATTCTATAATAATTGACCAGCCGTTTTTTTAATCCCCAAGTCTTTTCTCTCTCCTTCTTCTCTTCTCCTCCTGCGTTCTTTTTCTTTCCTCCTCCTGCGTTCTTTTTCTTTCCTCCTCCCATGTTTCTGATGTCTTGTTTATTGCTTTTTTTTTATAGTTTTTAGTTGGTTTATTGTTGTTTTTGAGTTAGTTTAGGCTAGTTTGTTAGCTATTTCCTTAATTTGTGCAATTTTCCTTCTTGTATGCACTTTCTTTGGGCGATTTGTTTCATTTCAGGACTTAGGAGCATGCTTGGAGGATACTTGCACAACCCCGAATATTAATATCTAAGAGGAAGGTCAAGGAAGCATCAAGGAAGCATAAGCGAGTTCCAGGGGCAAATATAAGAAGTTTTGGAAGGGTTTGCGCACAAGGGCCAACTTCAAATGGCCATAACTTTCAGCACACAAAATATTTTTGAGGGATTCAAGTTGGATATGAAATTTTCGCTCAATATCTTTCCAACAAGTGGTCACAAGCTCAATTCCGATGAAAAAGGAGTGAGATATGACCGTTTGAAAATAAACTGACGAAACTGAAAACTGACCCGCTCGGGTCAATCTGCGGAAAACTCAATTTTCACTCCTGTTGTTTTGACCCGAGGGCTCGGGTCAGGCCACCCGAGGACTCGAGTCATCTTACCCGTCCGGGTTGGGTCATTTTTCCGGAAACCTTTTTACGACTTTGTTTGTTTTAATGCGGGGGTTGTTTTGTAATTTTCTGTTTTATTTCTTATGACTATATAAGAGGACTCCTCTTTTTTTAACTTAAACAATTATTAATTAGAGATTAGAGAGAGATTAGATCTTGTTTTAGCATTCAAGTTTAGAGCAAAACCCTAGGAGAGAGAAAAGTGGAAGTTTGAAGCTTTTGGATCTCCATTCTTCATTTATGAAAGCTTATAGTTGGTAATCTTTGTTTATTTTCTTCTTTCCTTCCATTATTCTTGCTTATTTCATGCTTTGTTTGTTTAGATCTTGCTTTATTAGTTGATTATTTGCATTTTTCTCTTTTCCTCCATGGTTATGGTGATGAAGTTATTTCAAGCTTTGTTTTGTTTTATTTCCATAATGTGTGAGTAGTTTCTTACTAGGGGAAGGGATGTAACCTTCATTTACTCTTTGAATCTTAGGTCAAGTTAGGGGGTTAACTTTTGGGGTTGAACTTGTTGATCAAACTTGTTTTACTTGGTTTGTTGGGTGCTTGATCATCACTTAACTTCCATATTTGGAATTTCTAGTGAAGGATTGAGAAATGAAGCTAGGTTTAAACTAGGTTTGGTTGCTAGACTAGGATCTCCATGAAAATAGGCATTTTCTAGTTTAGGAAAGCTTGATTAATCATGTTGTGCTTGATTTGGCTGGATTGGTTACTCATGCCATGAGAATAGGTCATGAGTGACTAATCAAGCTCCTCTAATTAGCTCGAGAGAGTAATTAGAGTTCATATGTTCGTGATTTTCCCCTTGTGATCCCCCACTTGTTTCCCCTTGGCTTTGATGATTGGATTCTTGGATTGAGTGTTGGTGAATCCCCCTAATCCCCTAGTTTCTTTACCTTTGTCTTATCTCCTTTAATTATTCGTTGATTTACTTTGCAAATTTCCTAGTTTAATTAGAATTTAGAATCATTGCTAAACTTTCAAACAAAACCCAAAAATTGATTTAGCTCATTGTAGTTAGCTAATTAACTCTTGATTTAACCCTACTTCCTTGTGGATTCCACCCTATACTTATCCTATATTGGATAAATTAGGTTATCTTTGACGTGTTTACAACTACCCGTTAGTTTCTTTCATCAACCCACAACAGCGACGCACGAGCGCTAGCCGGAGGTTGCACCGCACGAACTTCACTCGGGTTCGTGGCTCGCGCACCGCACGAGGGTCGGTCGAAGCCGCACGAGGGCTGGTGATCGAGGTCGTGTAGTGGTCGAGTGCAAGGTGGTGCTGCACGTCAGTTCGCGGGTCGTGTGTCGCGTGGACTGTTGCGATGGTTGTTGCCGGAGATCCTACGTCGCGTCGCCGGCGAGTCACTCCGGTATTATATAAAAAAAAAATCTTTCCTTTCCTACTTAGATTTAATTGTCAATGCTGATTTTATAACTCTTATGTATCTTTGTTTAAGTTTTGTTATTAGGATTTTTTGAAATTTACCACCTTTCAAAATCTCAATTTTCAAAATAACCACCTTATAAGTTCCTTTTTTTAATTAACCACCTTATGTGAACTAAATCTCTTTAAATACATACCAATTGACAGATTTTGTCCAATAAATCGTTCGTAAGCAAGGGTTTACACAATATATTCATTCTAGTGAATAAAGGTGGAGGTGATGGAATCGTACTTAAACCCTTTTTGAGGACGATTTCCTTGATGAAATCTGTCATTTGGTATGTATTTAAGGAGATTTAGGTCATATAAGGTGGTTATTTAAAAAAATGAACTTATAAGGTGGTTATTTTGAAAAACATGATTTTATAAGGTGGTAAAAATCAAAAAATCCTTGTTATTATAAACAAAATATATATAAGTTAAAAGAAATCAGATTTATAAGTATACTATACTACTAGTTCTTACTCTGATTTTATTTCTCAATTTTGATTTTATAGTCCTTATACATACTTGTTTAAGTTTTGTTATTATAAACAAGGTGTAACATAAGTTAAAAGAAATCAGATTTATAAACATCTTATTATTAGTTCCAAAATATGTTAGTTTCAATGAAGATTATGAAGGGAAAGTTTAAACAACATGAATGGTTATTTTTATTATTCGAAACACCATATTTTACATAGTTAGGTAATCTGATTTTTATTAATACTATCAAGGATTTAGTACTGAATTACTCTTATTATTCGATTAGGTCCCAATTTCATAAGCGGAACGTTTTAAGTAGTCAGCGAAGATTCTCCTTTATAAGGTACGTACGCGTACTAGTTCAGTTAGATACGATAGTATCATGTCTAAGTTGTTCGTTCTTTCAATGGAACCTATAATCATGACAGGGAACAAATTGTATGTTTATGATTGATGAGATTCTTTGGTAACATGAAATCAATTGGAAATTGGAATGTATTTCCTTATTATATGGCTTGTAGATTGGAATTAATTGTTATTTGAATGTGAAGATCTATCGTATTACAAGCATGAAATGAGAATTGGATTGGAATTCTATGACTAATGGTTGTATCAAGGATTTTATAAAAGATTGCCTAAACTAAAGGATTTCATATGATGTTATAAAAATCATATGCTCAATGTTGTATGAATGAGTATCACTAAGAAGGATAATTGCGATAAACTCAATGTTGTATGAATGAGTATCACTAAGAAGGATAATTGCGATAAACTTGTAGTCGGACTCCCTACAAGTAATGGACAATGGGGGGAGTGTGGAACATGTTTTACACTCCTACGCAGACCTAATATGACTAGGGGTGTGCACTTTTGGACTGGGATCGGAATTTGGACCGGAACCGCACCGGACCGGGAAATTCTGGTCCGGTCCCCGGTCCATGAAAAATTGGGATTTCGGGTTTCTGGTTCAGTCCGGTCCAAACCCGGAATTTTCCAGCCCGGACCGGAAGTCCTGTTTTTTTTTAGAAAAAAAAGTTTAAAGGTTAAAAAAAATTTAAAACTTAGTAAAGTCCAGTCCCGGTCCAAAAAAATTCACATTCCGGTCCACCGGTCCAATAGGTCCAGTCCGGTCCTGGACCGGTGCACACCCCTAATTGTGACTATAGTAGAGTCCTTATAAATTTTGATAATTCAAGTAGGCGGAAGGTTCCATACGATCTTGGGGGTATGCATACTAAGGTGATGGGTGTGGAACGGAACGAAACAGTATTTACAGTCGATCTAATAGACCAAGTTGTCTATTAAGGATTAAGTAGCCCGTATGATTCTAAAAAGATGACGGTGCCCGGTCGATGCCAATTAAATTGTAAAAACGGAATTTAATATTTTTGTAGTATCATGCTTACGAATTATTTTATTATTCTGATTATGCTTAGTGTACTATTTAACTGTTTAAGTACGTACTCAGCCTAGCTGATTGTTTGTTATTTGTGTTTGCTTATTGACCCTGTGATGAACCATTGATACTTTAATGGGGAGCAGATTAGGTATGCTAATGGTGCTGCATAAGTTCGGGCAGGAAGGGGATACACTTTAATTTATTAGTAGTCTAAGAAACGAGTTTTATGAACTTTTAAAATGTTTTAGTTAAACCTTTCAGAGTTTGTTTATAATCTACATAGTTAATGGTTTGAATAAAAGGGATCAATGGTGATTCTCGATTTGTAGGTACAAGTTAACATTTTATTTCCGTTGCAATTTAGTTTTCATGTTAAGAAGAAGAGTTAATGTTTCATTTTCAAATAAGCCTTGCGTTTCACCGCGGCGGTAACACTCCCAAAGTCGATGCAACGTAGTTTAGACTTGTATGGATTTTTGGGGTGTTACAAAACTGGTATCAGAGCCAAAAGTTCCTATTTTTAAAGAAATTTCAAAAGATTTTTAAAGTGGGTAGTATAGAATTATAGCATATAGATTACTTTTGCGTGCATTAAATCATAGGAATGATTTCATTTATAATTCCTTTTCTTGCCTTACTTGTCTAATATGTTTATAGGAAGTATGCAAATACTGTGGAGTGAATCAAATGTTCTGATTATATGGAATTTTGTGTTGATTGTTTTGATTGAATTTGTGAAAGGTTCTTTGAAACCTTCGAAGTATGAATATATTAGGAAGATGTACAAGGATAAGTACATATATAGCGATATTTTTAGAAGCACTAAGTTAGATATTGAAATTGTTCGACTTCTTTTTGAAAAAAAAATCCAAAGAATGTTTCAAAAAGGTATTGAACTAAAACCTTATTTCGAATATTTTAGGAAAGAACCATTATTTAATTGTTGTAAATATTTTGAACTTACTTAAGGAGTTCTAAAATTTAAAATAATCATTTTACCTCTTATATATACATATATATAATGTATATTTAAAAACCTTACTTCTCTAAAACTTAGAATTTTTTTTCTTTTAATTCGCAGATGGTTTACGACATAGGTTCTAAGGAGTATTTGATGAAACACCGAATAGCGGAAGATTGGGACATCTGGGCCTATAAGATGAAAGCTGCTATGGAGTATAGGATCCTTCAGGGAGATACTAGACTAAGGACTGAAATGAAGAAAACAAACTTTATGCTTCGATATGTCCCTAAGGAAGAACCCTACCTTTTCGTACACCGTAGATATGGGGATATATGGTCAGAAAATGGAGTTTTTAATGCAGCTAAGCACACATACTGGAACCAATACCTTCCTACTGCAGGGCATTTTGTCACTGACCTTAAATATTGCGAAAATGAATGGAGAATTCGTGAGAAAAGAAGTTGGGAGTCCTCTCTACTTAGAGGAACCCATCATGTGGGAGAAAGCTCGGGAACTAAAGCTGCGGACTTGAGTTCTGAGAACCCTAGAGTTAAAATCGAGCCACAAACGCCATCTTGACTGTAAAAAGGGCAAGATATCAGACTTTTAAGGATGAGTTTATACCTGAGGACAACCAAATAGGGTGAAACCTTACAACTGTTACCTACATTTTCGATGATGAAGGGAATAATAGGACATTCATCGCAATGGTTGGGGAAGATAATGTTGCACCTATGATTGACTTAGAAAATGAGGAAGAGGAAGACCCTAATGAAAATGGGCCTGTCGAAGAGGATCTGATTGAGGAAAACGACCTCGAAGAGGAGGAAGATCCCTTAGAAGATGAAGAACCCATGGAGGAAGAGGACCCTATAGAGGATGAGGAGCCTTTTGAGGACGAAGCCGACATGGAAGAAGGAATAGAAAATCCTATTGTCGTGGAGCAACACTCTGACTCAGATGAAGAAGCTCACCATCATAGTCCTTTGTTTCTTTTGAAAATGTAATTAAGATTAAGGATATTATTTAGTTGTTTATTTTAGTTTTAGTGATGCTCGCATGCCAAGTAGTAGAATTAGCATTTGTGATTCTTTTATTTTATTCATGTTATGTTTTCTTTGAAACAATGATTTTTCCTTTTTCAATAATAATGCAATATTTTAATTCTTTTATTATTTGATGTAACGTCTTATTTTGAGATGTTTATATTGCAAGTCGATAGAGACTTAATGATTGATCGTAATAAGGACGTATTGTATGAACGTGCAAGTGTGTAATAGTTAAGTGATAACGATTATATGTGTCACTGAAACATCCGTTGTGTCATTTTTCAGTGCAGAATGGTTCGTTAGGGCGGCACGCCTGAGACCTTTTTGTATGTCGAACAATCAATTCGTGACTTGGTGCAGATCACAGCTAATCTAGCCCAAGGGCATAGCCGGGATGGGGATTTATTTAAAAAGGTTGCTCGTAGGAACCCACCAGTACTGAAGGGAAAGGGGGGCCTGAAGAGTTGGAAAATTGGATTGAGGAGTTTGATAAGCTTTTCTATACCCTCACCTGTCCAGATGAGAAGATTGTGCCCTTAGCAAGCTATTACCTCCAGGGGAATGCCCACTTTTAGTGGACCCAAGCTAAAGACAACCTCCTCAAACAACCTAACTTTGGGTGGAAAACCTTCAAGAAAACCCTGAGGGATAAGTATTACCCACCTTACCTCAAAAAGCAGAAAGCTCAGGAGTTTATGATGCTAGAGCAAGGGAACATGCCTGTTAAGGAATATTACCGCAAATTCATTGAACTTATGAGATTTGCTCCTGAAATTGCCCCTACAGAGGAAGCCAAGGCCTCACACTTTGAATTAGGGCTCACCCTTGACCTGCAAGGGAGACTGGGGGGAGATACTTTCACCTCGTTGGATCACATTTTTGGCAAAGTTGCCCATTTATATGCAATAAGGAAAAGAGAGGAAGGAGGAAAACAAGATGAGAAGAGAAAAGAGAACCCAAACTCGGAAGTCCAATGATTTGAGAAGAAACACCATGGGAACCAGAACAACCAAACCTCCCAAAGAAACTTCAGTAAGGGACCCAACAACAACAACAATAACCACTACAACAAAAAATTGCAACAATAACACCAACAACCGCAGACCTGAGCTTGAGTATAGGTGTAAGAAGTGCCCATACAACCATACTGGAAAGGATTGCGAGGGTAACAAGGTGGAGTGTTGTGAATGTGGGAAAATGAGACACAGGGCGTACGAGTGCTATTCGAAAAATAAGGTTAACCCCAATGGTCAGAAGAGAGGGAACTATGGAGACAAGCCAAGGAATGGGAATGGGAATGGTGGAAATGCAACCAATGGGTCAAGAAACTCTAATTACTCCAAACCCCCAACCAGTGCAAATAATCAAGCACCAAATGGGAACCATGTGACCAACAACATGATAATAAGGGCAAAGGGAAGCTGTATATGATGACGGCTAGCGAAGAGGAAGCTCGTAGAGATGTTGTCACGGGTACTTTCTCTATCAACTCAATTCCTGTTAAAGTATTGTTCGATTATGGAGTATCTTTTTCTTTTCTTGCCCATACAACTGGTAGAACTCTAGAACTGGTCGAGTCCGAGTCAATTTCTATGCCTATAGTTATACCATCTGGCGATACTGTTAATTGCTCTAAGAGATTCTTAAATGTCTCGCTGGGGAGGGCTTCTTTCCTTCCGACCTAATAGAGTTTAATCTATTGAACCTCGACGTCATTTTAGGATTGGATTGGCTTGGAAAGTACAAGGCTAAAATAGATTGTGATGCACATAAGGTGGAGTTGAGAGACTCTTCGGGGAAAAGGGTGTCATATAGGAGAATACCTCGAGAATCAGGGATTAAAGTAATCAATGCCTTGCAATTTAAGGGATATATAGAAAATGGATGGCCTCTATTTATGTGTTCCATGAGTAGGGTTGAGGAGGATCCATTGAGACTTGAGGATGTGCCTATAGTAAGAGAATTCCAGGATGTTTTTCCTGAAGAAATACCTGGTATGCCACCAAGGAGAGATGTAGAATTCACTTTGACCTAGTACCTAGAACTGGATCTATCTCAAAAGCCCCATACCGAATGGCTCCAGCAGAAATGAACGAGTTGAGGAACTAGTTAGAAGAACTGCTAGAGAAGGGGTACATTAGCCCTAGTATGTCACCATGGGAACCCCTGTCTTATTTGTAAAGAAGAAGGATGGTAGTTTGAGGTTGTGTATAGACTATCGTGAGTTGAATATGTCACTGTGAAAAACAAATATCCATTACCTAGGATAGATGACTTGTTTGACCACCTTCAGGGTGCAGGGATGTTCTCTAAAATAGACTTAAGGTCTGGCTACCATCAATTGAGGATTGTTGAGCAAGATATATCTAAAACTGCCTTCAGGACTAGGTATGGACACTACGAGTTTACCGTTATGCGTTTTGGGTTAACCAATGCACCAGCTGCTTTCATGGACCTCATGAATAGGATTTTTCGACCCTACCTCGAAAAATTCGTAGTCGTGTTCATAGACGATATATTGATCTATACAAGGAGCAAGGAGGAACATGAGGGACATTTGAGGCTTATTTTACAGACACTTAGGGAGAACCAACTGTATGCAAAGTTTTCTAAGTGTGAATTTTGGTTAGAAAAAGTGTCATTTTTTGGTCATTTCGTCTCTAAGGAGGGTATGTCAGTAGATCCTGCAAAGGTAAAAGCTATGAGCCAATGGCCTACACCAAAGAATGTCACAGATATAAGGAGTTTCTTGCGTTTAGCCGGATATTAGAGGAGGTTTGTTAAAGACTTTTCGAAGATAGCAAAACCCATGACTAACTTAATGAAGAAAGATTGCAAGTTTAAATGGAATGAAGACAGTGAGAAAGCCTTTCAAACACTCAAAGAGAGATTAACCTCATCACCTGTTCTAGCCTTGCCTAACGGGGATGAGGGGTATGGTGTCTATAGTGATGCGTCAAAGAATGGGTTGGGTTGTGTTCTTATGCAAAATGGGAAAGTAATATCTTATGCATCCCATCAACTGAAACCATATGAGGTTAATTACCCTACACTTGATCTAGAGTTGGCCGCAATTGTATTTGCCTTGAAAATCTGGAGACATTACCTTTACAGGGTAACCTGTAGAATTTTCACCGACCACAAGAGTCTTAAATACATCTTCACCCAGAAGGACCTTAAGATGAGACAGACTATGACTTAGACATACAATGCCATGAGGGTAAATCAAACGTTGTTGTTGATGCATTGAGTCATAAGACTAGCCATAGCCTGAACACCTTGGTAGTTGTCGACAAAATTTGTGAGGAATTTTCTAAACTCCAGATAGAAGTGGTTGATGAAAGGGAAGTGGAAAAGTTATTGAGTGCCCTAACCATCCAGCCCAATTTCCTAGATGAAATAAGAGAAGGTCAGCCTGGGGATGTGAAACTTGAGCGGGTCAAAGCAAAACTTAAGGAGTGAAAAGTAGAGGGGTTTGAAATCCATGAAGATGGGAGTATACGCTACAAGGGTTGGTGGTGTGTACCGCAAAAATGTGAGGTGTTGAAGCAAAGGATAATGGGTGAAGGTCATAATACGAACTATTACGTCCATCCGGGGGGATAAATTATATAAGGACCTCAAAAAGATGTTTTGGTGGCCTGGAATGAAGAAGGCAATAGTTGAGTTTGTTTCCAAATGCCTGACGTGTCAGAAGGTTAAGAGTGAGCACAAGCGACCTCAAGGCAAAATCCAACCTCTAGACATTCCAACATGAAGTGGGATTCGATATCCATGGACTTCATCGTAGCCTTACCTAGGAGTCGGGGAGGCAATAACACAATATGGGTGATAGTGGACAGATTAACTAAGACTGCGAGGTTCATACCCTTGAAAGACACATGGAGTATAGAAGCCCTAGCCAAAGCATACATTAAACATGTCATTAGCTTGCATGGAGTACCCACGAGTATAGTGTATGATAGGGATTCACGATTCCTTTCGAATTTCTGGAAAAAGGTCCAAGAAGCATTTGGTAGTGAACTATTGATGAGTACAGCCTTCCACCCAGCTACAGAGGGTCAAACAGAAAGAACCATCCAGACCTTGGAAAACATGTTAAGAGCATGTGCCTTAGAATAATAGGGATCATGGGAAGACCATTTGGACCTCATAGCGTTCTCATACAACAATAGTTATCATGTTAGTATTAAAATGGCTCCATTTGAAGCTTTGTATGGGAGGAAGTGTCGTAGTCCCTTGTGCTGGAACGACATTAGTGAGACTGTGGTTTTAGGTCGTGAAATGATTCAAGAGATTGTGGATCAAGTAAGAGTCATTCAAGAGAAGATTAAGGCTGCACAAGACAGGCAGAAGTCCTATGCGGATCAGAAGCGAAGGGAAGAGAATAATAAAGTTGGTGAAAAAATG
Source organism: Beta lomatogona (assembly GCA_947646795.1). Taxonomy (NCBI): domain Eukaryota; kingdom Viridiplantae; phylum Streptophyta; class Magnoliopsida; order Caryophyllales; family Amaranthaceae; genus Beta; species Beta lomatogona. The sequence goes on from CANSNZ010000942.1 coordinate 2,150,880, forward strand.
CTGCTTAAGGTGTCACCAATGAAAGGAGTGATGCGCTTTGGGAAGAAAGGGAAACTAAGTCCTAAGTTCATAGGACCATATGAGATTTTGGCACGTGTAGGTAAATTGGCTTATCGCTTGGATTCGCCAAATGAGTTAGAAAGGGTAAACAACGTGTTTCACGTATCCCAACTCCAGAAATACGTACCTGACAAGTCGCATGTCCTAGAACCCGAAACCATTGAATTAAACGAAACCTTGTCCTATGAGAAGAAACCCATCAAGATCCTATACCACAAGGTGCGTAGTACGAGAAAAAAGGACGTCAAAATTGTGAAGGTGTTGTGGAGAAATCAGAAAACTGAAGAAGCCATATGGGAAGTAGAGGATGCCATGCGTCTGAAGTACCCTGAGCTTTTTCAAGAGGTAACTTTTCTTTTAAGGGGGGAAGAATGCGATAGAATTTGGGCGCTTCCACCCTAAAGTTTGCTAAAGTTTGTTATTTATGTGTATTTATCTCTTATGTGACTTACGGAAATGAGAAAACGCTTGTGAAATATTGGCACTTGGAAGTGCAAAAAGATCGTCGTTAAGACTGGCTACCTCAAAGTTTCGGGACAAAACTTCCTTTAAGGGGGGAAGCCTGTAATACTTCGTATTTTTAGGAGTTATTATATAAATAAGAAAATATTAAGAATAATGTTGAAAGTATTTTTATTAAATAATACTAACAATTCAGTTTTGTTTCATCTTTCAAAAAGAATATATAAATAAGAATCAGGTTTGGAAAACAAATCCTAGTGAACATATGTTTCACATGGGTATTAAGTAAAGAGGGAACTAAAACCCTATTCTATTATATTTGACCAGCCGTTATTTTTAATCCCAAGTCTTTTCTCTCTCCTCCTTCTCTTCTCCTCCTGCGTTCTTTTTCTTCCTTCTCCTCCTGCGTTCTTTTTCTTTCCTCCACCCTTGTTTCTTTCATCAACCCACAGCAGCGCCGCATGAGGTCTAGCCGGAGGTTGCCCCGCACGAAGGTCACTCTAGTTCGTGGCTCGCGCACCGCACGAGGGTCGGTCGAAGCCGCACAAGGGCTGGTGGTCGAGGTCGTGCAGTGGTCGAGTGCAAGGTGGTGCTGCACGTCAGTTCGCGGGTCGTGTGTCGCGTGGACTGGTACGGTGGTTGCTGCCGAAGTTCCTGCGTCGCATCGCCGGTGATTGTCGCCAGCGAAGATTCTCCGTTATAAGTTAAGTACGCGTACTAGTTCAGTTTGATACGATAGTGTAGATACATAATCGTGTCTCCCCATTTAGTACCCTATGATGATCAATACCCCACTCCAATTGGTCCGGATCGAGGAAAGAATAAGGAACGAGTCCAAAATAAAATGTTTTAAGCCCAAATCCATATTCTAACTCATTTTATTAACCCATTTCCGAAAACCTTTTTTATAACTAATTTTACTAAGCCCACTTTCTAAAATGTTTTTAAAATAACCTTTTAAAGGCCCATCTTTGAAAACCTTTTAAAAATAGTTTTGTGAAAGCCCAATTCTATAGAACACCTTTTCTAGCCCAATTTAATTAATAGAATTAATTACTTTTATTAATTAGTTTTATTAATAAATATATCTTTTATAAAAAAATCATCTTTTTTTCCAAAGTGTTTTCAAAAAACTTTATCTAACTATTTTAAAAAAATCTTTTAAGAAACCCAATTATTTTCGGAACCATATTGCAACCCAACTACCTAAACCTATATATATCCTCCCTAACATATCTCTTCACTTTAACAATTTCCATCCTCCTCAAACCGATTTACACGGCTAACAAATTTTCTCACAACTCACTCGACCAAAATCATCAAACTCTAATCTTCACGCCATCAGTCATCTACATCCTCCTACTGCTAACCCCCCCTTAAACACCTTTATCATCTAACAAATACCAAAAATCCACCGTTTAATAACCTGCAACATACATACCAAAGTCACCACACCTTCCTTAATTCCCTACTGCTACTCATCACCAGTAGCACATTAAGCATCACGTCAAAGCCTAATACAAATACATCCAACAACTTCGACGCAACACAATTTTTTTAAGACTCGTTCAATAATTCAATTTTCCAAGATCCGTACAAATCAACGACCCCGGACGGTGGTATAATTTCTGAGGGTCAACTAAATTAACTAACTTTAATTGCTTTCTTTATTTATTTTTATTATTTTCTTGAAGTTACTAACATTCTATTCATGATGTAAGTTATTAATATATTCCTGCGATTGTAAGTATTGTATATATTATACTATCTCCTTGCATCATTTTATTTTCTTATTTTTGTTTATTTTTATGAACATATTATTTTTCATGCCTGATTGCAATATTTATCACCTTGTATTTATTGTTAATCAAGACCTAAATAAATGTTCTAACTGATTCAGATAAGATGGACAACCTGCTAGGAACCCAGTAATCTGATTGCTTAATAACTTGTCACTAAAATTAGTCTTTTATGAGTTTCCTGAACCCATCTAGATTAATTATTTTAGGGTGCTTTAAAACATTATTTGATTGTTCTTTCGTATAAAATCTGTTGTGAATCGGTATTTAGTAGAGGCTAGCAATGGGAAATATAGTTCCTGTCTTCCTGACTATATTGTACCCTAACCCCCGAACTGAAGCTTTGGTTCATTTTGACCATCTATGGAGTCATGACGGGTAAATCTACATTGGATAAGTCCCTAAGATGTCCCTTCGATTTCAATATCCAATTAGGTTTATGATTCTTCCTCTAAAGAATTGTTGGTGACTTCAAAACATATTTTTAATAAAACCTTAACAATGGTGTAGTCAAATAAACGCGCTCACACCGCGTGTAGGCATTAAAGGAATGAAAAATCCACGCCTACAATTTGACTACTCCACTAGGGAGGATTTTAAAAAATTAATTTTATTTTTAAATGAGTGGGTGAAACTTGAAAAATACGATTCATTCTTATTTTTATGCCTTAGAATAATATACTGTATTGCATGTGCATGGCTATTGTTGAGCCACCATAAGAACAATCTACCTTGCATCATTAGCACATGTTCTATGTGTGAGGTCACCCCCGGGGGGTTTGCGCTTTGTCATTCCAAAAAGCTTCCTGAGCGATAGTGTTGGATCTTAGTCATAAGCGAACCTACCCAACCATGGCATTGTTCTCTTGTTCTTGACTTAAGAATTGGAGTGTGTCTTACACGTGGCCACCTCTTTAAGCAGGGGTACGAAGCGTGGGATCAATCTCTTAGTCATGGACCCTTTCAGCCTTAACCTAAACCTGACCAATAGTTGAACGTATAACTTGACTTTTAGGTTGGAACTTTGCATATTATAATCTTAATTGTGCATCTTTGTGTGTGCGTGCTTTTAGTGCTTAGTATTACGCTATGTTTCGAGTTAAAAACTATCGAACGAATTTTACGCGATAAAAAACGAAGAAGTGAGGTGTTCCGCATCTGCGCGCCGCGCATAGGAAATGCGTTCCGCGCAACGCCTTGCGTTCGTCACATATTCTCTACTGCGTCGCGCGCTTGCCTTGCGTTCCGCGCACCCCAGCATCTGCATGCTGCGCTTCTTCCCTGCGTTCCGCACTACAGTATGCGCCCAGCGCACTGTTTGTTCTTTGCTCACCGATTGTTTCCGCGTCACGCGCAATGCTCATGCTCGTGCGTTTCGTGTCTTAAATTTTATCCCTTTGTGTTGTATTGCGCATGGGCAACTATCTTATTATCATCCCAATAATCCCCAATCCTTTCTTTCGAAACAAATAAATTTCCATCTTTTCGCGAAATATTATTCTCCTATCTATTTCGAAAATTCTATCCCCATCCATTACCAAACTATATCTCTTATCTTTTTTTTTAAAAAAATGATCTCCCATCTTTTTTTCAAAAATCATTCTCCTATCTATTTCGAAATTTCATCCCATCTTTAATCTCCTATCTATTTCAAGAATTCTATCTCAATTTTTTTTTTAAATATCTCCATATTTTTTTGCTATCACATATCTCTCTCAAAAATTCATCCTTTCATGTATATTATCCATCTTTTAATGTGTACATCAATTAGGATTTCTTCTTCTTAGTGTCCATCTTGTTGTAAAAGTCTCATCCGCTTACGAGTTCTAACTGCAATAGAACTTCGTCTGACCCAAATGTCTAGGTTCATCCAGTTTCACTCCATTTTGTGTCTTTAATCTCGTCTAACTCCATTCATGTTAGGAGTCCTAACCTCGTCTAGGTTCACCCATCTAAGAATTCAAAGGTCCATCCATCTTAGAAGTCTATAATCCATAGAAAGTCCATGCATAATAGGATTCTAAAACAATTAGAATTATGTCCATCTTAGGAGTCTAAACACATTAGAATTATATTCGTCTTAAGAGTTTCGGGTCCATTAGAGTTCCGCCCATATTAGGAGTCTAAAACCGTCAGAATTCCATCCATTTTAGGAATCTAGATCCACTAGAGTTTCATTCACTTCAGGAGTCTAGGTCCACTAGAGTTTCATGCACATTAGGAGGCTAGCATCCTTGAAGCCCGTCAAATCTAGAATTCTAACGTCATTAGAAGTCTATCAAGTCTAGGATTCTAAAGTCATTAGAGTTTCATGTCAATTAGGGTTGCATTCATACAGGAGTCCATCTGCATTGCATAGTCCATCGTTCATACACTTCATGCATAACTAGAGTTATTAGGCATTTAGGAGTCTCATTGCATCCTGTAGACACATATTCGTGTCTCCCATTTAAGGATCCGATGATGAAACATACCGTGGTCTTAATTGGTCCGACCTAAGGGCAGAGCAGTCTGAAAGCCATTCAAAACCATTTCGAAAAGTGTTAAAGTCCTATTTTAAAGCCCAATTAATTATTCATGATAATTAATTGTACTTCAGCCCAATTCTTTGAAAAGCCCAATTAATTGATATATTTTAATAAATAAATATTTTCAAAAGATATTTTTTATAAGTTAAAATCAGATTTTAACCCTAGTTAAAAGATAAAAGAAAATCTTTTAGAATGCGTTTTTATAAAAAAAAAACTATAAAAAACAAGGCGGTGCGCTGAGCACAGTTGACTGTGCTGAGCGCAGCTAACTGTGCTGAGCGCAAGACCTGCGCCGAGCGCACGTGTCCAGACACGTGGGCTTCCACGTAAGTTGCGCCTAGCGCACAGGCTGTGCCAAGTGCACCAGAACTGCCACGTAGACTTCTGTTTCATGTAGAGTCCTGCGTCAAGCGCAGAACTCTGCTTGAGATGCGGAATTTCTTTCTTATCTTTTTCAAAAGCGCGTACCACGTGTACGTTTTTTTACTGATCATGCTGCGTCATACGCTTGCCACGTCAGCTGCGGTTGGCGCAGCCAGCGCGTGAGGCGCAGTGCCGTTTTCCCTATAAATAGGCCTGATTTTCGAACAGATTTCAGAACGGATTCTTTCACATTAACACACTTCGAACTCGACGAATACTTTACGAACCTCTCTACGAACTACAAAACTTCCCTACAAAAACTCATACTTTCAAACACAAAACACATTCTATCTACATACATTCAGATTTTCAGGCTTCACGATAGCTCGTCCCGAAGGTTGTCAATCTCTCAGACCCAAGCCACGGTATAATCCTGAGGGTCTTTAAATAAATTATTTTTATATTGAAATTACTAACATTTTTCTTTACTGATGTAGATCTTTAATGTAAAATCGCTTTACTGTATTTTCTAATCCCTTTTCTATACTTTCTTTTATAGGTTTTTTCACCATATACCCCTGACTAATTTTTTTTTGCACCGTATACCCTCGCAAGTTTCCAAATTCACCATATACCCTCCACGTTTCAAAGAATAAATAAAAGTACCCTTTTAACTAACGGTGTTAGACTTCCGTTAGTCATTAACCTTTAATCCCCCTTAACCCTCCTAATTAACTAACATAAACCTAAGTCAAACCCTAACCCTAACCCCTAATCTAATACCCTAACATCAACCTCCCCCTCCCCCACCCCCTCCCTCACCCCTTACACTGCCACCCCCTTACCTAGGGATGAGCACCGGTCCAGAACCGGACCGGACCGGACCGGAACCGGCTGGACCGGAATTGCGCAAACCTTTGGACCTGGACTGGACCTGTTTCGATTCCGGTCCAGACCGGACCGGACCTGATTTTTCAGGTCCGGTCCGGTTTTGGACTTTTTTTTTTTTTCGATTTTTTTCTTAAAAACGTTTAGTATATCCCAATAGAGCATAGTATAGCCCAATCTATTTGTTGGCTTTGCACGCCAAAAGTCATCGCTCATTTTAATCTTCATATAGCCCAATAGAGCATATTACAATTTACAAGTCCACAATTTATACTACACAAATTACAAGCCATAAATCCATAACAACAATCATAGTCATAAGTTCATAACTCGACGAGCCCGAGTTTAATTGACAACAAAGTACAATCTAGAGACTACATAAAGTCTTCATTAGACAAAATACATTCTTTCTTGCTTCATTCTCCACTAGATCAAAACAAAGAGTCCACAAAAACGACTTCATCATCCAAATCAGGACATTGAACATCTATATATAGAAGAAAAGAAAATCTATTAGTAAAACAAGCATTAATATCTTAAAAGTTATAGAAATGGGAGTAATTTTATTAAATAATAACCACTACCTTTCTCGATTTCTTCCAAATCTTTGACATTTTCTTCCACATCGACTCCCGATGCTCCCTTTGCTCTAAGCCAATCTTGTGTACAAATTAAAGCTTGAACCATCTTATAAACATGAAATCAAGACAAAACACATATAGTTAAAATCAAGTTGATATAAACTAACTTCTATTTGATAAATACAAAAGAATAGACTTATAGATATTACCTTTGGAGTCAAGGAACTTCTAAATGGATCAAGACAACGACCTCCCGCACTAAATGCGGATTCCGATGCAACGGTGGACAAGGGGATGGCTAGTATATCACGTGCCATACGCGAAACAATCGGATAACGATGTCCATTTTTACCCCACCAAGTTAAGGCATCCATATCTTCTTCTTCCACTCCCAATTGTTCATTCATGTATCTCTCAAACTCACTCCTCACATAGCCACCCGATCCTTTCAATCTTTTAGCTCTATCCTTAATACTTCTCATATAGTCAACGCCTCCACTAATGGTACCATCATCCTCTAAATCCAATGACATAGAATCCCCACTTTGTATGGTTTGAGATTGTGAAGAAGAGTACATATTACGATACTCATCAAACAAGGAATATGCATAATCTTTCACATCATTAGCAAGTTGCGTGCCCTTTTCTTTTCCATACATGTCGGTAAGAGTCAATCAACAACCAACAATTTAGAATGAGGATCAAGAATCACAGCAATATAAACGAACATGTTCATCTTCTCAACATTTCCCCAATATTTATCAAACTTTTTTTTCATAGAAACGGCCATAGCTTGAAAATTCAAGTCAACACTCTTTTCCCATTTATTTAACATGTCATAAATTGCTGCAATCTCAAACAAACCTTTATTACTTGTCACATAATGGGAGCTAGATATACGACGAGTCAAAAGGTAAAATCCCTTTAAAAACCAAACCAACCTCTCAACTTTTTTCCAATCATCACTATCAGGGGGTCTTTCATTGTCATTCAAACCCTCACCATCAGGAAGAGATATCCCACTAAAAACACGTTGAAATTTCAAGGCGGTATCCAACATAGTATATGTAGAATTCCAACGAGTGGGAACATCAAATGACAAAGAAGATTTGCTATCAATATTAGCTTTCTGAGTAAGGTCTTTAAACCTAGCTATTCTTGCAGGAGAATTTTTAACAAATTTCACAGCATTCCTAACTCTATCAATGCACACACCATGTTCCCTAATACCATCCCAAACAATGAGATTAATAATGTGAGCAATACATCTAATATGTAGAAACTTTCCATCACTAACAGTTCCAGTTCTTTGAACCATTCTCTTTAAATGGACACAAGCTACATCATTAGAACTAGCATTATCAATCGTAACAGGTTAAAAGCTTATCCTCAATACCCCATGATTCTAAACAAGCCTCAACTGCTTTTCCAATTGCTTCACCTTTATGACTAGAAATTGGACAAAAATTGATTATCTTTTTATTCAATTTCCAATCACTATCAATATAATGAGCAGTGAGACACATGTAGTTAATTCTTTGAATTGATGTCCAAGTATCAGTTGTTACACAAATTCTTTGACAACTCTTGATAGCTTCTTTTAAATTTGCCTTTTCAGTGTAATAAAGCTGTAAACAATCACGAGCAATAGTGTGACGTGATGGAATGTGAAATCTAGGACATGCAACTTTCATTAAATCCCTAAACCCAAGCTTCTCTACATGCCTAAATGGAAGCTCATCAACAATTATCATACGCACACATGCTTCTCTAACTTTCTTTAAATTGATAGTCCCATATTTCAACTTTGCATCCTCATTATCTTTGTCCCCATCCCCCGGTTCAAAGAATAATTCAGTTTGCTTTCCACTCCCCTTATCTTTATCTTTGTTAATAGGATTACTTACACATTTGTCCACATGATTTTTCACATTCTTTGATCCATTAACATTACCATCAGCAGCAAAAGTTTTATCACAAAACTTACATTCAGCTCGAAGTTTTCCTTCATCATCCAAGTACTCAACATAGAACTCCCAATATGATGCCTTTTTTTTACTTTTTCTAACCAAGTATTTGCGTCCTTCCTTAAGTATCTTTTCCGGAGGCAAGGTCTTGCGCAATTCTGTGAGGTCGGTTCGACTAGCCGCATCTGAAAGTGTAGTTGTGGTTTGATCAGAAGAATAAACAGGCCTTTTGGATCGAGAGCTCTCCATCTACAAAATTTGGGTAAGAATTACATCATTTACATGTACATTATGAATAATAAAGTATCAATTACAAAACATGATACATAAATAGAGCAACTTACATTGCAAGAAAATGAATCTGATGTTGCCGTGTTCGGCTACTTTATGCCTTACTTGAGTTATTAATGACCAACTTCACAACAAATCTGATAAACAAAATTTGAACAACATGAGACAATCAAAGTAAATTCAGTTTACTCACAAAAGCAATAAGACATCAGATACATACTCAAATACTCAATATGTACAATATTGTTGATCAAACCAACTTTCGACATATAATTTTCATCATTACTTATTAGGATACAATAATCACATTTACTCACTGACTTGCTTATAATGGAGCATAGTTGGTCAACACATTAGTGTATCACAGATTAATCATAAATTCATAATGAAGCAGAGAGCAAAGAACCATAATGAAGTATCAAAGTGGGGAGAACGCCTACTGCTAGATAAACATGTTTTCATGCTACTGCTAATGTGTGACTTGCTAAAACGCCTAGAACCAATGATCCCACAAAGGCCCCAAAGGATCAGATTTGAAGGTCGAAAATGTCAGAGCAAAGAACCAAAACGGCCTAAAAAACGAAATTGCTCCAATTACTTGTCTAAAATATCAACATTATTACACTACTTGTCTAAAAAACGAAAATGGAACTTGAATTACACGAAATAAACAGCAACAATTACACGAAAATGGTTGAAAAAAAAATAAACTTTAACAATTTCACGAAAATGGTAGAATAAATACAAAATAAACAACAATAATTCATCGAAAATGGTAAAAAAAAAAAATCGCAGATTACAAAAATTGAAACAAAAAGGAAATTGAGAAAAAAACACAAAACAAATACACGAAAAATGTAACTCACCGAATTCACTTGATGAAACTAGAATTCAGCAGCCTTGCCGGAATTTTCGCCGGAGGTTATGGCATCAGATCAGTGGCGAACGGAGTGAGAAAGAGTGAGAGGAAGAAAGAGAGAGAGAGAGAGTCAGAGAGAGAGGCGTGACTCGTGAGACTTGAGTGTTTAGGGTTTCAAATTATTGTTGACTAACTTGCTGCCTCTTTTTTTCTTTTTTCATAGAATTCTTTTTTTTTTAAAATAAAACCGGGTTTCCGGTCCGAATCGGTAGATTTCGGTTTTTGCCCGGACCGGACCGGAAACCCGGAATCAACGTTTTATTTGGACCGAGGACCGGGCCTGAATCTCCGGTCCGGTCCGGTCCGGTCCAGATTCAGGTCTGGTCCGGTCCAAATTCTCTTTTGCTCAGCCCTACCCTTACCCCAGTGGCCAGCCCACCCCCACCACCCCTTACCCCACTGCACCGCCACCCCAACAGTCCCCCTCCCTCCCCCTTCCCCCGCAGCCCCCCTCCACGCAAAACCCCCCACCCACGCAAACCCCTCCCCCCCTTCCCCCCGCAGTCCCGTCGTGCTTGCCGCCCCCACCACCGACGAGCTTGCTGCTCACAAACGGAACTCAAACCACGAGCCCGGAAAATCAAACGGAACTCAAATCGAGCCCGGAAAATTCGAGCCCAAAGAAACCCCCCCCACCACCATCGCACCACCCTCACACCACCTCCGAAACCGTTGCACCACCCTCGCACCACCCCTAAAATCGTCGCACCACCCCTAAAACCCTTGCACCTCCCCTAAAAATCCTCGCTCCACCCTCGCACCACCCTCGCAAAGACCCCCTAAAACCTCGCACCATCATCGTACCTCCCCGAAAAACGTCGCACCATCCTCGCACCTCCCCGATAAAAGTTAGATTTCAGCCCGCAACCACCTATTGAAAGAAGACAACTTGACAGGGGGAGGGGGTTGCGCGATTTTGCGGGGGAGGGGGGGTTGCTCAATTTTGTAGGGGGAGGGGGGGTTGCTCAATTTTGCGGGGGGAGGGGGGTTGCGCGAGTTTGCGAGGAGGTGAGGGAGACTTTGCGGTGCTGCCGGGTGTCGGAAGGTGGATGGGGTTGCGGTCTTGCGGGCGGTGGAAGGGGGGGGGTTGCGGCTGCGGGTGGCGGAGGGGGGGGCTTGGGTGGTGGGGAGGGGGACTGCGATGATGGGGGTGGGGGGTGGGGGTGGGGGTGGAGTTGGGGGTGGGGGGTGGGGGATAGGGTTAGGGTTAGGGTATTAGGGATAGGGTATTAGGGTTAGGGTTAGATTTAGGTTAGTTAAGTAGGATTAGAGGGTGATTAGGGGTTAATGACTAACGGAGTATAACGCCGTTAGTCATTATGGGTAACTGGATGTATTTTTTCAAAAGTGAGGGGTATATGGTGAATTTCAAAAGTCGAAAGGGTATATGGTGCAAAAAAAATTTGTCAGGGGTATATGGTGAAAAAACCGTTCTTTTATTTCATATTATATATTACTCATGCCTTTGTATATTATATGCTTGTCTGATCACTCTATTCATATTATTATATGATTGTCCTGTTTAATTGTTTTTATCACCCACATGTTATTTTTGCTAATCAAAGACCTAAAGAACTGTTCTAATATTAATCAGATTAATTTGGACAACTTGCTAGGTTCCCTATAATACTGATTGCATAATAACTTGTCACTAAAAATTAGTCTTTTATGTATTTCCTGAACCAACTTAGACCAAATATTTTTTAGGGTGTTTAAAATATTACTCCCTCTGTCCCAGAATACTCTTTACACTTTCCTTTTTTCATTTGTCCCAGAATACTCTTTACACTTCTATTTTTGGATATGACCCACTATTATTTTAATCCTTCTACCTTTCAACCATTGGCCCACACTCTCTCTCCTCCAAATAAAATAATACCACTCTTAATACCTACCAACTCTAACCATTGGCCCACACTCTCTCTCCACCAAATAAAATAATACTACTTTTACTACCTACTAACACCTATCACAACTACTTTTTTAATAAAATAATAATTAATAACCAAACAACAACTTATCATCTAAAACTACGTGCCCTGATAAGTGTCAAGAGTATTCTGAGACGGAGGGAGTATTTGATTATTCTTTGGCATAAAATCTATAATGAATCGATATTTAGTAGAGGCCAACTTTGGGTGAATGTGGTTCATTATGACAATATTCGTACCCTTACCCCCGAACTCAATCTTTGGTTCATTTTGACCATCTATGGAGTCAGGACGGGGAAATCTACATTGGATAATTTGTCCCTACGGTTTTCCCATATCCAATTAGGTTTATGATTCTTCCTAAAAAGAATTGTTGGCGACTTCTTTCGAAACAATTTTCAATAAAACCTTAACAATGGGGTAGTCAAATTAATACGCGCTCACACCGCGTAGGCGAAATAAAAACATGCCTACAATTTGGCGACTTCACTGGGGAGGATTTTAAAAACTAATTTTTTAAATGAGTGGGTGAAACTTGAAAAATACGATTCATTCTTATTTTTATGCCTTAGAATAATATACAGTTTCGCATATGCATGGCTACTGTTCAGCCACCATAAGGACAATCTACCTTTCCTCAGTAGCACATGTTCTATGCGTGAGGTCACCCCCGGGGGGTTTGCGCTTTGTCCTTCCAAAAAGCTTCCTGAGCGATAGTGTTGGATCTTAGCCATAACAAACCTACCCAACCATGGCATTGTTCTCTTGTTCCCGACTTGAGACTGGAGTGCGTCTTACACGTGGCCACCTCTTTAAGCAGGGGTACAAAGCGTGGGATCAATCTCTTAGTCATGGACCTTTTCAGCCTTAACCTAAACCTGACCAATAGTTGAATGTAGAACTAGACTTTAGGTTGAGAACTTTTGCATCCATGTTACCTGACATTTATGTGTGATTGCAATTTTTGCCTGCTAATATGCTTTACGCCTGAAATTATTGCAAATCGCGTCTAAAACAAATTGTTGTCTTCGCCCGAACCTTCGTCAATTCATCAATACCTGTAAGACACCCAGTCTAAAGTCAGGAACAAGAGAACAATTAATGCAAATCACCTCTAAAACAATTAGTCTTTTATGTTGAGCCAAATGCATTAAGTTGCGCCTGGCGCAGTGCACCTGCGTCAGACGCATAGGCTGTGCGCCGCGCGCACCAGTTGCGTGGCACACAACCTATTCGTCCCATGCTTATTTTTCTTTTGACCTTTGTTCGAGTCTAAAATAACAAGTTTGCATCAGTATAATATTTAAAAAAAAGGGTCAATCTTTTCATGCAAGGTCGAGTCTGTCCTAAAAAAGCGCATCTAGAAAAAATGGGCATTATAGAGTTAGAGTTGTCATGCATGTCTACCTCTTCCCATTTCCTCCTTGCTGTTCAACTTATCTTCCCTGTCAATCCTACCTTTCCATATGCATCAATTTCAAAAGCTTACATCTTTTCAAAATCAATCCTGCATCCTATTCTATTCTACTCCTTTCCAAAAACATTTACAAATCATAATCATACCACGACATTTCAAAACAATATTTTTCAAAATTAATCCATCATCTTTTCCTAATAAAAGATAAAAACAAGGGGTTCCTTTCAAAAATGAATTTAAAAAATTCTAAGCCCATTCCAAACACCTTCAATCCAATCGACCCATTTCACTTGCATTCATTATAGGCCCATATGCATTAGAGTCCATTTTGCATTCATATAGGGTCCATCTAATTCGAGTCCATGCATTCATATTAGGCCCGCTAGCATTAGAGTCCATCTTAGGCCCATATAAGTCTAGCTCATGTCAAAACCTAGGCCCATTTGCATCTTTATGTGAACCCTAGTCTATGTCAATCCCAGTCAAAGTCTAATCCAACTCTGATCCAATCCAATGTCAAGCCCATGTGCATTTTCAAGTCTAACTTCAAACCAATATAGGACTAAGTCCATAATTAGGTCCACATAAGGCCCAACTCAATTCCAAAGTCAATCCAGTCCAAATCCAAATCCATATAGGACGAAGTCCTAACCATTAAGTCTAGCGAAGCTAGCATCCCTGTAAGACCATAACAGCACCCCTTTGACCTAGCTAAGCTAGTCATCCCTGTAAGACCATAACGACACCCCTTTGACTAGGGGTGTTCATAATCGGGTACCCGGACATGCGGGTACCCGAACTTGCGGGTAGTTGAAAACTCGGCCCGTGACCCGACCCGAAAAATCCGGGTACCCGATTTGTGGGTACTCGAATTTTCCAGGTCGGGCCATAGGGTACCCGGAAAGTTTAACAACTACAAATTTATATTCAATAAACTACAAGATTTTTCACCAAAAAAAAAAAACTACAAGATTGCTCGCTGGTTTTGTTAATGTTGAATATAAACAAATTAAATTCCTAAAACAAAAGTCTTCAAAATCAAGACTTTCACCAACTTGCAGCCATAGATCTAAGAAAAGAAACCCCAAATTTTCAGCTCATGAAAATGCACACAAAAGAAAAACACAAAGGAGCAAATAAATTAATTAAAGAAAGAACACTTTTGCTTTTCTGCAGTAAATTAAGAGACTTCGAAGATGAGAAATTGTGTTGGGAGAATGATAGTTGACAAAGTTGATGGTGCTGATTAATTGAGTTTGCAGCAAATCAATAAAGGTTGGAACTCTCAATTACAGTTTGTTCAAGTTGCAAATTACAAAGAATATAATGTAGAGAATGAAAGTCAGACTTGAGTACTCAAATATTTGCAACGAACAAATTGAGCAAAATATAAGTGAATAAATTTCATGTGAGATTTGAGTTGAAAGAAACGAGAGAATGGGTGTTGACACTTGATAGGCAGAGAAGGTAGCAACCAGAAAGCCAGCGAATCAAATAAATTTTATTCCTTCTTTCGGGTAATCGGGTACCCGCTTACCAAAACAATCGGCCCATTACCCGCCCCGCTTCTTGCCCAAATTTTCGGGGTCGGGTACCCGGCCCATTAAAATTGATTTTTTTAAAAAAATTACCCGTTTTTTGTTGCGGGTCGGCGGGTCAATGGGTCGGGTCAACCGGGTCGGGTTTTTATGAACACCCCTACCTTTGACCTAGCTAACCTAGTCATCCTTGTAAGACCATAACGACACTCATTTGACCTAGCTAAGCTAGTCATCCCTGTAAGACCATAACGGCACCCCCTTTGACTTAGCTAAGCTAGTCATCCCTGTGAGACCATAACGGCACCCCTTTGACTTAGCTAAGCTAGTCATCCCTGTAAGACCATAGCGGCACCCCCTTTGACCTAGCTAAGCTAGTCATTCCCGTAAGACCATAACGGCACCCATTGATTTAGTAAAGCTAGTCACCCCTAAGACCTTAAAGGCACCCTTCGAGTCTAGCGAAGCTACTCCTATCTTACATCTATAGCAATACCAAATCATCAAGTCTGGCGAAGCCAATTCCTTCTTAAGCCTAGCGAAGCTAGCATAAACAATCCTTTTGAGCCTAGTTTATTTGCCAAGTATAGTCCCGTCTGCTTGCATAGTCCAGTCCAGTCCAGTCCAGTCATTTGCATCTGCAATAGTTAGGCCCAATCACCATCATAACCATAATCATACCCCTTTCTAATCATTTCCCGTTTCCATTTCGCCTTCCATTTTTCATCCCCATTTCCTCTTTCATCTTCCTTTCTCATCTCTCACTTCCATTTCCATCTCTCTATCCCTCATTTCCATTTCTCATTTCGAAAGCATCATTTCTAAAAAATTACGAGGTCCATTAGATTTCTGTTTAGGACAGATCGTGAGATTATAATTTGGGAACGCCCGACAGAGAGGATACAAGGTCAACCTACTCCCAGACTCGTCAAGCGCATCCTCACATTTTCAGACGAATCATCTGACTCTTCTGAAGCATCATCTGAAATGGGGACACTAATGAACAGCTCAGTGCCATTATGGCCCAACTTCAACTGATGAACTCTCGTCTTGAGGAGCAAGACAAAGAGATTAAGGCACTGAGGGAGAAGCTAACTGAAGAAGACGAGCAAGGAGACACTCCACCACCAAGCAAAACCAACACAAAACTGAGGTTTGAAAAACTCGACCAATTGATCCAGTCATTTCATACGCTCGAGGGTCGGGCTCATGGCCATGACATTATTGATCCTGAACTGAAGGAAAAACTCCCTAAAAAGGTAGCATTGGGTGACCTCCCAAAATTCAAGGGGGTCGAAGACCCAGATGATCACTTGAGAGCTTTCTCCATCTCTATGGCTCTCAAGGGCATGAGCAAGGACCTATTTGCTTATGTCTTTCCTTTAACCTTGGATGCACATCCATCGAAGTGGTTCAGATCACTAAATAAAGCCAAGCTAAATGACTGGGACTACATCAGAGAAGTGTTCCACAAGCAATACATCTACAATACTCAGCTTCCCATTGGCCTTCGTGAGTTGGAATTAGCTAAGCATAATTCCAACGAAGACTTTGTCACCTTCCTTAACAGATGGAGGGAAAAGGCTGCGCAAATGACTAACAGGCCATCCCAAGAGGATCAAGTCCGATTGGTGATCCGTAACCTGCAGCCCAAGTATGGGGATCATATTAAGTTTCAACCCATAGAGTCTTTCACGAAGCTTTATAAGGTAGGCCTGCTGATTGAGGAAGAGGTACAGGCTAATAAGAACAAGGGTTCTAATAACCACAATTCTTTCAAGAAGAGTAATAATAACCCTTCTCCCTCTAAAAGCAGCGACATAAATGCCCTTACTACTGATAAGAGAGGTTATCAAGGACCTCAAAGGACATTCACTCCTTTGGGCACGTCTCTAGAAGAAGCCTTCACTAGGCTTCATGCAAAGGGAGCACTTCAGCCTCTTAGCCGTACTCCGGACCCTCCTCTGGAGAAGAGATCCAGTAAATGGAATCCTAATTCCTACTGCAAGTACCATCAAGGGAATGGGCATCTGACATCGCAATGCTGGACTTTGAAGCATCATCTGCAGGATATGGTTGAAGACGGTAGATTACCAATTCCGCCTGCGGCAAAAGTCAACAATAGTGGCAACCCCTTGGGAAGCGCCTAAATAATGTAGGGGCTTAGTCATTTAGTGTTGGTTTTCTAAGTTGAGTCGGAGAGTCCCTCCCCTAGCCCCTTTATTTCCTTTCCTGTCGAGTTTATGTCATTTAGGACTTTATTTCTAATAAGCCTTATTTCATTCATTTTCAATTAATAAAATAATCGCATTTTCTTTTCATTTTCATTGGCCTTCCATCATTTTATTTATGCTTCTAACTCAATGATGAAACTCAAATCACCTAATGAACTTGACTAACAATAATAAAAGGAGATCTGAAATAAAAAAAAATGATAATAAAAAGAGGACATACATTGGATCATGAGTTATTCCCCTCTCCCTTCCATTGCCTTTCATAAGCCATCTCTCTGCTAGCCACAATAAAATCCTTTAAACCATCATCCCCATGATACTTAGCCAAATAATCCCTCCATTAACCAAAGCTCCACAAATATCCTTCAAGCCTTCCAATACCCTAAACCAAACTTGTGTGCAAGCCTTATTACAAAAAATAATAATGCCTGGCAAAATAAAAAAAGTGAAAAAGATCAAAGTGCCAAAAAAAGCAAAAGCAAAAGAAAACGCGCATGAACAAAAGAGAAAAAAAAAGCCAAAGGCAAAATAATTAAAAAGTCAAGCTAGGGGGCTTGCACACAAGCTCTACCCCTCATTCAAATCCTTCGATCCGCCAAAACCCTTAACCTATAATCCAAATCCATAATCCCCATTAGCCTAACCAATTTAACCTTCATCAAACCTAAAGCCTTAAGCCTTTCAACCTTTCATCAACCCTAACTCCTTTTTCAAGGTATGTCCAAGCCCGCTAGGTTGAAAACCCAAAAGGGCGGCCTAGGCAAAAGTTAGGGCACATAAAAAGAAATAATAAAAAGAAATCAGATCCAGAACTACGAATGGTCTGATTCCGCAAGGATATGTAGGAATCCTCATCCCGAGGTCCGACCGCTTCAATAAAATAAAAATTAGTCATGGTCTAATGATTTGACTTTCTAGAATTTAGGAGCATACTCTTTCTAGATCCCGACATAGACTCGAGTCTGCAACTAGCCTCGTTAAAACCTTTTCCCACTTACATTCATTTGAGTCACAAATTTAACCTTTTTATTTTTTCAATCCAAGCTCTCCTTGTCCCTGAAGGACTCTCCAATAATTCCATGATTTCCGGCGATACTTGACTTTGCCTATATCAACTTCCCAAAGAAAAATCCCTAGTGCAATCCCCAGTGGAAACTTTCAATGTTTAAGACATAGCAACTACATTTCAATATCAGATCAACTACATTTCAATATTAGATCAACTACATTGCAATATCAGACAAGTACATTTCGATTAAGGCTCATGCCTAATTCAAGGTAAGCTCACCCAAAGTGGGGGCTTCCTATGTGTGGTGGTTCCTCCAATTCAAATCAAACTCCAGAAAAGTTGTAATCTGCGGACCTCTTTTATGGACCCCGATTATTTACTAAAAACGATTTTCGAAAATCAATCTATTAATTTCATTCTATCATTCTACATATCCACATCCTCTAGCCTTGCAATATCCTGACCTTGCATTCTAGGTTTGCAAAACCCTGACCTTGCATTGAAATATCAGATCAACTACATTGCAATATCTGTAGACACATAATCGTGTCTCCCCATTTAGTACCCTATGATGACTAATACCCTGCTCCAATTGGTCCGGATCGAGGAAAGAATAAAGAACGAGTCCAAAATAAAATGTTTTTTAGCCCAAACCATTTTCTCATCCTTTTTATTAACTCCTTTCTGAAAACCCTTATTATAACTAGTTTTACTAAGCCCACTTCCTAAAATGTTTTTAAATAACTTTTAAAGGCCCATCTTCGAAAACCCTTTTAAAAATAGTTTTGTGAAAGCCCAATTTTTATAAAAACCCTTTTCTAGCCCAATTTAATTAATAGAATTAATTAATTATATTGATTAGTTTTATTAATAAAAATATCTTTTCAAAAAATAATCTTTTTCCCAAGTGTTTTTAAATATCTCTTATCTAACTATTTTCTAAAATCTCTTACAATAAAAATCTTTTACAATAAAAATCTTTTAGAGACCTACTAACTCTCGAAAACCTATTACAATACAACTACTTACCTAAACCTATATATATCCTCCCTAACACAACTGAATCCTTCAACACAACTCACGACACTCACAACTCATAACACTCATCTCACGACCATCCCTCACAAATCTCACACGGCAACAATAACAAACTTATCGCCAAAAGCAAACCTCTGGTACAATCAATACATTAATCATCATCACCGCCAATGCCTGATTCATCTTCCTACACCTATTATCTTCATCTAATCGTTTCACTCTAATAATCATCATCATCTTTTTGTCCCCTGATCACAATACCAAATTCTCCTGCTGCTACACATACAAACGCCAATCATCATCATCATCAAACATTCATCAACACCACACTACAATACTCCTAAGTCAACGCCTAATACTACAAAACATCATTCATTCCACAACACATCTCCACTGATTTAATACCCTGCTACATCAAGATCATCAACCCATCTTTTTCTCACGCCTAATATATACATTACCAAACGCAACATATTATAACGTAAGACACATATTTTTTAAAGACTGGTACGATTTTCGATCCAAGATCCGTACAAATCAACGACCCCGGACGGTGGTATAATTTCTGAGGGTCAACTAAATTAACTAACTTTATTTACTTTCTTTATTTATTTTTTATTATTTTGTTGAAGTTACTAACATTCTATTCGTGATGTAGGTTATTAATATATTCCTGCGATTGTAAGTATTGTACATATTATACTAACTCCCTGCAATATTTTTTTTTCTTATTTTTTATTTATTTTTATGAACATATTATTTTTTTCTGTCTGATTGCAATATTTATCACTTTGTATTTATCGGTAATCAAGACCTAGATAAATGTTCTAACTAATTCAGATAACATGGACAACCTGCTAGGAACCCATTAATATTGATTGTCTAATAACTTACCACTAAAAATTAGTTTTTTTGTGTGTTTCCTGAACCAATCTAGATTAATTATTTATAGGGTGCTTAAGACGTTATTTGATTATTCTTTTGCATCAAGTCTGTTGTGAATCGGTATTTAGTAGAGGTCAACAATGGGCAATATAGTTCCTGACTATATTGTACCCTCACCCCCGAACTCACTTTTTGGTTCCTGACCATCTATGGAGTCATGACGGGGAAATCTACATTGGATAAGTCCCTAAGATGTCCCTTCCGTTTCCATCCAATTAGGTTTATCATTCTTCCTCTAAAGAATTGTTGGCGACTTCAAAACGTATTTTTAATAAAACTTTAACAATGGGGTAGTCAAATAAACACGCTCACACCGCGTATAGGCATTAAAGGAATTGAAAAATCCACGCCTACAATATCAGTCAAGTACATTTCGATTAAGGCTCATGCCTAATTCAAGGTAAGCTCACCCAAAGTGGGGGCTTCCTATGTGTGGTGGTTCCTCCAATTCAAATCAAACTCCAGAAAAAATGTAATCCGCGGACCTCGTTTACGAACCCCGATTATTTACTAATAACGATTTTCGAAAATCATTCTATTCATTTCATTCTATCATTCTACATATCCATATCCTCTAGCCTTGCAAAATCCTGACCTTGCATTCTAGCTTTGCAAAACCCTGACCTTACATTGCATTTCATACATTCTAGTCTTACATAACCCTGACCTTGCATTACGTGTCATCCCTTAGCTTTGCATAACCTAAATCCTTGCATAGCGTCTCATGCATCCTTAGAGAGTCTAAGTTTGCATTTTTGCATCATTATGTGCTTTATATGAGTTGTTTGCACCTGTATGCTAACATCTTCTTCTGTAGGTAATCAGATTGCTTGTAGTTATTGTCCTGCATACTAACTTTGTTTTGTAGAGACCGGCGTATATAGATCAGTTCTAAACTGCAAAGCGTTTAGAATTGTTCTCCGTCCCGACACCGTATACTTTGACTATCGGTTTCCTGAACCTCAGTCAAAGTGGGGGCTTCTGTAGATACATATTCGTGTCTCCCCATTTAAGGATCCGATGATGAATACACACCGTGGTCTTAATTGGTCCGACCCAAGGGAAGAGCAGTCTGACAAGCCATTCAAAACCATTTCGAAAAGTGTTAAAGTCCTTTTTTAAAGCCCAATTAATCATTCATGATAATTAATTGTATTTGAGCCCAATTATTTGAAAGCCCAATCAATTGATAATTAATTGATTTATTTTAATGAATAAATATTTTCAAAGGATATTTTTAATAAGTTCAAATCATATTTTATCCCGTAAAATCAGATATCCGTAGTTAAAAAATAAAAGAAAATCTTTTAGAACGCGTTTTTATCAAAAAACAAGGCGGTGTGCTAAGCATTGGCTTCCACGTAAGCTGCGCCTAGCGAACAGGCTGTGCCAAGCGCATGTAGACTTCTGTTTCATGTAGAGTCCTACGTCAAGCACAGTTCTCTGCTTGAGACGCAGAATTTCTTTCTTATCTTTTTCAAAAGCGCGTACCACGTGTACTTTTTATACTGGTCATGCCTCGTCATGCGCTTGCCACGTCAGCTGCACCTGGCGCAGCCAAAGCGTAAGGCGCAGTGCCGTTTTCCCTATAAATAGGCTTGATTTCCGAACAGATTTCAGAACGGATTTTTTCACATTAACACACTTCGAACTCGACGAATACTTTACGAACCTCTCTACGAACTACAAAACTTCCCTACAAAAACACATACTTTCAAACACAAAACACATTCAATCTACATACATTCAAATTTCAGGCTTCACGATTGCTCGTCCCGAAGGTTGTCAATCTCTCATACCCAAGCCACGGTATAATCCTGAGGGTCCTTAAATAAATTATTTTTATATTGAAGTTACTAACATTTTTCTTTCCTGATGTAGATCTTTAATGTAAAATCGCTTTACAGTATATTCTAATCCCTTTTCTATACTTTCTTTTATTTCATATTATATATTATTCATGCCTTTGTATATTATATGCTTGCCTGATCACTCTATTCATATTGTTATATGATTGTCCTGTTTTATTGTTTTTATCACCCACATGTTATTTTTGCTAATCAAAGACCTAAAGAACTGTTCTAATATTAATCAGATTAATTTGGACAACTTGCTAGGTTCCTTGTAATACTGATTGCAAAATAACTTGTCACTAAAAATTAGTCTTTTATGTGTTTCCTGAACCAACTTAGACTAAATATTTTTTTAGGGTGTTTAAAATATTATTTGATTATTCTTTGGCATAAAATCTGTAATGAATCGATATTTAGTAGAGGCCAACTTTGGGCGAATGTGGTTCATTATAACTATATTCTTACCCTCACCCCCGAACTCAATCTTTGGTTCATTTTAACCATCTATGGAGTCAGGACGGGGAAATCTACATTGGATAATTTGTCCTTACGGTTTTCCCATATCCAATTAGATTTATGATTCTTCCTAAAAAGAATTGTTGGCGACTTCTTTCAAAACAATTTTCAATAAAACCTTAACAATGGGGTAGTCAAATTAATACGCGCTCACACCGCTTCGGCGAAATAAAAACACGCCTACACATCCATACTCTTCATTTCATCTCATACATTCCGCATTTAGTAGTCCTGAACTACAAGCGATCTGATTCCTTCTTTTGGGATATGTAGGCAGCCTTTACATGTTGAATCGTGCGCCGTGTGAAACGTAGATCATTGTCGTTCTTAACCGAGACTCATGTTAAGCTCCGTCTCGGAACCATGTAATCGCTTAAGCGAAGCTTTTGGAGAGGAAGCGAACATATGAAATCCAATATCGGCACAAAGATAAGGTTTATAGGCTGGAAATGGTGTAGCATCAGAGTGAATAGTTTATGTAGCTGGTAACTCATTCACCTCTCCAGCTTCTCCGAGCTATCTATCTCTAATTCATTTACTTTACTTAACTTATGAAGCCAGTCTCCTCTATAAGACTTTCGAACGCATAGATTGAGTCATGCATACATGCATTAGGTCTAAGTGCATCCAAAAAATCATGCGTACCTGCATTAGGTCTAGGTGCATCCAAAAAAAATCCAAAAAAAAATCATCATGCATTCAGATTCGTTCCTAGAAGCTCAACTCTTTTAAACCAAACACACATTCTCCCATTCCATTCCTTTTTATCCATCATCACTCCTGCTGGATGATCCATTGTAGGAAATACGCAATATGATAAACACATTTCAAGAACGAGTCGATGAGTTGAAGGGTATGCTAAGCTAGTAGATCTTATAGCACGTGTTGGCAGACTAGAGGCAAACTACATGGTTCTTCAAGAGAATTGCAGTGCAGATTACGAGGCACTAGATAGCTTCGATACAATGGTGGATGACCCACAAAGGTTCATTGAACTTAACAAGATCATACCACATAACTCAATTCTCAGGCCTTCGATCAAGTCCGACTTCACTGTTACTCCGAGTGGAATACCTTCTAAGCACCTTCATGTCACTGTTTCATATGGACCTATACATAATGCCATCAAGCCTAAAAAGAAATCGCAAAGGAAGTATACCTCGCTAGACATGAGTTATGAGGTTGCTTTTGACCACCTTCATACTAAAGGTGCAATTTCTCCTATTGGGCCCACTCCAGACCCTCATAAAAATAAAAAGGACTAACATGGGATAAGGATGCCTATTGCAAATACCATAGAGGCAATGGACATAAGACTGCTTCCTGCAAAAAGTTAAAAGAGGTTATCTAGGATATGATAGACGAGGGGGGCTAACATTCCCTACTGCTGCAAAAAATGCCGGAGACAATGACCGCAATACCATAGAAGCAGACACATCTCTGAGCTCGATCGCTCATTAAAATACTTGGACTCGCTTTGGTCCAATCAACACGAAAAAATATATACACATCATCTCTTTTCACTTAGAATAATGAGACCTCATGAAGATCGAAGCAATGAAGCCGTCTTGTCACGTGACGTAGGAGTCTAGACTTGAGATTCCATTTTCTGTTTCATTTCTCTTATTCGCCCAGTCTAATATAGGATTTCCCTTTCATTGCATGTACTCATAATTTTCAATCAATACATGAGTATTTATTTTTATCTAACCTTGCACTAATGAGCATCAATGAAAATCACGATTGTCGCCTTAAAAGAAAGGAATTTCTAATTCTCATGAATATTCTAATAAAGGCAATGAACAACTGGCATATATAAAAGAGGCATCCCTCCCCTTCCCCACAACTATTCTTCCATTTCAACCTAAATGCATAACACCCCTCTCCCTCTAACCTACCTCATTGGGAAGTACATTTGACAACAATTTAATGTAAAGAGCAACAAAAAAAATTCAAAGCAAAAAAAAAAAAAAAAAAAAAAAAAAAAAAGCAAAAGCAAAAATGACACAAAAAGTGCAAAAAAAAAGAGAAGTGTTGCAAACAAGTCCATCAATAGCTTTGTCAAAGGTACTTCTTTCAAAACCTTCAACCTTCAACTCAAACCTTCAACTTTAACCAATCGGCCTTGACCTCCACAACCAAAAATCTTTACAAGCCAAATCATACTTCTGATAAACCTTCTCATAAACAAACGACAACCATGCATATTGCATTCCAATAAGCCATAAAAGACAAACCAAAGCCCGCTAGGTCGAAAACCCATAAGGGCGATTAAGGCAAAAGTCAGGGCACCTTCTTATTCATTAGCCTGAACTAGAGGTGGGCATGGGCCGGGCCAAGATGCGGGCCGGCCCGGCCCGGCACGAGCCCGTTCAAGGCCCAGCCCGGCCCGTTGTCCGCTCTGTGGGCCGTGGGCCTTCCACGGTCAAGAAATTTTATTTCAGGCCCGCACCGGCACGAGCCCGCGTGGGCCGGCCCGCGGGCCGAACGCTCCTTACCTTTGTTTTTAAGCCTAAAACTGTCAAAAATACAAAAAAAATTCATAAAACACGGGCCAGGCCCGCAGGAGGCACGAGCCCGGCCCACGGGCCCGTGGGCCTGGGGCGGGCCGTGGACAAAACCTGAAAATTTCAAGCCCGGCCCGGCACGGCCCACCACTCACGGGCTCGGGCCTGGCCCGGCCCGGCCCGCCATTACCCCAAGCCCGCGGGCCGAGCCCGTGAACAGACCCGGCCCGGCCCATGCCCAGGTCTAGCCTGAACTATGGATGGTCTGATTCTGCTAAAGATACGTAGGAAAACCTCACCCTAAGGTCCGACCGCTTTAAACCAAACCAAACCTACATCATTATCCCCCTTGCTAAAGACCTCTTCCAAATCAATACTTAAAACAATGCCTAATTCATTGCAAATGGCTCCAAAGCAAAATGCTCGGCCACCAATTAAAATGCTAAGAGCTACAACTGGCCTGATTCCATCATGGATACGTAGGCAACCTCTTTCGAGGCCCGCCCATTTTAATTCAAAACATATTTTTAAGGCTCGCCTAAGCCCATGAGAAAAGCGCGATCACCCAAAAAAAATCATGAATTTTGAATGCTCCTCCCTACCTCTTAGATCTAGACTGGGATTTGAACCGGCATCATTAGCCTACCTCATTGCGTGAGTCGATTCATTATGACTCCGCCTTTTCTTATTCTAATCACCTCCTTTTTCTAAGCCACATTATCGCATCTAAGCCAACCTTAGCATAACCTTTCAACACTCAGCGTTATGACCATGCCTCATCTTTCGAGTGTTTCTTTCTTTGGCCTTTCCTGTCTTCTCACCCTAGGAACCCTATATGGAATCTTTGGTCGAAACTTCCATTAAGCGTGACGAGATATCTTCAAACTCAAGCAATCAAGCTGAATACTTCATCAACTCCATCTTACTGGGGGCTTCATCACTGGTCCACACAAAAAATCATAGGCTCCAAGTCTAGGCCTATTGTAATAAGGACTTCATTACGAGTCCATACATGAAATCTTGGGTTTTAAAACCATCACTGATACAAGATTGTTCCTACTTTATGGGCTCACTTAGGCCCTTGATATACAAACTCGAAGCACATTCAACTCAAGCGCTATAAAAGCTCGTTCTATAACGTACTCCAAATCGAATATATATTCCATTGACTGCATAGAAGATCATTAGGCTCCATTGATCAGGATTTCATTACGAGTCCATACAAAATATTGGGGGCACCAGACCCATACGAGATTATAACTATTTTATGGGCTCACTTAGGCCCGTAACAACTACAACACATATTGCATTAAACATAACTTACATGGATCATCCTTGGGGGCTTCCCCTTTCTTCTCTTTCGAAAACAGTTTTCTAAAACGAAAATTTGAGCTTCTAATGGAACGATCAAATCATCAAATCATATCATCTGTATTAGTGTCATACCTCTGCATTAGTGTCATATCTCTACATTTCCATTGCATATCTGCATCGTCCAAACATTGTGTCAAAGCATTGCATCCTTCGTCCTTAGCCATAGGATTCTAGCGTCAATCATCGAGTCACACATACACAAACGTATGCATACACGATAGCACCTTTAAGTCTAGAGTACTATAGGTCACTCTTTATAGGTCAAGTATTTTCCTATCCATACACTAACATCTACATCACAGGAAACATGCATTGTTTGTATGTATATCTGTGTATTCTTTGTATTTACAGGTACCCAACATTGAACAACTCTATACAAGTTATATTCTGCCAAGGTCTGCGGACCATTACAATTTAACAACAGAAGCCAAGTGCTATATACAAGGTGCGTCCAGCACACCGACAACGTTGTGCCACACGTAGCAGACTGCGTCCAGCGCAACATCCCACGCCAAGCGCATGCCTGTGCGTCTGGCGCACAACCATTTACAGTGCGCTTGGGGGCTTCTTAGCCAAGTGGATCCCACATGCTCAATTCCTTATGAATTCAAATGTTTATTACGACATCGCACGCAGCAAAGTGCGTCCAACGCAGCATCCCACGCCAAGCTCAGGCCTGTGCGTCTAGCGCACAGTCCTATACAACACGCTCGGGGGCTTCTTAGCCAAGTGGGCCCACACTCTCAACTTACAATAAATTCAAATATTCGTTACAATTCGACATCGCGCGCGACAAGCTAACGGATTTTCAAATCCGCAACTAAAATACAATTTTGCCATGCTTCCAACATGTTATAATCCACACAAATCTTGCTCGAGAGACAACAAGTACTCAGGAGTATTAACAACGGAAAACATACCGTTAGATCTGCGGACCATCATCATTACCCAGTCGTGAGCCGGACCATTAATAGCTCTATCTCGTGGTGAGCCGAACCATTAATAGCTCTATCCCGTCATGAGCCAGACCATTAATAGCTCTATCCCGTCATGAGCCGAACGGTTAATAGCTCTATCCCGTCGTGAGCCGGACCATTAATAGCTCTATCCCGTCGTGAGCCGGACCATGAATAGCTCTATCCCGTCGTGAGCCGGACCATGAATAGCTCTATCCCGTCGTGAGCCGGACCATGAATAGCTCTATGTCGTCATGAGCCGGACCATAATAGCTTTATCCCGTCGTGAGCCGGACCATTAATAGCTCTACCCCGTCATGAGTCGGACCATTAATAGCTCTATCCTGTCATGAGTCGGACCATTAATAGCTCTATTCCATCGTGAGCCGGACCATTAATAGCTCTATTTCGTTGTGAGCCGGACCTTAATAGCTCTATCCCGCCGTGAGCCGGACCATAATAGCTTCAAACGTCATCAACACCCTGGAGCGCGACCATAATAGCTCTACACGTCATCAACACCCTGGAGCGGGACCATAATAGCTCTATCCCGACATAAGCCGGACCATAATAGCTCATGATTTCTCTTCACCTATATCATTTCATTTTTGCAAATTTACATTTATTTTGCAAATTTGTTTCATATATGTCTGTTCCTGAAACTTTTGCTTGTTTTGCAGGTATTGCCGTAAAAGAGTGATTTTGGATTGCAGAGCATCCAGAGTCATTCTCCGTCCCGACACGTATACTTTGACTTTCGGTTTTCCAAACCTCAGTCAAAGTGGGGGCTTCTGTAGAAACATAACCGTGTATCCCCATTTAGTACCCTATGATGACCAATACCCCGCTCTAATTGGTCAGGATCGAGGAAAGAATAAGGAACGAGTCTAAAATAAAATGTTTTAAGCCCAAATCCATTTTCTAACTCATTTTACTAACCCATTTCCGAAAACCTTTTTTATAACTAGTTTTACTAAGCCCACTTTCTAAAATGTTTTTAAAATAACCTTTTAAAGGCCCATCTTTGAAAACCTTTTAAAAATAATTTTGTGAAAGCCAATTATATAAAACACCTTTTCTAGCCCAATTTAATTAATAGAATTAATTAATTTTATTAATTAGTTTTATTAATAAATATATCTTTTATAAAAAAATCATCTTTTTTCCAAAGTGTTTTCTAAAATCTTTATCTAACTATTTTATAAAAATCTTTTAAGAAACCCAATTATTTTCGAAACCCTATTGCAACCCAACTACCTAAACCTATATATATCCTCCCTAACATATCTCTTCACTTTAACAATTTCCATCCTCCTCCAACCGATTTACACGGCCAAATTTTCTCACAACTCACTCGGCCAAAATACCAAAAGTCCACCGTTTAATAACCTGCAACATACATACCAAAGTCAACCACACCTTCCTTAATTCCCTAATGCTACTCATCACCAGTAGCACATTAAGCATCACGTCGAAGCCTAATACAAATACATCCAACAACTTCGACGCAACACAATTTTTTTTTAAGACTCATTCAATAATTCAATTTTCCAAGATCCGTACAAATCAACGACCCTGGACGGTGGTATAATTTCTGAGGGTCAACTAAATTAACTAACTTTATTTGCTTTCTTTATTTATTTTTATTATTTTCTTGAAGTTACTAACATTCTATTCATGATGTAGGTTATTAATTTATTCATGTGATTGTAAGTATTGTATATATTATTCTAACTCCCTGCAATATTTTATTTACTTATTTTTGTTTATTTTTATGAACATATTATTTTTCATGTCTGATTGCAATATTTATCACCTTGTATTTATTGTTAATCAAGACCTAAATAAATGTTCTAACTAATTCAGATAAGATGGACAACCTGCTAGGAACCCAGTAATCTGATTGCTTAATAACTTGTCACTAAAATTAGTCTTTTATGAGTTTCCTGAACCCATCTAGATTAATTATTTTAGGGTGCTTTAAAACATTATTTGATTGTTCTTTCGCATAAAATCTGTTGTGAATCGGTATTTAGTAGAGGCCAGCAATGGGAAATATAGTTCCTGACTATATTGTACCCTCACCCCCGAACTCAATCTTTGGTTCATTTTGACCATCTATGCAGTCATGACGGGGATATCCACATTGGATAAGTCCCTAAGATGTCCCTTCCAATTCAATATCCAATTAGGTTTATGATTCTTCCTCAAAAGAATTGTTGGCGACTTCAAAACGTACTTTTAATAAAACCTTAACAATGGGGTAGTCAAATAAACGCGCTCACACCGCGTGTAGGCATTAAAGGAATGAAAAATCCACGCCTACAGATAGTTTCATGTCTAAGTTGTTCATTCTTTGAATGGAACCTAGAATCATGATAGGGAACAAAATGTATATTTATGATTGATGAGATTGTTTGATAACATGAAATCAATTGGAAATTTAAATGTATTTCCTTGTTGTATGGCTTGTGGAGTGGAATTAATTGTTATTTGAATGCGAAATTCTATCGTATTACAAGCATGAAATGAGAATTGGATTGGAATTCTATGACTAATGGTTGTAGCAAGGATTCTATTAGAGGTTGCATAAACTATAGGATTTTATATGATGTTATAAAAATCATATGCTCAATGTTGTATGAATGAGTTTCACTAAGAAGGATAATTGGCGATAAACTTGTAGTCGGACTCCCTACAAGTAATGAACAATGGGGGGAGTGTGGAACATGTTCTACACTCCTACGCAGGCTTACTGTGACGATAGTAGAGTCCTTATAAATTTTGATAACTCAAGTAGGCGGAAGGTTTCGTACGATCTTGGGGGTATGCATACTAAGGTGATGGGTGTGGAACGGAACGAAACGCTATTTGCATTCCAGCTAATAGACCAAGTTGTATATTAAGGATTAAGTAGCCCGTATGATTCTAGAAAGATGACGGTGCCCGTTCGATGCCAATTAAATTGTAAAAACGGAATTTAATATTTTTATAGTATCATGTTTAGGAATTGTTTTATTATTCTGATTATGCTTAGTGTACTATTTAACTGTTTAAGTACGTACTCAACCTAGTTGATTGTTTGTTATTTGTGTTTACTTATTGACCCTGTGATGAACCATTGATACTTCAATGGGGAGCAGGTTAGGTATGCTGATGGTGCTGCATAAGACCGGGCATGAAGGGGATACACTTTAATTTATTAGTAGTCTAAGAAACGAGTTTTATGAACTTTTAAAATGTTCTTCAGAGTTTGTTTATAATCTACCTAATTAATGATTTAAATAAAAGGGGTCAATGGTGATTCGCGAGTTGTAGGAACAAGTTAACGTTTTATTTCCGCAGCAATTTAGTTTTCATGTTAAGAAGTAGAGTTAATGTTTCATTTTCAAATAAGCCTTGTGTTTCACCACAGCGGTAACATTCCCAAAGTCGATGCAACGTAGTTTAGACTTGTATGGATTTTGGGGGTTTTACAGGTGGTGGAGTTTGAGGGTGGTTGTTGGTGGATGGAGGGAAGAGAGAGAAAATGAGGGTAAATAGGGGATGATGGAGGGTTGAGGGAGGAGCGAGAAGATGAGGGTGTGATGGTGGCTGGAGGGTGAGGTTGAAGAGGATAGAGAAGAAAAAGAGGAATAAGAAAATGAAAAGGGAAATAAAAAATGAAAAAGATTTAATAAAGACTGGAATTAAAAAGAAAAGATAATTAGAAAAATTCATGTTTTACCTGCTTTTACAGGTTACTAGGTAAACTGATCCATTAGTGGAAGATTAAGTCCAAAGTTTGAACTGTTTATGGATTTTTAATAGTATGGACTGTTTATAGAAGATGGGTCACAGTTGGGACCATTGCTATTAATTTTTCCGTATTCGATTCAGTTCACTTCACACAAATTAAGTTCG
Source organism: Beta lomatogona (assembly GCA_947646795.1). Classification (NCBI taxonomy): domain Eukaryota; kingdom Viridiplantae; phylum Streptophyta; class Magnoliopsida; order Caryophyllales; family Amaranthaceae; genus Beta; species Beta lomatogona. Next base: position 2,181,962 of record CANSNZ010000942.1, read on the forward strand.
GTTCAGTTTAGACAAATTATGTTCAATTCAGTTCTGACAAATTAAGATCGGTTCACTTCAATCCAGTTGAGAACTATTATTATTATTATTATTATTATTATTATTATTATTATTATTATTATTATTATTATTATTATTATTATTATTATTATTATTATTATTATTATTATTATTATTATTATTATTATTATTATTATTATTATTATTATTATTATTATTATTATTATTATTATTATTATTATTATTATTATTATTATTATTATTATGGTTATTATTATTATTATTATTATTATTATTATGGTTATTATTATTATTATTATTATTATTATTATTATTATTATTATTATTATTATTATTATTATTATTATTATTATTATTATTATTATTATTATTATTATTATTATTATTATTATTATTATTATTATTATTATTATTATTATTATTATTATTATTATTATTATTATTATTATTATTATTATTATTATTATTATTATTATTATTATTATTATTATTATTATTATTATTATTATTATTATTATTATTATTATTATTATTATTATTATTATTATTATTATTATTATTATTATTATTATTATTGTTATTATTATTATTATTATTATTCTTATTATTATTATTATTATTATTATTTTATTATTATTATTATTATTATTATTATTATTATTATTATTATTATTATTATTATTATTATTGTTATTATTATTATTATTATTATTTATTTTTTTTATTATTATTTTTTTTTTTTTTTTTTTTTTTTTAATAATAATAATAATAATTATTATTATTATTATTATTATTATTATTATTATTTCTTATCATTATTAATGATAATAATAAATTTATTCCACTTTTATTATTAATACTTGTTTTTAGGCCCGGGCTACTCCCTAAGTAATTATATCATTCATTTATTAATATTTTACTTTAAAATGATAACATCAAGTATCACTTGGTTTAATGTTTAAGACTTTAGTATATATGTTTGTGATCACGGGGTCTAATCATATACAATGCATTTTCTATTTTTATTGTACATGGATTATTGGAGTTAAACACTCAAAGGGTGCCGTCTTTGAGGGTCTAGGGTTTCTCCTTCCATGGTAAAACTTGAGGTTACGTATGGTTTAAGCTACTAATCTCTTTGATAATCATGGGTCGAAAGAATAAAATACAGACTCTTAATCCTCCAGTGACTCGTCAGGCGCAACATTAATTAAAAAGCAAGGATCTTTAATGAAGAATTCAATAGTTTATGGAAATGAAAAAACTCCAGCCAACAACCTAGAACCAGGTGAATCAGGGAGACAAAATGCCATTGTTGCTATGAAACAACTTTTTGAACAAAATAGTATTGCACAAAAGCAGAGTGCGGTCATTCAAAAGGTTAATGAAGCAAGTGCCAGCACAAGTAATGTAACTAATGATTCTACAGGAAATCCAGAGATTGAGATGAACGCAAAAATTATTCCTGCAGTTGAACCAGATTAATGTATAATTATATATGTTATCAATCTTGAAGGTGTTGTTGGAGAGGTTAGTGCTGCTGTTCAAAAGAGCATTCCTACTGTTAAGACATGGTCTGCAGTTGCTACTGAGAAAAAACTCACTTGTAAAGGTATGTCTTTGAAGTTTGTAGAACCTAATGTTCAAAATGGTAAAAATGTGGCTAAAATTGATAAGGCTGAAGTGGAGAAATGGCCTAATATATGGGCTAATGCAGTGGTGCTTTATGTTGTGGGTCACACTCTATCATTAGGTTCTATAATTCGATTTATTAATATGGAATGGAATCATATTGTTAAACCTAAAGTTCTCCTACAAGAAGATAGTTATTTCCTGATTAAGTTTGAATTTACGGAAGATATATATGAGATTCTGTATGCTGGTCCAATCTCAATAACAGGCCTATGATAGTGAAAGCATGGACACCCAAATTTAATTTCCATGAGGAAATAATGAGAGTGGTCCCATTGTGGGTTAGATTTCCCAATTTGCCTTTGAATTGTTGGGGTCCAGAAACACTTAGTAGTATTAGGAGTATGATTGGGGTGCCACTCTTTGCTAATGAGTGCACAACCAGGCAAATGAGAGTCCCCTTTGCAAGACTTCTCATTGAAGTGGATGTCACTAAAGTTTTGCCTAGGACAATTCATATTGAAGATTATAATGGCAATGTTATTAAGCAACAAGTACAATATGACTGGATACCACCATCTGTCAAAAGTGTCAAACAGCAGGACATGATTGCGCAAAGAAAGTCGCTAGACCTTCTCCTAGAACTAAACCAGTTAAGGTTAGTCATAAATGGGTTCCTAAAGTCATTTCAGTAGGAACTACTCACACACACAATTCTGGTTCAGATGTTTTGATCCCTGAGAATACTGGAGATAAGGAAAAGCCTCAAATGGAACAACAACAGGTTGAACTACCTGCAACAACACAGGAGCCACAACTAGACCCCAATCCACAACAAGTGAAGGTTGGTTATATTGTGTGGTCAGTAGTGCACTCAAAAAATGGTAAAGATAAGCAATCTATTACTAGTGGGCCTGGAACTATGGTGTATACAGTGGAAGAAGGGGGATCAAGCTCATTTCACATCCATCCAACATGAGCAACACTTGGAATGTGAGAGGGTTAAATAATCCCTCAACTATAGTATAAGTTAAGAAGTTCTTGAGTACTAATAAAGTGAATTTTGTAGGGCTGCTGGAAACAAAAGTTAAGAATGATAATAAAGAAAAAATAAGGAAGAAGTTTAGAGGTTGCTGGATGTGGGATGATCATTATGTTCACTCCCCTATAAGTAGAATTTGAATAGCCTGGAATGCTGAGTGTTTAGCTTTTCAGATAATTGAGAAAACTGACCAGATTATTCATGGAGAGCTAACTGACGAGAATACTAGTGCCATTCTCCTAGTTACAATTGTTTATGGGCTACATATAGTTGAGACTAGGAATATGTGGATGGATTTTCTTAGGCTTAATTAATCAATTTTCAGTGAATGGTGTGTTTTAGGGAATATCAATGATGTGCTTGACTTTAATGATAGATTTCAAGGTAGAGCTATTACTTCATATGAAATTCAAGACTTTGCTTAATGTATTGAGCAGAGTGATTTGTTGGAGCTTCGAAGCTGTGGCCATTTCAATTCTTGGATTGATAAGAGTCAAGGTGATGCAAGAGTCATGAAGAATTGATAGATGCTTGGTGAACTCTCACTGGATGATAAGATATGCTGGTGTTATTGTTGATTATCTTAATCCAAGTATCTCTAATCATTGCCCTCTTGTTTTAAAATGTATTCCTCCTCTAAATAAGGGAGGCATACCTTTTTAAAATTCTTCAATTATGTGGCTGAGCATGAGGACTTTGAGAAGATTGTTATGCACTCATGGAATGATTTTCATAGAGGTGATCATATGATTCAGATTTGGAGGAATTTCAAAAAAAATGAAAGATAATTTCAAGAAGCTTCATAAGCATGACTTCGCTAATCTAGAAGCTAGAATAGCTCACATCAGGGAGTAGCATGATGTTATTCAGACAAATATTGCAGCTAACACATCTAATGAAGCGTTGTATAATCAAGAAGCTGATTGCATTAGTAAATTGAAGAAATTTCTTGCTATTAAAGAAAGTGTCTATAGACAAAAATCCAAAATATAATGGCTAAAAATGGGAGATAGTAATAGCCATTTCTTCTTCCAAGCTATGAAACAAAGATTTACTAAAAACATTATTGATGTTCTGTACAATTCTTAAGGCATCAAACTTACTCAAATTTCTGATATTCAGAGTGAAGTCATGAGTTTCTACACAAGCTTGTTGGGATCTATTGCTGATTATTTACCTGGAGTTGATATCCTATTTATGAGATCAGGAGTTTAATTGAAGCCTGATGCTGTCCATAATCTTATTCAATATGTCACTCACGCTGAGATTAATATGGCTTTAAGCAGTATTGATGATCATAAGGCACCTGGGATTGATGGATCCAATAGCTATTTTTTTAAGAAAGGATGAAACATAATCAAGGACAAAGTGTATGCTGCTGTCAAGGACTTATTTGATTTTGGTATTATGCCTGGTGAAGTCAATTGTACTCTGGTTACTTTGATCCCTAAAGTTGCTCACCCTTCCTCTATCAAGGATTTTAGGCCTATTGTCTGCTGCACAATCTTATACAAGCTTATTGCCCAAATTCTTACCATGAGAATGCCGAAAATTAAGGGTGAAATTGTGGATTTTGCCCAAGCTGGTTTCATCCTAATAGGACTATCTCTTATAACATTTTGCTTGCTATCGAGGTCATTAAAGGTTATACCACCAAGCATGTTAGTCCTAAGTGTATGATTAAAATTGACTTAAGGAAAGCATATGATTCTGTTGAATGGCCTTTCCTAAAAGTGATGCTTGCTGAATTGGGTTTCCCTCCATCATGACATGTGTCAGTTCTGTTTCCTATTCTGTTCTTATCAATGGAGTTCCTAGCCCTCCATTTAAAGCTCAGAAAGGTCTTAGACAGGGAAATCCTCTTTCTCCCTTTGCTATTAGTATGGAATATCTTTCCAGATGCTTAGGTAACTTGAAGAAAATTCCTAATTTCAATTTTCACCCTAGATGTGAAAGATTAGGTGTTACTCACCTTATGTTTACAGATGATCTCTTTATGTTTATTAAAGCTGATGTAAGTTCAGTGCAAGTTAATCTTCGATGCTTTCCAAAATAATTCTACTGCTTCAATTTTAGAAGCTAATATGGATAAGAGCAATGTCTATTTTGCTGGAATTCATACTGATGATGTGTAAGCCTTGCAGAACATTTTGCAAATGCCCACTGGTAGCTTCCCTTTCAAATATTTGGGAGTGCCATCAGTTGCTAGGAAGTTATACTATAATGAATGTAAACCTCTTTTGGCTAAAGTAACTGCCATAATCTAGTCTTGGACTGCTAAGAAGCTATCTTATACAGATGAGCTCAACTGGTGGCTTATGTTCTTCGTGGAATTCAACTGTACTGGTGTTAGATTTTCATACATCCTAAAAAGCTTCTCAAAGATATTCAGACAACTTGCAGAACTGATTTGTGGACTGGGCTTGATGTCATTTCTAGAAAGAATCCTATTGCTTGAGATACTTTATGAAATAAGAAGACTTAGCTAGTGGAGTCCTACCGGATGACCTTAGCTACCAACAAAAGTGAAGGTTCATGTATGAGGCCAAGCACTATGTATGGGAGGACCCATACTTGTTCAAGAGGGGGTGGATGGTATTTATTGGAGGTGTCTCCTGGATGATGAGATTGAAGATGTTATAGGGATGTGCCATTCATCCCCATGTGGTGGTCATACGGAAGCCGACAAGACCGTGGCAAAGATCTTGCAATATGGATTATTTTGGCCAAGCATGTTCAAGGATGTTTGGGGATTTGTCAAGGCTTGTGATCGGTGCCATAGTTGGCAATATCTCAAAGAGGCATGAATTAACCCTCACAAGCATCTTGGAGTTGGAAATTTTTTATGTGTGGGGGATTGATTTCATGGATAATTTTCTCTCCTCCCTTGGTAACCGCTACATCTTGGTAGCGGTTGATTATGTCTCTAAATGGGTTGAAGCAATTGCTTCCCCTACAAATAATGTTTAAGTAGTTGTCAAGCTATTCAAGAAGGTGATATTTCCCCGTTTCGGAGTTCCGAGAGCAATTATTAGTGATAGGGGATCATACTTCACCGACAAATCATTCAGGGCCCTTCTTGCTAAGTATGGGTTGCATCACAAAATGGGCCTCTCCTGCCACCCCCAATCTAGTGGTCAAGCGGAGATATCCAATATAGAGGTCATGCTTATTTTGAAGAAGGCGGTGAACCGATCTCGCAAGGATTGCTCTTCCAAGTTGGATGATGCATTGTGGGCCTACCGCACGGCCTACAAAACCTATGTCGACATAACACCATACAAGCTTGTATATGCGAAATCGTGTCATTTGCCCGTGGAATTGGAGCATAAAACTTATTGGGCCATCCAGGCTTTAAATTTTGATCTTCAAATTTCGGGTGAAAGAATGATGCTTGACATTCATGAGCTTGAGGAGCTTAGGAGGGATTCTTATGAGAATGCCCGAGTGTACAAAGAGAGAAACAAAGGCTTGGCATGATCAACGAATCATGAAGAGGGAGTTCAAAGTTAGTGACAAGGTTCTTTTGTTCAATTCATGATTGAGGTTGTTTCTGGGAAGGTCAAATCAAGGTTCTTTTGTTCCATTCACCGTGCAACAAGTATTCCCGCATAGTACGGTTGAGATTTGCAATGATGCAAAAAGGTGTTTCTAGGTGAACGAGCAAAGACTTAAGATATATTATGATGGTGCACCTATTCAAAAAGCATACTCTATTACTCTTTGTCGTACTCGATTTTTTATTGTCTTAATTAACGGTCCAAATCTCACAAAGTCTCTCATTAGACTATGGTTTTTAGAAAACTTTGAAGTCGTCACCCTATTAATATATGAGTAGGGACATGTTTATTTAATAAATCGTTTTAAAATCAATTTCAAGAAATATCATTTAAAACGATGATGACTTCATATGGATAAAGCTTTTTTGAAAATTAGTTTTTCATACCATGAGATAAGGTTCGGGGTTTAGCTTAAGAGGTGCTAACATATGGACCTCGTCTCCTCTTCCGTTCTATAGAACGAACTCTTACTAAATGCGTTATTTTTCATTTAAAGTAATCGTGGCTATTCAAAAGAAAGAAAATCACATAATTTGCACATATACACATCAATCATTTTTAAGATGGTCAATATATCATTTGTACATGGTAGGTTTGAGCACTAAAGTTGCACTACGTACCAATCATGGCGGGATTGGAATCCACTTATGGATCAAAACCATCATAGTTCGATCTTATGTCTCACCCTAAATAGCCAATTTCATTGGGGATGAAAAGGAAAGAAAATAGATTATGAATAACTCACCTTTAGAATTAAACAAATCTATTAGAAATGGGGTAATCACTCCATTTAGTGATTGAAATAAGGTTCGAATAATCACCCTAATTAGTGATTAAAAATGAAAGTAAAAATAATCACCTTAATTAGCGATTAAAACTTAGGAGGATCAAGATAATAACCTTAATTAGTGATTAAAAATGGTTTAAGATAATCAACCTAATTAGTGATTAAATAAGAAAGAAAGATAATCACCTCAATTAGTGATTAAAATGAAGGTTAGGATAATCATCTTAATTAGTGATTAAGAATGAAGGTTAAGATAATCACCCTAATTAGTGATTAAAAAGGAAGGAAAGATAATCACCTCAATTAGTGATTAAAAATGAAGGTTAGGATAATCACCTTAATTAGTGATCATTTAAGGTTTAAGATAACCACCCTAATTAGTGATTAAATGAGAAGGGTTAAATTAATCACATTAATTAGTGATTAACCAAGGTTTAAGATAATCACCACAATTAGTGACTAAATATGATGAAAGGTCAAGGTAATCACCCGAATTAGTGATTAACCAAGGTTTAAAATAATCACCGTAATTAGTGATCAAATTGAGAATTGAAATAATCCCTTTAATTAATTAAATTTAGGATTTTTCAGGAGGTGAAAAGAAATTTGCTTCCTAATTTAAGGCTTTTGGATGGATGAAAAATAATCTTAATTGAAGATTATTAAGTCATTTTGAGAAAAATGATCAATTGGAGATAGAATTTGAAGATTGTGTTTGGCTAATCGGAATTTGGCCATTTAAAGTGAGACACATGAAACAGCTTAAAATCAATTCGGAGATCATAATTACCTATATAATTATGTCAAATTATATAATTGATCCATTTGAAGATTATGGAGAACAAGTTTAAAACGTAAGATGAATCATCATACAATTTAACTTAGTTAGATTTGCAATTTTTCCTCTTAATTGAGATTGGGTCATTTAATTCATATACTATGATATATTGCGCCCAACATGCAATATTTATAACATTGGTTGCTCATTTTATTGAGAAAAAAATTGTTGAATTATTTATGAAAATCATGCATAAACATCTCCGTATTTTCTTTAATTGAGTGATGTAATAACTATCTACAAAGAAATTATTATTACAACAATATGTACAAATTCTATGATCATTTTATAGTGGGCTGTGAATCTTTTACAGTTGATCATTTTATTAATCAGGATCGCCAATGGGATGTAGAGAATTTATCTCTTTATGTTCTAATCTATGTAGTCAATGCTATTTTGCTCCAATATATTCTTGTAAATATAATGGAAGATAAGGTAGTTTGGGCTTTGTCCCCGGATGGGTGTTATTCAGTTAAATCGGGGGTTGATTTATTGCAGGGTTATGGATTAGAAACTCCTGTTCCGGAGTCTTATAACCGGATTTGGAAGCTCAAAGTGCCTCCAAAGATTAAGTTTTTCTTGTAGAAAATTTGTAATAATGGTCTTCCCACGAAAAAAAGATTAGAAGCGACTCATGTTTTTCTTCTGTTAGATTTTTGTTTGCAATATCCATTCTGAAGATTCTAGTCATCCTTTTTCTGCCTGTCCTTTTTGTGTTGATGTGTTTGAGGAGCTGCTTATTCATCATGGTTGGCCTATCCCCCCTCCAGTCCAGGTTGGTATGTCTTTTATTGAGTATTTATGTAATCTTAATCATGTTAGCTCCTTTGACGACATAGCTCACTTTACTATAGCGTGGTGGTTTATTGGGTATGCTCGTAATAGTATTACTTTTCGTCAAGAGTCTTTCTCGTTGTCTAAGTTAGGGATTATGATAAGAGCGTTTGTGGATAAGCTTGTTATTAAGGGGGTTGGTTTAGATTCAAGCCCGAGGGGTAAGAATGCTCTATCGTTGGCTAAGGTTCAAGCTCGAAAGGATTCTATTTGGTCGCCACCTAAAGCTTCTTTCTTGAAACTTAATTTTGATGGGTCAAAATTGAAGGATGGTGCAGCTTCGTTTGGGTTTGTTTATTAGAGATGAGAATGGGGAAGTTAGGTTAAGTGGAGCTTATTCTCTAAGTTCCAATTTTTCTATATTAGTAGCAGAAGCTTGGGGTTTAAGAGAAGGTATCAAATGTGCTATTTCTTTAGGGATTAAAAATTTGATTATTGAAGGGGATAACTTGACTGTTTTTCAATCAATTAAAAGGGTATGGAAAATCCCTTGGTCTATTAACTCGCTTATTTTAGATGCAAGTGAAGATTTAATTTTTTTTTTTATGAGGTGCGGATCAACCATGGCTTTAGGGAAGCGAATAGAGCGGCGGATTGGATTGCACATCGGGGGCATGCTATTCCAAATCTTACTTATTGGTTTGACTCTCCGGGTTTTTTTTTTCTTTGATCATCTGTAAGGATGCTTTAGGGTAGCCCATTTCTTGGGATACTCCCTAGTTTTCTTTCCTTAAAAAAAAAGTACAAATTCTATGATCTATACAAGCCTTCAATCTTGATCTTCACCATGATGCTCCTTGACCTTCATCTCCTTGAATAGGCTTTGGAATTCGTGCTTATTTGTAAACTTGTGAAAATTAGAAACTTCTTTAATTTGATTTTTTCTATGATAATATTTATTGATTTTTATTTGCATGATAAAAATGAGTCATTTTAAGAGATACTTAAAATTTAATGTTTTTTAATTAACATTTTCGTATGAAAAGAAAACATTTTTATGAAACTTGAGTTAGTCACTTTATTTTACTTTTCAGATTGAACTTTTGTTCTTATGCTGACCTCCAAAATTCATAACTTTTTCTAAAAAGCATGTAATGGTGCATGTGATAAACCTATGGATAAGTTAGTGAGTTATTTATGTTGTGTCAAAAATTTCCAAGCTTTTAGTGACAACTCGAATTATGATGAATTTTATACTAAAACAGGTCAAAACAGGACCTTTATCCAATGTGTTCTTTGAAATACAACTTGTTGAACTTAATTTGAAGTGAATTTTGGTATGAGAATTCTGGACACTTTGAAGAACTAGACTGAAAATTTTCACTTGAATTGGACATTTTTAAGATCCTTTTTATTTATTTCCTTAATTGAAGAGAAAATCAGTGTTGTGGAATTTAGTGATTTGCATGGACGTTTTTGTAAAAATGATATAAAATTGTACAAAATCCATATGAACATCATTTTTAGGTTGTTGGAAAGCTACTGATGTGTACTTTAATGCAGGCCCGGCCCTGGGCCAATGCAAGCGGGGCGCCCGCCCAAGGCCCAAAATTTCTAAAAACCTTCGGCCTTTTAGCTTTTGTAAATTTTAAAAAGAGAATTTAGAAAACACGCACAAACCAAAAGAGAAGGAAGAATTACAAAACTAAAACTTCCTCTCGCCTCCCCGCATAGCACGCTCTTTCAGTTTTCATCCTCCAAAAACGGCACATTCAACAACAATTCCTCATATAATCTTTTCCCGATTTTTTCTCCCTAAAATCTCTTGCAAATCAACTGAAAATATGTTATTCGCCAGTTATAATCTTCAAGATCCAACGGGAAGAAGAAATTTTTTGAGAAGAAATTGTTCATTTTTGCATCCCCATATCTCACAATTCAACAAAGAACACATTGTTCTAAATTTTCAATTTCTCATAGTTAGCAATTGCACTTTGACGATTTGTGATTTGGGCTTTGTAGTACTCACTATATTGATTCTGATTTCAACAGTATATGATGTTTGTAATTTCATTCTCTAATTCTTGTTCTTTTTGTATCTGTGTTAATTATGCTAATAGCTAATTTTAATTTTGTATTTCTGAATTTTTACTCTTAATTAGTATTTTAATTGGGTTTCTGAATTGGATTCCAGCAATTTGACGATTTATCAATTGGATTTCTGAATTCTCATGTTAATTTAATTTAGTTAAAGACTATGGAACTTGGTAATTTATCTTTCAATACGATATTTATTTGTTGTCTTTCTTCTTGTATTAATTGTTGGGCACTTGTTTACATGTATATTGTTTTGCTCTGGGACCTGGGAGAGATCTTTTGAGTTTTGTGGGATAGAAGTAGAATATCCATATCTTGTTCCCTGTTGAAGCAAGAGCCTTTGGTACAGTAGACCCTGATGAAGAATAAATGGAGTTGGATTAAGCCCCTATTATCTTTCCTTCCTATTTAATATTTATATGGTGTTGAACTCTTTATATGTTGTCTGTGGAATTCTATCTGCTAGTGAAAACTAGTAATAAAGTACTAGTTGCAGTGAACGAGATGGAAGCATATAGGATAATTGGCCTGTTAACTCAAACTATGTGTTACCTTCATACTCAACTTTTCTCATTTGGCCAATTTTTGTAGGACATAATATAATTAAACTAAATAATTCCTTTTAATTGCATGCATTGTGGATTTGGAATGCAAACACTTATGTAGAGGATCGTCCCATTTCACAAGTGTTGTTGTTCTTTTCTATATTAGTTGAATTGTTATATAATGTTGTCTAAACATTTATTTGGTAGTAGTGAAAAAAGAAAGAAAAGAAAACAAAGAGAAGAGTTAGAAGAATCACAAAGGGGAGCTCTTAACAAATACTTTAAGAAAAAAGTAGGAGAACCTTCAGAGCAAGTGGATCTAGATAATCAGGGTCAAAATAATGAAAATTCAAATGATTATGCTACTAATGTGAATGATCTTGATAATGCTACTAATGTGAATGATTTTGATAATGTTACAAATGAGAATGATCCCAATAATTTAATTAACTTGACTAATCCCGTAGATGCTACTAATTTAAACGATAATGCCCCAAATCAGAACAATGAGGATATTCCTAATGTGAGTGACCCTAATCATGTACCAAATGAGTCTAGTATTAAAATGTTGGGGTTGATACGCATTTTGTTCCTCCTTTGGACATTTATGATCCTAGAAATTGGGGTGTTATTGATAACAAGTCCAGAGATATTTTAGTTGACATAGGGCCTATAAGAGCACTAAATCTAAAATTTCCCTTAGATGGTAAGTCTAGGCATTTTTCATATGCTTATTTTTCTAGAAAAATGAGTAATGGAGAGAGTCATGATAGAAAATGGTTGGTCTACTCTAAACATGTGGATAATGTATATTGTTTTTGTTGTAAATTATTCACAAAGCAAAATAAAACGAGCTCTCTAGCAACTGATGGATTAGTGATTGGAAACATTTGAGTGAGAGACTCAAAGAACATGAGAAGTTGACCATATGACTAACATGAATGTTTGGACTGAACTAAGAGTGAGATTAAACACTAATCAAACACTTGATAAAGACTTGCAACAAGGAATTTCAAAGGAGAGAACGTTGGAGAGACAAGTCTTAGTAAGAATAATTTATGTTGTTAAATGTCTTGCTAAAAATAATTTAGCTTTTCGAGGATCGAATGAGAAATTTTACGAGGAGAGTAATGCAACTTTTTGGGATTAATTAAAATGATTGCTGAATTTGATTTGCCAATGCAAGACCATCTTAGGCGTATTCAGAATGAAGAAGTTCATTACCATTATTTTGGTCATATAATTCAAAATAAGTTAATCTCTCTTTTGATATGGATCCGTCGAGAAGATTCAAGATAACTGAATTAGCAGATCTTATGAATTATTGGGTTTGGATCATCTTACAATTCGAGGTGTGAATAGTGTTTTACTGTTAGTTTTGTTTGTTAAGGGCCGGAATTATCTTAGTTATTGCAGTTCCTAAGTTGTTTATTTAATTCTAGTTGAATAAGAAATTCAAATCCTAGTTGGTTAGGATTCTTAATTAGATTAGAATTCTAGTGGTAATAGAAGTCTTTTGCTTACAAGATTTACACTATCCTTCTTGTGATAGGTTTTATGTGTTTTAAGCTAGTTAGGAGTCTTAATTAGTTTATCTGTTAGTTTCTTAGTTATATTATATGTTTTCTAGTCCTAGTATAATTAGGTATTTGTAATGCCTATATAAGGCTTTATTTCAGTCATTAATAGGAGAGATTTAAGAGTTTATGAAAGTTTATTTCGTGAGTTTTTAAACTTGCATGTGAGTTAATTGCTTACAAACCATTAATTGATATTCAGGAGTGTTTATTAGTTAGTGTTAAACAACTTAATTCCAGGAGTGGTTTGAGTGTGTTTAAGAACCATTGAATTTGATTAAGGAGTGAATTAAGTTTAGTGCTTGATTAATTAGGCCATGAGTGACTTAATTGAATCAAAACCCTATTTGAGAGTTCAGGAGTGATCAATTAAATAGTACTATCCTTTTGTTCGAGTGTGTTCCATTGAAATTCAACCAAGAAACAATCAAGATCCAATCTTTCTTTCAAGATTCTTGGGAAATTTAAAACTTCACTAAAGTGTGGATCCACGTCCACATCACATAGTATTAGAACTTCTATGATAAGACTCATTAAAGAGGCAAAATATTTCTCAATTATTCTTGATTGTACCCCTGATGTAAGTCACCAAGAACAAATGACTCTAATAGTACGATGTGTTAATATGTCGAGTAACAAAATCATAATAGAGGAGTACTTTTTAGAGTTCTCGAGGGTGGATGATACATTTGGACTTGGGCTTTTTTTTTGAATTAGTAGATGCATTGAAGTCTCTTGAGCTTAATATTGATGATGTGAGGGCCAAGGATATGATAATGGTGCTAATATGAAAGGAAAACATCAAAGTGTTCAAAAGAGATTGCTTGACATAAATCCTAGAGCTTTATATATGCCATGCGCTAGGGGTGCTCATAAATATCTGATTTGTGATCCGGTTGATTCGATCTGATTTTTCGGATATCCGGTCCGATTTTTTTAGTTTTCGGATATTTCGGATTGGATATCGAAAAATTTCGGGTCGGAACAGATCGAAAATATCCGAAACATGGTAATTTTTCGGATTTTTTGGATATCCGATCCGAATATCCGAAAATATCCGTTTTCAAGGCCGAATATCCGAAATATTTGATGATTCGATCCGAAACTTATTTTATGAACTTTTTCTTTGAAAATTTAAATTTTTTAGTTTTCGGATATCCGATTTTTTCGGGTCAGATTCGGATCGCATTTTCCCTGATCCGAGATTTTCTGATATCCGAAATTTCGGATAGATCGGATCGGATATCCGAAATGAACACCCCTACCATGCGCTTGTCATAGTCTCAATCTTACTCTGTGATATGGCACATTCTTGTGTTAAAGCAATTTCTTTTTTTGGGATTGTGCAACGTTTATATTCATTGTTTGGCAGTTCCACCAAAAGGTGAAAAATTTTATGTGATAATGTTTCTGAAACTGTTAAATCTTTATCTGATACTCGATGGGAAAGTCGGATTAAAAGTATCAAAGCTATTAGATTTCATGCTCTAAAAATAAGATTAGCTTTGTTAGAATTATATGAATATGCTGGTACTGATGCTAAGGCTAAAAGTGAAGCGGAAAGTTTGACTAATGCTCTTGAAAGTTTTGAATTTTTACTTGGGATGTTTATTTGGTATGATATATTCTATTTGCAATTAATTTGGTGAGTAAGAAATTGCAATCTAAAGCAACGTGCATTGATGCTACAATTAATGAATTAGATTGTGTAATGTCATATTTTGAAAACTATAGAAATAGTGCCAAAAGTCTTGCAATTATTATGAACACAGAGCCGATTCTTCCAACTAAGCGTCATGTTTTCAGAAAAAGACAATTCGATGAGAATAATCATGATGAAGCAATATAATCACCAGATGAGTCTTTTAGAGTCAATTATTTTTTGCTGGTTGTAGATATGGCTATTGCTTCATTGAAAGATAGATTTGAACAATTAAAAGTTTTTGAAAATCTTTTTGGATTTTTAATTGATTCAGTAAGGTTGAAGTCATTGGATATTGCTAAATTAAGAGAATGTTGCAATAATTTTAAGACTGCTTTTTCTCATAATAATTTGTCGGATGTCGAGGCAGATGACTTTTTTTCTGAAATGAAAGTATTGCAAATGACATTGCTGGATGTTTTTATGTCCGCGATTGAAATTCTTGAGTTTGTCAAATATGCAGATTATTATCCAAATGTTTCAATTGCTTACCGAATCCTACTACTGATGCCGGTGACAGTAGCATCTGCAGAAAGAAGTTTTTCAAAGTAAGAAGTTATTGAAAAATTATTTAAGGTCAATAATGTCACAAGAGAGATTAAATGGTCTAGCAATGTTAAGTATTGAAAAGAATATGTTGGAAAATATTGATGTTGACACTATCATCAATGATTTTGCATCCAGAAATGCACGAAGGCAATGTTTTTTATAAGAATTTGTATGGTTAAATATTATTTTTAAGATTGATGTTTGATCGTAATACTTCTCTTTTGATTAATTTAATGAAAAATTTTCATTAGTATTTTGATATTGTATATACTATCTTTTAATTTCTCGTGCGGTATGGTCCCAAATTTTTAATCTCTCCCCGGGCCTAGTAATGTTTAGGAACTACCCTGCTTTAATGTTGATGTTTTTGATTTTATCTAAATGAATTTGGTTTGAACTTTATTGAAAGAACAAACTTATATGGTACTGGACAAAATAAGTTTTTCACAACAATTTTGTATGAATTTTTATTAACTGTATAAAATTCGTTTTTTAGAATTGCAAAGCCCAGTTGCTGGAAACGTCTTGAACTTCATAGGAAGAATATTACATCCTATAAACTATTTACATAATACAGACGAAAAATGATATTAAGTAAGAAATTGAAATTGACCATAATTATAGTATCACATTTTTTTATGGAGATGTTAATGCACAACTCTACTTGAATTTTTTTATGAAAACATGTTTTTGGTGATGAACAACAACTTGATTAAGAAAAATCACATAAACACATATTTCCTAAGAGTCTCCCCATTATAGTTGACTATTCTAGGTGGGATGATTTAAGGGTTGAGAACCTATTAGGACTTCCACATATACCCAAATCACTCCAAAGATTAAAAAATGATAAGAGAAAACAAGGAGAAAGTTAGTATGTGATTAAGAAGATAATTAAGAAAAATAACAAGAAATTCATTTTACCTTGCTAACTCAATGATGTACTTCCTTTGCAAAGTTTTCTACTTTTTTTATTTTTCTTAATTTCTAAGTGAGAATCTAAATTCACTTAATTACTAACTCAAAACCCTTTTTGTGTTTTTCTTTGATGAACTTCTTACTTACTAATTACTTTCCTAATTATAACTTTTGATTTCTTTTTTTTTTATGAGATTTTTCTTAGAGGGAGGAAGTATAGAGAATGAGAGTAGTATTGAAGTTGTGTTTGTGAGATTTTCAAGTTATGTTTGAAATAAAAAAAGAAGGGGTATTTATAGAAATATGAAGTGATGAATTAGGGTTTGAAGGAGGTAGAAAATCATAATTTTTTTTCACCCAAAAATCTGATTTTTACCATCCTACATCATCGTAATGACATCATCGAATCTCCTTACATCATCAAATCTCCTTACACCATCAAATTTTTTGGAAATACAAATATTCTTATTCTCTTTAGATTTGATTTTATATTTACACTAATGAGGCAAAATCCGATTTTCAGCCAAAAATTTCGTCCTAAATACATCCTAAAATGTAAAAGTGCATCGAAAAATGTGAAGGAAAAGCTTACTGGACAACTGTGCAGAGCGCAGGAACCCGCGCTAGACACAGCCATTGTCGTGTGCCTGGCGCACAACCTCGATTTTCCGGAAAAAAATCGAATCTTTTGGCTCTTACACCTTGGATTTGATTCCGATTCTTATTCCTTTTCACGATTCTTATTCCTTAACCAATGAATAAAAGGATGTGATTGGTGGTTAAAGAATATATTCTTATTCTTTATCCTATGGACCATGACTTGATCACTAAGAAAACTGAATCCCACCAGTTTTGAGAGATGACTAAAATTCTGGCTCCTAATCGCGACTCATTTTTTTCGTTTTTCTAAAAAAACTAATTTAAAACAATTAATGAAAACTCGTCAAATTAATAAAGACGAGCACGATTCTACAACAAATCATTTTATTAAAACCGATAGTTATTGACTACGACTTACGAAAAAAATATGTTTTTGAAGAAATCGTATGATTAAAGCGCAAAACGGAAAACCATATGACGGAATGAAACTCACGCTCCAAGGCGGAACGTGTCTTTGGCGGGGTGCGTGCTCCACGATACATGACGGTTTCGTTATTTTTATTTCTTTTCAAAAATCTTTATTTTAAAATTTTATGCACAATAGGGGTTCAAAATTTGGTGCCTACACTCTTAAGGACTACTCCCCTCTCGATGGTTGAAGACTTATGGTAGTCGAGCTAATGACTTAAAACAAGCGCTTAGCGGGAGGCAACCCGTTTTTCTTACTTTTCTTTATTTACTTCTTTTCATTTTATTTTATTACTTTTGGAATGATGGCTTTTCACCTATTATTGTGACTTGTGGATTAATTGTTGTGGTAATTTTGTGATTTGTTGTGCTTAGCAATGATTTTGGAGAACTTTGGAGTAAAGAGAGACGAAGAAAAAAGAAGAAAAGAGAAAAAAAAGGATGACCCGAGCGCCTGGGTCCCCTGACCCGCCTGGGTTGCTGAAAAGAAAAAAAAAATAGAAACTGGACAGTGGGCCCTCTTGGTCGCCAAACGACCCGCACTGGTGACTTGACGCGAGGGCTCGGGTGCTGGGACCCACCCGGGTCAAATTCGTGCGAGAGCAAGAAAATAGCAGCAACAACACCCGACCGGCCCTAGTCGCTCACCCGAGCACTCGGGTTGGCAGACCCGCCCGAGTCGGCTGATTAGTTTGGAAAAAAGAATACCGGATCATTTGTTTTTCATTTTCCCATTTCTCCTTTCAATCTCTCATCTTTTTCATCCTGCCAAATCTCACAACCCCCTTTCAAACTCAAACCGTAACTCAACCAAACTCACTCAAATCACTCATCTCACCACTAAAAAACTTCAAATCCCTCACAAATCTTTATCCTCATCTCATTTCCTTCATAAATTTCAACTTTTTCTTCCCCAAAAATCCCATATTCACTCACTTCTCACCATTTTCTCTCTCCTCAAAAATTTTACCATAACTCTCAAAATCTTCCATTTCCACTCAACTTTCTTCACAAATTCTTCCTAAAACCTCATTCCCCTTCCATTTCTTTCACTAAAAACTCAAAAACAAATAAAAAAAGTTTCACTTTTTCCCACCCACCATACCTAGTTACGGGATTTTGATTTTTTGAGCAACAAGCTAAGTGGTTCAACGAATGGAGAGGACATCAAAGAGGTCTAGACAAGCGGGGAAAGCAAGCTCAAGCCAACAACTACAAGGAGCATCGGAGGAAAACGTCTTGGGCTTAATGCCCCCGATGAGTATGGAGATCCCGAATTTCCTTTTATTGAGTTTGGTAGTTTAGAGCACTTTAATAAATTTCAAGCTCTTAAAATTAAGGAATTTGGTCGGACCTATTTTGTTGATGAATCTTTGCTTTCATTGTGGGGCATAAGGGGGAAAGTTAATAAAATTGCAAATGGATTAACATTTGAAAAAAATTATAGGCAATGCAAAAGAAAATAACACTTGAGTTTCTTAGCTCTTTGGATGTAATTGGAGAGAAACTGCTACAATGCTCAACTGAAACTGAAGCCGTTCTCCATTTTAGGTTAGGGAATGTTGCTCGCTCTTTAGATAATTCTGATTTTGTGGATATTTGTTACTTAAAATTTGAGCAGAGCACCATTCCCGCACCTTCCTTCAATGTTTTTAGTTGTTGGTGCAAGATAGGTAGGTCAAAAACATACGATGCCAAAACGCAAATGACTCACTTATCCACCAACTGGCTATCCAGTACTTCCGTAAGTTCTTGGGGAACACTATATTTTGAAGGAAGGACAACTCAAAGGTAAGTCAGTCTAAGTATCATAGGTTCTTACCTATGGGAACTTAGGAAGATGAACATACCTTTGATGTTTGCCCAGCATCTACAACGGGTAGGCACCCCAAAGACTCACGGGTGTGGTTCGATTGTTGTGGCAATTTGATTACTGCCATCGCTGAGCATTTTGGGGTTCGGTCCAAGGGCCAAACCTCAAAAACCAATAACAACACCTGCAGGATGCGCGTTAGTTTAGTGTGGATAGAATTCGTTTTACTTGGAAGATTGGTAAAATGCCTTCCATGCAAACCGCAACCTTACCGTAATCAAAATAGTGCAAGAAAACTACCTCATATTGGAAGTCCCCGAGGGAGGCCTGGAGACAGTGGCGTATCCAGGATTTCACCCACGTGGGTTCGGAATTAAAGAGACGTTAAACAAAAAAAAGATCAATTTAAATTGCTTAAAAATAAAATACATCAATTCAAATTCGGAATTACAACCGATAAATACGAGAATAACTTCTTAAATTACAAGAAAAAAAAAACTAAAAAATCATTCTACGAGTTTTCATATTTTGAAAGCATTCTAATACATCATCATCACTAACTCGAGAAAAAATATCTCTCTCAAGAAAGGTGACTAAACTATCATTCAATAGTTGATCAGTCATGCGATTACGTAACTTGTTCTTCACATAAGTCATTGAGGAGAACACTCTTTTCACACTTGCCGTCGCCACCGGAAGGATCAATACTAGTCTCACAAGCAAGTAAACTTGTTGATAAGAAGTATGCTTACCCGTTTCAACAAGTTTCATAGAAAGTTCATTAATATCTTTCAATTTTTCAAACCTTGCATCTTTCCACATATCATCATAAAAGAACTCAAGTTCATGTCGAAGCCTTGTCATATCATTACTTGGAAACTCTTTTGGATAAAATTCGGCAAGTCTAACCAACTTTTGAGTATCAAATGCGGCAAATGAATTAACGGGATTCAAGCATGCCATACAAATAAGCAACTCCATATTTTCTTCATCAAACCTATTATTAAGCTCTAGAAGTTGCAAATCAATGACACTTAAAACATTTCAACCCGAAAGCGATGTAAATTGGAAACTTTGGCAAAGAAGCGTTTCGATCTTCCCCGAGAAACATAAAAATCATCCATATTAGGAACTTCAATATCATGTTTAGCACAAAAAGAAGTTACAATATTGCAAAAGTTATCCCATCCATGGTCCCTCAACTTTTGTAGTCTTTTTTAGTCAAAGAAACGAAAGACATAGCATTAACAATATCTTGGTCTCCTCTTTGCAAAGCTTGACACAATTTATCGGTTTGCCCAAATATTTCCAACATCAAATGAATCATGAAAACAAACTCAAATGACTCAAAAGAAGACATAATAGCAATAGCTTTCACACGATCCTCCTTATAAATCTTATTTTCTCCAAATTTCACAAGAAGATTGTAGAATACAATGAAGTGACGTTGTTGATGGTTTTATAGTGTGAACCCCAACGAGTATCACTGGGCCTTCCCAAACCAAGCTCTTGGTTTAACACTTGCCCACTTTCAATTTCACCCATTTCTATTGCTTCTAGCACTTCTTGAGTTTGTATCTCTCGGATCATTTCCCTTCGCTTACAAGAAACTCCAATAACATTCAACAACATACTAAGTTAAAATTACTTAAAATTAAACAACTTTCTTGGCAATTGACAATTTGACATCACTAAATTATACTCTAAATCTCTAATTTCAATTCATCCAAGCATGAAGCATTCCAATAATTTCAAATCAATTTATCCAAGCATGAAGCATTCCAATAATATCAATTCAATTCATCCAAGCATGAAGCATTCCAATAATTTCAATTCAATTCAATTCATCCAAGCATGAAACATTTGCAATAATTTCAATTCAATTCATCCAAGCATTCCAATAATTTAATTTGTAAATACTAAATAACCATCTATCCAAGCATTACTTGCTTACTAAATGAATTGGTAAATGAAATGAAAGTTTAAGCAAAGAAATTAGTCAATTACCTAAACAAATTCGAGTAGAGACTAGAGAAGACAGAAGATGAGAGATGAGAAATGCGTATGCGTCCGTGCGATTATGCCTCAGCCGGCGGACGGCGGTCGTCGACTCGTCGGAGTGCGAGAGGAGCCTGGTCGTGGACTCGTGGTGGCGCCGCGTCGTGCCTTACTGCATTTGCCGAGTTTTGGCTGAACTGAACTTATTTTTGCTGAACTGAACTTATTTTTGCTGAACTGAACTTATTTTTACTTATTTTTGCTGAAAATAAGTCCAAAAGAACAGGGCCTCAGTAAAAGTTATCTGCAAGTTATTATGTTATTATTTATTCCTGCCTACTATTTATTAGTATCATGTTAGGATTGTTTACTTGTTTAGTATGTAGTACTCAGCTTTGCTGATTACGTGCTTTTGTTGTGCATGTTGATCATGGCTTTGCCTTATTGATCCTGTGATGACCCATTTTGGTGAGCAGTTTCTAGGGATCAATAGTGCGTAGTCCATCTAACAGGTTCGAAGATGATGCATCATTGGGATCGGGATTTTGGAGAGCTTGTGTAGTTTATATTATGTACTTTTGAGTTATACATTTTATAGTTGGTTTAATTTGGTTTTAAGGTTGACTTTGGTTGTTGGTTGGTTTTGGAGTTGACTTTATTGTTGACTAAGTTTTATTTATAAAGTTTATTATTATTGTTTTCCGCTGCAAAATTATGAATAAGCTGATACGTTTTCACACGAGCGATAATATTTTGATACTTCAATTCTCTACGTATTACATTAAAAAGGTATTTTAGAAAAGAGAGAATTGTCGGGGTGTTACAGTAGCTGATAAGGACATACCTAAGACTGCGTTTAGGACTCGTTATGGTCATTATGAGTTTACTGTAATGTCGTTTGGGTTAACCAATGCACCTGCCATATTTATGGACTTGATGAATAGGATTTTCCATGAGTTCTTAGATAAGTTCGTTGTGGTATTCATTGATGATATCCTGATTTATTCAAAGAGTGAAAAAGAGCATGATGAACACTTGAGGATTATATTGGAGACACTTAGGAAGAATCAATTATATGCCAAGTCCTCTAAGTGTGAGTTTCGTTTGGAGAAAGTAGCATTTTTGGGTCAGTATTTGTCTAAGGAAGGAGTCTCTGTAGATCCTGCTAAGATTCAAGTTGTTAGTGAGTGACCTGCTCCAAGGAATGTGTCAGATATCAAAAGTTTTTGGGTTTAGCTGGCTATTATGGGAGATTTGTGAGAAATTTCTCGAAGATATATAGCGAGACCAATGACCAATTTGATGAAGAAGGAGTCAAAGTTTGAGTGGAGTGAAAAGTGTGAGGAAGCTTTTCAGATTTTAAAAGAGCATTTGACCTCCGCACCTGTTTTGACCCTGCCTGATGGACATGAGGGATTTGAGGTGTATAGTGATGCTCCAAAGAATGGTTTGGGATGTGTGCTGCAGTAGAATAGGAAGGTGATCGCGTATGCGTCGCGTCAGTTGAAACCTTATGAGGCTAATTATCCTACCCATGATTTAGACTTAGCTGCTATTGTGTTTGCTTTGAAAATTTGGAGACATTACCTTTATGGGGCAACCTGTAAGATCCAACTTACCATAAGAGCTTGAAGTACATTTTCACCCAGAAAGACCTCAATAAGAGGCAAAGAAGATGGTTAGAGTTGATTAAGGATTATGATTTAGCCATCTAGTATCATGAAGGGAAGGCGAAAGTAGTTGCAGATGCTTTGAGTAGAAAGTCGAGCCATAGCATGAGTGCCTTGGTAGTTCCCGAGGAATTGTGTCGATATATGCAAAGGCTTAGCCTAGAAATCTTAAATCCCGGGGAGATCGAGGCAAGATTGAGTGCTTTATCATTGGGATTGTCAGTTTTCGATGAGATCAAAGAGGGTCAAGTTGGAGACGAGCACCTAGATAAGATCAAAGAGAAGATGAAGCAATAAGGTAAGGAAGTCGATTTTAAGATCCATGATGATTGAAGTTTGAGGTTCAAGGGAAGGTGGTGTGTACCACAAAAATGTGATGAGCTTACGAGACGTCTTATGGATGAGGGGCATAATACTCCATATTTTGTGCACCCTAGGGGTGACAAATTGTATAAGGATCTTAAGGAGATTTATTGATGGCCGAATATGAAGTGTGAGGTCGCCGAATTCGTGTCTAAATGTCTAACCTGTCAGAAAATCAAGATAGATCATAACAGACCTATGGGGAAGGTTCAATCCTTAGAGGTTCCTGGATGGAAGTGGGATTCAATTTTAATGGATTTTGTGACTGCTTTGCCTAGGACGAGGAATGGCAATGATACTATTTGGGTTATTGTGGACCGTCTGATGAAGTCAGCCGTGTTCATTCCAATTAAAGAGACATGGAAGAAGAAGCAACTTGCAAAGACATATATTAAGAATGTAGTGAGATTACATGGGATTCCAACCGATATTATTTCAGATCGTGATTCAAGATTCCTCTCGAAGTTTTGGCAAAAGGTCCAGTTGAATCTTGGGACAACACTGAAAATGAATACTGCCTTTCACCTTGCGACCGATGGTCAGACTGAGAGGACTAACCAAATGATGGAGGATATGTTGAGAGCATGTGCTATTGACTTTTAGGGTAGTTGGGAAGACCAATTAGATTTGATTGAGTTTTCATACAACAATAGTTATCATGCGAGTATTAAGATGACACCTTTTGAGGCATTGTATGGAAGGAAGTGTAGAAGTCCCATTTGCTGGAATGATTTTAGTGAGAATATAGTATTAGGGATAGAATTCATTAAGGAGACCGTCAAGAATGTGAAGTTGATTCAGGCTAGAATTCAAGCTGCTCAAGAAAGGCAAAAGAGTTATGCCTATTTGAAGCGAAGAGAAGATGAGTTCGAAGTAGGTGATAAAGTGTTTCTGAAAGTATCACCAACTAAGGGCGTGCTGAAAAGGGCAAATTAAGTGCCAAATATGTAGGTCCATATGAGATTCTGCAAAGAATTGGGAAGGTAGCTTATAGGCTGGCTTTGCCAATGGAGTTCGAGAAGATGCATGATGTGTTTCATATTTCCCAACTCAAGCGTTATATCCCTGATGACTATCATGTCTTGGAGCCTGAGAGGATCAAGATTGATAGTAGCCTCACATATGAGGAAAGACCTGTGAAAATTCTTGATAAGAAGGTGCGTAGTACATGCAATAAGGATGTCAATATCGTGAAAGTGCTTTGGTTGAACCATGAGTCTGAAGAGGCAACGTGGGAAGCCGAAGCTAAAATGAAGAAGAAGTATCTAGAATGATTCCCTGAGGTGAGTTACGAGGGCTTAACTCATTTTCTTTAAGGGGGGTAGAATGCGATAGAATTTCACACTTTTTACCTACTTTTATAGTATTTTGTGCATTTTTATGCTTATTTTGGCGATTTGCACAAGTTGGTGCAAAATAAATAGATTCTCCGCATGGAAAATGTGTTCATTAGTAACACAAGTGATTCTTAAGTTGGCAAAAGAGTGCACATGAGTGGCACAAGTATTTCTCCAATGGGAGCTGAGTGAAAAACTTTTGAAAATGTGTGAGTTTTCGTGTCAAGTTTCGGGACGAAACTTCTTTTAAGAGGGGTAGACGGTAATCCCCTGTAAATTTATGAATTTTATAAATATATTTTTATGTATAGTTATTTATATGTAAATATATTTTAGTATTTAAATGATTTATTTCTTCAAAGGTTGACTATTCCAAGTCAAAGGAATTATTTTAATGATTTAAAGAAGTCAAATGTTTTATTAAGTCATGCTTTGAAAAATATTTGAAATGTTTGAAACGCTTTTTGGATTTGGAAAAGAACTCTTAAATGGGTTTGAGGAACCCAAACACTCTTAGGCTTGGAAAATGATTTCTAGTTTCAGCCCAATTACCTTTTCCTAAGCCCACAAGGGGAATCTATGTAAACCCCATAAACCCCAAATTTTTCCCACACAATTATTTTCTCTCTCCTCCTTCCTCCCACATTTTCAGCTTTCTCTCTCTCCTTTCTCTTTCTTTTCTTTTGCTTTTGCTCAGTTTTCTTCCTCCATGTTGGACGCCGCCGACCGAGGCTGCACCCCCTTTGTTTCCGGCGTCTTCCCTCTTCCTTGTTCCTTTGCTTTGGTTTGATTACTTTCCTTCCTCCTCAAGTTTATTCAAAGTTTATATTTTTAAGTTTTGTTTTAATTTGTTTATGTTTAAAAGTTATAAGTTTGATGATTTAGTATTGAATTTAAGTTTATATAATGTATGTATCGAAGAAATAAAATTTAGATTTGCATATTGGGTTTAAATTAGATTTTTCATTATCAAAGCATGAATTTTTTAGGTTTTGAAAGTTGGAAATCATAGTAGTTCATTATAAGTTATGAAAATTACTATCTTTATGATTTTAAGTATGTTTGAATATGTTTTGAGGAAGTTTTAACTTATGTTATATTGCTGGAAATTTAAAGGGAGTATTATTATGGAGTTTTATGATGGATTTTAACCACTAATGTAGTAAGTATTATGCTAGGAGGTTTAATAATCAAGTTTTATTATGGGAAAGGTTTTAAACATGTTTACGAAGGATTTAAAGTATTTTATAATTGTTGTAAATTCATAAAGGATTGATTGTGAATTTATATTGGTTGTTTTAGGCGGATAATTCTCTCTAAGCGACTTTTAAGACTGTGAAAGTAGCCTCTCAATTTGTCTACACAAGGTACGTACATACCTATGTGTTGATTGGATTAGTATCATGATTTAAAGGATGAGAATTATATAGTATCATGTATAGGAACTATTTTGAGTTCATATATGATTTCTATTATGTTGAATTTGCATATTTTATGTCGTTGTGTGAAACATGTTGATTATGAGATTTATATTATGTTTGTATGGAAGATTGATGCAATCATATGGTTGGGAACTTTATTGTATTAATTCACATGGGGGAATTAATATATATATATATATATATATATATATATATATATATATATATATATATATATATTGGTTAGGATCAGAATTGATCATGTTGTTTCCTTTTGAGTATTTCACTGCTTTATAAGGACCGAGGGCCTTATTTGGTAAGTTGATATTTTATACCTATGAAAGGTAGATTGGTTGTTGGCTAGGTTCAACAAATAAGAAAGTTTGGATTAAAGTTAGAAATAATCTTGGATTGTTAAGTTGTGTGATCACTTATCTAATCCTAAGATTAAAAAAAGGAAGTTTATGATTGTTGAATTATTATAATGTTTGTTTTACTTGTGAGTCATAACAAGTAATACCTGGTAAATCATGTAAAGTGAAATTGGATAGCAATAGCTTTAGACTGGTGCACGTCTGAAGTGTTGGACAATTAGGAGTTGGAGTACATGGTGGTAGCCCATGGCTTTTCCTGGGACTGGATTGATCACCGTGTCCAATTTTTATTTAAAAGGTTCCTCGATATTGTAGGTCATGGGAATACGGAGTCGCGCCCGTATTTCGTCTTCCAAATGGAAGACTGGTTTTAGTTAGACAACTCGGTTCATTGAGTATTCCATTCAATGTAATAAAAATGTTATTGTGAAGCTTAGTTCAGTAAAAGTGATCTGCAAGTTATTATATTATTATTTATTCCTGTTTACTACTTATTAGTATCATGCTAGGATTGTTTATTTATTTAGTATGTAGTACTCATCTTTGCTGATTATGTGCTTTTGTTGTGTATGTTGATCATAGCTATGCCTTACTGATCCTGTGATGACCCATTTTGATGAGCAGTCTCTAGGGATCAATAATGCATTGTCCATCCACGGGTTTGAAGATGATGCATCATTGGGTTCGGGATTGGAGAGCTTGTTAGACTATTTATCATACTTTAAGTTTAATTTATGCTTTTCGTAGTTGGTTTGGTTTTAAGTTGACTTTGTTGGTTGGTTTTGGAGTTGACTTTGTAGTTGACTAAGTTTTTATTTATAGAGTTATCTATTATGTTTTCCGCTGTAAAATTCTGAATAAGCAGATACGTTTTCACACGGGCGATAATACTTTGATAATTCTTTGTGTTTTATATTAAAAAGGTATTTTAGAAAATAGAGAATTGTCGGGGTGTTACATTCAACCCTATACATGTCCTATATTGGGTAATTTAGGTATTTTTGGCGTGTTTACAACGAGCTCATCAGTTACAGAAATCATTCACAATGTTTTTTAAATTTCTAGAGGCCGTAGTAGTTGATTTACAGACAAGAAGGTTGTCTTCAGCGAAAAGTAGACAAGGAATATTTGCGGTTCTTGGATGAAGTTTAAAGCCAATCCCTGAATCCCTAACACAACTTTGTAGGGATAATTTTCGAATAAAGACTTCCATGTAGAGGATAAATAGATAAGGTGATAGAGGATCACCCTGTCTAAGACCCCGTGAAGGGCGGGACCATGGAGAAGATTGACCATTAACTTTAATAGAATAGGAAACATTAGTTACGCATTCTTTAATCCATAGAATCCAAGTTGCAGGAAAACCAAAAGCCTCAAGAGCTTGCCATAGGAAGTCCCACTTTATTCGATCATAGGCTTTTTCCATATCAAGTTTTAAAGCACACCAGCATGTTTTATTTTGCGATTTTTGGAAGGTATTAAGAATTTCTTGAGCAATCAAAAGATTGTCATGGATAGAGCTATCTTCAGTGAAAGCGTTTTGAAGAAGACAAATTTCATGTTGGAGAATAGGTCTGAGACGATTAACTAATTAATGTTTAGAGATAGCTTTATAAATAGTATTTATTAAACTAATTGGTCAGAAGTGATCAGGGGTTTCTAGAGCCTCCTTTTTAGGAATGAGAGTTATTAGAGTGTGATTCAAGGAAGGAGGCAATTTTCCATGGAAGAAAAGCTTTGTATAGCCGTAATTACTTCTTTCTCAATAATCGGCCAATAAATTTGATAGAATTTGGCCCCAAAACCATCCGAACCCTGGGCTTTAAGAGGATTTATATTAAATATAGCCTCCTTAATTTCGTCCAAGGTATCAAGGGCAAGTAAATGATTACGATCTTCATCAGAAATTATTAAGTGCAAAAGCTTAGATCGAGATCCCTAACTATTGAATGGGAACTCCGGAATCTATCACGAAAAGAAGCCGATAATGATTCAGTAAGTTCCTGATGAGAGTCGACCCATGGACCAAAATCATTTTTAAGTCTGAAAATAGTCATATGAGCCATATTTTTTTTCATTTTATTATGAAAGAAACGTGAATTACAATCTCCTTGTGTAAGGCAAGTTTTTCTCCGAGTTTTTTGATTAAACAAGATAAGTTTCTCTCTTTGAGTAATCAGACGATTGTTATGCTTAATTAGAATGTCATTGAAAGGCTGTTGCCAAAGTTTTAGCTGTAATTCCTTGATTTTATCATCATTAGCACTTAGCCTACTTCTTGTATGTTTATATCTAGTCTTAGCCCAAGACTTAAGATCCGTTTTTATTCGCATAAGCTTTTGTTGAATGCGGAAAAAGCGTGATCCTGTAATGGGGGTACTCCAATTTTTCTTAACGATGTTATGAACATGGTTGTCAAGCGTCCAATAATTTTGAAATCTGAACGGATCGGAAATTACTTCTTTCTCAATAATCGGCCAATAAATTTGATAGAATTTGGCCCCAAAACCATCCGAACCCTGGGCTTTAAGAGGATTTATATTAAATATAGCCTCCTTAATTTCATCCAAGGTAACAAGGGCAAGTAAATGATTACGATCTTCATCAAAAATTATTAAGTGCAAAAGCTTAGATCGAGATCCCTAACTGTTGATTGGGAACTCCGGAATCTATCACGAAAAGAAGCCGATAATGATTCAGTAAGTTCCTGATGAGAGTCGACCCATTGACCAAAATCATTTTTAAGTCAAAAATAGTCATATGAGCCATATTTTTTTTCATTTTATTATGAAAGAAACGTGAATTACAATCTCCGTGTGTAAGGCAAGTTTTTCTCCGAGTTTTTTGATTAAACAAGAGAAGTTTCTCTCTTTGAGTAATCAGACGATTGCTATGCTTAATTAGAATGTCATTGAAAGGCTGTTGCTAAAGTTTTAGCTGTAATTCCTTGATTTTTATCATCATTAGCACTTGGCCTACTTCTTGTATGTTTATATCTGGTCTTAGCTCAAGACTTAAGATCCGTTTTTATTCGCATAAGCTTTTGTTGAATGCGGAAAAAGTGTGATCCTGTAATGGGGGTACTCCAATTTTTCTTAACGATGTTATGAACATGGTTGTCAAGCGTCCAATAATTTTGAAATCTGAACGGATCGGAGGCGGTCTATTGTACTCACCAATATTGGTAGTGAAGACAATAGGAGCATGATCCGAAACAGTGAAGTTGCCATAGAAAATGGTACTATTATTAAAATTGTCGTAGAAAGTGAAGTGACTGATGGCCCTATCAAGCCGTTCATAGATTAGACTATTATTGTCAATACCCCTCCATGAAAATGCTTTTTGAAGGCATGGTATAAGTAGCAGAGTGATTAGCCATTAAAGCAGATAAGCGTTGAAGTTGTGATCTTTTTAAAGGTAAACCTCCCAGTTTGTCTTACGAAAGGAGCATTTCATTAAAATCCTTATAAGTAACCATAGACAGGGAAGGTGAGAGATGTAATGACTCAAATTAGCCCATAAGTCATCTTTTTCTGTATTTTTGTCGGGCAATAAGCACCCATTATAGAGTACAATTTGTTGTTTGGTTTATAAGATATATAAATGCACGTAACGATCGTGAATAGTTTGATTTTGAATAGCAATATTATCATTATTCCAACACACCCAAATCCCTCCTATATGATTGATTGGGTCAATAACTAATTTGTTGTGAAAGTGAAGAGCTTTTAAAACTAGATGACTATTTAGAGAATTAGTTAACATTTCTAAGATGAAGAAAATGTCGGGTTAATATTTGTTCTTAAGATAAATTAACTCGCTTAGAGCTTGGATTTTTTTTACCCCCTTGGATATTCCAACACAGTATTCTCATAATCAAACTATGATTAAGTTAGACTTAGGCATTTTAATTTGATCATTACAATATGTGCTACCGTGGAAGATATAAGTCCAAAGATTATAAGAACCTTCCTCCAGTTGTTTTTTTACTAGGTTTCTGTAGCAAGAGCAAGAGTCATTAACGGAATAACGGGTGTGAAAACACCCCAATACATTTGCGATCGATGGAGCACTCGAGTCCATAGGGTTTTGGAAACCCGATCCATATAATAGTTCACAAATGAGATAAAATAAAAGTTCCAGTAATTAAATAAAGGCGAGTGAAATAAATAGCCAATGAACCACAATGCATGGATAGAATATGTGATTAGTTTCCAGGCTGGGGCGACCCACAGGTCGTTGTGGCCGAATATGAGGAGTCCTCAGGCGCAATGAGGGCGTTACTTTCCTCAAGTGGGAGTGTGTGTAATACCCCTCATGATTGCTTTAAAGGGATTTATTAGGCTACTCATTCCAACAAGATTCATCTTTCTTTTAGAGAGCTCATTTCCTAAGTTACTCCACAGTTAAGCGTGCTTGGCTTGGAGTAGTTCAGGGATGGGTGACCTCCTAGGAAGTTTCTCAGGGCGCGTATGAGTGAGGAGAAAATGCGCCGAAAGAATTTGTGTTGGTTATTGAGGACAATTGTTGGCCCTGGATGCACATTGGTGACAATATACTCGACTCCGTATGGGTCGGGTGTTACAGGATGTGGGAGCTTCAACAACTACCGCAGCGAAGGGACTCACCTGCCATATCTCACAAACATGAATGCACTCAAACAAGGTGTGTGTTATTGTTTCGCTCGGGGTTTCACAAAGCTGACACACACTTGATTCACCAACATGACGAGCATGGAGACGTCGTCAACACTTAGGCTTCATTCACAAGCCCTCCAAATGAACTGTTGAAGTTTTGGAGGACCCTCAATATTCCACACTTCCTTCCATAGCTCCGTGGAGGTGCCAAGCACGAATATGCCCGAGCCTACCAAGCCAATCACACGATTTGACAATAAATAATCCACTGCTTATTGGCCACCAAAACCTTTGATCACAAGGCCAATACCGCGAGAGCGGTATACTGAGCACCTTTTCCCATTCATCTTCAACAAAAGTTTGTTTTACAAGCTCAACATTCCAGCCCCCACTATTATAGTCTATCAAATAACACACGTGCATCTCTAAGTCACTATCATCTTTTGGAGTAAAGACCCAAGTGTGATCCTTCCCCCATCAACCACACATCCTCCGAGAACCTTATGCTCACGCCCGACCCCACACACCACTTCAACCCTTCAAGCAACAGAGACTTAGAGCCCCACACACTCCGCCATGTGAAACTTGGAATGTAACCTCGACGCGCATCGCAGCAGCGCACTAAGGAGGGAGGCATCCTTATTACACAATCGCCAAGCTTGATTCGCCAATAAAGCTTGGTTAAAGCACTTCAAATCACGAAAACCAACCCCTCCTAGTGCCTTTGGAAGGCACAAAGAACTCCAGCTATGCCAATGCATTTTTCTCTCCTCATCCTTAACTCCCCACCAAAATCTCGCAAGTGATGAATGAATTTCATCAAGAAAGCCACAAGGCAAGCAAAAAACACTCATCATATAAGAAGGACTGGCCTATGCCATGACTTTATAAGAATCTCCTTTCCCGGCTTCGATAATAACTTCTCTTTCCACCCTTGAGGAGGTTAGTTAGTGATAAGAGGAAGGAGAAGAAAAAAAGGTGGATGTATTCCACACGTGTGAGTTTTGCTAACACCATAAATTATGGTGTAACATGGTACACCCAAGACGGACTCATCATCCTAATACTTACACTAAAGCACTTTTGTCTACCTTTCATATTTTTAAACGATTAGTATGTCTAAATTGTCTCTAGTCATGTGGTTCATATATTCATATTGTTGCATAATAATAATTCCGTTATCTACTTTTTTAACTTTTCCATCACGATAATTTACCATTACGGTATTATTAAAGTTACAGAAATACATATTTATTAGTTTAACGCGCGC
This sequence comes from Beta lomatogona, assembly GCA_947646795.1. Taxonomy (NCBI): domain Eukaryota; kingdom Viridiplantae; phylum Streptophyta; class Magnoliopsida; order Caryophyllales; family Amaranthaceae; genus Beta; species Beta lomatogona. Next base: position 2,213,955 of record CANSNZ010000942.1, read on the forward strand.
GGTACAACAACTAGTTAGGCCTTGTTCTCTTTAGTTTATTTTTGCCTAAGTTTTTCAAACTCTCTCTAAACTTTTATATATACTAATATATTAAAAGGTGTTCCTAAGAAAGTTTGTGTGCCACGTGGCACTCTCCTCTAAGGCTCTAATGCAAATGCTTTTATTTTCAAATCAAACCCTCAATTTAAAAAATAATGTTGTGTAGTTACAAGGTATCTAACACGTGACCTTAGAAATGAAAAGTGAAAGGTTAACCATCAACATAACACCATTGTTTAGTATTTCATAATAAAATAACATAAGGTCTTATATTAATGCAAATTATCTTGTTGTCAAAAAAAAAAAAAAAGATTTGCACAAATAGTTAGATATCTAACTTTTTATGATTATAACAAGAGACTTATAGACATAAACTCTTACTCTTTTTCCTTGTAGAAAGTTAAGTTATTGCAAAAATCATGCAATTACTCATCATGTTATTATGTCAATTTTTCCTCACTCGACAAAAAGTTGAGAAAAGTAACAACCCGGAGAATCTCCCGGGATACTCACTAGTTATTTTGTTATAAAATATGCAAAAATAAAATAAATAGAACAAATATTTAATAATTAAATGCTACTAAATGAGCATTTAACCCAAAATTTGGCCTCACTTCACACACCCTAACCTAGCTCTAACTTGTATGTACAATTCCAACAACCCAACGTGAAAACCCTGACCCAGGGGAATGATGAATCGAGGGGCTTAATATTTAAACCCCTAATACAACACCTTCCGTTAATCTGGCCCCTCCCCAAACATCCTCACAAGTAACCACCATGGCTCTAAGGCGCCTCCTCTCTCGCTCTCGTGGCTTCCACCCCCATCACCATCATCTTCACCGTCTGGCCTCCTCTTCCGCCGTTGCTTCCCCCTCGCCTTCCACGCCTCCACCCACTGCAATGCTCTACGACCGCCTCGCCGAATCCGTAAAACAAAAACTCAATCGGCTCTCAAACCCCGACCCTAAATTCCTAAAACACAACTCCCCTCACCCGACCCTCGCCGACCACACCGCTATCCTCACCTCACCCGCCACCAAAATCACCACTCTCCCCAACGGCCTCCGCGTCGCCACCGAGTCACACCTTGCTGCACGCACCGCCACTGTTGGTGTTTGGATCGACGCCGGTTCTCGCTTCGAGAGTGCCGATACTAACGGCACTGCACATTTCTTAGAGCATATGATCTTTAAGGGTACTCACATAAGATCTGCTAGGCAGCTTGAGGAAGAGATTGAGAATATGGGCGGACATTTGAATGCTTATACTTCTAGAGAACAGACTACTTACTTTGCTAAGGTTATGGATAAAGATGTTTTTAAGGCGGTTGATATTTTGGCTGATATCTTGCAGAATTCTAAGTTTGATGAAACCAGGATTACTCGTGAGCGTGATGTTATCTTGCGTGAGATGGAGGAGGTTACATTTTATTAAACTTTTTCATTTTGCTTGGAGATTTACCTTTTTTGCGTATATCAGTGGCAACGGTCGTCAATAAATTGATGAATCAATTATTGTTGTTATAAAAGTTGTATTGTAGTTTATAAATGTTGAATATTTAAACCCTAATGTTGGACTTTGTACAGAAAATGTGGTAGATAAGCACCTATCTTACATATTTATTGACTGAATATTACATATGAATGTTGTATAGTGTTAAATTTATAAATGTTGTATTTAAATATTTTTAATTTATTAAAAGTCCCCTGATATGTTTTTGAATAATGCCTATCAGTTTGAGATTGGGCAAAGCTAGAAATGGTGGGGCTCTTGTATTTAGGGCGATAGTAAGTTAAAAATAGCGCGGGATTTAGTTGTTCACTTGATTAATATGGGTGTACGTAGATTGTAAAAGATTTTCTGTCTGATCGAAGTTGTTGCTTCTGCGTCAGGTTGAAGGGCAGACTGAGGAAGTGATCTTTGATCATTTGCATGCAACAGCTTTCCAGTATACACCACTGGGCAGAACCATTCTTGGACCCGCCGAGAATATCAAGACAATCACAAAATCTCATCTTCAGAACTATATAGCAACACACTATACGGCTCCAAGGATGGTATGCCGTATGCTCTTATTATGAATGCTGTTTGTAGGGCAATCCCTTGTTGCTGATACATGAATTTCAGGTTATTGCTGCTTCGGGGGCTGTTAAACATGAGGACCTTGTGGAGCAAGTAAAATTACATTTTACAAAGTTGTCAACTGATCCAACCACTGCTGCTCAATTAGTTGCAAAGGAACCAGCTACGTTTACGGGTTCTGAGGTGTGTCTATATCTATCTGTTCCTTACTTGTGTAGTTGTTCAAAGTATTTTATTTTGCTCTCTAACTTGGATTTTTGATCAGGTTAGAATGATTGATGATGATATTCCATTGGCCCAATTTGCTGTTGCCTTCAATGGAGCTTCATACACAGATCCAGATTCAGTTGCATTGATGGTTATGCAGTCGATGCTGGGTTCGTGGAACAAAAATGCTGGTGGTGGAAAGCATATGGGGTGAGTGACAGCGTCAACTCATCACTTTGTAGTTCATTTTAAGCCAAAGCTAAGGAGATCTTTAACTTGCAACTTCTCGACAGGTCTGAGCTTGCCCAAAGGGTTGGCATTAACGAAATCGCTGAAAGCATGATGGCATTCAACACCAACTACAAAGATACTGGCTTATTTGGTGTTTATGCTGTTGCTAAGGTCAGAGTCGCATCCTACAATTAGGCATACCTTATTAATCATTTGTGGTGCGCACATCATATGTCTTCCTGGTCCTCTTTACACTCAAATTGCTGTATGGTGGCTGAAAGAAGGTTTTGCCATTCAATTCCTTGTTTAGTTGGGAAACTAAGAATAGTTAATGTTTTCATTATATTTGGATAACCCTCTTAATCCTGACACTGCTTGTTACGTACTGATGCTCTCTTTTGCATCATGTAATTATAATCCCTTAGCTTCAAATGCTAAGGCACCTGCTCTCCTTTAGGTCAAAGTTTTAGTTAAATTGTTTTAAAATACATTGATAAAAAATGGCATTATCAATATTGCAGTAGTAATAATAGTTTCCAAAAAGCTCGACTTTTTAATATGTCGGTGTCACCTATTTATAGTGGAGGGATTTGTTGTGTTTGTGGGTGGAGCCAAGTCAGCTATGGGCTAACTCTTATTTTTCTCTATTTGAAATCAGTTACTTAAAAGAATGACTAATTCTAATTTAATTTTTATGTTGACTACTGTTATTTTCTTCTAATTTGTTTTACAGTATAGAGTTGTAGATCTCTTAACAGAATAATTTGGGCTTTACATACTGAACATATCTGTAGTTTTCTACTGGATATGTTAATTTTTAAATGCTAGTTCTCTCTGCTGAATTTGAGCATAAATAAATTGGTAATTATTCAGTTGTAGCCCCATGGACTGACCCGCTTGCTCTGCTGCAGCATGTAAAGATGAACTAAGCTCATAATTGAAAAATTTTCTAGTCAATATTGGCTCTAATGAGTCTCCCATATTCAGTTCTATGATGTATCGCATATTCCTAATAGGTTCGAATGTCTTGAGTCTTGACCTTCTACCCTCGTTTTTCATCTCTTAATGGTGGTCAAGGCAAATATGTGCTCGGGTCACATACTCAAGCTTTACTTTTATGGACTTCTGATGCATGTTATCTCTTGGTGAGGCTCTTTTTTCCTGAACGTTTTGGAATCTTACCGTATCTAGGTCCCATTGATAGTTGCTTTTTATCGAAAAAATTATGGATTCTTATATGATACGTCGATACCTCATCAGCTCTGTAGCTGCAAGAGAAGGCCTCAAGGCCTTGAGCATAGTACTGCCAAGTATGTAAAATCTTTGAATTAGTGGAATTTTTAAATCCCTTATTATTATTTCCCTTTATATATATTGGCTATGTTTGTCTGTGGTTGAGCATCAAAATTTAGATTGTACGTGCATTGTTTGGCTATGTAAATGATCATAAGGAGAGACCTCTGTGCTCTATTACCTTCCTCACTTTTAAAAGCATTACAATTTTGCAAATCGGTGTTTCCTGGCTTAATACTGTTTGTTGCATTGTTTTTTCCAGCCTGATTGCTTGGATGATTTGGCATGGGCAATTATGCAAGAAGTAAGCAAGCTGTCTTATCGGGTTTCAGAAGCTGACGTAACTCGTGCTTGTAACCAGGTATTCTCGTCTGTTGCAATGTTCTTCAGGGCTCCGTCTTTAGTGCAAACGTATTTTACGTGGGTGGAGATTGTGATGATCTCCGTTCACCTGATGACCTGAAGCAAGAAAAAATCAACCAAGCAGCTAACCCAACACAATATGATAACCAAGGAAGGTGAATAAGAGAAGCCAGAAGGAAAATTACAGAACATGCAACAGAAACAGATAGAGGAAGATGGTGTAATATTAGTATTGCAAGGAATTGAAAAATACAAAATTGTATGAGCTTTCGAGAGGCTCACTCTCTCCAAGCCAAGTTCCCACAATTTTCGATTACCTCTCTCAATTCCCTCTTCCCTTATTTATTGACACACCAGTGAGATTCCTTTTAACCAACTCTGACACACCCTCTACCCCCTAACTGCTTGTGGTACATTCCCCAAATTATCTTTCTTGTGGCGCCTCTTGTTAGTTATTAGTTGAGGTGTGTTATTCGTCAAAGATTGTGTTGTCCTATTATGTTTGGGCTGCATATTAGGGGTGTGTCTTCACCTTAAGAAATTAACTTTAATTCAAATACGTCCAATAAGTTTGTATAATTTTTCATCAAGTTCCAATAAGTTTTATAAGTTTCATCAAGTTCCAGTTTGAATGAAGTCGATGGGACCCCGGATGAAGAAGTTGTCATTGTGGTGCTTGAATCATGAGTCACATACGCCAGAATTAAGCTTAGTAGGTAGAACAAAGGTACAAATTCATGGAAAACCGTGGAGTTGCACAACATGTTGGTTTTTTTAGAGTTTTAGGTTTTGGTAAAGAGAAAAGATCAATAGAGAAGCTAGAGAAAAGTTGGGTAGTTATTTGAATTTATTTTTTGGACGAACAAAGAACTTACGATTCATAATTTTGGTGCAAATTGTTAATTAGGGATTGTAATTAATAATATAAATGTGTCTCAAAGAGTTATTCGAAGTGTAATGGCTCTAATAAAAATAGTGAGATAATAAGAGTTTTATAGGTGGAAGTTGGTGGGAGGTGTAGAATGTCTAGGAACTTTAATATTTGCAGTTGGTCTTACTAATTAACCTAATAGTTATATAAACCAAGTATTTTCCTTTATTGTAGAAGTCATGGGGATTGAGTTGTTTACCACATTTTCTCTCCCAAGCTCACCCTTTCCCCCCTTTGTCCTCTTTTCTATTGTTAAGCAAAGTATTGATGGCTTCATCATCTTCCATTGGTGATGACTTGCGGAAAGGTTTTTGTTGTCCTTTTTGATGGTACTAGAACCCTCGTGCTTCAGCCAAGGAAAAAATCAATGTGGAATGGCAAGATGAGCTCAAATATTTATTTGGTTCGAAAATATATGCTAATGTGCTGATGGTTAGTCACGATATTTGGCTAGTGATGCATGTTCAAGGGTGTTATATTAATGTAGATGTATGATTAGTTCAATGGATATCAAAAGGGGAGTTCCATGTGAAGTTACAATGTATTATGTTTTTGATTTTTGACCAATGAGCATATACATTAGAACTTTGATCTAAGCTTCTTTTTCTTTCTTCTAGATACTATTACTACCTTAGTATTTTTTTTGTTGTACGATATTGAATTTTTAAACTATACATAAAATCTACTTTGACCTTCTTTTGTTATTAGAAAAAAACAATCATGTGGGGTTTTGTTAGATTCGTTTTGGTATATATCTTCAACCTATCAACTTTTTATAATTTTACTTCAACACAATTAGAGATTTTAATGCTCAAATTTGTGTGTTGGCAAATGTGGCAATCCCTTTGGGAACAACTGAAAAATAAAACAGGTTGTATTTACATGTAGTCTTACTCCCTCCACTTTTTCTTTTGGACATTTTGCCATGTAGGGGTGTCTTTTTTTTTTAATTGGGACATTCGGTCCATTTTCCTTAAATGGTAGATTGGCCCACTATTTTGACGAGCAAAACAACACATTTATGTTGGCCAAGCTCTCTTTTTGTCTTACTTTACACTCTTTAGCTCTTACTTTTACTCTCCTCTCTACCTTTTTCACTTTTTCCTTGGTCCAAGTCTAAAATTAAATGTCGAATTGGAAAGAAACCGAGGGTGTATTTCTTGTTATAATTGCACCTCTTCTGAATTTCTCTTAATTATTCTGTCCACCCCCACTTGTTATTTTCTATACCCTCATATCGTGCTGAGTGTTATGAGTTTGGTCCCAAAAGCAGTTTGAGAGCCTATAATATCCGTTTTAAGTAAACTTGATATGTTTAAAACACTTTAACTTCTTTTCCCATTTTTACAGGTACTCTTACTCCTATCTTCCACTTTGTATTTTTCCAATAGTAGTTGGAAATATTCTAGGACAACTAAAACAGATTCTAGAAACAATTGATGTGTGTGCAAGACAGTGGTAGTGCATATGGTTATGATTTTGCATATATATCCTTTAACAGCTTTTGTCTCTTGATATTGCAGTTGAAGTCATCTCTGCTACTTCACATTGATGGAACAAGCCCAGTTGCTGAAGATATCGGTCGCCAGGTATATTTATCTCCCTTCACCCCATTATTTTACGGTTGCACATATTGAGCAAATATGATGTCCATATAACTCTTACTGGAGAACTCTGATGACTTGAATGTGTGATACATCAGGAATGATGTTATTCACTTTTGTTATGTCCTTAAAGCAAGGAGAGGATGTTGTTTGTTTTGACTGGTGCAAATATTTTCACTATGCACTCTTTGAATTATCTATTATGCTCGTTTGTAGTTGATGTAAAAGAAGTGGAAGCTTCTTTTGCTTGTTAAGTGAACGACTTGCAACTCGTGAGGTCTCAGTTTTGAGAGTAAGAGCCTTGTCTCCTGATATAGAACACGTAAACTCCACTCTTTAACTACCATGCTTGCTAAGGGATCCATCTCTTGAAGATTGCAACTCCAAGATGACACTAACACAATCCGTATTTTTGTTTAAACTAACCTGGATTTGAGTATAACATACAATCAAATGTTAATATTCAACCCACATCAAAATGTATGTTTGCATGCTTATTTATAGCATGAAAAATGGACAAAACTTAGGAAAATCATTGTACTTGGAGGTTAAATGAAGCCCAATAAATACCCTAATGTTCTAATCAATGGTAGTATAATACTCTTTTTGTGTTTTATTAATCTACCCATTTATTGTAGATCCAAAGACCAAGTGAAGTACAAGGGAGGAGCCACTCACAGGAGAGAAATGTGTGTTTATTATATTTTATGGGAAATAAAGGGTATGGAAGAGAGAGAGAGTGCGGATCAAAGATAAGGATAAAGTAGATGTGGATAGATTTTGTAAAAACGGATGAAAACGATAAGTGGGTATATCAATGAAAAACGAATGGAGTATATCCTAATAATCAACCCTTATAACATGAAACTTCTTTAAAGGCCCGAACATATCATAAAAACGTAAAGATAAGTCCAACATGTACAAACCCCCTACTTTAAGAGTAAAAGTAAGTAGATGAAAGGTATTAATCCACATCTCGTATGCATATGCATTTGGTGAAAGATGCAAAGGTTTACTTGTTGATAATAGTTAGGATAAATATGTTTTGTTGGTTGTCCTTATTTGCTTTTGTCGATTAGAGAGAACTTTGGACATTACTAGGTTACTACAAGGTTTCATTGAGTAATGTCCTAATTTCCACATGTTGGACAAACTTGGAGCTAAGAGTACTTTAAGGACCTAAACTTTCACAAAGTTTAGGGTTAAGGACCTCATATTTTAATGTTTAGGGTAAACACTTCAAAAAAATGGAAGTTATAACACCATTATTTTTTTCATCCATTGAGGTTAAAATGATAAACTAGCACAATAGAAGACAAAAAAATTATTTAGTAGTATATCTTTCTAGTGTTGTTGTAAGCAGTGGCGGAGTCAGAAGTTCCACGGACTGGGTTTAATTTAAGATCATGGTCTTGAAAAATAATAATCAACATAAAAACAAATTCAGTTTAGAAGTTTAGGTTTAACAAAAATACATTTTTTTTGTTACAATTTTTGTAAGAAAACATCTTTATACTTCCTCTGTTCTATAATAATTGCAACGTACCCTTTTAGCACATTTTTTAAGAAACCTATGTGAAGAGGAGAGAGATAGAGATAGATAAAAAGTAGGATCCATGTGATAAGAGAGAGATAGAGAGAAGATATTACCAAATAAGGAAATGTTAATTAATATGAAGCTTCCAAGTAAGGGAAACGTTGCAATTAAAAAAGAACGGAGGAAGTAATTTTTTTTTGGTGAGCAAACACCTTATGCGACACTTTCTTTAACATAATACTACCTTGTCATTATATTTTAGCCAGAAAGTCAACTTGAGGTCATTAACCTTTCCTTTTATTTCCTCCCTCTTTGCGCTTGGAAGTTAGAAATGTTTACTCAATTTCTTTTGGTTGGAATCTGGCACACAAAGGAAAAGAAGAAGGATCAATACTCTTTTTTTTTTATTAACTTTTTTTGATGATAACGTGTGTATTTTGTTTAAAAATGGGTGTCACATAAGGTGTTTCCTGATAAAAAAAAATATAAACTGTGTTTTTTAACAAAAACTGTAAGAAACAGGGTATTTTCTACCAAAATTTTCGAATATTATATATCCTATATGTGATATATGCATGGTAATTGGAGGATTATGAAGGGCTTTTTTCGATAGTCAGTAAAATTAGTTTCCTTCTTGTTAAAGAGTGGAAGTGTTGAACCATTTTTAGTATTCTACTCCAAATTAAGTGTGGTCAAATGGAAGAAAGGCATGAATTATCTTAACACCTACTTTTTTTAATAGGTTATGCATTAAATTAAGTGGGTTCAAATGCGCCACTGTTTGACAAGTACATACATCCCTGATTGCAAGCATGAGGTTTTTTTTTTCCAGAAAAGTGAAATATAACATTAAGCAATAATCCAAAGATCACTACAAGATCTTCTCTTAAAACAAAAACAAAGCTTCTCAAAGTTGCCCCTCGAAAAAAAAAAAAGAAGCTTCTCAAAGTTAAATATCTCAATTTATATACATATGTTTGGTTGAAATGAAGAATTTAAACTTGCTTCTTGCATATATCTTACTCTTAATGGTTTGGACTTGCTTTTATAGTTGCATATATTTGCCCAATTGTTGTGCTCATGTGAAATTATTCATTACCTAATTTTATTGATTTTGGTTGGAGTCATTTTAGGACTATGAAATATTAAATGCTGAATGATCCCTTTTTCTCCTTTTATACCTTTTTTCATATAATTTGTGGAACAAAGAGGAAGAAAGAGACATCTTTGGGTGATCCAAAAGCTAAAAATTATAAAAGCATATAAAAGACATATATTGGAGACATCTTATATTTTGAAGTCTATTGGTCGATATTTATTTTTATATTACCTTTGTTTTGGTGATTGCAACAATCATATAATTTTAATTGTTCTTTTTAATGTGTTAGTTTACCATTTTAATCTCAACGGATGTAATGGTTAACGGTATTATTAGAGCATCTCCATTGGTGAGGTTCCCCTTAATTTCTCTCTCCTCACCTCATTAGTCCACATCACTTTCCATTAACTTTATCACCTACCCTTCTCATTTCACAATTTCATACCTATATTTATTAACCTCCCCATTTACCTTCCCTCTCCTGCTTTTCCATACCCCACTACCTTTTCTCTCTCTTACTTTCCAACTTCCATCCGTATTTATTGGAAGCATCCATATTTATCGGAAAATAGTTAGGTTCCATATTTAATGGGAAGCCTCCATCATTGGTGGGAAGATTCCTATCTCATTTTTTCTCAAATGAGAAACCTATTTTCCCACTAATGTTGGTGCTCTCAGCTTCATCTGTTTGAGGTCCTTCACCCTAAACATTAAAAAATGAGGTCCTTAACCCCAACACTTTGTTTGGATAGCTTTATTGGAGGGAAAGGAAGGGGAGGGATAGAGGAGGAAAGGGAGGGGAAAGAAAGGGATGGGGAAGATGTAGTTCCATTTTCCCTTCAAATCTCTTCAATATGGGAGGGATGAGGTTTATAAAAGAGGTAATGCTAGCCTAATGACATTCCTTGTGTCTTTGAAGAATATTGAAGATGATAGAATGCTTGATCGATGTAATATTACTGGGTGTAAATAGTTCTAGAAGTTGTTGGTATGCTTCAGGTTACATTGCTGTAAGTTGAATTATGATATGTGGGAGAAAGTTTAGAATTTTGTTGCTATTGCAGTGCCCTTATGGATGTGGATTGCCTAGGGTGCAGCCTTGATGTGTGTTTCTTGATGAAATAATCACTACTTTAGGCTTTTTTAGGGTTGTAGTTTAGCTTTCTTAAACAATCTTGGATGAATAATGAATTTTAATGTTTCTTTAAGTTGAACTAAATATTGAATCTTTAAGGTTAATTAGTGAGAAAGTCGAATACTTTACTTTGGTGGTTAAACAACTAAGGTAGACGAGTAGGGGTGTTAACGAGCCGAACCAAGACCAAACTTAACTAGGCTCGGCTCGGCTCGAAAACATGTTAAATGGGGCTCGGCTCGTGCTCGAAGCTCGTCGAGCTTCATATATTCTGTTCGGGCTCGAGTCCAAAACCTTCAATTGGGCTCGAGCTCGTTAGGCTCGAAAAGCTCGATGTTCGAGTTCAACTAAAGCAAGTCCAAGGTCATATTTTGAGGCCCAAACTTTTAATTTTTCAGAGGCCCAATAACCAAACACTTGTTAATTGTATGTCCCAAACAAATAATAAGCCAGCTATAGAGAAACTCTAACTTGAAGGTTTCTTTATTGAGCATTTTACACACCCTCCTTAAATCTACCGATGTGGGACAATTTTCATTTCACCTGCTGTTTTGCTTCTAACAAAGAAACACTTGGGTTTGCTTTTAGCTAAAAGTTTTACCCACGTGATTGAGATGCAAATTTTTTTGCATAGTGATGGAGATGGAATTGTATGACTCCATCAGTTATTCATGTTCAAGAAGTTATATATCTCCCATAATATTTTTTGTTATTGCCTTTGTTAAATTTTTTTAAAGGTTTGTTTTACTTTTTTTAGGTGTTTTCTAGTTTATGAAAATATGTAAACTTTGGCTTTCTAGTGTTCTTAGAGCCAAAGACTGCCATTTTTTTTTCCCATTGTTATAATTTTATACTATATTAAACATTAATGAAATATTTTTGGTAATTTAAAAATTATCGAGCCTGTTCGTGAGCTTTCGAGCCGAAGTTCAGGCTCAGCTCGTTAGAGTCTCGAGCCGATTTCGGACTCGAATCGAGCCCTTTCGAGCCGAGCTTTGATCAAACTTTGACCGAACCGAGCTCGAATAGTTTGCGAGCCACCCTGGCTCATAGACGAGTATCAATGAAAGATATGAAGAACTTTAACTAATTCAAGGTAAAGATCAACTAGGGTTTGTGCTTTCACAACTAAAACAATGCTTTCACAGCCAAAACAAATAATTCACTCTAGAATTACTTTAGCCAAAACTCAAAATTACCTTTATTAATTAATATGGCCGAAATATATAGTACATATTCCTAAACCAAGTAGAACTAGGAAACTCTAAAAGATAAACATAAATAACAACCTAACAAACTATAGATACCAAAGCACTCTACCACACGCCTAACCTAAGCAAACCACACGGCCAACATAAATAAAATATGCTAATCGCCCATTCAAAAACGACTTCCAGATAGCACAATTTCTCTAGTTTTAATTACAATTTATATTCCACATTTCTTATTAAGTTGGATTGTGTTTCATATACTTTTACTTAAGTAGTGTATTAGGATATGCTCGCTGAGACTTTTCTATATGCTTGTGCCCATTCAAAAAATTAAATCTTGTCAGATGGAGCCTTTGTGGACCTTTACAATTGTCCTCATTAGGAAGCTTGGAAAATGGAAAAAGTTCAAGATAGAAATGTTCAAGAACAAAAATTGGGGTGATGTCCAAAGATTTAGCTGAAAGTCTCCAAGGGAATGTGATATATGTTAAAATTAAAGTTTTAGCTTTTCTGCTCGGTATGGCAAAGAAATAGCAGAAGAAATGGTTAGGATGGCTGGCTCGCAATGGCAGAAAGCTGAAAACATCTATTCACTTTTCTGGCGTATCCAGGATTCCAACCCAATGGGTTCGGAGCTGGTAAAAAAAAAAACATTCATTCACTTAAAGTTCAATACATTAATTCAAATATCAAATTACAATAGCTAAATAGAATGTTAATTCATTACATTACATCAATAAAAAATTACATAAGCATCATACGAGTTTTCATACTATGAAAACATTTTAATACATCATCACTAACTTGAACAAAAAAATCCCTATCAAGAAATGTGACTAAGCTATCATTCAATAGTTGATCACCCATACTATTCTGCAACTTGTTCTTCACATAAGTCATCAAAAAGAAGACTCGTTCCACACTTGCCGTTGCCACCGGAAGAATTAATACTAGTCTTATGAGCAAGTAAACTAGTTTATAAGAATAATGCTTTTTTGTTTCAACAAGCATCATAGAAAGTTCATTAATATCCTTCACTCCTCCAAAGTCCAAACCTTGCAAAATATTCAAGTTCATGTCGAAGTGTTGTCATATCATTACATGGGAACTCTTTTGGATAAAACGCGGCAAGCCTAAGCAACTTTTGTGTATCAAATGCCTCAAATGAATTGATGGGATTTAAGCAAGACATACATATAAGCAACTCCATATTCTTCTCATCAAACCTATTGTTAAGCTCTTGAAGTTGCAAATCAATAACACTTAGAAACATTTCAACCCGAAAACGATGAAGATTTGGAACTTTGGCAAAGAAGCATTTTGATTTTCCAAGAGGAATGTACAAATCATTCATATCAACAACATCAATCTCATTTTTAGCACAAAAAGAAGTAACCATCTTCAAAAATCTTTCCCATCCATGGTCTCTTAAGTTTTGCAATCGATCCTTAGTCAAAGAGACAAATGACATGGCATTAACAATATCTTGGTCCCCTCTTTGCAAAGCTTGACATAATTTTTTTGTTTGTCCAAATATTTCTGACATCAAGTGTAACATGAAAACAAACTCAAATGACTAAATGTTGACATAATAGCAATAGCTTACACACGATCCTCTTTATTACCCTTACTTGTTCCAACCTTCACAAGAACCTTAATGATAGTGGAATACAATGAAGTGACATTGTTAATTGTTTTATAATGCGACCCCATCGAGTATTACCAGCCCTACCCAAACCAATCTCTTGGTTTAAATCTTGTCCACTCTCAATTTCACCTAAATCTAATGCCTCTAGAACTTCTTGAGCTTGTAACTCACGAATCATCTCCCTTCTTTTGCAAGAAACTCCAATAACATTCAATAAAATTCCAAGTTGCTCAAAAAGCCAAATACAATCATCATTATCTTTAACAACCGCAACAAGAGTCAATTGAAGTTGATGAGCAAAACAATGGACATAATAAGCAGAAGGATTTTCATTCATGATCAAAGTTTTAAGACCGTTTATCTCACCCCTCATATTACTAGCCCCGTCATAACCTTGACCACGAACTCCAGACAAACTCAATGAATGATCCATAAGCAAAGTTTCAATTACATTTTTTAATGTCAAAGCCATGGTATCCGTAACATACACAATTCCAAGAAATCTCACTTATTTTCCCTTTTTTGTTAACATTAACGCAAGCAAAGGGCCATTTGTTTTTTTTGAGACACATCACTAGATTCATCAGCTAGTATTCCAAAATAATCACCCCAATATCATCAATAAGAAGCCTAATAGTTTCTTTTGCACAAGAGTTAATAAGGTCCTTTTAGATCATAGGAGAAGTCATTTGATTGTTCCCCGGAGTATTACCTAAGACAACTTTGCTCACATCACTATTATTAGAAGTGCAAGAAAGTTCCCTTTGTTATTCGATATGTCACTTTCATCATGTCCACGACATGCTAACCCTTGACCCAAAAGAAACCTTAGACATTTCAATGAATATGTCAAGCGAGATTTATAAAGGATCTTAGCTTCTTTAGTATAAGAGCTAAATGACTCAATCACAGACGACTTTGGCTTAGTGAAAAAATCAAAATTTTGCTCTAGCTTTATTATGAGAACTATTTAGATCCCCAACATGCATTTCAAATCTTTCAGTTTTGTTCCAACCTCAAAATCCTCCATTAACAAAGCAATCATGTGTCCCCAAAGACTTAATTTTGTCTTTAAACAAGTAGCACAAAAAACAAAAAGCCGCATCTTTCTCAACACTATATTCAAGCCAATCATACTTATCAAACCAAACAACATTAAAGCGATGCATACCTTCTATCACTCTTTAAAGAAAGTCATGTAAGCGTGGAGCACGACGTTTTTTTGGCTATGTATCCTCTCCTCACGACATCTTGATCATTTGATGGGTATGCCAAGATCGGGATTCTTTTTTCGGGGTCATGTGGAAGAAGATCAACATCATAAGTGTGAGCATCGGCACTAGCATTTGAATTATTTTCTCTTTGTGGTGTACTTTGAGGTGGTGGTATGGATGTTGGGGACTCATTATCATGAATTTCACCTTCTTGTATTGGATTTAGAGGTTCTCTTGAACTAGGAGAAGAGCAAGCGGATGATTTTTGTGACTTGTTTCCCGCACTATCTTTCCAAAAGAATTCTAAACCTTTCATAGTCATAATACAATCTACACAAGCAAAAAAGTTCAACTCCATGAGTCTAGACCCTTCAAAGTTCAATCAAAGTAACTAACAAGTAACACTAACAAGTAACAACTCCACAATCCACATTCATTCATTCAACAATTCAATGCATATTCTCACATTCATTCATTCAACATTTAAATGATTAACAAAATTACAGAAGAACTACAATTACTACTAACTATTAAAAGAAATTCTAAACAAATTTAAACAATACATAATTATCACGAATATTCAATACATATTCTAATCTAAAAGAGTAAAAGACTAAAATCTGAAATTCATATTTAGAATTGAAGAAGACAAGAAATCAGTTACCTTTTGCTAATTGATGTGTCGCTGTGAGGCTGTCGTGCCGCGGTGGGTGTGACGGTGAGTAGTCGCCGGTAGTACTGCAGCGCGCCGTCGAGGACCGCAGCAGGGATCCGGATTCCGGCGGTCAGTTGGCAATGAAGTGGGTGTTCTTCGTTGCTTAGGGAGGGAGTTAGGGTTTTGGAGAAAAAAATGTCGACTTTGGACAGCAATTGGGCATTTGGGCTTTCAGTTTTATGTTTAGAATTAGATGAAAGAAAAGAGAAGGAAAAAAAAGGGTGTTTTGCTTTTACTGGGATTCGAACCTCAACCCGCGCGCGCACACGTAGAAGTTCATGGAGAGACAAAACCACTGTGACACCCGCTTCATTCATGTTTCACTTTGCACGCAAATTGTATATATCAAATAGCTAAAATATTTTTAATTTTTTTTTAAAAAAACTGGGCAATTATTTTCCAAAAATCATTGGGTTCAAGTGAACCCAGTGAATCCATAGTAAATCCACCCCTGGTTGAAGGAGATGTTGAATTATGTTAAAAAAAAATAGTTCCACTCTAGATGTGGACAAAAGTTTTGGATAGGGAGGGATTTGATTAGTATATTGATATGCTTGTCGTACCTTGATTTCTGCCCCTTTTCAAGTGAATTAGCTGTGTGGCCCTGTATAAATGCTTTCTTTGTGATGTTTTTGTCATCCTATGCTCCTGATGATAATATCCTTACCAGTTACAACCTCAGTTCTTGTGTGAAGTAGTTGCTGTGCTGATGTTTATCTTGCTATCTTGTTCCTGTAGTTGCTCACTTATGGCCGGAGGATTTCATTTGCCGAATTGTTTGCTAGAATTGATGCTGTAGATGCGAGCGTTGTGAAACGTGTTGCTAATCGCTTTATTTATGACCAGGTAAGAAATTCAGTCTTATGAGGTCAAAATATCATTTTTCGTACTTATTATGGTGGAATATTTTTTAAGTTTGTATTTTTTCTTGATTGCAGGATGTTGCTATTGCTGCCATGGGTCCTATCCAGAAGTTGCCCGATTACAACTGGTTCAGACGCAGGACCTACTTTAACCGTTATTAGGTTATCTTACCATTTCTTCTTGTTAACCCTCAAATGGTGAGGTTTCATATATAAGTTTGTTGCTTTTTCTTGCAACAAAGGTCTCAAAAGGTTGTTTGTATTGCCATTATCATTCAACTTTTTCAGTACAGTGCAATTTTGTAACGTTAATTTTAGGCAATAAATCATGTGCCACTCAGTGTCTCTTTTCGACCTATATTTTGTAGCATTAGTTTCTGTGGCAATTCTTATTGGAATAGTAAGATGCTAAATTTGGGTTGAGATTTCCTTGTACGCCTATTTTAAGCTGTATGAAATTCCTTCTATTTCTTGTCCTCAAAAAGAAGAAATTCCTTCTATTTCTTCTGCTCTTGAAAGAGACTGTCATTTGGAATGCTTCTCAAGAGCTTTTGGTTTTGGGTGAATTCGCTGGGATAATTCATGTGACAACTACAACGGGGAGAGGGTCTTTTGGGTTTACTTCACCATTAGCAACTGCCACCAACAAGATATATAAAAAGAGCTAGCAGTGAGACACAACAAACCATCTAGCAGGGACTCTTTAATCATTTCAACTATCTATATATATAGTGAAGTACGAAAGAGAGACGCATGGTTTATATTGGAATGGTCTAGATCCCCCCCCTTTTTTATTTTTTACTCCCTCCATCTTTTAAATGTTGCTACATTTTACCATTTAGATGTGTCTCTTATTTATTGCTACATTTACACAATATACTATAAATGGTAAAAAGGGCCCACAATATTACCTCCAACCCATTTAATTAAATCAAATTAAAACACAAACTCTCCCACCTAACCTCATTTACTCCCCAACCTCTCCCATTTAACCCTACCAACTGCCTATTAAAACTCCCTCCAAAACCCTAATTGCAACATCTTTTCATTTCTCTCTCTCTCCCTCTGACGGCTCTATTTTTCTCTGACTTTCACTTTCCTCTCTCTTGTTCTTCATCAAACCCTCAGATCTAGGGTTTCTTTGTTGAAATTTCACAAAACAAAATTCAGATTAATAATCTACGCTAAATTGCGAGTATTCTCATACCATTTTTATGATTTTTTGAGTTGGTTTGATTTTGGGTCCCCTGTTTTTGGGTGTTTTCCATGGATGAGTTAACACCAAACTCGAAGATTCGTCTGTTTTCTTTGCTTGACGAGTTTGATGCAGAGGCTAAAAAAGCTAGGGTTTCAAAAAAGAAACTCGAATTTGAGAATTGTTGTTGGAATTGCGGTGCTCCTTCAAGAAACCACCAGATCTAGGGTTTGGTGGTCCGAAAACGCTTGAAAAAAAGCGTAAACTTGAAGATCCCCCACCAGAAGGGTTCGATTCATTGAGATCCTATCTTTTCTAGTATAAAAGCCATCAACAGAAAGTTTTCGAGAGTCCCCTTGAATATTTTGCGGGAGATCGGTCCACTCCTTAACTTTTCCTCTGTTTATGATTTTTTCAGATTTATTTGACTGAACTACTTGTGGGATTGTGTTTGGAAGCATGAAATTCTGTGCGTTTTAGGTTGCATGTGTAGATTTATGATTTTAGTTAAAAAAAATTATGTTTTGTGCTATGATTAAAGTTGATTTCATGTTATTTATGTTCATTTAAGTTGATTTTGAATGATTTATGTTCATTTAAGTTGATTTTGAATGATTTATGTTAATTTAACTTGATTTACGTATATTTCGCTTGATTTATGTTAATTTAGGGTTGTTTTATCATGAATTACAGTTGATTTGTGTTCATGTTAGTCATTATAGGTTACTGTTAGGGTTGAATTAAGTTAATTTGGTGGATTTTACTTCATTTATCTTAATTTTACTTGAAATATGGTTGCGAGTAGTCATAATAGGTTACTTTGTTGATTTAGGGTAATTTAAGTTAATTTTGTTACAATTTCTTGATTTTGTGTTGAATTAAGTGAATTTGGTGGATTTTACTTCATTTTCCTTGATTTTACTTGAATTAACAGTATATGGTTGATTTTAGGTCATGTGTATGTTTCGGTTCTTCCTTGATTTTACTTGATATCTTCCTTGATTTTGTTAATTTGATTTGTGTGTGTTGATGCATGTTTAACATGTTTCAAGCTCTACTTGTCGACTGAACTGAGAATATTGTGCAACACAATTAAATCAATTCAGTCGGGAAGTAGAGGCTTGAATGATTTGTACTTGATTTAAGGCTATGTTTGGTTGGCTTTTTTTGGTTTTGTTTACAATTATGGCATTCATGTTTAGGGTTTTGTTGCTGTTAGGCCATGTTAGGCTATGTTTGGTTGGATTTGGTTGGTTTTAGTCTCTGTTTGTATGTGTTAGCCTTTGTTTGTGTGTGTGTGTTGGGTGTGAACCTTAATGATGATATGGGATGAAACATCCAAAATATGTTCCATGTTGCATTTATTCAGTGTTAGGTTGAATAGGATTGTAGTATGGATTTCTGATGAGGCATATTTAGGGTTAGATTTGGTGTCATAAAGGTTGTCCAATGTGATTTAATGAATTTAAAAAGCTTTTACATGAGAGGATTAGTGTTATCCTCAATGATGAATGATGTCTGCTGATTTATATCTTGGATGTAATACCCCGAACTTTAATCTCGTTTTATTAGCTACTAATTGTGTTTGTTTGCATAGTTTTTGAGTAAATGATTTTCAATTAAGGTATAGAAGTCAAAGTTTTGACATTTTGTCATTCCAAGCAAATAAGAATAGAAGAAAGAAAGATTAAAAAAATATAAAAAAAATAAAAAAATAAAAAAAAAAAAGAGAAAAGGAAGAATTAATCTCTTTCAACTCCTCCATCTCCATGGATTTTTAAACCATAATTATTTTTGTTGCACACCAAAATTTCTCCCAACCAAAAACTCTAAGTCAACATTTTCCCCAACCCCATTTATTTCTTTCTCTCTCCCGTGGAAAAATCCCAAAACCCCAAACCCCCAAGCTTTCTCTCTCCTCTTCCCCGATCTCTCTCTCCCCTCACTGCTTTGCCTGCGTTTCGCCGGCGCTAGTTTAGTTCGCCGGAGTTCTTTCATTCCCCGTTCGCATCTTCTCTCTCCTCTTCGTGGTGTTGTTGTTTCGTTGCTGCTGTTGTTGCGGTTGTGTTCTTTCTCTCGCCCTTCTTCTTTGTTGCTCGCGTGTTGTGTTGCCGTTGTTCTTGTTTTGCGCCACCTGAGGTGGCCGTCGGTTGTGGCTGGTGGTGGTGCTGCCACCGCGTCCCTTTGTTGGTACTACACCCCTTCTCTTCTTCATTTGATTTCAATGATTGATCCTTACAAAAAGTATGATGATGGTGTTGATTTTGAATTCTGAAATTTGGGTACTAAATATTGATGTTTTGATTTATTGTGTTATTATAAGTGTCACAAGCATGCTAATTTCTTTATGATATCACTTGAATTAATGGTAAGATTTGGTTAATATTAATCTTGGATGCATTTGGAGTTGGTTGATGAAATTGATTGAGTTAATGGAACTGATTTGGGTGGTTGTTGTTCTACGGTAATGGCGGTTTTGTTGTGTTGTTGCTGTTGGTTGGTGTTATTGTCATTGTTAAAGTTGTCATGGTTAAGGAAATTACTTTGGAAATTGGATTGAACTTGGATAAAGTTGATGTGTAATTGTTTCACTAATATGACTACAAGAAGCTAAACTAGTTATGACTTTGGATTTCAAATTAGTGTTGCCTAAAAGCTTGGTTAGATTAGAGATTGAAGAGATTTATTTATTTATTTGAAAATCTATTTCTTACTGGTTTGATTAAAGTATATGAGTTAAGTTTAGTTAGTTTAGTTTGATAATTTAGAATTATGATTATGAATTGAGATGGTAAAGAATACGAAATTTTATGAACTTGAAGGTTTCCGGAAGTGTTTTGATTAGCTATTTGTCAGCTTTACTATGTTTAGAATTATTATATGGTTATTGAGGAAGGTTACACTAAGAGTGAATCGAGTTTTAGAATATGAAAACCAAATGTAAGTTATAAGTGTCTTAGACATGAGTTATGAGTTCCAATAAGTGGAAGTTTTATGATGATAATATATTAATATAACTTTAAGTGGTTTCAAACTAAAGTAGAGTTCCGCTTATAAGAAAATATAGTGGTTTGAATAGAAATGAGCTCAATGAGGTTTAATTAACATTGAAGGGAATTTAAAGTATTCAATCACATAAGTCACCTAAGCGAACTATATACTAATTGTAACTCATTATAAAGAGGCTACGTATATGTCTTCAAGTGATGTTCATACCATGTTGGAATTGAGATAAAGTATTGACTCTCAGACAACTTGCTATAATATGACATTTAAAGTACATTCGTTAATTATATCAGGTTTCTTATTGTATTTTAATAGGATGGAAAGCTAAGAAAAATGTATTAAGGACTATTGTGAGAATTGTCTAGAGTCGAGTTATGTTTAACGACAATAGTCGATTTTGGGAATTATATCACTAATAAGCTTATTATATGGATGTAGTATGAAATAAGTATGCTTTCTGCTTCTTAGGTGATCGAAAAGTGTGAAAGATTACCTTTGTTCTTATGATGGACGAGTTATGAGATTTATACTATGATATATGTTTATGTATTCCGAGTATGCCAAAATATACCTTTTAATTCTGAAACCATCTGAAAGTAGGAATGACTCCTAAACGATATGAGATACGAAAATGCTGCTATGTTTCTGCTATGCTTTTGATAAGGTTCTGTTATGTATTCTTAAAAGTATTTAAAGTTATGAGTTATGTTATAAATTTCTGATCATGTAAAAGTATACGTTATGATTATTCTGAAACGATATAAAAGTATAGAAAGTAACAACTACTGCTAGTACCCGCAATTCCCTTCATATGTGTTTTATGAAAAGTATGATATGCAACAGAAATAATGATTACGAATATTGTGTTTCTGAATTGCGGGATTATTATCTATACATGTTTTGATTACGTACTCTGAGATTTATATGATTCTCTAAGATGATATATGATAATCACTGATCACTAAAGAGGATACTTGTTATGATATATTACTGAAAGACGGAAAGTTACTGAGTTACTGAAGTACACTGAACACTGAAAATGATACTGTTTATGAACACTGAAAATGATATTGTTATGGGATATTACTGAAATACTGTATGTTACTTGAATTACTGAGGTATACTGATCACTGTTCAGGTAAAAGAAACGTAACATGATAAATTACAGTGAAAGAACTGGTTGGCTGTACCTACTGACTGACTGAAGGTCGTGCACGTACCATACTGTTTACTGGGGCACTAGCCCGTTACTGTTTACTGGGGCACTGGCCCACTACTGTTTACTGGTGTAGGGTAATGCCCGGGGTCAAGGCCCTTGCACAGTGGTGCATACACATACTGGCCTGGGAGACGTCCCAACACTGACTGATGTACAGCAACCAGAGTAAAAACTGTTAAAATGAAATGATGGATTATTAATGCTATGAAGTATGATTATGATTGCGATTATGTTTTAAGATTTCACACATTATGTTATCGATGATTGGATTAGGAGTTATAAAATGTTTTATGAATATGATGTTTAGTGATGTTTATGAACGAATGCTATGAAATAATTAGGTTATTAAGATAGTACGATCATTAATAGTTAAGTAAATGAAAGATGATGATGTTACGACTCTGCTATGATATCTGTGAGAACTTATAAGTCATGAAAGATGATGAATAAAGTGAATGTTGTTATGTTATGGTGATGTGTTGAATGATGTGAATGTATTGATTACGTGAGAGTCGTAGACACCAAAGCATGTTTTAAGAATGTTTTATGGGTTAGTACTCAGCGTTGTGCTGATGTGTCTGTCAATGTTTTGTTTTGTCACTACTGTGGCCTGTCACTTGGTGGGTGGCAGTGTTACAATAGTTTCAGGTTGAAGTTCTGGAGCATCTTTGCCAAGATAGAAGCAGTTACGTGCTAAGAGCTCAGCTATGACTGTTTTACATTTCTTTTGAGGCGAGGACGTTCCACTTTGTATTAATTAATAATTAATGATTTAGTTTCATTTCTAGTTCTGGTTGAGCAATAGTGCTCCTGATTTCCTTTAGCTGCTGCTCCGCGAAAGCGTTGAGTTCTGGATTTGGTATATTTTATTGTAACAGGTTTTTCAAACATTTTCCCATTCTGGGTTGTCCAATTTACAAAGGAAACTCTGCCGAAATTTCTAAAAAATATTAATCTATTATTATAGTGTTTCTTTAAAGAGTGACAAATCAAAGTAATGCCCATGTAAGTTAATGTTAAATGTCGCCTTGTATTTTCCCCTAATGGAAAGTACGACGGTAACGCACCGACTAAGCTAAGTCTTCCGCTGCTAATCCTGATTAACTAGCTTAATAAGGATGTATGAAAGTCGGGGCGTTACATTGGACATTATGCAAATTGACACCATTAACCATATATTGCCACCAGAATTTTGTGCTCTCCTTTTCAATGTGACAGCTTGTTTGAATGCATGTGTTAAGTATAATGGATGAGTGGGGACTCCTTGAGAGGAATGTTATTCATGCCTAACATGTGGGTTTAATTATGTGAAACTGATGTTAGTTAATTTTTTGTTACACATGAGTAAGAAGAAGATGAAATCTGATTGAATATATTTTGCAATTATAATTGTGTGAATGTTTAATTTGATTTTCTCTTTTTTTTACTCATTTGTTTTGCAATTATACTTATGTTTTAAAAGTTCTACTTGTTCTATTCATGTGTCACTTTTAGGGTGCCTCTGTTTTCACTTGATTATGTTCTTCAAAGCATGTTCACTTGATATATGGTTATGTTTTTATGCATGTTTTACTTGTTCTATTCTGTTTTCACTTTATTTGATTTTACTTCTACAAATCATGTTCAACTCTCCTTTTTTATGTACTTACTCCCAATTTTTTCCCCCTTCATTAGCAATCTGATTTTCCCCCTTCATTGGCAATCTGATTTTCCACTTAATATTGGCTCTTAACAGTAGGCCCCCACCAATTCCGTGGTCTTTGTGAAAAAGTAAATGTAGCAACATTTTGTTGGTCACTTGTTTTTAGCCTCTGTTTTTATTTGAATTACTTCTACATATGATGTTCACTTCATATCATTGTCTAGATTATTTACTTATCATTATCTAGATGATTTACTTATTGAAAGCATGTTAACAAATCTGATATTCATTGTTAATGGCCAAAATGTTTTCATATTATAATGCAAAGTTAAATACAAAATGTTCATGTACATATACAAAATGTTTAACCAACCTATATGTGGTTTGTTTTAGTTACAAAAAATTTACTTGATCTTGCACTCTAATGCCCAAAAAATTGGCCTTCGACTGCCCATTGTTTGCTGATTGCATGTAATTCATATTATGCCCATACCATCATCTGAATCTGATTCCCCACCTGTGGCATAGTTTGGCTCTTGATGTTCTTCTTCAAAATGCCCTTCCTCTGCCCATTGTTTGCTTTATTGTACAAGTTGTGGACTAAGTGTAATGGAAATTGGTAACTCATCTCTCCTTTCTAGTGCTTTCTTCCCCATATGGGGTATGTGATAATTGTTGCCACCCTTCACTATTAGAGTCTCCTTCATGCATTGTTGTAAACTCAACCATATGTGATTGCATAGCTTAGGATCATATTGCTCATATGCTCTCTTAACTGCCTTCACCAAGTGCTTGACACTTCTAGGTGTAATTCTGTCTTTTAATGTTTGAATTGCATTAAAAAAACCTAGATCCAACACATTCATGTCAGGAGATTGTGCTGGCTGATTGATTAATCTTATGTCAAACCCATCTTTACTTGCTTCTAAGTTGAATTGAGCATCATCACTTGCTATATGTGGCCTTGCATTGTATTGGACAATCCAGATTTGCTTGCATCCATCTTGTGGCCACTTCTTTCTTATGGCTGGTAGTATGTGATTTATTAGCTTCTCTCTTATGATCTCTTTTGTGATGCTTAGTAGAGGTTTGGTTTCAACAACCCCTGCATCTCTGTTATGACTCCACCTCTTTGCTGCCACCTCTTCTATGAATGGGAAGATGCCTATCTTCCCATCAAAAATGACCACCCCATTAATTGTAATAATGGGCCTTGCAAGTGCACCTATGAACATGATCTTAACTATGAATCTTTTGCTTTTGCATCTTCTATATGGCTCTGTTTCACCTATGGCTAGGTAGTACCTCTGAGATATTTTGCTCATACAAAACCATTTCTCATCCATATGAACCACATTGTACATGTTGCTGAATTTTGGTATTGTTTGGATAGTGTTTGGTATGATGGATCCTAAACACCACAACACCCTAGCCACCTTGTGTGCCGGGGTCAGATGAGGTTTTATGGCATTAATGTGTTTCTTTATGGCCCCCCTTTTGACCAACCTGTGCAAGGTAGACCCGTGAATTCCTAATGCTGCTGCTGTTGCTCTTATACTTGTCCTCTTCCTTAGTGGAATTGACATAAGTTGTTGAGGATCTAGCTGAATTCTTTTTCTTCCAACTCTGCCTGTTCTTTTGTGACTCACCTCTATGTTTGCATTACTTTGGAGTTGTTGTGATACATTCTTCCATATTCTACCAACTGTCCACCTTGAAGTCTTCAAATCAATTGAAATTTTGTTGAGAGCTCCATGAGGTAATTTGTATTCTCCATAATCATTTCTTTGTACCATCTGTTGTAGCTTGTTTGCAACATTAGCTCTGCCATAATTGTCCAATACATAACTCTTCCTCTTTGAATTTACCACTTATGGTGGCTGTTGTTGTTGTTGTTGTTCATCATCTGTTTCACTATCTGTCCACTCATATTCTGTCACTTGAACATCTGAGTCATCATCTAACCATTCAGCAACTAATTCATCATCTGCATTTCCTTGCATTTCAGTGAAGAATTCATCTTGCTCTTCTGGAGTTGCATCTGTTGGGGGTCTGTTCAGATCAAAAACCTCTGGTTCTGATTGTGGTTCTGGTTCTGGCAGTGGATCATTTAGATGAAATGTTGGCTGATTTTGTGGTATGGGTTGAGCTGATGGGGAATTTGTTGAATGTTTATCAGTAGAACTGTCTAGGAGGGCTATAGCTAAGCTATGGATGCCAGACATGTTCAAGCTGAGAAGGCTTCAAGACTTTCCTCAAGTGAAGCTAAAAAAAATATTTGACACTTATAATCACTCAATGATGTTATCCTGAGAGTGAATCTACCCAAACCCCCCCTCAAATTGCTGCTGGTTGGTTGCTGTGTTTGAAGAATTTGGTGGTGAAAAGCTTAAAGATGAAATTACTTGGGATGTCAACTGCTCAAAGAAGAAATGAGGGTCCTGATATAGTCCCCTGTATATATAGTCCCCTTTTTGGGATGTCAACTGCTGAAAGATGAAATTATGATTTTTTTTGGAATTTTTTGGGGGAAATTTGAATTCCCCTCTGAATTTGAATTTTGGGTCTTTTAATTTTTTTTGGGCGAACCTTGTGTATGAAATTTAATTTCAGTGCTCTGAAATTTTGGAGGGAAACAAACTTAGTCCCTTGGTTGTATTGTAACTGAAATTCAATAAAATTGGTTCTGATATTTTGGATGGAAAAAAGGGCTGCAAATTACCAAAAAATGCCGCCAGTTTTAAGTTGTGTGGGCCAACTCACCTTTTTTATGTACTTAATCCCAACTTGTTCCCACTTCATTAGCAATCTAATTTTCCCCTTAATCTACCTTCTGCACAGTGGGCCCCCACCAAATCCTTGGTCTTTGTGAAAAAGTAAATGTAGCAACATTTTAGAGACAGAGGGAGTATAAAAGAAGTGCCATCTCCAAAACCTGGCACTGTAATGAACTCTCGGTTATCACAACAGTGAACGAAGGCTGTGAAGCATGTTTTCTGTTTTGAAAATCAGGTAATTTTATAGAATTCAATAGCTTTGAGAGGAATTAGATTGAGCAAAGAAAATGAAATTATATTTGTCACAGGCGTAAAGGGTTTTAATTTGTTAACTAAAATGTCTTGATAGTGATTTGAGGTGATTTTTTGTAGTTAAAGTAATTGTATAATGCATTTAATTAAGTGTGTGTTCTCTTCACCTGAAAAAACGTGAACTTGAACTTATTACACCTGATTGATCCTTAATGTAACTTATTTTTGAGTGTTGTGTTAAACTTGATCAAACCTTCAAACATATCTGAACTTATTGGACCTAAAACTTATTTTTTAAGGTGAAGAGAACACAACCTAAGAGGTAGTGGAATTTGGAAGGCCCTCATAAGTTACCTTGTATTGCATGTTGTTTGGGCGTATTAGATGGTCAAACCATTTAATCAAAGGAACCACTACCAGGAACCACTACCTTTTTCATATCTGAATCACCTTTACCATAAAAAGGAAGACAACATTCCTAAAAGGTGGGATGTTCCCCATTAGGTGTTCTGGTAGGCGATAAAAACATGCTTACATAATTATTAGATTTATTTAACAAATAACATCAAATCTTTAATTGTTAACAACATATCTTTAAGTTTAATCTTAATTAAGCATAAA
This sequence comes from Beta lomatogona, assembly GCA_947646795.1. Taxonomy (NCBI): domain Eukaryota; kingdom Viridiplantae; phylum Streptophyta; class Magnoliopsida; order Caryophyllales; family Amaranthaceae; genus Beta; species Beta lomatogona. The sequence goes on from CANSNZ010000942.1 coordinate 2,240,842, forward strand.
AATAATTTTAAATCTAATGAATACTCCCTCTGTTTTTTTTTTCTTTCTCACTTGGAATCTTAACACTATTCATACTTAGAGAGAATCTTCTCAATTATTTTCAAGTTATAAGAAAAAATATATTCATGTGGGGTCTTGTTTGATTCGTCTCAATTAGTACTTCATTAATATTTAATAGTTATAATTTTTACTAATATATAATAAAAGATATTTAAGTTCAAAGATGTGCATTGGGAGACGCGCACAGGAAAGTAAGAAGGATAAAAAAAACAGAGGGAGTATTACCTAAAGGGCCGAAAGATATTAAGGAAAATCAACAATTAATTTCGGCCATAGTAAAAAAAATTCGAACCTTAACAAAGTAATTTCGAGCATAATTACAAAATAAGCTAGATTTATAATTTTCAATCAATTAATATCAAATATATTAATTATGCAAATCAAGCCATAGAAATCCTCCATTAATTAAAATAATAAATCTATCATCTAAAGATGATCATATAAATATTATGCAAAACTAATACCACTGTAGGATATATAGATGCATATATAGTGGAATTGCTTTAAAAAACTATCACAAGATCACATACACAACATAAATATAAATAATCATAATATGTAGAAAAGAATATACAACCTTTGTAGCGTGTTTTCCACCGGATTATTAATGTTAGAGATCAGATAACACCAATTGTTGTTTCTCTATTTGGTCCACGAGGACCAATTTATTTCCCACATCTAGTAGAACGGAAGAGGATGAAGAGTTACTCATTAACTTGTTATCACATAACACTAATATTATATCAATATATAATAAGTAGAAGGTTAGTTTTATTAGGAAAAATAATTATCCCCTTTGCTTCTTCCTTGGACGGCCTTTTAAGGCCCAATATTTGAGATTAATCAAGAATATATATGGGCTCTTGCTTTTCTCAATTGGTTGTTACAAAATGTTACCTCATAGGATTATATTAGTTTAGTTGTAGGCCCAACCATTATTGTCTCACTAACCATCATCTATTCTCTACCAACTAATGTGATTATTAAACTAACGTAATTTATTATCTCTATAATACATTGCCATAAACATTTTAGTACTTGCTGGAAATTGACTAAGGACATATTCCTTCAATCCAAACAATGGTGGATGATGCTCGTCTCTCTAGTTTTGATTTTGTTACTATTAGTGTCTCTTTTTGCTATAAAGAAAGTGATGAGATAGCCCATCGTCTTGCCAAATGGACTACTTCTAGTTATTGTGATGAGGCGTGGCATGAAGGTGGTCCTATCTAAATCTCCGACTTGATTATATCAGACTTTCAAACATTATTTCTTATAATCTAGCCTACCATTTCATTTTAAGAAAATCAACTTAGAATAGTACCTGTCTGATCTTATAAATAAAAAAAACTTATCAAAAACAATAGTACCTGTTTGACAGGAAGTAACATATTTGCCTTTAAGTGAATGATTTTTTTACTTCTTCTTCGTTGGGCAGCTGAATTTATATTAGTTAAAACAAACAACGAGAGCAGACAAAGAAAGTTCTATTCTGCTGTGCTATGCATATGAAATTAGCACTAGAATTTTTTTTTGGGACGGGTATTAGGATTAGTATTTAGTAGCAGATATATTCATATAACACACTATTGACAGTGGAGCATTTGTGTTTTTCAATCTCCGTAGAACACGCCAAACCCAAAGCAACAGGCAAAGATGTAGCCTACTCATACGCCTCATAGTGTGTTACAAATAGCAGTGAGTAACGTGCAGCTTGTAATTACTCTTTAATTCAAACACCCAAGTCTCAAAGTCAGGAGAATCTTTTCGCCGAGTGTGTGAGACTTCAATTTTTAATTGTCCCATTGCCTAAAAACTAACTCAACTAAGTCATTGACCGACAAACTCTTTAACACTACACGTAATCCATCATTATTCCTTTAATAATCACCATGCAAAGTTCTATGGCCTATGCTAATCCCAATGCTGTGTTGATTATCTCGTAATTTTTTTTTTAACATTTCTATTAAACAGATTCTAGGCAGTGATTCATTGTCGCCAGCTATTGCGGCATAGGATGAGGTCCCTAATTTCCATCATTGCTCCGGTCTCTAAATTGTCTATTTTGGTTATAGGATGAAGTCCCTAATATCCTTTTTGTAACATGTTTTATATACTTCCTCCGTTCCAAAATAAGTGAAACCCTTGTCTCAAAAAGCTCTCACATAAATGAGAGAAGTGTTTCACTTATTTTGGAACGGAGGAAGTATGTGTTTATGTATAGATTGAAAAAATAATACTTCTTTCGTTTCTTTTTACATGTTATACTTTTGAAAATTGCAGCTACCTAGGCAAAAATTTAATTGGGATTAAGTAAAAGTAAAGATGGGGATTAGAGGGAGTGGGGACCACCCCTTCCCCACCCACCCACCCAGCAGCCCCACCCCTTCCCTCTCCCCTCCACCCCAGCCTTGCCCCCCATCCCCTCCTTTTCCCCTCCACTCCACCGCCCCTTCCCCGTCGACTTCCCTTCGAAGCCCCCTCCCCTTTCCCCGTCGATTTCCCCCTCCCCTTCCCCTTCCCTCCCTCCACTACCGGCGATGACATACCCACCATTAAAGAGATGCGGCAACAGCTTGAAGCTCGCCTCAATCTCTTCCCTCTAATCCCCATCTTGAAGCTTGAAGCTCGCATTGAAGCTCGCCTCAACATACCCTCCACTACCGGCGATGACAAACCCTAGTTCCCGACCTCATCTCTTCCCTCAATCGCTCTCTTCAAGTTATCTCCACCTTCAATGGCCGCCCTTTCACCCTTCTCTCTCCTCCTGCTAACCCTAACCCTCACCGAACAACAACCTCCTCCTCCACCTTCCAAGCGAGTCTCGAAATCGGAACCTCAAACTCGCTGAAAAGACGACACTTCCGGAAGTCCGATGCCGGTGGTTCGCTCAATGGTTGCACGTTTCTTGTGCTATAGGGATCACAATGCTTCTGAAGTTGGAAAAAGGTCAGACAATGTCGACGGTGCTTCTGAAGTTGGAGAGGGAAGGGCTGGGGGAAGGGTTGGGCTGCTGGGGTGAGTGGGGGAGGGGTGGGGGAAGGGGTTGTGTTGCTGGGGTGGTTGGGGGAGGGGTGGTGGAAGAGAGAGAGGGATAGTTTAATTAATTTAGATTAATATATAATAAGGTTAAATTAAGTAGGTTTAATTTTGGTTAATTGTAGTAAGTAAGGGTAAGTTGGTAATTTCACAGGGCAAAACTTACCAATTTGGGAAAGAAAAAAAAGTTAATTTTGGTTAATTGTAGTAAGTAAGGGTAAGTTGGTAATTTCACAGGGCAAAACTTACCAATTTGGGAAAGAAAAAAAAGTGTAACATATATTTTGAAACATTCCATTTTAGGAAAGTGTAACATGTAAAAAGAAACGGAGGAAGTATAAAGTTTTATTGTGATACAAAAGTTTCTTGAGATCAAAAGAGTGTTAGAGATAAAAAAAATAGTGTAAAAAATAATTTTATAATCCATATAATATAATTTTATAATGTTAAGATTAATGAATATATATCGAATAATTCTTTTGAACTGATTTGTGGAGTTTGTTGAGTGTGTTCTTTGTAGGTGTTACATGAGATTAAAATCATTTGGAAGAATCTGTGGAGAAGATGAGATTGTATACAGATCAAATACTATAAAATCAAAATAATATGGCCAAGTTTGATACAGAAAAATTTGTATAGTCATATATAAATAGATATTCATGTAATTTATGTTGTTGAGTTGTATTATATATAGATTAATATGCTCATTTATATTTAATTATATTATTTTTTTCCTGTATAAGTTTTTTTATATTTACCTTATTACTTTGGAACAATCATTTTACTTCATGTTTAATCTATTTAATATATAATTTAAGCTTCATTTGGATTGTAGCCATGTAAAATTTCTTATTGAATACACCATTATGATCTAGAAAATATTAATTTGCTCTCAAATCATATGAGTCCATGAGACCAAATATTATAAAATCAAAATACGATGGCCAAGTGTGACACGATAAGTTTGTATAGTCATGCATAAACAGTTTGTCATGTAATATACGGTTTTTGAGTTGTAATCCCTTCGTTTCTTTTTAATTTACACACTTTCTTTTTTGGTTTGTTTCTTTTTAATCTACACACTGTTGCTTTCTCTATTTTAGGTAACATGTCACATCTACTTTCTCCTCTTTTTCCACCCATGTCATCCACTTTTTAATATTTTAACCCACTTTTTACTTTATCTATCTCACTTTTCAGTTTCTCTCTCCACCTTTTCAGTTTCTCTCTTATACTTTTGTACTTCCTCCTTGGTTCTCCCCCAAAGTGAAGTGAGTAAATTAAAATAAAACGGAGGGAGTATTATATATATGTAGATAATGTTATCATCTATATTTAATGATTAATATTATCGGTTCGTTTATAAGTTTTTTGTATTTATTATTTATTTGGATTGCAGTCGGAGAAAATTTGTTATTCAATACACAATACCATCAGAAAATATTAATGTGCTCTCAAATGATAGGAGACCCTTACTGGACGTATCCGACAATAGTTTTTTCAGTAGTATATATAAATATAATTAGTGAATTATATAAAATATACAATTCATTGATTAAAAAGTCGAACTCCTTTTTTAAACAAGGTCGATGATTGTCCATACAATTCATAATCAATCTGCTCGTATTGCTCGGTAAAAAAGAAGGTGTATATTGAAAGACAAGCGTGAAGATCGTTTTTGTTCTCCAGGAAATATGAAAGAAAATGAGATTCCATTAAGTTGTGTTACAAGTAATAGCCAACGTAATACATCAATTTATTATCGAGATTCATAAGTTTCATGTCATTTATTCAGATTATTCTTACTATTTTTTTATATGTTAATTTTCAATTTTGCACACCATCAAGATTAAAACTTGATATCAATTCTAGGAGTAAGAAAAGACAAATACTAATATGTAATACCTCAATCATCAAATACTTTGTATAAGTTATGAATTAACTAAAGTCATAGTAACCAAGTCTAGTTATCAATTTTTTAAGTCCAACTGACAAGTTAACTCCAATAAATTATGCTGAATCATCATCCAACAGTGGTGAAGCCGATATAACACTGCTTGGAAACATTACAAATGGTTAATCTTCATCAAATTGCTCAGTTATGTTATTATAGTAATTATAAATTGCAATTCATTCATATAATTATGTTTTTTTAGATACCAATATCAATGAAGACGGACACGATTCTGCAAAATTTAATTGATATAAACGAATGGCAATAGTGAAAGCGAAGTGATCAAGAAAAGGTTGATCGTCGTATCTACATATTCAAATAAAATTCGGTTGTACCATATTCACAATTATGGTGCTTGAAGATGAATAATTTAATTTGCCTGTACATGGAACCGTCTATCTGTTTTTGTAGTTGTTCAAAATGATATTCAAGTAAATGACCAGTGTACTTCTCTTTACTACAACGAATCGTGAGTATTCTTATAATAAACTATGCATTACCTCCTTAGAGAATGATAATTATATAAACTATCAAATTGTTGACCTGTGTTAGTATTCGTTTTTGGATTGAAGTTCCACAATCTGACCAGAATTCAGCACGACATAATAGAAGACTTTTATTGAATGAGAAGCGAAATTTAGGTATTTGTTATTTGATATTTTAATTCTTATGTTAATGTAATTATATATATTTATGTATTGTCATTATCTTCACAAATTCTTAATATAATTTTTTTATTTTGTTGGAGACAGAGACCTTATTCGATTAGGAGAAAGTCGTTCATTATTCAAATACAAAAATATATGTCGTTCAAAGCAAAAAGGTACTCAAACAAGTTAGACAACATATTTATTAGGTATTCAACTATTTGTAGTATAACAAGTGTTATCTTACATTATATTATATTTGTATATATATTATTTTTATTATATATCTTTTCTCATTTTTGTGGATTTTAATACGTATAGGAGATTCAACCGATCAATTTGCGACAAACATAACAAACGGTACTGTTGATGGGGAAGTTTATAATTATGAAAATATTGACAATAATGTTGAACTCCAGAACAATGTCTCAGGTATTCGAAGATAATAACTTTTCAATGTAAAATGCTTATAAATCATATATATATATATATATTACCTAAAATATTAATAGAGTGAAAATGCTTTATATATTGAATGCTGGTATATTGGACATCCAATATGGAAGTGTCAGTATTGTGGCGCAATGATGTGGTATGAAGAAAGAGCAAAAAAAACCCGCCGAAACAGACAAGCCAAAGTTCTCACTATGTTGTATGCAAGGCAAAGTTGTTCTTCCTTTGGTGCGTCGCCCTCCATAACTCTTGACCGACTTGCTGAAAGGAAAACATCCAAGAAGCAAGCACTTCATCGAGAATATCCGACCATATAATATGATGCATTTGTTTACATCGATGAAAAGGAAGATACAATCATCATCCACTCAAGGACTCGGATCATATGATTTCAAAATAGGTGATCAGAATTATCATTTGATTGGTAGTCTGCTGGCAAATGAAGGGTAACGTCCTAAGTTTTCTTGACACATAACATTTTGTAACATATACTATATCTATATACTAATTAAAAGTAGATGAAAGTATAATGTAATAACTTCTTAAATGTTTGTTATAGTTCGGGAAATTCGGATAAGTTTGAAGATCCTTTGATTGCCTAATTACAAGATATGATTGATCAATACAATCCTCATGCTAAAAAATTTAGGATGGCAAAAGGTCGCTTTAAAAGTGATCCGTGTGATAATGTTCGGTTGAAGCTAATTGGGATGAGAGAGACTGATGGTAGGACATACAACCTACCTACAACGTCCGAGGTAGCTACCTTGATAGTTGGAGACATTGACACTGCAGATAAAAGAGATATAGTTGTTGAAACACGAAGTGGAAAGTTGAGGCATATCTCTGAGCTCCATCCTTCTTATCTGGATTTGCAATATCCTCTTCTATTTCCATATGGTGCAGACGGATGTAGAGTTGATGTCTCACATGGAGATAAAAGTCTACCTAGCAGCAATTCCAAAAGACGAGACAGACTGACTATGAGGGAGTGGTTTGCATATCAAATGCAAGATTGTAAAGAAGAGGGGGACGCCATCAGGGCCGTTCTTGACATTTTATAGGCCCAGAGTGAAACAAAAGTTTAGTACCTCTTATATATAGTGATAATTGAGCTAGAATTTCGCCACTAAGTAGTACTTCCTCTATTATTTTGGCCGACCCATTTATGTAAACACAGTTGCTGGAGCCTAAGACCCGAAGATAGACCAAATATTGTTTGTCGAGTGTCTAAGATGAGCTCGATCATATGGTTAAGGATCTGAAGGATAAAAAGAATTTTGGCAGAGTTAGAGCAGGTAATCAGTCAATAAGCTCGATGGATACTGTCTATTCATATGCTTTTAACATAGTTGCAACATTTTGCAGTGCATATGTTTAACATAGATGGCATTTGGCACAATTTTTTAAAGAAAATCTTAACATGTTAGCTAAACAGTTATCTTACTAAGATTTACAGTTGTTTACATTATGGAGTTTCAAAAGCGTGGATTGCCTCATGCACATATACTTTTGTGTTGACACCAAGACAAATTTCCTAATGCTGAAGCAATAAAAAAATTATTTGTGCTGAGCTTCCGAATAAAGATGAGAATCCAAAGATGTAGGATGTAGTTTTAGAGTTTATGATACGTGGTCCATGTGCTGCTTTGAACCATGACACCCCATGTACGACCGATAAAAAATGCACCAAACATTTTCCTAAAAAAATCAATGAGAGAACAACAGTTGATGAAGATGGCTATCCTGTTCATAGGAGAAGAGATAGTGGTGCAACCGTTGTGAAGAATGGCATCGCACTTGACAATAGATTTGTGGTCCCGCATAATCCACAGTTGTTGTGTAAGTATCGTGCACATATAAACATAGAATGGTGCAACCAATTGAGATCGATCAAATATTTGTTCACGTATATCAATAAGGAGTATGATAGAGCCACGACAACAGCATATCAGAAACGTCAAAACTCTGATGACCCTAAGGAAATTGATGAAATTCAAATGTATTATGATTGTCGGTACATATCTCCATGTGAAGTATGTGGAGGATATTTGGGTTCACTATCCATTATAGAATCCCTGATGTGGAGAGGCTAAGCGTTCATTTACCCAACAAGCAGATCGTCCTGTACACTGATGATGCTGACTTAGAATCGGTGCTTAAAAGACCTAACATTGATAGAACAAAGTTTATGTCGTGGATGGAGTGAAATAAAAAATATCCTAAAGCCAGAGAAGTGAGCGGTGTTGAATTCCCTACAAAATTTGTACAGTTTTTTCACCATACACCCCGACAAATTTTTCTTGCACCATATAACCTTACAAGTTTCATAATTCACCATATACCCCTTAATTTTCAAAAATCCACAACATGGCCTTAATGATTAAGGGCGGTTAACTTCGTTAGTCATTAACCCCTAATAAACTTAAAGGATGTTATGCAATGCATGAATCCAGCAAATTAATATATCCTATTTGGTGGGAAGGTTGTCGTGTTTGCTGGTGATTTAAGACAGATCTTGCCTATCGTTCCTAAAGGAACCAGACAAGATATTGTGTTCTCAGCAATCAACAGTTCTTACTTATGGGATTTTGTCACGTGCTAAGATTAACGCAAAATATGCGCATAAGAACAGGTTTTGGGTAACTCGAATGTGGATGAAATTAGGGAGTTCTCATAGTGGATTTTAAACATCGGAGATTGCAAAGTTGGTGAACTGAATGATGGTGAAACCGATGTAGAAATTCCTCATGAGACATTGATACATGGAGGAGATAACCCTATTTCTGCAATAGCCAAGAGAACATATCCTGACCTAGAAGATCACATATGGGAAGCAAAATATTCTCAGGAAAGAGCTATTCTTACTCCAACAAATGAAATTGCTGACATGGTTAATGAGCATGTATTGTCTGACTTGCTAGGTGAAGAAAGAATGTATCTGAGTTCAGATGCAATTCAGTTAAGGAAGAGAATTTTGGAGTTCATGAGATATACTCTACTGAATTTTTAAATATGATCAAGTGTGGGGGATTGCTAAATCATAATATTATATTGAAGGTAAGGGAGCTGGTGATGCGCCTAAGGAATATTGACCAGACTTCTAGGCTATGTAATGGTACTAGGTTGGTCGTCAAGCATCTTGACAATCGCATTATTGAGGCTGTTGTTGTATCCGACAGTAATGTGGGGACAAAGTTTTTATTCCCAGGATGACACTTACACCATCAGTCGCAACAAGTTCTCGATCAAATTCCAGAGAAGGCAGTTTCCATTGGTTGTGTGTTTTGCAATGACGATATATAAAAGCCAATTAAGGACAATTTGTAGCTCACATAGAATTATATCTCCCTCGGCAAATACTCAGCCACGGACAATTTAATGTGGTTGTATCAAGAGTTACAAACAAAAAGGGTTTACAAAATTAATCTGTGATAGAGAGTGTGGCAACTCCAATGTTACCACTAACATAGTGTATAAGGAAGAATTTCAGAATGTGTAATAAGTATTACAAATACTTGTAATTTATGACATTAGTTTTTCTTTTAATATGTGCATATAGTCACTCACAATTGTTTTATTGTCTAATTTGTTGCAAATTATACGAGAATTGTGTCTTTCTAATTATATGTCAATTTTTTTTTTCTGTATGTCACATTCATCATCTTTATATTTTTTTAAATGAACTATAACAATTGACATCCCGTGCATTTTTGCATGGGTTTTAAAAATAGTTCCTTTAATAATCACCATGCAAATTTCTATGCTAATCCCAATGTTGTGTTATTGATTATCTCGTAAAATTTCTATTTTTTAAAATTCTTTCTATAAAACAGATTCTAGGCAGTGATTCATTGCCGTCAGCTATTGTGGCATAAGATGAGGTCCCTAATTTCCATCGTTGCTCCGGTGTCTAAATTGTCTATTTTGGTTATAGGATGAGGTCCCTAATATATATAGGTCGAGTTTTGATAAAATTAATACTTATGTGGGAACACTATGCAGTAACCTTTTAACCAATAAATTGTCTATTTTGGTTAATTTGTAATCATATTTCACCAATCATCATTATATTTTAAGAAAAGAAAAATGATTCCAATGTTGTTTCTATATGGAATAATCGTTGTGGGGGTGACCTGGTATCCTGCAATGCAGAACACGTAAACTAATTTCGGGGGTTGATCCGAGGAACGCCTCTCTATGCCTAAGACAGTAAAGTAAAAGTCGGTAGCTCTCAAGTACTGTATAATAGTAGTGATTGTGAACGTACCTTAATGACTCATATCATGGAGTATTTATAGTGGTCGGGAGTGTCCCAAACTAGGTAGAATATTTTTCCTATTTTATTGGCTAGATAAAAATCTATCCTCTCTTTATACTTATCTTTAGGCCCATAAGCCTTATAGGATAAGAATGAATAAGGCCCAGGCTCATTGATGATGGCCAAGGCGTTAAACACCGACAAGGTGCCTGATAGGGTATGGTAAGCCTATAGTACCGGTATCATGAAGATTCTCTTCTTGGATCTGCAGAGACATCCCTGAGGTTTGACCATGACAGTATAGGGAGGTCTGACTGGATCGGTACGGAACTTAGACAACCCCTATCACTAGTGGAAAAAAGCCCATTCGATCCGGTCAAAACCCCAAGCCCGTATGACTGGTACAGTTATATCCTACTTAATCAATAAAGTCGTCATGGGAGTTTTATCCTACTTAATCAATAAAGTCGTCATGGGTGTTTTTACTTCCGCTCAAGTCTTGAGATTTCTATAAGCGAGTTAAATGGGTGAATCACAATTTAGGCTTGTTGAAGACTAAACATCACCTCGATTTTCGTGCCACGTGTGGAGATCCCCTAGGTACCCGTTTGATTGATGGGAGTTCGTGGGGTGACACGTGGCAGCATCGATAGAGGGAAGTTGAAACGTCTTATAATCTCAGCCATTGCTTTGCCGATAAATAAGGGTTTCCCCCCCATTTCCCATTTTACTCAACTTTGAACCCTAAGCACACATCTCTCTGACGATTCTCTCCAACCTGAGAAAAGATCCAGTAATTGGAATCATAATGCCTATTGCAAGTAACATCAAGGAAATGGGCATATGACATCACACTGCTGAACTTTGAAGCATGCTCTACAGGATATGGTTGAAGACGGTAGATTGCCAGTTCTGCCTGCATCAAAAGTCAACAATTGCGGCAATCCCTTGGGCAGTGCCTAAATAATGCCGGGGCATGGTCATTTAACACTAGTTTTCTAGGTTGAGTCGGAGAGTCCCTCCCCTAGCTCCTTCATTTCCCTTCCTGTCTAGTCTATGTCATTTAGGTTTTTATTTCTAATAAGCCTTGTTTCTAATTAATAAAATAATTGCATTTTCATTTTCATTTTCATTTTCATTTTCATTGGCCTTCCATCACTTTATTTATGCTTCTAATTCCATGATGAAACTTAAATCACCTAATGAACTTGACTAATAAAAATAAAAAAAGATCTGAAATAAAAAAAGATAATAATAGAAAAAGGGGACATACTTTGGATTAGAAGTTTATCCCCTCTTTCCTCCATCATCCATAAACCATCATCTCCATTAGCCATATAACCTTTCAAAATCAAAGCTCCACAAATATCTTTCAATCCTTCCAATACCCTAAAACCAAAATAGCTTGTGTGCAAGCCTTATTACGTAAAAAATAATAAATGCTAGGCAAAATAAAAAAATGAATAAAGTTAAAGTGCGAAAAAAAACAAAAGCAAGAGAAAACGCACATGACAAAAAAGAAAAAAAACGCAAAAAAGAAAAAGCCAAAGGCAAAGAAATAAAAGTCAAGCTAGGGGATTGCACATAAGTTCTACACCTCATTCAAATCATTCAATCCATCAAACCTTAGCCTATATAATCCAAATCTGTGATCCTATGTTCGCTCAGCCAATTAAACCTTCATTATAACCTCAAGCCTTAAACCTTTCAACCTTTCATCGACCCTAACTCCTTTTTCAAGAGATGTCTAAGCCCGCTAGGTTGAAAACCCGAAAGGGCGGCCTAGGCAAAAGTTAGGGCACAAAAAAAAATAGTAATGTAAAAAAAAACGGATCCAGAACTACGAATGGTCTAATTCCGCAAGGATACGTAGGAATCCTCATCTCGAGGTCCGATGGCTTCAATAATATAAATTAGTCAAGGTCTAATGATTTGATTTTCTAGAATTCAGGAGCATTTCTCTTTCTAGATCCCGACATAGACTCGAGTCTGAACCTAGCCTCGTTAAAGCCTTTCCCACCTACATCTATTTAAGTCACAAATTTAAACTTTTTATTTTTCAATCCAAACTCTCCTTTTCCCCGAAGGACTCTCCGACAATTCCATGCTCTCTGGCGATATCTGACTTTGCTTGTATCAACTTACCAAAGAAGAATCCCAATGACAACTTTCAACGCTCATGACAAGTCAACTATATTTCAATCAAGGCTCAAGGTGCCTAATTCAAGGCAAGCTCACCCAAACTGGGGGCTTCCTATATGTGGTGGTGCCTCCAGATCAAGTCAAACTCTTGAAAAGTTGTAATCTGCGGACCTCATTTACGGATCGCAATTATTTACAAAAACAGTTTTCGAAAATCATTCAATCTATTTCTAATCATTCTATCTCTCTACATATCCAGATTTCCTAGCCTTGCAAAACCCTGACCTTTCATTGCATTACATACATTCTACTCTTGCATAACCCTGACCTTGCACGATGTGTCATCTTCCTTAGCTTTGCATAACCTTAATCCTTGCATAGCGTCTCATGCATCCTTAGAGAGTCTAAGTTTGCATTATTGCATCATTATGTGCTTATGTGAGTTGTTTGCACCTATCTGCTAACATCTTCTCCTGTAAATAATCATATTGCTTGTAGTTATTGTCCTGCCTACTAACTTTGTTTTGCAGAGACCAGCGTATATAGATCATTTCTAAACTGCAGAGCGTTTAGAATCGTTCTCCGTCTCGACACCGTATACTTTGACTATCGATTTCCTGAACCTCAGTCAAAGTGGGGGCTTCTGTAAACACATAATCGTGTCTCCCCATTTAAGGGCCCAATGATGAAACATAACGCATTCTTAATTGCTCCGACTCAAGGGCAAAGCAGTCCCAAGAGCCATCCCAAAACTATTTCGAAAAGTGTTGAAGTCCTATTTTAAAGCCCACTTAATTATTCATGATAATTAATTGTACTTTGAGCCCAATCCTTTGAAAAGCCCAATTAATTGTTTTATTTAAATAATATAAATATTTTCAAAGATATTTTTTAGAGTTAAAATCGGATTTTATCCCGTAAAATCAGATTTCCGGAGTTAAAAGATAAAAGAAAATCTTTATTTTTATAAAAAAAACTATCAAAACGTGACAAAAGCAAGGCGGTTCGCTGAGCGCACCACCGTGCGCTAAGCGCACGTGGCCTGCCACGTAAGCGTGCGCTTGGAGCACAACAGTGTGCCGAGCGCACGTGTCATGCCACGTAGACTTATGTGTCAAATAGAGTCCTGCGCCAAGCGCACCTCTATGTGTGAGACGCATCTTTTCTTTCTTATCTTTTTCAAAGCACGTACCACGTGTACGCTTTCTACCGGGCATGCCGCATCATGCGCGTGACACGTCAGCCTGCGCCTGGCGCAGCTGGCACGTGAAGCGCAGATTCGTTTTCCCTATAAATAGGCTTCTATTTTCCGAATTAAAGACGATTTTTTCATACGGGATTTCACACACAACAACTCGTCTTTTATATTACGTATATCTTACGAATCTCTCTACGAACCACAAAATCTCCCTACAAAATTCATACTTTCAAACACAAAGCATATTAAGATTTTCAGGCTTTACGATTGCTCGTCCCGAAGGTTGTCACTCTCGCATACCTAAGCCACGGTATAATCCGGAGGGTCCTTAAATAAATTCTCTATTTTTATATTGAAGTTACTAACTGTTTCTTTCATGATGTAGATCTTTAATATAAAAATCATGCCATTGTACATTCTAATCCCTTTACTAACGCTATATGTCACAACACAACCGCTGCGGTCCCTAAGAGAACCGTAGCGGTAAATCCGCAAAATTTCGAGAGGGAAATTGGGCAACATTAACCGCTGCGGTTCTTAGAGAACCGCAACGGTTAACAAGAAACCGATCCGGTTTTATGTTAACAGTTGCGGTTCTCCCAATCGTAGCGGTTAATGTAGCCCAATTTCATTTAAGCCCAACGTCTTTTAACTGGGCCAACGTCCTTTTAAATGGCCCAAACTCATGAGACTCAAAAACGCTAACTCCAGCCTAACTCCCTCCATTCTTTCTCTTCGCCTATCCAGCCTAACCCCCTTTACTATGAAACCCCAACTCCATCTCAAACGATCTCTCTTATGAAACCTAACTCTCTCTCCTACTCCTCTTCCCTCTTTCATCCGCCCCTCTCCTATGAAACCCTAACTCTCGCTCCTTTTATCGCACCATCTTCGTCGATCTCCGCACAACCACCATCTTCATCGATCTTCGCACAACCACCATCTTCGTTCGATCTTCCTATGAACGACGCCCTCTGTCCTCCTCCCAACTCCATATGCGCTGCTCTCACTCGTCTCCATCAGCGCCGCTCGCCGCTCCCGCTTCCGCTCTCACTCGTCTCTCCATCAGCGATGCAAACTGGAATTGGCTTATCTAGACTCATCTTCATAGTCGGAGCTGGTACACCTTCATCTCGTTTTCTTTCTCTCCTCCATTAATTTTTTCTTGATCGTACTTCTTTTTGCAGGTTATACAGGAACAATCCTTGTCAAAAACGGGAAATTATCCGACATAATCGGCGAATTTCAGGTACTCCATTCTTTTTTTTGATGTAATTTTGTTTTGTTATCTTTTGGTTTTGGTAATGAGGTAAGAATTACTGAAATTTGACTTTTTATTTTGGGTGAAATTAAGGCTTTGGTGAAGGGTTTGGAGAAGTCTGGTGATTCTGCTAATGTTGATTCTGATCTAATTGCTGCACAGGTTCGTTTATTTTACAATTATCACTTTATAGCTACCAATTATGGTAAATTTGAAGCTCAGAAGATTAGAAATTTGATTGTTTTTAGTTGGGTAATTACTGTAAATTGATTTGCACTTAAAAGTTTTCTTTTGAACTCTTCCCTATGTGTTTCAGATTTTCTAGTAGGATGAACTCAAGTGATTGAACAATGAATACTGAAATTCGTATTCAAGAGGCATTAGCTTTCATTTATGTCATTATGTTGTATGCGCTTCAGCCTATCAGTAGTTCTTGGTTACAAAGATTGACTTCTTTGCTGACTTAACAGGTTGGTTGAAATTTGGAATAGAGATTATGGAGACGTACAGTTGATGAGTGCAATAGTTTTAGGGTATGCCTAGACAAAAATTATGGTTGAAGGGGCGAGCATTGTGAAAATTAGGTTTTAGTAAGAAACAGGGGAATGGGATGAGGGTGTGAGTGTTGTCAAATATGAATTTATAGGAAGAAAAAGTACCCATTTGCTAATTTGATTTTGGGTTTTTTATATTTTATTGTGAAGTTGTTGGATTATGATGATATGTACTGGGTAGTTAATTTTGGATGCATTGGTTGTAGATTAAGATTGTGCAACATTGAAGTTTGTATTAATGCTATTGTTGTCGAAGAAGTGAAATTTTAGACAAATGTCGTAGAATAGACTATAGAGGGATTTACAGCTTAGATTTGGTAATTAAACATCTATTGAAATTAAATGAACTGAGTCTGGGCTGCTCAAACTCACACTTACTGTTGCTTGGTATGCAGTGATAACACAATTAGTGTTGGCCATGATGCTTTTAACACATTCTTTAGTGAGACTAGTGATGGAAAGCATGTCTCCTGTGCCGTCTTTGTCGATCTCGAACCCACTGTTATTGACGAGTTTAGAACCGGAACCTATCGCCAGCTTTTCCATCCCGAGCAGCTTATTTCCGGAAAGGAAGACGCTGCCAATAACTTTGCTAGGGGACATTATACTGGTAACCTTTGTTTTCAATGCTACTTTATTTCTACGGTTATTTCACCAAATATCCCTGACAAAAAAATTTATTCACCAAACACCCCCACTTTTTCCAAAATTCACCAGATAACCCTGACCTTTCAAAAAATTCACCAGATACCCTTGACCTTTAAAAAATTACCCAAAATGCCCTTTTGGTTAACGGACGTTAGTGCTCCGTTAACTAATTAACCCTAAACCACCCTAATTAAACCTAACTAAACCCTAAAAACCCTGACTCTCTCTCTCTCCCTAACCTAACCCCAGCCCCCAACCTCAGCCTCCCAACCCTAGACCCACGGCCCCCCCCCTCCCCTCCCCCCTCCGCGCAGCGGCCACGCAGCCCCACTCTCCCACCCTCCCCTCGATCTCGCCGGCGCCTCCCTCTTCTCGCGTCGGTTCAACACCGGTGCCCCCTTCCTCGATCTCGCCGGCGCCTCCCCTCCCTCACTCACTCGATCTCGTCGGTTTAACACCGAGTCGCGCCGGTTCTACACTAAATCCGAGTCATCGAGCGAGTTCGAAATGATGGATTCGCGATTTTACGGCGGGCAGGGGGGAGAGAGCGACCGAGTTCGCGGGGGAAGGGGGAAGCGGGTTGGGGGTGGTGGGAATGGGAGGCGCGGTGGGGCTGGGGGTGTGCGGGGAGGGGACGGTGTCTTGCGTAGGTGGGGAGCTGCATGGGGGAGGGAGGGGGGGCTGCGGGGGAGGGAGGGGGGGCTGGTGGGGGCTGGGGTTGTTGAGGGGGTGGTGGGGTGGGGTTGGAGGGTGGGTGGGGCTAGTGGGGTTGGGGTGGGGGCGATGGGTTAGGGGAGAGAGGATTAAGGTTAATTAGGGTTAATTAGGTTGACTTAGGGCTAATTAGGTTGACTTAGGGCAAACTTGTAAATAAACGCTAACGGAGGACTAACGTCCGTCAACAGAAGGGTATATGGTGAATTTTTCTAGAGGTCAGGGGTATCTGGTGAATTTTGAAAAAATTGGGGGTATTTGGTGAATAAAGTTTTTTGTCAGGGGTATTTGGTGAAATAACCGTTGTTTCTAAGCTGTATCTTATTCTTGTTTTCTCATTGTTTCGTGTTTGTTGCAGTTGGAAAGGAGATTGTCGATTTATGTCTTGACCGAGTTAGGAAATTAGCTGACAACTGCACTGGTTTACAAGCTTCTTGGTCTTTAACGCTGTGGGTGATGGTACTGGTTCTGGTTTGGGCTCCTTGTTGTTGGAACGCTTATCTGTGGATTACGGAAAGAAGCCTAAGCTTGGCTTCACTATATATCCTTCACCTCAGGTACATTTACCCTTCTGATGATTAAATCCTTGTTCTCATAACTCTCTCTCTATATATGTTTAGTTTTCTAGAGATCTGCTTTTCAGAATGTACTGCATTTCCTTTTCCATTGATATTTAATGCTCGCCATTGAACATCCATTTGTTTTAGTGTTTCATTGATTACTTGTTTATGTGAGCTGTTAGTTTGCTACTAAGTAAGACTAAGTTGTCCTTTCACTGCAGGTATCAACAGCAGTCGTAGAACCTTACAACAGTGTGCTCTCGACACATTTCCTGCTTGAACACACCGATGTTGCTGTGCTTTTGGATAATGAAGCTATCAGGCCAACCTATACCAACTTGAATCGCCTAATTTCTCAGATCATATTGTCGTTGACAACTTCCTTGAGGTTTGACGGAGCTATCAATGTGGACGTTACTGAGTTCCTGAACAACTTGGTGCCGTATCTACGTATTCAGTTCATGCTTTCGTCTTATGCCCCTGTTATCTCAGCTGAAAAGGCATATCATGAGCAGCTGTCCATCCCTGAGATTACCAATGCAGTTTTTGATGCCCTCAAGCATGATGTTGATAAAAGTGCCATGTTAAAATTATGGTGGTTAATATTCTTATGTATCTAATTATTTATGCTTATGTTTCAATTGAGCATAATATGCTTAATAAAATGAGTATTGATATATATTATTGATTTTGTATTGATTAATAATGAAAAAATGCAAAAAAAAGAATGTTTTATTTTTATTTTTGGGGTGGTCAATCGCTGCGGTTTTGGGTTAAAATCGCAGCACCCAAAACTGCAGCAGTTAATCTATTAATTGCTGCGGTTTTGACCCAAAAGCGCAGCGGTAAATGATTAACTACTGCGGTTTAGGATCGGATCAGTTAATATTTGGGGACTGCTGCGAGTCCAACAGATGCGGCCCAAAACCGCATCAGTAATCCAAGTTTTGACCGCAGCGGTTAAACTTTTTTCCACTAATGCTTTTTTATACTTTATTTTATATTCATATTATTATTATTATTCATATCTATATGTTTGCCTGATTATTCTATATATATTATATGATTGTCCTGCATGCTTTTTATCACCCACATGTTATTATTGGTAAACAAGACCTAAAGAATTGTTCTAATATTAATCAGATTATTGGGACAACCTGCTAGGTTCCCTGTAAATTGATTGTTGTAGATACATAATCGTGTTTCCCCATTTAAGGATCCGATGATGAAACATATCGTGGTCGTAATTGGTCCGACCCAAGGGCAGAGCAGTCTGAAAAGCCATTCAAAACTATTTCGAAAAGTGTTAAAGTCCTATTTTAAAGCCCAATTAATTATTCATGATAATTAATTGTATTTTGACTCCAATCCTTTGAAAAGCCCAATTAATTGTTTAATAATAATTAATTATTTTATTTTAATAAATAAATATTTTCAAAGATAATGTTTATAGTTAAAATCAGATTTTATCTCGTAAAATCAGATTCCGAAATTAAAGGATAAAAGAAAATCTTTTAAAACGCGTTTTAAAAAAAGGCTGGCAAAGGCGTGTCAAAAGCCAGGCTGGTGCAACTGGCGCACCACCGTGCACTTGGCGCACAGCCTTGTGCCTGGCGCACCATGTTGCGTCAGGCGCAGCTTTTCTTGACACGTGGCACTGTGCCACAAACTGTGTCGTGCGCCTGGCGCACAACTCCGCGTGAAGCATAGGTTTCTTTCTTATCTTTTTCAAAACGCGTACCACGTGTATGCTTTCTATTGGGCATGCCGCGTCATGCGCGTGATACGTCAGCATGCGCCAGGCGCAGCTGGTGCATGAGGCGCAGTGTCGTTTTGCCTATAAATAGGCTTGATTTCCTTACAGATTGAAAAAACGGATTTTTCACATTAACACACTTCGAACTCGATGAATATATTACAAACCTTTCTACGAATTACAAAATTTCCCTACAAAACTCATACCTTTCAAACACAAAACACATTCAATTTACATACTTTCATACATTTAGATTTTCAGGCGTCACGATTGCTCGTCCCGAAGGTTGTCAATCTCTCAGACCCAAGCCACGGTATAATACTGAGGGTCCTTAAATAAATTCTCTATTTTTATATTGAAATTGCTAACTGTTTCTTTCATGATGTAGATCTTCAATATAAAAATCGTGCCTTTGTACATTCTAATCCCTTTTTTATACTTTATTTTGTATTCATATTATTATTCATATCTATGCATATTATATTCTTGCTTGATCATTCTATTCATATTATATGATTGTCCCTGCAATATTTCTTTTATCACCCACATGTTATCATTGCTAAACAAGACCAAAGAATTGTTCTAATATTAATCAGATTAATTTGGACAACCTATTAGGTTCCCTGTAACATTGATTGCCTAATAACATGTCACTAAAAATTAGTCTTTTATGTGTTTCCTGAACCAACTTAGACTAAATATTTTTAGGGTGTTTAAAACGTTATATGATTATTCTTTGGCATAAAATCTGTAATGAACCGATATTTAGTAGAGGCCAGCTTTGGGCAAATGTGGTTCATTATGGCTATATTCGTACCCTCACCCCCGAACTCAATCTTTGGTTCACTTTGACCATCTATGGAGTCAGGACGTGGAAATCTACATTGGATAATTTGTCCCTACGGTTTTTTCATATCCAATTAGGTTTATGATTCTTCATAAAAAGAATTGTTGTTGACTTCTTTCAAAATAATTTTCAATAAAACCTTTACAATGGGGTAGTCAAATCAAATACGCGCTCATCCCGCGTAGACGAAATAAAGACACACCTACAATTTGGCGACTTCACTTGGGAGGATTTTAAAAAATTAATTTTTTAAATGAGTGGGTGAAACTTGAAAAATACGATTCATTCTTATTTTTATGCCTTAGAATAATATACAGTTTTGCATATGCATGGCTACTGTTCAGCCACCATAAGGACAATCTACCTTGCCTCATTAGCACGTGTTCTGTGTGTGAGGTCACCCCCGAGGGGTTTGCGCTTTGTCCTTCCAAAAAGCTTCCTGAGCGATAGTGTTGGATCTTAGTCATAAGCAAACCTACCCAACCATGGCATTGTTCTCTTGTTCCTGACTTGAGACTGGAGTGCATCTTACACGTGGCCACCTCTTTAAGCAGGGGTACGAAGCGTGGGATCAATCTCTTTGTCATGGACCCTTTTTAGACTGAACCTAAACCCGACCAATAGTTTCAAACATAGAACTGGACTTTAGGTAGGAACTTTTGCATCTATGTTATATGACATTTGCCTGTGATTGCAATGTTTGGCTGCTACTATTTTGTCAAATTGTCATTATTATGCGTCGTTCCTAAAATCGCGCCTAACAAACAAGAAAAAATTCGTCAAGCAGCCAATTCGTCGCCTAAATCCCGCAAAAACGTGTCGGGGAGTAGTGCGCCAAGCACATTAAGTTGCGCCTGGCGCACCACTCCCGCGCCAGACGCACGGTTGTGCGCCGCGCACAGCAATGCTGCGCGACACGGAGTCTGTGCATCGCGCGCTTTTCGTCGATTTAGTCGCCGTAATGGTCAATCCTACGTTCAGTCCTATGCTTGTCTATCTGCATCCGCGTAATACATGGTCTAACTAGAAGTCTCACCTAATTCAAAAAAAAAAGGGTCAGTCTTCTCATGCAAGGTCGAGCATGTCCTAAAAGGTGAATCTAGAAAAATGGTCAGTATAGAGTTAGAGTTGTCATGCATGTCTGTATCTCCCTATCTCCACCCTGCTGTTCAACTAATCTTCCCTGTCAATCCTACCTTTCCATATTCATCAATTTTAAAAGCATTTACTAATCATCATCATACCACGACAGTTCAAAAAAATTACTTTCAAAATTAATCCATCATCTTTTCCTAACAAAAGATAAAACAAGGGTTCCTTTCAAAAATGAATTTCGAAAATTCTAAGCCCATTCTAAACACCTTCAATCCAATTCAATCCAATCCATTTGTTCATTTTTTAGGCCCATATGCATTAGAGTCCATTTTGCATTCATCCTAGGCCCGTCTAATTTGAGTCCATGCATTCACTAGCATTAGAGTCGATCTTAGGCCCATATAAGTCTAGTTCAAGTCAAAGCTAGGCCCATTTGCATCTCTATGTGAACCCTAGTCTATGTCAAGCCCAGTCCAAGTCTAATCTCAGTCTATTCCATTCTACGTCCAATCCTAGTCCATCTCCAATGTCAAGACTATGTACATCTCTCAGTCCAAGTCAAACCTATATGTCAATTCATATCCTAGGTCTAATTTGCATCTCCATGTAGGCCCTAGTCAGTCTTCGGACTATAAAAATCCAGTCTTAGGACTATAAAAGTTCATCCCTTAAAACCTAGCCTGCTTGCTCACCCGTAAGTTCAAGGTCTAGCATTCCTTAAGTCTATAGGCAATTGTTGTGTCTAGCCTGCTTTCTCACCCGTAAGTTCAAGGTTTATCATTCCTTAAGTCCATAGGCAATTTTTGAGTCTAGCCTGCTTAGTTTAATGAAGTTCCGAAGTCTAGTTGTCTAGCTTGCTTGCTCACATGTAAGTTCAAAGTCTAGTTGTCTAGCCTGCTTGCTCACCCGTAAGTTCAAAGTCTAGGTGCCTAGTTTGCTTGCCTTAAGTTAAGAGTCTAGTCTCCCTTATTGTCAAACCTTCCCTAAAGTCTAGCCTGCTTGCTCACCCGTAAGTTCAAAGTCTAGTCTCTTCTAAACCCAATCGTAGAGTCCAGTCTGCTTGCACAGTCCAGTCCAGTCCATGTCTGCATTTGCATATAGTTAGGCACATGTCTCCATCATGGTCAAGCCTATACTAGTCCAAAACCCATAACCATTTCCATTTCCATTTCAAAATCACTTTCCATTTTTCATTTCCCATTTTCATTTCCATTTCCACTTCCATTTCCCATTTCTCATCTCCATTTCTCATTTCGAAAGCGTCATTTCTGAAAATTTATTCCAACAGCGAGGCAACAAGGTCGACCTACTCCCAGACTCGTCAAGCGTATCCTCACTGTTTCAGAGGAATCCTCCGACTCTTCAGAATCATCATCCGAAATGGGGGATACGAATGAACAACTTAGTGCCATTATGGCTCAACTCACACTGATGAACTCTCGTCTTAAGGAACAAGATAAAGAGATCAAGGCACTAAGGGAGAAGCTCACTGAGGAAGATGAGCAAGGAGACACTCCACCACCGATCAAAACTAACACAGAACTGAGGTTTGAAAAACTCGAGCAATTGTTCCAGTCAATTCCTGCACTCGAGAGTCAGGTTCATGGCCATGACATCATTGATCCTGAACTAAAGGAAAAACTCCCTAAAAAGGTAACATTGGGTGACCTCCCAAAATTCAAGGGGGTCGAAGACCCAGATGACCACTTGAGAGCGTTTTCCATCTCTATGGCTCTCAAGGGCATGAGCAAGGATATGTTTGCTTATGTCTTTCCTTTAACCTTGGATGCACATCCATCCAAGTGATTCAGATCACTGAACAAAGCTAAGCTGAATGACTGGGACTACATCAGAGAAGAGTTCCACAAATAATACATATACAATACTAAGCTTCCCATTGGCCTTCGTGAGTTGGAGTTAACTAAACAAAACCCCAACGAAGACTTCGTCACCTTCCTTAACAGATGGAGGGATAAAGCTGCACAAATGATTAATAGGCCATCTCAGGAGGATCAAGTCCGACTGGTGATCCGTAATCTGCAGTCGAAGTATGGGGATCATATCAAGTTCCAACCTATAGAGTCTTTCACGAAACTCTATAAGGTAGGCCTGCTGATTGAAGAAGAGGTACAAGCCAACAAAAATAAGGGTTCCAACAACAACAACAACAACTCTTTCAAGAAGAGTAACAATAACCCTTCTACCTCCAAAAGAAATGAGGTCAATGCCATAGCTATTGAAAACAGAGGTTATCAAAAGCCTCAAAGAACATTCGCACATTTAGGCATGTCCTTAGAAGAAACCTTCACTAGACTTCATGCAAAGGGAGCACTTCAGCCTATTGGCCCTACTCCAGATCCTACTCCCGAAAATAAATCCAAGAGGTGGGATCCTAATGCCTACTGCAAGTACCACCAAGGGAATGGACACCCAACATCTGCGTGTTGGACCTTAAAGAATCACCTGCAGGATATGGTTGAAGACGGTAGATATTCTACTTGCAGCAAAAGTCAGCAATAGCGGCAACCCCTTGGGCAGCGCCTAAATAACGTCGGGGCTTAGACATTTAACGCTAGTTTTCTAGGTTGAGTCGGAGAGTCCCTCCCCTAGCTCATTCATTTCCTTTCTTGTCGAGTCTATGTCATTTAGGTTTTTTTATTTCTAATAAGTCTTGTTCTATTTATTTCTAATTAATAAAATAATTGCATTTTCATTTTCATTTTCATTTTCATTGGCCTTCCATCATTTTATTTATGCTTCTTGACTAATAATAATAAAAAAGATCTGAAATAAAAAAGAGAAAAATAAAAAAAAGGACATACTTTGGATCAGGAGTTATTTCCCTCTCCCTTCCATTACCTTATATAAGCCATCATTGTTAAACCATCATATCGATAAGCCAAACAATCCCTTCAACATCAAAACTCCACAAATAGCCTTTAAGCCTTCCAATACCCTAAACTAATAACTTGTGCGCAAGCCTTACTACACAAAAAATATCAATGCCAGGCAAACAAAAAAAGTGAAGAAATTCAAAGTGCGAAAAAAAAAAAAGCAAAAGCAAAAGTAACGCACATGACAAAAGAAAAAAAATGCAAAAAAGAAAGAGCCAAAGGCAAAGAAATAAAAGTCAAGCTAGGGGGCTTGCACACAAGTTCTACTCCTCATTCAAATCCTTCAATCCATCAAAACCCTTAACCTTTAATCCAATTCCATGACCCTTCATTCCTCAAACCAATTGACCTTCATCAAAACTTCAAGCTTTAAACCTTTCAACCTTTCATCAACCATAACTCCTTTTTCAAGATATGTCCAAGCCCGCTAGGTTGAAAACCCGAAAGGGCGACCAAGGCAAAAGTTAGGGCAAAAAAAAAATTATTAAAAAAAAATCAGATCCAGAACTACGAATGGTCTGATTCCGCAAGGATACGTAGGAATCCTCATCTCGAGGTCCGACCGCTTTAATAAAAAATTAGTCATGGTCCACTGATTTGACTTTCTAGAATTCAGGAGCATAATCTCTTTCTAGATCCCGACATAGACTCGAGTCTGAACCTAGCCTCGTCAAAACCTTTTCCCACCTATATTTATTTGAGTCATAAAATGTAACTTTTTTATTTTTCAATCCAAGCTCTCCTTGTCCTTGAAGGACTCTTCAATAATTCCATGGTTTCTGGCGATATTTGACTTTGCCTGTATCAACTTCCCAGAGAAGAATCCCAAGTGGCAACCTTCAAAGTTCAAGACAGATCAACTACATTTTATTATCAGATCAAGTACATTTCAATTAAGGCTCAAGCCTAATTCAAGACAGGTTCACCCAAAGTGGGGGCTTCCTATGTGTGGTGGTTTCTCCGATTCAAATCAAACTCCCGAAAAGTTGTAATCCGCGGACCACGTTTACGAACCCCGATTATTTACTAAAAACGATTTTTGAAAATCATTCTATCTATTTCTGATCATTCTATCATTCTACATATCCACATCTTCTAGCCTTGTAAAATCCTGACCTTGCATTGCATTCTTGCAAAATCCTTACCTTGCATTTCATATATTCTAGTCTTGCATAACCCTGACCTTGCATGACGTGTCATCCTTTAGCTTTGCATAACCTTAATCCTTGCATAGCGTCTCATGCATCATTATGTGCTTTATCTGAGTTGTTTGCACCTATCTTCTAACATATTCTTCTGCAGTTGATCGGATTGCTTGTAGTTATTGTCCTGCATACTAACCTTATTTTGCATAGACCGGCGTATATAGATCAGTTCTAAAATGCAGAGCGTTTAGAATCGTTCTCTGTCCCGACACCGTATACTTTGACATTCGGTTTCCTAAACCTCAGTCAAAGTGGGGGGCTTCTGTAGACACAGAATCGTGTTTCCCCATTTAAGGATCCGATGATGAAATATATCGTGGTCTTAGTTGGTCCGACCCAAGGGAAGAGCAGTCTGAAAAGCCATTCAAAACTATTTCGAAAAGTGTTAAAGTCCTAGCCCAATTAATTATTCATGATAATTAATTGTATTTAGAGTCCAATACTTTGAAAAGCGCAATTAATTGTTTAATAATAATTACTTATTTTATTTTAATAAATAAATATTTTCAACGATAATTTTTATAGTTAAAATTAGATTTTACTCCCTCTGTCCCAGAATAGTCTGAACACATTCCTTTTATGTTCGTCCCAAATTAGTTTGAACACTTCCATTTTTGACATGGTCCCACTATTAATATATTATTTCTTTTACACATCTTTGGCCCACACTTTACCTTTTATCAATAAAAAGTTACCCAACTTTCTCTCTCCTCTAATAAAAAATACCCCACCAACTCCTATCACATCTACATTTTAAATAAAATAACATTTGATAACCACACTACAACTTATCACCTTAAACTACGTGTCCCAACAAGTGTTCAGATCTTTCTGGGAGGAAGGGAGTATCTCGTAAAATCAGATTCCGGAATTAAAGGATAAAAGAAAATCTTTCAAAACGCGTTTTAAAAAAAAGGCTGGCAAAGGCGTGTCAAAAGCCAGGCTGGTGTAACTGGCGCACCACCGTGCACTTGGCGCACAGCCTTGTGCATGGCGCACCATGCTGCGTCAGGAGCAGCTTTTCCTGACACGTGGCACTGTGCCCCATACTGTGTCATGCGCCTGGCGCACAGCTCTGCGTGAAGCGCAGGTTTCTTTCTTATCTTTTTCAAAACACGTACCACGTGTACACTTTCTACTGGGCATGCCGCGTCATGCGCGTGACATGTCAGCCTGTGCCAGGAACAACTGGTGCGTGAGGCGCAAGGTCGTTTTCCCTATAAATAGGCTTGATGATAAGCGCGTAATATGTTATATTTTTACTCCACAATTTTAGTCTAATATTTGTCCTTTATATGCTATTTTATATTTTTACATACTTTTCTTAAATTGTGGCTATTTATTTTCATATTATGTTATATCGAATAATTAGCTTAATTAGTTGTTGTTTTCTTATTATAGAAAAAAAAAACAAGAGAATTACAAAAGCCTTCCTTCCATCTAAGTTGCACGTGAGAATTGGAGACACTAAAACAAGGAGATTATAAGGAGGAATACCACAAAGTTTAGAACTTCATCTTCTAAAACAAGATGAGCAACTGTCATTTTCAATGACCCTCAACAAATTCAATCCTTTCCACCGCAAATCAAGAGAACAAGATGATATCAATTCCATTCGATTCTATCTTTTGGCATGCTTTTATCTTTTATCAAATACCAAATCTGTTTTGGGGAGGTATATATTACCGAAATGAATTACGCTCAAGGGGGACGAGTTTTCTGAGATTGAAGAAAGGGAGTTTGAGAGTGAAATTTCTGGGCAAAGATTGAGGGTTTGAAGTGGAGGAAGAATAGTCCATCGCCGTCCAGCTACTGTGCAGCGAGGAGGAGTGAGAGTCGGGGTCGTCGGAGGTGTCGAAACCGAATTCGAGCAGCGATTTTCTGGGGATTAATTATAAGTTCTTCTCTCTCCTTCAATCTCTTTAGTTTTATCCAGAAATTTATATTCACAAATTATGATCTTGTACTTGGATTATTTAATTTTTCAATTGTGTTTTTGGGTCTTTGAATTCTAGTATTTACATGGTTAGTTCAAATCTTGATATGATATTCAAGTTATATTTGTTCTTGATAGTAAAGATTACATTTTTATGCTTAATTGCTATCTTTTGAGTATATAGTGTATTCTTATGCTAATTACATAATTTGTCCTAGTACAGATTACGTAATCCGGGTAGTAACTAGTTTAAATTGGAATTTGCGACATAATACCAGTTTAAAGTAGAGTATAATTTGATCAAGTAAATTAATACATCTATGTGTTTTAATTGATTGGGTTGATAGTTCTTAATGCTAATAATCTGAATTTTTGCTAGTTGCGAATTACTAGCGATTGTAGGATTATTAAGAGTTAACTTTGGCCTAGTTTAAAGTTAACTATTACACTCATAATTTAGTCATAGTGGGCTGCGTTAATTTCGCTTGGCTAGATTGGAGAAGAGGGATAAGGGGGAATTTTGCTACCAAAATTCCTAACATTAATCTGTCATATTATGTTTGCAACTAATCGTGTTTGACCCAAATTCACTATTAAAAGGTTAAATATTTTTAAGTTATGTGCTTAATGGGTAGCTTGTTATCACTTGTAGATAATATATTAGTTTTACTTTTACATAGTTCTAGTAGTTCGTATTATCTAAACCCCCCCAATCTATGTAAATTGTGTAAATGATGGTGTAGAGTATTTTATTTATGTGACTAATATTGTTTTTAGTTAAACTTTGAGTTTAGGAATTTAGTAGTCTCTCCGTGGGATCGATCCTTTCTTACCCTTTTACTAGTTGTAAACATGTTTGAGGTCTAAGAATATGTTTTTAATTTAATACGGTAAACGACACGTATCACTTGATTTCCGTGCAGATTGGAAAAACGGATTTTTCACATTAACACACTTCGAACTAAACGAATATATTACGAACCTCTCTACGAATTACAAAACTTCCCTTTAAAACTCATACCTTTCAAACACAAAACACATTCAATTTACATACTTTCATACATTCAGATTTTCAGGCTTCACAATTGCTCGTCCCAAAGGTTGTCGATCTCTCAGACCCAAGCCACGGTATAATCGTGAGGGTCCTTAAATAAAAACTCTATTTTTATATTGAAGTTACTAACTGTTTCTTTCATGATGTAGATCTTTAATATAAAAATCGTGCTGTTGTACATTCTAATCCCTTTTCTATACTTTATTTTATATTCATATTATTATTATTATTCATATCTATGCATATTATATTATTGCTTGATCATTATATTCATATTATATGATTGTCCTTGCATTATTGCTTTTATCACCCACATGTTATCATTGCTAAACAAGACCTAAAGAAATGTTCTAATATTAATCAGATTACTTTGTACAACCTGTTAGGTTCCTTGTAACATTGATTAATAACATGTCACTAAAAATTAGTCTTTTATGTGTTTCCTGAACCAACTTAGACTAAATATTTTTAGGGTGTTTAAAACGTTATATGATTATTCTTTTGCATAAAATCTGTAATGAATCAATATTAAGTAGAGGCCAGCTTTGGGCGAATGTGGTTCATTATGACTATATTCGTACCCTCACCCTGAACTCAATCTTTGGTTCACTTTGACCATCTATGGAGTCAGGACGGGGAAATCTACATTGGATAATTTGTCCCTACGGTTTTCCCATATCCAATTCAGTTTATGATTCTTCCTAAAAAGAATTATTGGCGACTTTTTTCAAAACAATTTTCAATAAAACCATTACAATGGAGTAGTCAAATCAAATACGCGCTCATCCCGTGTAGGCGAAATAAAAACACGCCTACAATTGCATAATAACTTGTCGCTAAAAATTAGTGTTTTATGCGTTTCCTGAACCTACCTAGGCTAAATATTTTTAGGGTGTATAAAATATTTTATGATTATTCTTTGGCATAAAATTTATTGTGAATCGATATTTAGTAGAGGCCAACAATGGGCGCATATGGTTCATCATGAAGTGTTCGTACCCTCACCCCCGAACTCAATCTTTGGTTCATTTTGACCATCTATGGAGTCTAGACGGGGAAATCTACATTGGATTAGTCCCATAATTTGTCACTACGGTTTCCCATATCCAATTAGGTTTATGATTCTTCCTTTAAAGAATTGTTGGCAACTTCTTTCAAAACAATTTTCAATAAAACTATTACAATGGGGTAGTCAAATCAAATACGCGCCCACACCGCGTAGGCGAAATAAAAACACGCCTACACTAATTTAAGTACCATCAAGGAAATGGACATCTGACATCGCAGTGGTGGATTTTGCAGCACACACTACAGGACATGATTGAAGATGGTAGACTGTCAGTTCCGCCTGTAGCAAAAGTCAGCACAGCAACCCCTTGGACAATGCCTAAACTATACAAGGGGATTAGTCATTTAGCGCTAGTCTTCTAGGTTGAGTCCGAGAGTCCCTCCCCTAGCTTCTTTATTTCCTTTCCTATCGAGTCTATGAACCTTCCTTTAAAGACTTGTTGGTGACTTCTTCTTATTTAATATATTTTTCAATAAAAGCATTACAATGAGGTAATCAAATACGCGCTCATCCCGCGTATGCAACAAAAATACGCCTACATATATCAAATTAAGTATTAGTATATGAGATATGTTTAGATTAATCTTGATGTATATTGTCAACATATGAACTTCAATAGTTCTTAATAATAGATAACTACAAATATAAAATTGTGCATTAACGAGTGTGTCAATCGAACTACTTCATATAAAACCTTTACAATGGGGTAGTCAAATCAAATACGCGCTCAAATAAAAACACGCCTACACTACTTTAAGTACCATCAAGGAAATGGACATATGACATCGCAGTGGTGGATTTTGCAGCACACCCAATAGGACATGATTGAAGATGGTAGACTGTCAGTTCAAACTGTAGCAAAAGTTAGCAACAACAACAACCCCTTGGGCAGTGCCTAAACAGTACAAGGGGCTTAGTCATTTAGCGCTATTCTTCTAGGTTGAGTCTGAGAGTCCCTCCCTTAGCTTCTTTATTTCCTTTCCTATCGAGTCTATGAACCTTCCTAAAGACTTGTTGGCGACTTTTTTTTATTTAAAATATTTTTCAATAAAAGCATTACAATGAGGTAATCAAATACGCGCTCATCCCGCGTATGCAACAAAAATATGCCTACATATATCAAATTAAGTATTAGTATATGAGATATGTTTAGATTAATTTGATGTATATTGTCAACATATGAACTTCAATAGTTCTTAATAATAGATAACTACAAATATAAAATTGTGCATTAACGAGTGTGTCAATCGAACTACTTCATATATTTAAAGACCGATTGTCTAGCCCACTACCTCCTATAAGATCAACAATACTTAATAAAATAAAGTAATAGATAACCAAACAACAAATATATCCAAAATTATGTACTCTGATGAGTGTAAGAGTAACGAGGTACGTTTATGGGTGAAATTTATTAGGTGTGAAAAATACAAGCTAAACTATTGCTATAGAATCTAAAGAATGAATAAAGTACCTATCATATTTTACTAAAATAGAAGTCCATAATGACACATGTATTAGTTGCGATTCAGTACGAAAATAACATATTGTTCTTATAAAAGTCTAAATAAAATTTTAAATGATTTTCTTAGAGTATATTTTATCTAATTTTGTTAGGATTTTAAATTGATTATGAAGATTTAAAATTAGAATGTTCAAGTTTAATCCACAAAAAATATATTGTACTATATAATGTATATCGAGCTAAACTCGACCATCAATTGGTGTAGGTAGGAATACCAGATATATTCTACATCAAATATAATTATTGTAGCAACATATACCAAAGTAGGGAGGAGGAGAGTAGAAATGGGTCCTTTTTCATATTAATAGAATAGATAATGTAGTTGTGAGAGAGTTTTGAATTAAGTGAGTACAACAAATGAATTTAGTTAGAGATGTTAACGAGCAGAACTAAGAGCGAGCCTGGGTAGGCTCGGCTGGGCGCTCGTCGAGCTCCAAAATGTCGGCTTGAGCTCAAAAGAAAATCAAATACGACCCCGGCTCTCGAAATAGGGGGATATAATATTTAATTACTTTAACCCAACAAATAATTTTCACAACCCGACTGAGCTGACAAACGAGGATATATAAAATAAATGTTTAATTACTTCTGATTCATTTACTAGTAATTAAGTTCCACTGAATAATTTCAAGTTCCTTACAACTTATAAATTCTATTCCTTAGTATTTTGAGTTGTAGTCCTTCAGGATTTCGGACGATATAACGTAATCGATACTATGATAGCTTGTAACTTAGAAATTTGATAAGAAACTTGAGAAAAAAAAGAAGGGATTTCGATGAGAAGGCTAAGTTATATAAGTGTTTGCGTGTGTTATCAATCATAAAAGTTAAAAATTATGAGTTTCACGGGATTTTGGAAGAGTTTGAGTAAGTTCATTTGTATGTGTGTAGGGCTTTGAGTGAAGCCACAAGGGTCAGGAGAGTGACTTTCAGTAAACAGATAAGTTAAAAAAGGTAGAGGGAATTGTTCCATGGGAAACTAGATTTAGTAGAGGAATTTAATTGTGGCCCAAATTGAGTAATAGAATTGTAACAGAGGTATTGCTCTATTAGTATAATTAAGTGGACATCCCGGGCCAACTTTTTTTTTTCTATAGGGCTTCAAAGTTTCCTCATAAATATCATCTCTTACACTAATTGTTCTTTACAATATTTTGTTATTTAAATTTCCCAATATTTGGCTATAAGCTCCACACAAAAAATTAACCCCTCTGTGTGTAGTGTTCCACTCGTGTATCAATTTTTAGTGGTCGAGTAGTCCGCAGAAGAGAGGCCATAGTTGATTTTCAAATTTCATAACTAACAATAAATGAACAATATTTGACTCGGAACGTATGAATATCAAACCCTAAACTTTCACAAGAATTGAAATATCAAGCTTCTAAGCCTAATAGACGAGACAAAGAACCCAATAATTGGGCAGACAACTCCCCAATAAAAAAGACATAGGAGACTTTTTAATATGAAAGACAGTAAAAACTTATAAATAGTAGTAAGAACAGAGGCTTACCACCATCGAAAAAGGATAGTGGTGATCCTCAACTGGCTCATAGAAAACTCGGGGTTTTTCAGATAAGAAACAAAGGGGATTTAGAACTGCTTAGGTTAAGGTTCAATATTGCAAATAATTATAAATGAAGAAAGCATAGTCAATAGGATTTAAGACTTTATTTTGGGATTAACAATTGCACTCTTTATTGACCCCCATTTTGAACTTATATTTTTGATAACATATAAAATCAAATGTTACTATATACCTCCTCCGATCCAAAAAGATGTTTTCATTTCTCCTCTTCACTTTTGCCAATGAATATTTTGTATTACTAAGATCTTTAATTACATATCAGTAAAAATTATAAAAGTTTCGTGATTTATACTCATTCTGTCCCGAAATATAATGTTGTTTTTCCATTTCGAGTGTCCCAATATGCAATGCATGTTTCTAATGTAAAACAGTAATTTTTATTAAAATACTCTAGTCACTACAAGAAAATCACAAAATAACGACGGCCTGTCAGCGACGGTTGACAAAACCGTCGGTATATTCATAATAAGCGACGGCTATAAGCCGTCGTTGATCACCGTCTGCTTTTATATCATTTAACGACGGTTTAGCTGTCGTTGATAAATAACGACGGCTAAAAGCCGTCGTTAATTCTGTGGAAGTAAAGCAGAAATTTTTTTAGCTTGGGCGACGGTTACAAACGGTCATTGATTCTGAAAGGGGGGGGGGTTTAATTGAATCTGGTGATTCAGTCGGGGTTTATTTTCATCAAAAAAAGGAGGGAAGTACTTTGGGCGATTTTTGCAGCGACGCAACCACCTCCACCTGCCTTTCCTCCTTCCTCCAGCCAACGGCAGCGACCCACCTCCACCTCACTTCGCCGGCGGTAAGCTTTACTTTCTCCTTTTTTTTAAAAAAATTTTTGAGTTTAATGAACCAAACCCTAACAGGTTGGGTTTTTTCCTCGTGAGAGAAGTGCACTTCGGGCGACGAACCCGGCGACGAACTTGGCATCGACTCTTGCCGGACCGACATTTCGCCGGTGGTAAGCAGTGCCAATTTATTTTTTTTTTTTTAATAATTTGTGTACTCATGAAACTAAACCCAGAAAATTGGGTTTTTGCTAATTCTTGTTATTTCTGCTAAAAATTCGAATCTTGTTTTTTCTGTCAGTTTTTTACTCACATTTTGTTAGTCTTGCTTTATTTTATGTATATTTCTTCATGTAAGTGTTTGATATTATAATATATCATTTCTTTAATCAAAGTTCATACTACTTATAATTTTTTCGAGATAATTTCATAGTCGGATTTTAGTGATTTGGTGAGTGAAATCGGTAACAAGAAAGAGCATGTGGGTATTTTTGTTTTCTAACATTTGGTGGAAAAAAAGAATGGGTGAAAGTAACCCAAAATTGTTGGACTTAATATCAAAGGAAAAACAAAGGATGATGAATAATGAAGAAAGAAGATATGGGTGTTGTTCATATGATGAAAACAAGCTTGAACTTAGGCTATATAATTTTTTAGTTTATATTACTTTGAAGATTAAGTTACTTTAATTGTATAAGTTTAAGTTACTATATAATTATCACAATAGTTTTTATAGTGGTTCGTTTATTAAAGGTTATAAAAGTTATAAACTATATAATTATCACAATAATTTATTTATTGCACATTCCTTTATTTAGTTTACACTATTTAAATTGTTTATATTGTTTTTGACATATTTGTTTTCGTGGAAATAGTTTGGATGATGTTATAAATTTAATTTAAGTGTTTAAATAAATATGTTTGCATCGTCATGTGCCTAGATACCCGTTCAAGGTATACTCATTAGGAGTATATCTTGAATAGTCCCCGGTTGGGACTGTTCTTCGACGTTTGACCCCACTTAGGTGGTGAATGTATGCCTTTTGTTCTATTCTATGTAATTTTCGGTCATGTTGTTTCTTTATGCTGTTCTCTGGGTACATATGTAAGCTTTTACGAAGCTCACATTGTGTACTTGGAGAACTCATGGGAAATGCTGCCGGAATTTACGTAGAAGCGAATAGTTGGCATACATTCACTAGTGGGGTTAGACGTCGAAGAATGGGTTAAGTTGGAGTGATAAGGACCTTCGGACATCATTTTAGGCCCTATATGTATTTTCACACAAATGTTTTAATTGTACGTATGATGGTTGTTAATGAGTAGTGTGGTTGAAATGCTTTAGAATTGTAGAATTGGTCACCATGAAACGGAAGGAGCGTTGGTGGATGTATGATAGATATGACAATGTGCGTAACTTGAGGCCCGAGTTCTTGAGGGGGGTTGATGAATTCATTGACTTTTGCAAAGTAAATCCCGAAAGCCCGGGTAAGGATGAAGTTAGATGTCCGTGTCCGAAATGCAAGAACAGACGTATGCCCGCCGCAGACACGGTTAAAGTGCATTTGTATAGCAAGGGCTTTATACCGATTACTACGGTTGGTATTCTCATGGTGAAGAGTTACCTCAACCCGCAGAAGAGCTATCTAATCCATACCGTGAAATGGTTTTCGATGCTCTTGGGAATAATCCGGAACCGTCCACTGTTGAAGAGCCTAGTGGAATGGAGGAGGAGCCTAATCCTCAAGCAATGGTGTTTCTTGACCTATTAAAGGCTTCTGAGGAACCGTTGTACGACGGGAGCTCCATGTCTGTGTTGGAAATGGCATCTAGAATAGTATCTTTGAAGTGTGAGTACAATTTGCCACATAGGTGTGTTGATGCTTTTGCTTCATTAATGAAAGAAGCAATACCTAACAACAACAACATGAGTGACACATTTTACGATACGAAGAAGATCTTGGAGGGATTAGAGCTTCCCCACGAAAAGATTCATGCTTGCCCGAAAGGTTGTATGTTATTTTGGAGAACTGATGCACACTTGGACAGATGTAGAGTGTGCGATTGCGACAGATACAAGAGGACTTCTAAGGGGTCTTTAGTTCCAATGAAAGTTCTGATTTATTTCCCAATCACACCGAGATTGCAGAGGTTGTATGCAACAAAGAACGTTCTTTGAAGAAATGACATGGCATGCCAAAAATCCAAGAGCCGAAGACAAAATGGCTCACCCTAGCGACAGTGAAGCTTGGAAGCATTTGGATAGATCCTTTGGCGAATTTGCATCTGAGCCTAGGAATGTTCGGCTCGGTTTGTGTACAGATGGGTTTGGTCCACATGGAAAGTTTGGGGGTCAATATTCATGTTGGCCGGTCATCTTAACCCCGTACAACTTGCCGCCATCGATGTGCATGAAAAAACCCTTCATGTTCCTTTCGTTGCTCATTCCTGGTCCTAAAAATCCGAAGGGAAACTTGGATGTGTACATGCAACCCTTAATCGAGGAATTGAAGCAATTATGGGATGTTGGAGCAACTACTTATGACATTTCTAGGAAACAAAATTTCAATATGCGTGCCGCCATTCTTTGGACAATAAATGATTTTCCTGCTTACGGTATGTTATCTGGCTGGTCCACCGCTGGGAAAAAGGCTTGTCCTTATTGTATGGATAAATCCAAAGCTTTTTGGCTCGAGCATGGGGGTAAAGTTTCTTGGTTTGATTGTCACCGTCAATTCCTTCCTCAAGATCATCCTTTTCGTAAAAACAAAGTAGCTTTTTGCAGAAATAAGGTTGAAAAAGGGTCTCCACCACACATCATGTCTGGGGAGGAGTTGTGGTCATGTGTTAAAGACTTGCCAAAGGCTACAGATGGACCAGATGCACTTAACGCTTTGAAGAAGTTGAAAAATGGGTGGTTCAAACAAAGCTGTCTTTGGGAGCTCCCATACTGGAAAGATATGCATCTTCGTCACAACCTTGACGTTATGCACATTGAGAAAAACTTCTTCGACCAACTCATTCACACAGTTATGGATGTGAAAAAACAGACAGCAGACACCGTTGCATCTAAAAAAGACATTGCTAAATTGTGCAAAAGGCCTCAACTTCATGTCACCAAGGATGCAAACGGAAAAGAAACTCCACCAAAAGCACCTTTCGCACTGGACAAGTCCTTAAGGAAAGTATTATGCAACTGGGTCAGAGATTTGAAATTTCCCGATGGCTATGCTTTCGACTTAACAAGATGTGTGGACATGCAGTCCGGTAAGCTGCACAGTATGAAAAGCCATGACTGTCATGTCTTCATGGAAAGATTATTGTCGATTGCATTAAAGGAGTTGCTTCCGGTTCATGTGTGGAAAGTTGTCACTGAGATTAGCCTTTTTTTCCGTGATTTGTGTTGCTCCACCATCACAGTAAGTGACATGGAAAGATTGGAAAAGGACATAGCCGAGATCCTTTGTAAACTCGAAAAGATTTTCCCACCATCATTCTTCAATTCCATGGAACACTTACCAGTTCACCTTCCACGCGAAGCTAGGCTATGTGGTCCCGTGCAATACCGTTGGATGTATCCCTTTGAAAGGTACCTTATCCTTCATTTTCATATATCCTTTCTTATTGTTGTTCTGGGTAAAATACTTATTTTTAACTCCATACAATATTATTAAATAGCTCATGGGATACCGGTGGTGAACTAGAGAAGTTGGCAGCCCTCGGGGGGGAGGATACGCGCATTGCATTTTAATAGGAAGTTAAACCGCGGCAACCAATGCCGTCTTGTCTTACTGAGCTAACGGATATCGCATTCGAGATCGCGAAAATGCGATTTCTTCATTGCACCTTCCGGCCTTCCCCCCTTCACCCCCTAAGGGGGAACCGGACAGAAGCAACAAGCTTGTTGACTGCCCCTTGCCCCGCAATTGTGTAACTCTTTTTGATAACCACCTTCTTAGGTTCCTCAATCATTTGAAACGCAAAATTGGTAACAAGGCTCGTGTGGAGGGTTATATTTGTAATGCATACTTGTGTGAAGAGATTGCAAACTTCTGTTCAAACTACTTTCAGCAAGGAGTGGATACTAAGACACGAGATTCAGGCCGTAATGTAAATGATGAAGTTGATAGGATGCTTGACGAAACTGTCCCAGAGCTATTCAGGGTTAATTGTGGTCGGCCGTCTAATGCAGGTGGAACACGATTTTTAACTGAAGTGGAACTACAACGTGCACACCTATATGTGTTAGCAAATACAGGCATCTTACAAGAATTTGAGAAGTAAAACACTTGTTATTAATCATATTATTTATAAATTTAACTTTCATTTTTAATTTAGACATTAACAATTGTTATGTTTGTAAGGGATTTCGAGGACCACATTCTTCAAATTCGACCTACTCTACGTAGGGAAGATGTGTGGGTGCAACATGAAACAGAATACCTTGATTGGTTTAGATCGAAAGTGAGTTTGTGTGACTATAGGTTATTCAATAGGTTATTCAAGAAATGTTAATGGATTAACAATATGAATGAATTTTAATAGGTTATTCAAGACAAACCCAATGATGATGTACTGTTTGCTTTGGCAATGGGTCCTTCGACATTAGTTCGCATTTGGAATAGATACTATGTTAATGGATACAATTTCCAAACAAAAGCATCAAGCAAACACAAATCCACCATGAATTATGGAGTGTGTGTGTCTAATGATGGAGGGAGTGATTTCTTTGGGATTCTAGATGATGTTATAGAATTGAAGTTTACAGGTGCTCGTAGTCAATATAGCACAGTTTTGTTCAAGTGCAATTGGATGGACAATGTGAGGGGAATAAACATCGATCAATACAAGCTAGTTGAAGTCAACCACACCAAGAAATACCCCAAGTTTGATCCCTTTGTGCTATCATACCAGGTTAGCCAAGTATATTTCGCACTGTACCCAAGCTTGAAAAGAGATCGTGCTCAATGGTGGGCTGTGTTTAGGACAAAGGCAAGGTATGTGATTGATGCTCCGGTTGACTTCGACTTCCTTCGGAGAGACAAGTCTTTGGGAATCCAACGCTTTGTGATCCAAATGATATTCCCGATTATGAAGGTGGTAATGATGTCGAGTGTGTTGAAGGAGATGATGAAGAAATTTTGTTTGAAGCCCCATCAGGTGATGATGAAGAAGAGTCTAGTTTCGAGTCTGGAGAAAGCGAGGATGATGACGATGACGATGATGGTTTTTGGGATGACGATAGTGATGATGAACTAAGCGAGGATGGGAATTCACTTTGATTTGTTTGAGTATATCATAGCTTGTATTAAGGACAACATTTCAATAAAAATATATGACTTTTGTAATGAAATGTTGAAGATTACTTGTTATGACATTTCCATCTGTAGTTTTTCTTACTCTTGTTGAGTAACATGATCCATTCTGCACCTGTGGTTTTTCTTAGTGTTTTTCTAATATTTAATTAGTACTTGCTTTCTCCCCACTTCCCTTTTCGCATTAATATTAAAATATATGACTGCATTGTGACCACTAATTCTAGTTATTCAAATCAGAATCTACATGGTGGATTTATAGTATCTGATTATGCTCTTTTAATTATCAAAGATTACATTTTCCTAAGCATTATGATTTGGCCATGGTCTCGAAGAGTATGATCGGTTGTTGATTTCTCATGATTTCATTTGGTTTTGGTTTTGGGGTGGGCAGGTGTGCGGGGGGGGGGAGGGGGAGGGATGCGGGGGTGTCGGGGAGGGGGAGGGGCTGCAGGGGGGTCGGGGAGGGGGCTGCAGGGGGTCGGGGAGGCGGGTGGGCTGTGCGGGGGTCGGGGAGGGTGGGGGCGTGTGCGGGGGGTTAGGGAGGGGGGGAGGGGCCGCAGGGGGGGTCGGGGGAGGGGGAGGGCTGCGGGGGGTCGGGGAGGAGGGGGGGGGGGGGGGGGTCGGGGAGGGTGGGGGGGGCGTGCAAGGGAGGGTCGGGGAGGGGGAGGGGCTGCAGGGGGGTCGGGGAGGGGGAGGGGCTGCAGGGGGGGTCGGGGAGGGGGGGTGGGTCGTGCAGGGGGGGGGGGGGGGGGAGGGGTCGCGGGGGTGTCGGGGAGGGGGAGGGCTGCAGGGGGGGTCGGGGGCTGCAGGGGGTGTCGGGGGGGAGGGGCTGCAGAGGGGTTAGGGAGGGGGGCCGCAGGGGGTCGGGGAGGGGGTGGGGCGTGCGGGGGGTCGGGGAGGGTGGGGGGCTGTGCGGGGGTCGGGGGGGGGGAGGGGATGCGGGGGGATCGGGGGAGGGGAGGGGCTACGGGGGGGGTCGGGGAGGTGGGGGGCTGTGCAGGGGGGTCGGGGAGGGTGGGGGGCGTGCAAAGGGGGGTCGGGGAGGGGGAGGGGCTGCAGGGGGTGTCGGGGAGGGGAGGGCTGCAGGGGGGGTCGGGGGGGGGCCGCAGGGGGTTCGGGGAGGGGGGTGGGGCGTGCGGGGGGGTCGGGGAGGGTGGGGGGCGTGCAAGGGGGGTCGGGGAGGGGGGGGGCTGCAGGGGGGGTCATGGAGGGGAGGGCGGCAGGGGGGTTAGGGAGGTGGGGGGGTGTGCAGGGGGAGTCGGGGAGGGGGGTTGTGCGGGGGGTCGGGGAGGGGGGAGTGGTTGCAGGGGGGGTCGGGGAGGGGGGGGGCTGCAGGGGGGTCGGGGAGGTGGGGTGTGCGGGGGGGTCGGGGATGGGGGAGGGGCTGCAGGGGGGGTGGGGGGGGCTGCAGGGGGGTCGGGGGGGGGCTGCAAGGGGGTCGGGGGAGGGAGGGGGGGTGGGCTAGTGATTAGTGGCATTTTTCGTCTTGATTTTTGTTTCAAGTGAATATGCATATTCTAGTTTTCAAACAGATGCGCACTTCTTCTGATCTTCTTGATCAACTTCTCAAATAATCTTCTATAACACCCACATTTACCAACTTGATTTTTGTCTTCCATAAAGAAATTGGACATATAAAATTGATCCTAACTCTACCTTCATTAGCTTATGAATTTAAGCTTACATATTTGGGAAGAGCTTGTTGATAACCACTTAAGATCCAACGTTCTAATTTCTTTGACATAATGTTATTGGATTATTCATACTTTAATGTAATTTGTTTAATCTTGCGCAGTTTTAATTTCTTGCATTTTAGGTAATCATGTCTAATCCTAAGGGCCGCGGAGGTCGAGGTGGCTTAGGTGGAAGCCAAGGTCGTGGGACTTTGATTCCGATGCAGCTTTTTCAGTCACCAGAAGTAGAAGGAAGCCAGAACCCTGTAGTAGAGACACATGGAGATGATTCACAGGCACGTGACATTGGTAGCCACGTACCGGAGACTCCGAACGTTCATACGGAGGAAGGTGAAGGTTCGAACCGTGCACCAAGAAAGGTTTTAAGCCCTATTGGATTATGGTAAGTTCGTAAGCTACTATATGCTTCATGATACACAAATATGCAATGGTATTCACAATTCACGTGTTTGTTTGGTTTTCAATTCAGGTTCGATGATAACAAGGTTAGTGGGTCCATCACTGACATTTTCCAGGGCCATTTTCGACAACCTTGGTTCAATTACAGTGAGGTCGACAATGCAACAATGACGCATTGGTGGAACATTTTCACAGTATGTATGAATCGAATTATGAAAAATTTCATTGATTATATTACTTTATTAATATCTTTGTTTAATGTTTGACTAAAGGGTATTTACGAATGGGCTCCTGAGTTAGAAGGCCTAGTGAGGAAGGATTACAAGAAAAAAGCTTCATCTCGTCTGAGAGACTTGCGATACTGGGTGGTTAAGAAAGCCAAAGAAAGGCCGAAATGGTTGGGGGAGACGATCTACGAAGACATGAAGAAGAGAAGTGAAGACCCAACATTTCGGGAAAAATCTGAACAGGCGAAGAAGAACCGAAGAGGTGGCTCCCTGTCTAATCCAATTGAGCCGTCACACTTTCAGGGTTCTATTTCGGCAGCACAACATGCTAGGAAGATGGTAAATATGTTTCATATCTACTACTTATTGTAATTTACATTTCATTTTCGGTATGAGTAAAAAATTAAGCCTTTGTTCAACAATGTCTACAGGCAAAGAGTAGAGGAGGAGTACTCCCTACTGCTCCCGAGTTGTTCTTGAAGACTCATTTCAAGATTGTTCCTGGAAAAGGAGAAATCCCAGCAAACAAGAAAGCAAAGCAAATCTCGGTACATACTTCTAAACATATATTTATAGGCAAATATGATTGAAAAGTTTGGTGCAAGTTTAGTTAGAACCAAATATAGGCCATTTTGGCCAATTTAGGCAATTTCACTTGAAATTGAATGAATACGAGCAGTTTGATGCTAGTTTAAGTTATAAACACCTCAAATATAATATATATAGTTAGTTTAATGTGATTGTAAGTTGTTTTGATTGAAAATACACAAAATAGGAAAGTTAGAACCAAATATAGGCTAATATAGGCCATTTTAGGCCATTTCACTTGAAATTGAATGAATACGAGTAGTTTGATGCTAGTTTAAGTTATAAACACCTCAAACATCATATATATAGTTAGTTTAATGTGATTCTAAGTTGTTTTGATTGAAAATACACAAAATAGGAAAGTTAGAACCAAATATAGGCCATTTTGGCCATTTTAGGCTATTTCACTTGAAATTGAATGAATACGAGTAGTTTGATGCTAGTTTAAGTTATAAACACCTCAAACATCATATATATAGTTAGTTTAATGTGATTGTAAGTTGTTTTGATTGAAAATACACAAAATAGGAAAGTTAGAACCAAATATAGGCTAATATAGGCCATTTTAGGCCATTTCACTTGAAATTGAATGAATACGAGTAGTTTGATGCTAGTTTAAGTTATAAACACCTCAAACATCATATATATAGTTAGTTTAATGTGATTCTAAGTTGTTTTGATTGAAAATACACAAAATAGGAAAGTTAGAACCAAATATAGGCCATTTTGGCCATTTTAGGCTATTTCACTTGAAATTGAATGAATACGAGTAGTTTGATGCTAGTTTAAGTTATAAACACCTCAAACATCATATATATAGTTAGTTTAATGTGATTGTAAGTTGTTTTGATTGAAAATACACAAAATAGGAAAGTTAGAACCAAATATAGGCTAATATAGGCCATTTTAGGCCATTTCACTTGAAATTGAATGAATACGAGTAGTTTGATGCTAGTTTAAGTTATAAACACCTCAAACATCATATATATAGTTAGTTTAATGTGATTCTAAGTTGTTTTGATTGAAAATACACAGAATAGGAAAGTTAGAACCAAATATAGGCTAATATAGGCCATTTTAGGCTATTTCACTTGAAATTGAATGAATACGAGTAGTTTGATGCTAGTTTAAGTTATAAACACCTCAAACATCATATATATAGTTAGTTTAATGTGATTGTAAGTTGTTTTGATTGAAAATACACAAAATAGGAAAGTTAGAACCAAATATAGGCCATTTTGGCCAATTTAGGCCATTTCACTTGAAATTGAATGAATACGAGTAGTTTGATGCTAGTTTAAGTTATAAACACCTCAAACA
The DNA here is from genome assembly GCA_947646795.1 of Beta lomatogona. Classification (NCBI taxonomy): domain Eukaryota; kingdom Viridiplantae; phylum Streptophyta; class Magnoliopsida; order Caryophyllales; family Amaranthaceae; genus Beta; species Beta lomatogona. Next base: position 2,283,636 of record CANSNZ010000942.1, read on the forward strand.
TCATATATATAGTTATTTTAATGTCATTCTAAGTTGTTTTGATTGAAAATACACAAAATAGGAAAGTTAGAACCAAATATAGGCCATTTTAGCACTTTATATTATTTGAATATGAGTATATTTAACCAAATGCAGGAGACATACAATAAGAAGCTGGATCATTGTACCACTCAGGGGTCACAGCCGAACCCTGATCTGTTGTATTGGGAGACAGTTGGGGGGAGGAACAGAGGAAAAGTTTAGGGGTTGGGTCAGGGAGATCATTTGTACTACAACTCTGCATCAGGGCGAGGAGATGGTGGCTCTTCACAACCATATGAGCCGTCCATTTTTTCTCAGATTGAGGCGCAAGTGGAGGCAAAGGTCGCTGCACAGATGGGAGAGGTGGAGGCAATGGTCGCAGCACGGGTGGAAGAGTCACGTCGGGCCCTCATCGAGGAAATGATGAGGAACATGTCTAGTTTCGGCCACATGTTCTCAGGTTGCAACCCAGGCCCCACTCCACAACGCAGACCAGAAGATGACCCAGGGTTTGGTGGTGGCGGTAGTGCTACAGAGCCACCCTTGACAGTGTAGTTTTTTTTGGTTTTGGCAACTAGGTAACTAACTTATAGTTGGATATAGTTAGTCTAACTATTTTCTTGTAGTGTAAATACTTATCGGCATCTCGCTTCGTTTCTTGATGTGTCGGGTTATTTTTTTTTTCAACCCGACTTCTACTTTATTTCCCGACACCGGGATCTATTTTGCGTACATATATTTAATCAATGTAGTTTGTCTAACTATAGACATTTAGTGTCTATATTTATCGGCATCTAGCTTATTATTTTCTAGCTTTGTCGATATATATTTTTTGTAAACACCGACATCTACTTTATTTCCCGACATCGGGATCTATTTTGTGTACATAAATGTAATCTATTTCATGTAATTATACAAGTATCTATGTAAATTTTAATATATATCAAAATTGCATAATTTTGTAATTGAAAAAATTTAATGCGATGGAGAAACAGCTTTAGCGTGGTATATTTAGGTGCAGCTGTGCAGGTACAGGTTTAATTATTATTAAGAATAATAGAATTTTAAATAATATTATTTTGTAAGAACAGCGACGGTTAAACAATAAATCAACGACGGCTAGGCAGTCGCTGTAAGGTTCTCTATGCACCCATTGAAACGAAATCAACGACTGCTTTAACATCTTAGCGACCGTTATAAACAGACGTTGATTATTCGAAATCAACGACGGTTTATAACAGTCGCTGGAACAACGACGGTTTAGAACAGTCGCTGGAACAACGACGGTTTAGAACAGTCGCTGGAACAACGACGGTTTAAAACGGTCGGTGATCCAGCGACTGTTATGAACCGTCGCTGACCTTGGCATCAACGCCGGCTTTTACAACCGTCGATGATTGTCCTTAAACCGTCGTTGAATATATCACCGACGGCTTGACGGTCGTTGATTCTTGTATCACCGACCATCTTTTTACCGACGGCCATTTACCGACGGTTAGCCGTTGTTGATTATTCAGCGACGGCTTTTTAGGCTACCAACCACGGCTAAAAGCCGTCGTTAATTTGCACTTTTCTTGTAGTGAGTTGCCATAATTTATTTCCCATTGTCTCCTTGTTTTTCCATGAAAAATATAATGCAATTTGGAATCTTTGACCTTTTCCTCTAAATTTTCTCTTTCATTAACTCCCCTAATTTACTTTAGTAAATAACTTATATGGACTTGGTCCTAATTCTAATTCATGTGATTTATGAAAAAAAAAAGGATTACTATATAAAAAAAATATATAAAAGAAGAATAGATATAAATTATGAAGTTTGACTATGTTAAAAAAAAGGTTACTATGTCACAAAGTGAAAATTTCATCATGATAAACTAATTTGAGAAAAAGTTACTATATTAAAATAAACAGTCATTATGATAGATAGTAACTGTATAGTATAACTTAAGATTTTAAAAGGTTACTATATAGAAAAAAAAGGGTCACTATATTAAATAAGTGGTTTTGGTCCACAATAATATTATTGTGGACCAGGTCCACGCAAGACTAACTCTTTACTATAACTATGACACATTTTATCTCTCCTCCCATCATAAATCCCTTGATCTTATTGGTTGTACCAATTTATTGTTACAAATGCAAATACATCGTCTAAACAACATAAAAAAAGTTCCACTAACCTTAAATTTCTTGAAAAAAAATACAAACAAGCACTATATTTTGAGACGAAGCAACGAAGTGAGTAACCTTCTATCCTTATAAGCTATATGTTTACCCATTAACCTCTGGGTACCTTTTTTTTAATGCAACCTTTGGGTACCTTTTAAATATTTGGTTAGGAGGAATTGATAAAAGATAAAAAAAATTATGGGACCATATAGAGTTTATGAGAAAATAAATTGGTGCCATAGTAACTGTTAATATGAATATATCTTTTTAGAGATAAGTAGACAACCCAAATAGCAAATTGAGACAAACAATAATAAATAGATATGTAATATATATATATATATATATAGATCACATGAAAATGCCTTCTTACATAAGAAATGAGAATGAATCTCAACCACATGATTGGATTAGAGTTACAACACTTGTTCTATAAAGTTATACCCCCGAAAAAACTTCAAGCCCAAAAAAAAAAAAATTTTTTGTCGACAATTTAGAGTTATAGCGTGTAAAATCCATTCTCATTTCTCATGTAATATATATATGTATATATGTATATATATATATATGTATATATACATATATGTATACATATACATATATGTATATGTATATATGTATATATATATATATGTATATGTATGTATGTATATATATGTATGTATGTATGTATATATATATATATGTATGTATATATATATATATATATGTATGTATATATATATATATATGTATGTATATATATATATATATATGTATGTATATATATATATATATATATGTATATATATATATATATATATATGTATGTATATAACAAAATCCTTGAAGCCACGTGGCGTTCAGGAAATCATTTTGCTCAATCGATTGTGCCACATAGGACAGAAATGCAATGAATTATGCCACGTGACAGACGATTATTGACTGCTAAACTTGCAATTAATTGACAATTACATTTTCTGAATATCTCATAACAATATTTAAAAAAAAAAATTATGAATAATAAACAAATCAGTTTATCAACCAAAGTCTATGGCAATTGCGATGACAGAATCAATCTAGGACAATAATCATGTGATTGATATCATATAAGTATCAAACTTTGCATAAATTAGGGAAGCAATTCAAGTAAGTTTTCAATTCCAAAATAACAGGGACTGGCGAATATTAAGTATAAATACACGTTTTATGTGGTGTTATCTTTCACCAAATTCATCATATTCTTCCTCAATACATTTTCGTTTCATCACCCTATAATCTGCCCCGTTCGACTGAAGATTTTCCTTGCAAATTGCGTCAGCTACAAAGAAAAATTATTATGGCCAAACTCAAACTACTTAGCATCATATGATCCTCCAGTATCCAATTAATTGAAGGTACAAATGCAAAGACAGCAACATAAGCTACCAAGTACCAAGCACTCTCACTCAAATATGCAACAGAGAAGAAAAAATCAGACTTTCGAATATTGAATCTGAATATTTGAGTGCATTAAAAAAATAATAAGAAGAAAAATGTATTTTGTTCATCAAGCCATAATTTCCATCCAATCGTTTGAATTGAATTTAAAAACTTAAATTGGATAAAATATAATTTTAAAAAATTGCACCTTTAAAGCGGAAACTTTAGATCCAGGCAGTGGAAGAACGAAGTGGTGTCAGCGGCGGCATGCACAGTGGTAGCAGAGGCGGTTAGCAAGATGTTTATAAACCGACGAGCGGCGGATTTGCAGCAGCGTCCGGGTTGGTAGGAGAGGCGCGGCGGAGAAGGGCAAAAAACCGAAGAGAGCTAGTGGGATTGTGGCCTAGGGTGGTGATATTGGAATTAGAGGTGTCAATTCAGTTAATCGGTTCAGTTGTCGTTCGAACCAAACAGTTTGGTTGCCTTCAGTTCAGTTTATTTCAGTTTTTTTTTTCTCAACTAAATTGATTTAGTTTAAATTTTTTCGGTTTCCGTTTCAAATCAATGCAGTTTATTCATATTCCAGTTCAGTTCAGTTCAGTTACAGTTGTCTTTTGGTTTGACCCATACAGTTTCAGTTTGAAACAGTTGACATTTACCTATTACTATCAGTTCAAACAATTATTTCCAGTTCGGATATGGTTAATTTCAGTTACGTATATGAAACCACACTAACTCGGGTGAAAAATAATATCGGTTATGACATGCATCCTTTTTGGACTTCGTGCCATGTTCCGGATCAGGTTGCTTTGCCACATTGGATAATTTGCGCTTAATTGTACTTGTTACCATTTCGGTTGAACTTAATTGTCATAACCAGCGATACCATCAAGACTTAAGAGACGTGTCTATACTTGTCTACAAAAGCACAATTGAAAGTTGCATCGTTTATTGTGAATTTATTGTATTTAAAGGTTTAATGTTTGGCTGGTGAACGAAATTTCAATTTTGACTTTTCAGTTTAACCTTATTCCTTTTCAAATGTATAATCATTTTTTCTTTGTAAGCTGATTATAATTATGTTAGCGACACTGAAATCCACATTGATATCTATGATAACTCGTAATGTTACTATGTAACATAATTATTCTTTAGTTTTTCGATGTGTATATTGACTTGTAACTGTTGATTACTGATGGTGAGGTGATGATGATTGATAATGATGAATGATCATAATTGATGATGATAATGACTAAAGTCGATAAATACAAGCTAATACGGGTATAAATGGGTAATCATAATCTTCTTTAAGTGTAATGCATTTCGAAACTAAAGACATATACTTAAATGATTCCAAGCACTTATTAGATTAAACGATGTGACAATGGTAGTCACTAATAAGCTAATTCAACATAGCAATACAATACTTCAGTTAATCGTCTTTATGTGAAATGCATTTTGAAACTAGAAACATCTAATTGAACTGGTATTTCATTATTGGGTTTGATGAATGTATCAATGTAAGTGGATAAGCTAAACTCATTTCGAAACTGAAAACATGTTATTAAATTAGATCAATAGGTATCAATGTAAGTTGATAAGTTTGTTCAAGGTAAAAATACTCCATTTTAAGTTAATCGTCATAAAGCTATATTCATTTCGATACTCAAAACATCTACTTTAATTGAAATAAGTTGTTATCGAATAAGACAAATAAAAGGCTTATTGCAATATGATATTTATTAGCTTCTACGTATGTGAGTATAAACAAACTATTTTATCAGTGGACTTTATATACAAATTAATAGAAATCTACGAATATATTATCAATTACTAGATTTATATAAGTGACTCGATTATACAATAAATATAATAATAATGATGACAATAATAAAATCATCAACAACAATAACAACAATAACAACAATAATATATAAAATAATAAGAGCAACAACAACAACAACAACAACAACAACAACAACAACAACAACAACAACAGCAACAACAATAATAATAAGGCAAATGCTAACGGCTGCCCCCGGGGCGTTAGATAAGACTAATATATCTTTCTAATTTTAATCCTAGTTCTAATAAATAAATAACTTTTAAAGATAAAATATAACTTTTTAAGATAAAAAACCTTATTTATTAGAATATAAAAAAATGAATAGGTTTAGAATTAAAAAGCAGTAGCGTTTTTTTTTTTACTTTGGATGGCGGCAACTGTATTGGCGGCAGCCGTAGGCACAAGTTTAGAATTGTATTCCTCCATTAAAGAACATTCATCTTAAGCATACCATAGTGAAGTGAATCTCACAAATTCTCATATTCGACTGCGTAAACTGTGAGTCATATTCTTTACATATCTACTTGGTAATTATCAGTATATTTCTCTTTTGAAGGATTTTTTTTTGTGCCATGATTGAGTTTACAACCATACCTCTACTTACTAAATCTTATAGATTCGACAAGTGCTCGTCGATTAAAGAATTACCTATTAATTTTTGGCGCATAAATTCAATGAAGGGTCATTCCACCTCTAATTTTTGTCATTGACTACTACTGGATGAGTTGTGCACTAATTAGATATGACGCTTGTTTGATTTGGCGGCTAGATCACTCCGTAATGAAAATCACAAAGTACTGATGTGTAGAATTTTGTATATGTAGGTATAGTATTCATGGCATATGGCACTATGGCAGGCACTCATGGCCCTGAACCACGCCTTTCCACTTCATGATTTATTCATGATTTATTAATGTACATGGTGTAAAAATGGGTTATTCATGAATAATATGCATGGCATAATTGAGTTATTCAATAAAAAAAGTGTGACTATAGTTTCGTTTATTATTAGAGTTGTGTAGTTTTTGTGGTGAAGAGACTAATGGTTGGTTAAAATTTTTCTCTTTCTTGACAGAAATATATGCTAATGGAATTATGTGCTTGGGTTCCTTGCTATTATCTCACATATTTGTATAAATTGTGTATGTTTTAATGGGAAATTATATCTGAGTGGTTTCAAAATATATAGCACTAGTATATATAACTCTTTCAATATGTAACAACACTTATTGGCAAAGCAAACAAGACATTGTTCTAAGTGCAAGAAATCCGAGCATTATACCAATAGTTGTTCGATTGATAAGGAGAACGCTACAGTATCTAATGATGTACCGAGGAAGAAAACCAAAACCGGTACATCTAATGAAGATCTAAACCCTGTTTTTTCAGTCAAATTTTAGGTAATTTATTCCCTCAAATCATTTAATGTATATGAGTTTAATTAAGATATTTATGTGTTTATTTTACAAATTGCAGATATGGAGGCCTTGAAATTTTGATTTTTGCAACACTCGTGATGGTTTACTGTTTGATTATAGTGCAAAGTCATGAGTCATGACGGTAGCTCGTGATTTTGCATATTTGGTAGGTCTGTTCGAGGAAATCAATTTGTGCGCTATTTATGAAGATTGTAAACTCTTGATTTCATTTTTGTCTTAGAAACCTAAACGTTGCTTTAGTTGTAGCTAGTACTTGTTTTAATATGTGTTTTGGTTTTTTTCTTACAATAATAATTAGATAGGGATAAGTGGCACAACTTGACATAATGCCTTTGCTTCCCATGCCTTAGGAAATTGTAAGGAGTAGTGTCATAATGTTATACCACGCGCCTTTTCATCTCTTCTCTTAAATAAAAAGCTTCATCCCCTCTTCAAAAAAAAAAAAAAAAAAAAAAAAAAAAATATTGGCAAATGCTACTTAAAAATTATTGTTCTTATCTAACGCCCTGGGGCGTCCGTTAATAATAATTTGAAATTTATTTATATATCAAATTATTTTTCTTATCTAACGCCCCGGGCGCCCGTTAGTAATAATTAATTAGATAATATACAAAATTATAATTCTTAACTAACGCCCTGGGGCGCCCGTTAGCAGACTCGTAATAATAATGCATCATAATTTGTTATTATTGCGTATCAAAAGAACAATCTACAACAATCACCTAAGTGACAAATCAACCGTAGATAATAGAAGATCGACGACCCATGGCAATTTATATTACACCACACGGATCGGCATCCTCCTCCGTTGGATGTCTTCTATCCGTTCTCCCTCTCTCTAATCAGATCTGAAAACTGAAAACCCCAAACTACTCTCTTCTATCTTGTCCTTTCTCTTTTCTGAACCCTAAACCACCAGCCTTCTTACTTAATTTTACTTTATTTTCTGCATTTGGTCAATATAATGATCTAATTGGCAAGATTTAGTTTTAAGGTTTGAAGATGGGGTGAAGGTGAAGTGTTGGATTTTTTTCAAAGGCTTGATGAGGGTTGTAGAGGAGACTTCAAGAACGAGAATAATCCTTCAACTTTCCTCTGTTTTCTTAATGTGAATAGCATGTTTGGATTTGAATTTATGGGTAAAATGTGTAAATTTTTATTTTTATTACGTTTGAACTTGAATTATTCCTGAATTGTTTTTCATGCTTTATTTATGCTTGTTCATTTGGAATTTCTGGGTATAATGTGTAAATTTTAGTGTTCGTTTGAAATTTCTGGGTATAATGTGTAAATATTTCGATGTTTTCAATTTTAGGATGTTTGGATTTACGCTTCCTGAAGTTCGATTTATTCGGATTTTCGTCATTTATGCTTAAATTATGTTTATGTTCTTTTTATAATCATGTTCGGTTTTTCCTTTTATTTTTCCTTGAAGTTTTTTTTTATGCTGTAGCTTCATATCTTATTTTTATCAGCACTTCTCTCTTACGAAGGTTTATCAGAATGGAAGCTTCCTGCTTTTTTCTTGTGCTATTCGCTTTTTTATTCTATCGATTGAGATCTAGGGTGAGAGAGAGAGATGAAGCAGCGACAATCTTTCTATGAGTTTCGGAAGAAGACGCTTGTGCGACACGCTGCTCTTGTTTTGTGTTTCAGAATTTGATTGTGCTGTGTATTATTTGCTGTATTAATCTAGGTCTTATCTTTTCGTTCGAGATGTGTGAATTTTTTGCTAAGAATAATGTGGTTGTGTTGTGGAATTGGGATCCCTTAGCAAGCCTTCGTTCGAACAGTTACAAAAAGAAGTACGGAGTATGTAATTGACCAAATTTCCTTGTGCCTAGAAAGATTGAATCTCCTTGTGCGGGACCTCTTGTAGGCTTTGGCCTAAATATAGAGGTATCAAAGTAACCAAACCCATACCAGATCACAAGCTGAACCCAGATTCAGATTTCTGTAGATGAATCACTTGGTTTGAATATATAAGCAGACATCCATTCAAGTATTCCCTATCTTCATTGTTTAATATGGGTAATTTGTAATTTAATGAAGAGTCCTAATGAAATACTCCTTCGGAAGGTATTGCCTTTTTTTTTTTAGCCCCCTTTCAGGAACCCGTGGTAAGATGAATTTCACGTGATCGCCTCGCGCCACTCACTCACCCAGCGCAATAAGCCCCAAACCCCCCTCAACTCACCCAGAGGCCCAACAAGCCCAAACCCCCCCCTCCCACAAAACAATATTGAAATTAAGCTTCCACCAAGATTTGAACCTTGATCTCTCATGTGGGAGATAGGAAGCCATACCATTGGACCGAAGGGTCCTTGGTGGAAGGTGGTATCATTTGCCAATTAGAGCTTTGCATAGTTTCCATAATAAGTTCAGTAGACTAGTAGAGTATAAGATAACACAGTGATGGGAACCATATTGAACTTGGTAATTCTCTTTATGAAGATGATAGAAACTTTTTGGTTGGTTGCAATCTGTTGATTTTTCATTTTGTTAATTATCATGCTGAAATTTTTGTTGGATAAATCAACTTACCATTTGGTCAACAAAGAGGGACTCTCACTCTCAAGTGATGGAAAAGGTAAGATTTTAATGAGTTTTGTTTCCGCAGGGTAAATTCCTATTTTAATTGCTGAAATAAGTTTATGATAAAGCTTTAAGTAACTTTCATTCTCATTAGCTTTATGATTATCTACATCACTACATGTGTTGGCTTAGCTTTGTATATTGGCTCTGTTTGGGGAAGTATTTTAGGTGCCTAAAATGATAAGCTGCTCAAATATTTAGGTGCTAAAATGAATTAGTGGTGTTTGGGAATTATCTAAAATAAACTTTCAGGTGCTAAAGTGACTGAAATTGACAAGGTAAAAAATTTAACGTTTCAAAATCAGGTACCTGAAATCTTTTTAACTTATCTCATATTTTAATGTTTCTCTCTCATTCTCTCATACTGCTTCTCTATTGCACTGCTGGTCTTCGATCCCTCTGCTTCATCTTTCATCAAATTATCATTAATAATGTCAGTCGGGTAATCTCCCTGATTTGGGTACTGAGAATTAATTCATTTGGGAGTTTAACTTCTCCAACTTTGATGTTGACATTGATCCCCACGCGATTGACTCAGTGGAGTTACTGAGAAAACAAGGTATAGAACTATAGATAGACTTTGTTAGGAACAAAAAAGAAGGGATAGATTACCCTCACAATTCTCACACCCGTATGATTTGGGGTACTTGATTAAAAGTCTTACGTGCCGACGCTTACCCTTGGGTTTTACATGATTTTTTTAGCAATTTGTGACGGTGTTTTCAGGGAATTGGGTTTATGATATGATAAAAAAAATAGTGTTGAAATATATAATAATAAAAAATTATAAATTTTAAATAATTAATCAACTTATGCAACTAGTTTTGCCAAACCGTTAAACTAATCAGTTACCTTATCAGTTTTAGTACCTTATCAGTTTCAGTTATATCTTATCAGTTTCAGCTACCTTATTAGTTTCAGCTATATTTTAGGTAGTGTTACCAAACAGAGCCATTGACTGTAAATACAATTGCTTTGCAGGTTTACCTATTTCAAAGCTGTAGGAAGTGGAAGCTTGAGCGAATAGATTTGTGCATTAATAATAAATTTACTCTTTTGAGAGAGCTTGATAGAAGTATATTGTAACAAATTATACTCCTAGTACACAGCGTACATGGACTTCATGTTTATATATTCGCTCATATATCTATTTATTATCACTTCCAATCATCTAGAAGTATATATATGTAGAGCAATCATAGATTTTGACATCATCCTTGGTTCGTTTTTCTTAGCGATATATGCTAGATTGGTGCTAAACTTTATATTCTAACATTGTTGTTCATATATCTAGTTTTGATCTATTCTAGCAACCACTTCCGTAAGTATTTCGTTTTACTTTTGACTAATATATGAATGAAGGTTATATGCAATGTATAGAATTTAAATCATATAATATATCTCATTCAATTATTCAGCCAAATTGTTTACTTGTATAATATAAAATTATCTTTTACCTATTTCATAATCCCTACTTATATTTAACAAAGGTAACTTATAAATTAAGAAGGATATTCCTACTGATAATTTCAAAAGCCCAACAATTGAATTTAAAGGAATAGTTTTATTTATACTTAATAAAGTAAATGCTACTTAGAATCTTAGATCACTCGTATTGGATTACTGACCTTGCCACCTATATGACGGGGGGATTACCTAAACATCGTTCTTATTTATTTATTAAGCCTCGAAAAGTGAGGGAACAAGAAGGAAATAAAACTAATGGTTAAATTGAATTATGGTATTATAACATTTGGTTCAAGCATTCACATAGTACGATTTATTAAATTAATGCGACATATAATTTTAGCAATCATAATATTTGTTGAAAAGAGAGCTTATCACTCATAACAATTTATTCAAGATTCATTCAAGTTGTGTTCCATGTAATATACAAAGTTTGTATATTCGGGCTTTATGATATTATTTCAGTTATGATTTAGTAATATAACCAAGAGACATTATTAATGGTTATAGTTAGCAGTTATCAGTTTACTTTTTTTGGAATTCAGTTCAGTTCAGTTTAAATCAATTTAGAACGGTTTTCAGTTAATTTCAGTTCAGTTTAAATTCAGTTCGGTTCAGTTTAAAGCAGTTAGTTTCAGTTCAGTTTGTGTTTGGTTCGTGTTTCAGTTCAGTTTCAATTAAGTTATGTTACAGTTAACTTTAAACAGTTGGCTTTTGATTATTGCACTTTTCAGTTATGGGTCACTTCAGTTTAGTTTTTTCAGTTGGCTATCAGACTATTAGTTTGCAGTTTACCCGGCAGTTTTTAACCAAACTGATAGCTCTAGTTGGAATGTGATTTACTTAATAAGGAGTGAGGAGAGAAAAATGATGAGATTGAGGGAGGTATAATTAGATAAGAGGTTTATAATTTTGTATCATTAATTTTGAGTATATACTTGAAGATTTTCATCCTTTGTTTTCTTTCATTCTACCGATTCTACAATATCTAATATTTCTTGAGATTTTGCTGCCGTTAGTGGTGTTTAAGTCATTTATACTCATGAATTTGCTTATGCCTCAGTTATTATATTACGCCTTCTTTGTATGTTTATTGGAGGGAATGAGGATGTTATTATAGAGATAAAGCAAAAATTGGTTGTTTGTAACCATTACTCATATTGTAACTAATACAAAATAACAACCATTTTCTGTAAGTTGTGTTAAATATAATGTGAGTCAAGGTTGTAGCATGTAAATATATTGCTTTATTTTCTTTGAATTTGGGGAAAAAATAGATGCAAGTAAATATTTTTATATTAGTTAGTATATGTGCATGGTATGAGTGAATTGACTCCCTCCGTTTTTGGAGATCTACTCCCTCCATTCTTTTTAATTGCTACATTGTGTTTTAGACAATATTTTAGGCAATATCACTTTCAAACTTTTTGGAGGGTACTTTTTGACCCATTTAATGTAAAATAAGGGGGAAATGAATTCTTTTGAGTTCCTCATATTTTGTTATTTAATTATCTTCCCATTCAAGAAAACTTTCTATCAGTATTTCACGTTTTATAGCTTCATTATCTTTCCATTCTTATTCCCATTCTAGATTTCAACTCTATAAAAGGTACCAATTTGAAGGGTATAAATAGGAAAACCCAAGTATTAATTTCTCATAGGTTTTATATATATATATATATATATCGATAGTTGGTATCTTTATTAATACATGTGTTATTTCTTCAAAAATTCTAAAGATAAGTTGTGCTTAAAGAACCAAAAAAAGTTAAAATGTCTGTTACTTGAGAAAATAAAAACAAAAACATTGTAAAATTCTATATAAATAGTTAAATGTAATTTTTGAAAAAGTAAATTTTGTACTACAACAATAACAAACTACAAGTAGAAGATTATGAAATATTGAAACATAGAAGCATAATTTGCGAAGATAATTTTTTTTCCAACATACGACATTATCATATATATATGTGTGTGTGTGTGTGTATATATATATGTGTGTGTGTGTGTGTGTGTGTGTGTGTGTGTATATGTATAGGGCTGTTCAGAGCGGTGGGTCGGACCGGAATTTGGACCGGACCGGATCGGGATTTGGATCGGACCGGATCGGGATTTGGATCGGACCGAATCGGGATTTGGATCGGACCAGACCGGTCCGGAGATTCCAATCCGGTCCCCGGTCCGTGAAAAATGATGATTCCGGGTTTCCGGTCCGGTCCGGCCCAAACCCGAAAAATTCCGGTCCGGACCGGAAACCCGAAATCATCATATTTTTTAAAAAAATACTTGTTAGCCCTTACTAACTTTACTCAACAACATTTTCACTCTCCCTCATCCCATTCCTAATGAAACCCTAAATCACTCACTCACTGTTTCTCTCATCGTCTCACGCCGTATAGGAGTTTGCTTACTCTTTATTTGATGAGTATAGGAGATTGTATGCCTCTTTTGCTCCTTAAAGTGCACAAAGTAGTGATAATATGTCCCTTGACTCGAATGATGATGATCAAATGCAAGATGGACATGATTACATGAAAAACCTTAGAGATCGAGCTAAAAGGTTGAAGGGGTCAAGTGGACATGTAAGGAGTGAGTTTGAGGGGTACTTAAATGAACAACTAGGGCCAGAGGAAGAAGAAATTGATGAATTGTCATGGTGGAGTAGAGATGGACATCGATATCCTATTGTTTCACGCATGGCACGAGATATACTAGATGTTCCATTGTCTACAGTTGCATCAGAATCTGCTTTTAGTGTCGGGGCACGGTGTCTTGATCCATTTTGGAGTTCATTGACTCCTAAGGTAATGCATCTTTGTTTTTTCATTTGCTAATAGAACTTGGTAATTTTATTTTATTATGCGTTATACTTTAGTTAATACATTCATTGTTAATTTGATGTTTATACAAGACGGTCCAAGCTCTCATTTGCACACAAGATTGGTTTCGTACTAAGGGGGTGCATGGAGTTGATGTGGAAGAAAATTTGCGAGACTTAGAGGAAGTTGAGAAAGGTGATTACAATTTACAAATATTTTATTTTATTTTTAACATGTAAATCTAACTTGTAAATATATTACTTTGTTACTAATTATTTTTCCCTTCTTATTAACAGAGTTTCAAATTGAGTATTTGGATGATGTGGACGTACGGGACGATGTCGTATTTGTGGACTCGTTGATATGAAATATTTAGTTAATATTTATGCTAAAGACTTGTATTTGGTTTTATGTTTTTATGTTTGAAACTTGTACTTTAATGAAGTTATAAGACTAGTTGCATCACTTACATAGTTACATGTATGTTTCATGTAACATATCTCCAAAACAGGTCCAAACAGGTCCAACAGGTCCAATATTCGCGAAAACGGGTCCGAATAGAATATTTAAAAACCCAAAAAAAAAATTCGAAAAACAGGTCCAACAGATCCGGACCGGGGACTGGACCGGAAAAATCAGGTCCAGTCCCCGATCCGAAGAATCCCACAATTCCGGTCCACCGGTCCAGGCAGGTCTGGTCCTGTCCGGTCGTGGACCGGTGAACAGCCCTATATATGTATATATATATACACACAAACACACACACACACACACACACACACACACACACACACACACACACACACACACACACACATATATATATATATACATATATATATATTCTTCCTCCGTTCTTTAATAATTGCAACATGTAGGGGTTGCACATTTTTTTAGTAGATAAGAGAGATAGAGAGAGATGAAAAAAGGCACCCATTTGATAAGGAGAGAGATAGAGAGAAAACACAGTCAAATTTCGTAATGTTGTAATTAATATTAAACTTCCAAATAAGGAAAATATTGCAATAATAAAAGAATGTATATATCATCTGCACCATTTTTACTATCTTGACTTTCCTATATTCTATACAAATCAACATTTTTAAATTTCAAAGAAAGTCCAAGTCGTACAACTTCTTGCCATAATATAAAAGGGAGATGCGAAAAAAAAACTTTTAGGAAATCCATTTTGTCGGGAAAAATATAGTAGGATTGACATGTGATGAATTTGGTGTAACTTTTTATAGTACAATATAGATTCTAATACATATGATATTTATAACTTTACACAAGATATCATCAAGTACAAAAAAAACAACTAGATTTAATTAAATATAAATAGTATTAAAACTCAAATTTATTGAAAAACTAAATTTCATGGCTAAGCAATGGCTCGGTAAGTGTTCGCCAGTGGATGACCTACTGCAGTGCAGCGGTGGTGCAAGATGGCAAGAGGGAGAGTGTGAACGTGACCGTGGAAGCGACAACATTTGTGTGGCTAAATGCAATGTTGGTGCAAATTTTGATTTTATCTTAGCCATGAGGAAATCAATAGTTAGAGTGAATACTTTTTCAATAAACTTTTTCGTAAAAAAAGTGGTGGATCACGTGATCTACCAAGACATTAAATACATTAGCCGCTAAACACACGGATTATAAGTCATTTTTAAATTATTTATAGTACACGATTTAAAACTTTGAATTACAAACTAATATTAAGACCATCATTTTATATTTTTCCTCTGTTCTATAATAAGTGAAACACTTACTATTTTAGAACGTTTCAAAATAAGTGAAACATACCTTAAATGAAAAAAAGAAAGTGATAAAATGACAAGAGTACCCATCACAAACTTGTGTGGTTTGCTTTTCTCTCTACTCCTTTTGATAATGAAAAGGGTATTTTATGACTTTTTGGTTTTTGAAAGTGATGTTTATTAAATCTTGTGCTCAATCCCTATGTTTCACTTATTATGGAACGGAGGAAATATATATATCTCCGTATATTTAAATGAAACATTGGGTGAAATGACGGACTATTCATTGATCGATTGGTTGACTCCAATGTATCGCGAATTATATAAAGAAAAATATGGGGCGGCCGGCCGAGTGAGATCTTGTTTGGTCACGGTCTCGCCATGCATACTATCAAATTATATGTTTTTTTATATTTTTTACAATTTTAGGCTAAAAAACTAAAGATATTAGTGATTAAAGAAGCGCGTTGGGTTACGTGAAAAAAAACGTTTCTTGACTTTAGACGAAGCGGACAACGCGAGGAAGCCTATATATATATATATATATATATATATATATATATATATATATATATATATATATATATATATATATATATATATATATATTTATTAGAAAATTAAGTCACCCCAAGGGTTAACCCCTACAAGATTTCTTAGCAGAGGAAACACCAACACAATTGGTTGGTAAGGCATGAATAACATGCTAGGAAACACCCCAAAGATATCTTGGGGGTAAGAGATCGAACCCCCGACCCGAGGGCCAGGGAATCTTTCTTCTATCCACTTGAGCTAACTCCTATCATTAACGGAGGAAGTATATAGAGTAGAGAAACATCCTGATCTCTTATAGTTATTAACCCAAAAATTTCTTAAAAACATCTATATAAATATATGTAACAAATTCTTAGAGGCCATGGAGCGCTTAGGAAATTTCTTTCAGAATCCATTGCGCCATGTCACATTTTGCAAAGGTATAATGGTTTATTGAGCTGCCACTTTGGATGCATAACCTCTCCTTTATTTTCTATCACCTTCCTTCATGTGTGACGTTACTTCCTTTTCTCCTTTGTGCATCATAAAAGGAGTTCATTCTAAGGAAAGTTTTCTCTCACCTTTTCTTTTATTTGCTAAATGAACTGACTTAAATAAAAATCATAATATTGAAATCCCGCAAAAAAGGCACAGTAAAATAATCCTTGTCCATATTTTATTACTCTCTCAAACCCATATTTCACCTCCATATTTCAAACAGCACGAATGACCGGAATTCATGACGATCAAGACGCTGGTAAAAGGGGAGTAGCAATAGAGGAGAGAGAAAAATACGAGCAACATAAATTACGGTTGGTGTCGGTCAGCAGCACCGCACAGCAGCAGCGAAACAAGGCTGAGATAGCAGCGCTGGAGCGATGGCAACACTGAATTTAGGGCGGACAATGCGAGCAATCGCTGGCGAGGGCAAGCGGTAGACGAAGCAATCCAAAACTAATTAAAAAAAAATGAAACCTACACAAATCATGGATTCGTTTTCTAGAAAATAATTTATAGTGTTGAGTCATTTATTTAATGGCAAGTTTTGAGAATAAAGGAAAAATTATTTTCATCGTCAAATTTGAAAAACATTAGTTGTAAAAAATAAAACCAGATTGTATGCATTAATATTAAAAAAAATATTAACATTAATTTATTTAAGATATATAGGTTCTCGATTCTACAATTCTTTTTCTTAATTGTACGCATTAAAAATAAAAAAAATCCAGATTTTATAGAATGATTTTACATTCTCATAACTTGATATTTGTGTACACATAATTGGCAATTATAAACGATAATCAAGGGAATTATAATCAACCTATGTTATTTAAAAGACTGATATGTATCCAAAATTGACAAGAATAATACCATTCATTTAGTGGCTAATTTTGTTTCCGTCAATCAATTTTTTGCGTTATATTTTTGAATACAAGTTGATTTAAAAAATAAACAATTCATTATTATTAATAATCATGGATTTACCCATAGTTGTATAAAAACATTGTTAATGTACTATAATCAGAAATGTATTTCATTAACTAAATAATACTTTTTTTCCTAATTGTGTGCACTAATTGATTTAAGATAAAAGTCATTGATTGACGAAATAAGAATCAATTAGAACATATTGACATTAGTCAAAGATTTTTTATTTGTTTGATATTGTTCCCTCCATTTCTTTTTAATCTACTCAATTTCCTTTTTACTGTATTTCTTTTTAATCACACAATGTTGCTTTTTTTATTCTTGGTAACATATCCAATCTACTTTCTCCTCTTTTTCACCCCATGTTATCCACTTTTTCAAATTTTAACCCACTTTTTTGTTTCTCTCTCACTTTTCAGTTTTTCTCTCATACTTTGTACTTCCTCCTTGGTTCTCCCCCAAAGTGGAGTGAGTAAACTACTCCCTCCATCCCATAATGTAGTACTCACATTCCTTTTTTGATGTCCCAAGATGTTGTGCCTATTTTCATTTTTATCAATTTATTTAGACTAAATTATCCTTCATTTCTACATAAAATTTCAAAAATACCCCTATACTTCTTTAAAATATGTGTCCTTATTTATTGTTTACACCATTCCAATAAACATTTATTGCTTTTTTATTTTAATTTAAAGGAAAAAGAAAGTAAAGAGTTAGTTCCAAGATAAAGGTACTAAGATGGTACTTACTCCTTCCATTTTCCTTAATTCTCGAAAAAAATGAGAAGTGAGCACTATATTATGGGACGGAGGGAGTAAAAAAGAAACGGAGGGAGTATGTAATTAATATTGACTGCTTGCCAAATAGCTTGGTTATCATAAATCATAATTGTGCAACAAATGAATTTTTAATAGTATTCTGAATACAAGATCATAAAATTTTTAGGATTTTTTAACTGGAATAATACAAATTTTGGCCCGTTCTCTCGCAATAATATAAACTTTTGATTATTTTTTAATAATACAAACTTTAAGCCAAAATTCCTCCAGTAGGTCATGACCGGTTCCTAACTTGTTGGTGCAGGAAAAATGCATACCTGACACTCCCTAGGACACGTGTCGCTTGCTTATTGGTTGATTTTTTAAATTTTTGTTTAGATTTGAAAAACAAAAAAGAACTTTTTTTTTCTTTCTCCCTCACCCACCCCAGCCTACCCCACCCCTGACCCTACCCAGCCTTCTCTCTTTGTCCCCCAAGGCACCTCCACATAAGCCCCCCCCCCACCCCCCACCCCTCCCCCATCCCGAAACCACAACAACCACCAACACATCGCACCATACCACACCATTGCACCACCACACCGCACCATACGTCCATACCACACCACCACACCTCACCTCACGACACACCATCACCACACCACAACACGCCACACGACACCACCACACCTCACGACGCACCAAGACCAACGAGCATCAACGCGGATGTCTCGATCTTTGCCGACACCAGACACCCTATTTTCTCTCCTAATTCTTCACACTACCGCTAATTCCAAATTCGAGGTGGAGATAGGAAAGATAAAGGTGTTGATAGGATTTGGTGGATGGGGTTCATGGTGGTTGTGATCGGGTTTTGTGTATTTCGGGGGTGAGGGAGTGGAGGGGGGTGGTTTTCGAGGGGTGGGGTGGCTGGGTTTGGTGGTTTTCGGGGGTGTGGCTGAGTTTGGTAGTTTTCGGGGGGGTGTTGGGTTTGGTGTTTTTTTTGGGGGTGGTGGTGGCCGGGTTTGGTGGTTTTCGAGGGTGGGGTATGTGGGTTGGTTTTCGGGGGAGGGGGTACGTGGGTTGGTTTCGGGGGTGGTGGCTGTGGGTTGGTTTCGGTGGTGGCTGTGGGGTGGGGGAGGGGGTGGCTGGGTTTGGTGATTTTCGGGGGTGGGGTCGTGGGTCGGTTTCGGGGGGTGGCTGTAGGTTGGTTTCGGTGGTGGGTGTGGGGTGGGGGGAGGGGTGGATGGGTTTGGTGGTTTTCGGGGTGGTGGTTGTGGGTTGGTTTCGGGGGTGGTGGATGTGGGGTGGGGGGGGGGGCCGAGGTGGTTCGGGTGGGTGGGGGGTTAGGGGAGGAGGGAGAAAGAAGAAATATCATTTTGTAATTTTTTTACCTGTTTTACAGGTTACAAGTCAACTTGACCTACGAGAGGAATTTTGGCCTAAAGTTTGTATTTTTAAGGAATAATCAAAAGTTTGTATTATTGTGAGAGAACGGGCCAAAGTTTGTATTATTGTAGTTAAAAAATCCAAATTTTTAATCACCAACTAATATATTTAGTTTTAGCTGTAACAATTTACAATTGTTGAAATTTGAAATTCACAAATGAAAAAAACCGAGGAAAATTTAAGAAACGATTTAAGTTATATAAATTTGTTTTTCAAAAATGCATTAAAAAAGAGAAAACTAGAATGCATAGTAAAAAAAATCTATTTTTTTTTTCTTAATAAAACGATATTAAAAAGCACATCCAAAAAATTATGATTTCTTGCTGAAAAATTATCCGTTATCTAGAGATGTCAGTGGGTAATGGACCCTAACCGGATCCGCGGATCCTGATCCATTTTTAGCGGATCTAGATTCTCAAATTTTGGACCCGACGAATCCGGATAGGATATGGATCCTTGTTTTTAAAAATGGATATGGACCGTGTCCTAAATTATTACCCAAACCTGGATTCATTACATGTTTTATTAAATTTATTTTAAAATATATAATTAAAAGGGTAAAGCATAATGTTAAACTCTTAATGTTATTTATGATTGAATTTTTTATATTAAGGTTGAATTCTTGTTTAGTTCAACATCGACAAAGTGAAATGCTAAATGGCGTTGTTTTGTTCTTTAAAATATTTAATTATTTTGAAAATTAGGATCATTTGAGGAAAACAAGTTTAAATCCGTTTTGGACCTGGATATGGATATGGATCCTCAATTTTATTACCCAACGTATTCGGGTCAAGACTGAATCCATGCTTGAAAAAAGGGATCTGGATCTGGACCCTAAAGGATCCGATCCAGATCTTACCCGTTGACATTCCTACACATCATATTACATAATAAACAATATTAAAAATCCGTTGGTTCCACCATGGTGGAATCGTAAAAATGTTCGGATCCATGAATAGTAATTTTTTTAATTTCAGAGAAGGGGAGGAAGAAGGGAGAAAGAGGAAGAAGAAGGGGTGGGGGCCGGGTAAGGGGGTTGTCGGGGGAACGCGGGAGGGGTTGGGGCTGGAAGCGCACGCGGCGGGGTGGTGTTGCGAAGGGGAAGCCTAGGGGGGGGGGTTGGGGCTCCGGAGGCTGCGCATTGTAGGGGGTGCGAGGGGGGCTTGGGCTTGGAGGGTGGGCGGCGTGGGGGTGAAGGGACGAAGGGAGAGGAGAGGGGGAGAGGGCGAGAGAGGCGAAGGGGCGGGGGAAGGGGGGGGTTAAGGAGGAGGCTGGAGGGTGGGGTAGGGTGGGGGTTGTTGGGGTGGATTGAATTGGTGCTGCAAGGGTGGGGTGGGGTGGGGTGGCGTGGCTAGGTGGTGATAGTTATAAAGGAAGAAGAAGTAAAGAAGGGGAAAAAAGAAAAAAAGAATATCGTATAATCTTGGGCGGTTGATAAATGTGAATTATTATATATTATAAACTTCTTATTCCCTCTTGCTAGCTTCTTATTTAAAAGTTATAACGTATACGTTGTGGGTTTTAATGGTATTTTATACTATTAATAATTTATCTCATGTTGACAGATATTTAATTATATCGGAGTCAAATAATTGGATAATTGGGTCAAACTCAATACTAACACTTTAACCCATGTAACAAGAAGTGGAGGAAATTTTGCTTTCTTTGGTGAAAACCCACATGGCTACTTAGAACTTGGGCTAAAGCCCAAGTGTGCCAAGATACTGCACGGATGAAATCAAGTGAGGTAAAAGGAGGAAAAGAAAGAGAATAAAGAAAATGACAAAATACTCTTTTTTGGGCCAATAACGTACTCAGCATTGAGGAGGGGTGAGGGAAAACCCACACAAGAGCATTAATAAAAGGAGGGGCGAACAGTGAAGGAGAACGGGGGGAGATGCAACATCAGTACACGAAGAATATGGCAGCAACGAGGGAAGCTTTCAAGCAGATTTTCGGCCATGATTTCTCATACTTTTGTGTTGTTTCTCCAATTTATGAGTAGTTAATTCTCCTATTCTAGGGCTGAGATGAAACCCTCTTATTATGAATTTATAGTTTAATTTTGTTTGTGAATTGATTTTTGGTTTATGATTGCATAACTATTGAGATTATTATTGGGTTGATTATGTTTGCAATATAGATTGATGATTGTTCTTGTAGAATTAATTATTGGTTTATGTTGTTATCAAATTTTACATACTTTGTTCTTGTAGTTCAAAGTGTGATGTTATGCAATGGTGTTTGATGATTCATGGTTAAAAAGTTGAATAGTTTATGCTTTGGCTAGATAAGTTATGTCACCTAATTAATCACAATACTATTTTTGTCAGTATTCCGCCTTGTAGTTTAGGATACTTGATAAATCTATTAATTCTCATTCCAATTAATCTATTAGTCATATTATTAGTGGTGGATTCAACTGTCTTAGATTTTATATTATTGTCTGTTCTCCCATTCACTTTTATTATTGTCAGGTTTATTTAGTTATTTTATATTTCATACTAGTTTAATTAGTTCACATACAAACCATTATATTTATATTTAGGATTAATTTAGTAGACCTTAGATTTAATTTAATCAACTGTTCCTTGTGGATACGATACCCTATTAATTATCACTTACTACTGAATCTTGTACACTTGTAAACATAGGGTTTTATAACTTGTTTAAAATCGCTATCAGTGGTATACGGTAAATACGGGAGACAAAATAGCATGGAGGATTTTAAATCACATGCTAATAGTTTTTAAATTTAGAGATAATTATTAATAATTGTTAAGTTGAAAATTTTGGAAATGATCTCAGTAATATGTTTATTTTTTTCAAAAATTTGCAAAAAGAGAAAACTAAAAATAATTGTCACAAAAATTTTGATTTTATTTTTAGTTTTAAAAAAAGATATAAAATAGCACATTCAAATACTCATATATCATACCAAGGATGTCTTGGCCTAGTGATTAAGATTGAGGTGCTGTGAACGTCATAATAGGTCACAGGTTCGAATCCCCCCTCCCTTTCTTTGTACTTTATACTGTATTCATGGCTCCAATGGATAAAAAAAAAAATCTCATGTATCATCACTTTGATAAATTTATTGGCATGGTTTCTTGCATGACCAGATCTAGCCGGTGATAAAGTGGATAATGGCACGAGATTAGTTGTCAAGCATTTAGGCAAACGTGTCACTGAAGCTATTATCTTATACGGTAGTAATGTTGGCGACATAGTATTCATTCCACAAATGACACTCTTACTCTTTGACTCAACCAAATTTCATATCAGATTTCAACGAAGACAATTTCGTTTAATGGTGTATTTTAATTTGCTATGACTATAAATAAAAGCCAAGGATAGTCATTATCGCATGTAAGTTTGTATTTTCTTAGACCTGTTTTCAGCCATCGGCAATTCTACATTGTCGTTTCCAGAGTCACGAGTAATAAATGATTTAAAATTCTCATTCATGATAAGGAACATAGTGTATGTACAACTACAACCAATGTAGTTTATAAGGAAATTTTTCAGAACATCTAAGTTTTAATGGATTAAATTACTTCAATTACTATTTGAGCAGTTTTAATATATTATCATAACGCATTGTGAGATATACATAACATGTTATTACATTTATACTGTTGAACTAATTTTTTAAAATTCAAAGAAGAAAGCATATACTATGAAAAACTATGAACTTCATGTGCATCATGTACAGATCCAAAGACTAGTTTAAACTATAATAGAATTTTTTTTTTCACCAAACTATACAAATATATTAAAAGGCGTTCCCATTAAATGAACGGTGCCATGAGGCACTCTACTCAAGCTTCTAATACATGTTATTAACTCATTAATAAATATTAACAATGTGTAGCTACTAGGAATCGAACACACGACCTTTGAGATAAAATGTGAAAGTTTAACCACCAATCTACTACAATTTCAATGTTTAATGTTTCAAAGTAAAATATAATAAAGTCTTATAATTATATGTAACTATGAAGACATAAACAAAGCCTTTTGATCTCTAATACTTTTATTAAGGTAAAAACATACTTTTAACCCAATTCAATTGACATTGTTATTTAATTCCCCAATTTATTGGATTTTTTTTTAAATTATCATGTCATGACGTCTATTTTCCAATTTCGCACTAGAAAAAATATAATGAAAAGCTAATAAAATTAATTATGAAACTTACGAGTAATAATATATTTAATATTATAATTGTCCGGGGCATCGCCTGGGCTAAAAATACTAGTTTTATATTCTAAAAGAAAATGATTTACACGAATATGAAGTATGATAGCGTACGAGATCAGCCGAATGGCATGCCCACGTGTGGACATTGAAATAGACGTAGACAATTGCATTGACAAATGTTTGCATCTCGATCTTGCAGATGCACTGATGACTTAATTTTTAATGGTTGGCGAGCTTGACTCCGAGCAAGCCAGCCGCGCAACCGTACCTCATCTAAGGCCTTAAGATCCGGCTTTGGTCAATCCCAAAATATCACAATCCAGGAAAACAAAGCTAAAACATAATGTATCGTTTTGTCTTCGTCACATGATATAACCCTTTTTTCTAAGTCTTTTATTTTTGGCCCCTCAAATTGCTATGAGTTTAAATTTTGGAAAAATTGAAACTACTTGTATGAGTAGTTGACAATAAAAGGTCAAAACTTTTTGCGATCTTAGAATGGTTCGAATCTTAAGGCGTCTCTTCTCAAAACGGTCTTTTAGTTCAATTAAACTGCTAAGTGTAGGCATATTATTATTGCTTATGCGGGATGAAAGCGGATTTGACTACCTCATTGTAAAGGTTTTTGTTTTGAAAACGTTTTGAAAAAGAGAAGTTGCCAACAAGTCCTCAAAGAAAGACTCATAAACCTAATTGGATATTTAGGAAATCATAGGGATAACTTAGGGACTTATCCAATGTAGACTTCTCATCATGACTTCATAATTGGTCAATGAACCAAACATTGAGCCACAGAGGGTGAGGGTGCAAATAGAAATTAAATTCGCCCATTGCTGGCATCTACTTGATACGATTCATGTTCTTGTTTTATGCGATTGAACGACCAAACATTCAATTTCAAGACCGTAAAAAAAGATTAGTCTAGGTTAGTTCATTAAACATACAAAAGACTAATTCTTAGTGACATGTTTATTAAGCATCATATGACTGAGATCGTAAACCAGTTGTCTAAATTATCTTATTAGACGTTAGAAAATTTATTTTGGTCTTGTAATTAGCAATAATAAGCATGTGAGGTGATGAAAGCAATAAAGCATCAAGCATGCACATGGATAATAATGTATAGAAATAAAAAGAAAAAGAAAGATTAGAGAAGAATATACTCCCTCTGTTTTGTTTTGTTGTTCATGTATTCCCTATTGGGAAATTTCAATATGTTGTTCCTATTTTCGATCTTTCCATAAATAATATAATTTATGAATTAAATTTCTCATTAGTTTTATGTTGCAATAAATGTGTTCACACTATTTAGTAGTCATTTTTTTATCTTTTAACACCTCAAATTTTTGCCTAATTGGTTGTATTTGGGCCCATATTCCTGAAGCCCAATAATTATGAGAAGACCTCTCAAGCCCCCTAGACAGGTGGCACAGCAGGTCCCGCAGGGAAGTTAACCTAATTCCAGGATACCTAGGGATCCCCGGATGGGGCTGGAAAGGCTTATTGCCTGAAAAGGTAACACAGCCATTGGTCTCCCTGAAACCCATCTCATCAATATCTCCCTATGGTAATCCACAACACTATAAATACCCAATATCTCATCAATTAACAGGTAATAAATTCTAGACCAACCGTTTAATACTTACAGTTAAGCATCATAACTGAGTTGAGCGTCGGAGGGGCGATCCCGAAAACACCCCCGGGGTAGTCTAACCATCATTCTTGCAGGTCTCCGCGACACTCCTCGAGCACTAGGCCATTTGCAGCGGTCTTCGACCCCTCGTCTTGACTAGTCCCCCATCTTACAAGTTTTTACTTGAAACAGGTTGGCGCCGTCTGTGGGGATAGCCAAACAAAAAACCATGGCCAATGCTCGAAGATCTCGTCGAGCCTAGCAGCCCCCAAACTCACCACCTCGAGGAGAGCTCCCCCCACCCGAGGTAGCGGACTAAACAGCGGGTGACCCTCGCAGGGCCCCCGTACTTCCAGAAAGGCTCCTCGAGGAAGTAGGTCCTCGGGAGGCAGCCAATGCTGCCAACCATGGGCAACCTCGAGAGACGGTAACCCTCCCTCGAGTTGAACCCCCTCGATTTGAGCAGCCCAGCCCTAATCATGTCACTCAACAGGACTTGCAGCAATTGGCAGAACGCCTCAGTGACAACCTCGAACGAAGCCTTATGGCTCTCGTGTACAATCTTAAGAATGGAGGAGAGGGAACATCCAACAGACCTCCCGTCCCTCGACTTGTCCTGGGGCAGAACGGGCGTGATCCTCAACTCAACAACCCAGCTCAACAAGCTTCAACTCGGGTCCCCCAGAATTCGACTCGAGCCCCGCGAGCTCCACTTCCAAGCCCTCCTAGCCGGGGGGATGTCCGGCACATCATCAACGAGCGATCTCTCAGGAATGGCAACCTTGGCTTCATCACACCTAGAGGTGGGCATGGGCCGGGCCAGCACGCGGGCCGGCCCGGCCCGGCACGAGCCCGTTCAAGGCCCGGCCCGGCCTGTTGTCCGCTCCGTGGGCCGTGGGCCTTCCACGGTCAAGAAATTTTATTTCAGGCCCGCACGCAGCACGAGCCCGTGTGGGCCGGCCCTTGGGCCGAACGCTCCTTTCCTTTGTTTTTTAGCCTAAAACCTGTCAAAAATACAAAAAAAAACATAAAACACGGCCAGGCCCGCGGGAGGCACGAGCCCGCCCGCGGCCCGTGGGCCGGGGCGGGCCGTGGACAAAACCTGTAAATTTCAAGCCCGGCCCGCCACTCACGGGCTCGGGCCCGCCATTACCCCAAGCCCGCGGGCCGAGCCCGTGAACAGGCCCGGCCCGGCCCATGCCCAGGTCTAATCACACCCTTCAGCGAGGAGATCATGCGAACTCCTAATCCTCGTAAAGTGAAAGTACCACCCATCGAGCATTATGGGGGAACCACGGACCCCATCGATCACCTCACTGCTTTCAAAGCACAAATGAGTGTGTGCAGACGGGGAGCGAGGTAGCATGGTGTAAGTTCTTTCCCACCACGCTGAAGGGGTTAGCTTTCACCTGGTTCAAGGAACTCCAACCTGGCAGTATCTCGAACTTCGCCTCCCTCGAGGCCGCCTTCAAACAAAATTTCATAGCAGGAAGAAGACATCGAAAGACCAGTATTCACCTAATGTCTATTAGACAACGAAGAGATGAATATCTAGCAGAATATATCAAGAGGTTTAACGAGGAGTCCTTGAAAGTCTCCCATCTATAGGATAGCGTAGCATTCACTGCGCTGATGTCTGGTCTCTACCTATCGAGCCGGTTCAAGCTGAAGCTCGCGGAGAGCAAGGCTTCCACTTTCTCTGAAGCAATGAACCTCGCCCAAAAGTTCATACAAGCTTCCGACAACAGTAAAACACACGAGGAACCAAGTTCCAACAAAAGAATGAAAGACTATGGTGCTCGAGTGGACCCTCCTCGAGAAGCCTCTCGGAGGGAGAGGGACAAAAAGCCACGGCTGGATGACAACGACTATGACCCTCGATATAACCTCAACAGAAGGGAGGTATACCTCGATATCAAAGAGAAATACCCCTTGCCAAAACCCATACCTATCAGAATTTCCATCAATAGAAGAGACAAGAAGCTTTGGTGTGAATACCCACACGATTGCGGTCACACCACTCGTGACTATAGGGAACTCAAGAGAGCACTAGATAAGCTGGCAGACGAAGGAAAACTGAATTGGTACTTGAAGAATCCAGCGGAAAGAAAGAAAGAGCCTCGAAAAGAGAAGGACTCCAGGAGCGATGAAACGACAGGATTTGTCAACGTCATCGCTGGAGGGTACGCTTCGGGTGGCCTCAACTGCCGCTCTCAAAAGAAACACCTCTACACCCTGAAACACAGGACAACGGACATTACCAAGACAACAGCTTGCCCCACTATGACCTTCAAATATAGCCATCGACCTATTCAAACCCCACACGACAACCCCCTGGTTGTCGAAATGAAAATCGCTAATCTAAGGGTCGGTCGAGTGCTTATTGATAGTGGAAGCTCCGCGGACATCATAACGATGGATTGTCTGTCAAAGCTAAAATATCAGAGGACTGATCTCCTGCCCATCAGCCAGCCGTTGGTAGGATTTAGGGGGCAATCTGTCCACCTTATGGGGTCAATCAAGCTCCTTACCAGAATGGGGGAGAAGGGTCGGGGGAGGAGCGTCCTCGTTGATTTCCTAGTCGTCGATATCGGCCTCCCATATAACGTCATCATTGGACGTCCCACCCTCAACAAAGTCAAAGCTGCCATCTCTACCTATCAGCTACTGCTACAGTTCGAGGCCGACGATGGAAAGGTCGCTCAACTATTTGGAGATCAGAAATCTGCCCGAGAATGTTATGTCAACAGTCTAAAAAGCCAGTGTGAAGAAGCAACCCGAGACTGAAGAACCTCTCCTCGTGATGGGGCTCTATGTTACTGAAACCCAAAACGGTACGAAAGACCTCGACCGGTAGATGGAGACGAAGAGATATGCATTGACGATAAAAGAGGGAGAATGATAAGGATCGGCAGGCGGATTCCCGATGATATTAGAGCTTGAATCATCGTGGTCATCCAGTAAATTTCAGGATGTGTATGCGTACACGTTCGACGAAATGCCAGGCATCGACCCTGAGATCATGGTCCATCGTCTCAATATCAATGAGGGACATCGGCCCGTGAAGCAAAAGCTGAGACACCAGCTGCTAGCCGCAGGTTTTATCAAAGAATGCCAGTATACCGAATGGCTAGTTAACGTGGTGTTGGTCCGCAAGTCTTTCGGGGCGTGGAGGATGTGTGTCAACTTCACGGACCTGAACAAGGCCTATCCGAAGGATGACTCTCCCCTCCCCAAGATTGATAGACTAGTTGACTCGACTGCCGAACACGCCCTCTTCAGCTTCATGGATGCCAATGCAGGGTACCACCAAATCCCCATTGCCAAACAAGATCAAGTCCATACAACATTCACTACTAGTTCTGGAGTATATTGCTACAAGGTGATGCCATTCGGCCTCAAAAATGCTGGAGCCACCTATCAGCGCTTCGTCAACAAGATGTTTAAAAACCAGATAGGAAGAAACGTCGAAGTCTATGTCGATGATATGATTGTCAAGAGCCAACAACAAGGAGACCATGTTTCTGACTTAAAGGAAACCCTGTCCACCTTACGCGCCCACAACATGAAGCTGAATTCGAAGAAGTGTGTCTTCGGTGTGAAAGGGGGAAAGTGCCTTGGATTCCTAGTTGACGAAAGGGGCATCGAGGCTAATCCGGATAAGGTCTAGGCCATCATTGAGATGAAATGCCCTCGAACTGTCAAGGAAGTCCAACGCCTAACTGGCTGCATGGCAGCATTAGGACGCTTCCTATTGAGGTCGACAAACAAAAGCTTATATTTCTTCAGAACCTTAAAACAGTCAACCTTCGACTGGGACCAGGCAGCAGACGAGGCATTTCAGCGGCTAAAGGAACATCTGGCCAGCCTTCCTAAACTTGTGTCTCCTTTGCCAAGAGAGACACTTTTGTCTACTTGGCTGTGTCAGACAATGCACTTAGCGTCGTCCTTGTTGCTGAAAGAGAGAAGAATCAACATCCCGTCTACTTCATTAGTCACGCCTTCGAGGCGCGGAAGCAAAGTACCCCCCAATTGAGAAAATGATATTTGCATTAGTAACTGCCACCCGTAAGCTCAAACCATACTTTCAAGCTCACCCCATCAAAGTGCTAACTAGTCAGCCCCTGCGAAAGGTGATCGAGGGGAAGAACCAATCCAGCCGGGTGACAGATTGGTCTAATCAGCAGTCGAATTTTGGTATAGAGTTTGAGCCCCGTCGAGCCATCAAAACCCAAGCACTGGCCGACTTCATCGCCGAATGTACCTCAAGACCCGAGCCAATCGAGGAAGGCTCCTGGGAATTATTTGTCGATGGGTCATCGTCGAAGGCAGGCTGCGGAGCCGGATTGCTAATCCTCTACACTCAAAGGAACAGGTTAGAGTATGCCGTAAAGTTTGACTTCACTGCCTCGAACAATGAAGCTGAGTACGAGGCTCTCCTACTTGGGCTACAACTCTGCAAGGCGGCAGGAGCTTGAAATATCAAATCCCACTCGGAATCCCAGCTCATCGTGGGACATGTGACTGGGGAATTCGAGGCCAAGGAAGACAGTATGAAGATGTACCTCAAGAAAATCAAGGAGGAAGTAATCGATCTAGCTCTCTTCGCCACTGTCCACATCCCATGATCCGAAAATCAGCATGCAGATGCATTGTCGAGATTGGCCAGCTCCGCCGAAGATCTATCACCCCCCTATTATGTGGGAGGTACTCAAAGCCCCCAGCATAAACAGAGGGGTGGCTACTCTCGACAGGAGCCCTACCTGGATGAACAAAATAGTGTCCTTTGCAAGGGACGGGATATTGCCTACGGACGAGCTAGAGGCGGAAAAAGTAAGGAAGCAAGCTCGATGGTTTGTATTTCACGAGGGACAACTATATAAGAAGTCCTTCACCCACCCACTCCTTCGATGCCTAACCCAACAACAAGGAGACTACGTACTTCGAGAGATACACCAGGGGGCATGCGGGAGCCATCAGGGTGCAAGAACCATCGCTGCTAAAGCCCTTCGAGCTGGCTATTATTGGCCAACGTTGAAATAAGATGCCTCGAACTTAGTCCAGAAATGCAAGGAGTACCAGATGCATGCCAACATACCCCATCGAGCCGCCAGTCCCTTGACTACCATCTAGACCCCACTACCTTTCGACATGTGGGGCATGGACCTGTTAGGACCTTTTCCTCCTGCATCAAGCCATCGAAGATTCTTGTTGGTCGCTGTCGACTATTTCACGAAGTGGGTCGTGGCCGAACCACTAGCCTCCATTACTGACAAGCAAGTTCAACAGTTCATCTGGCGCAATTTGATCACTCGACTCGGTGTCCCTCGAGCTCTAATATCAGACAACGGGCAACAGTTCAACAGTGGGCCAACGAGAGACTAGTGCTCTCGATTTGGCATCGAAACCAAGCTCTCCGCTGTCAGTCGACCCCAGCCCAACGGGCAAGCAGAAGCAGCCAATAAGGTAGTCTTGAAGGGATTGAAGACAATGCTAGAGGGAGCTAAGGGCTCATGGATCGATGACCTGCTTGGGATCTTATGGTCTACAAGGACGACGGTTCGAGAAGCTACAGGACAAAAGCCATTCAACTTGGTGTATGGGAGCGAGGCTGTGCTGCCTGTCAAAGTAGGTATCCTCTCGCTGAGGATCACCTTCTAAGACCACAGCAGCAACGAAGAAGAGAAGCGGGTAAACCTCGACCTACTCCCCGAAACTCGAGGCAACGCTCTCCTCAAGGCCATCTCCTACAAACTTAAGATCACCAGGCTCATTGACCCCTGCAAGTCAACGATTGGGACCTACAGAAGTTTGAAGCCACAGGCAGGGAACCTCGCCTTGGCAAACTACAGCCCAATTGGGAGGGGCCTTACAAGGTCACCAAGGTCGTTCGACTGGCCACATACCGCCTCGAAGACCAAGAAGGCTGCCCCCTACCTCGACCATGGAACGCAGGCAACCTTAGGAAATTCTATGTTTAAAAGAGACCCTACCATCGAAGTTCTACGTATTCAAAGTCTCCGCCCTTGAAATTAGGGGCATCTAGTACATTATCCTTGGCGTAATTATAAGCCAACTTTTGTAATGCTGGGTCAGCAAATTTTCCAAATGTAATGTACCGAAATACGTATTAAATATGCACCTATCGAGCTATATTAAGCGTAGACAAAAGATAATTTCGAAGGCATAAACATGTTAAAATAAAAAGTACATCAATGAAGAGGAAACAAATTTTATTAATCAAGAGAGGTATAGGCCATCCAAAATGGCAAGCTTACAAACATAAGAAACACCTAAGACTAGAAGTAAACTATTAGGGTCTAACATTAACCCTTGTAGGAGCCAGGAGAAGAGAAGAAGAAGATATCAGAGGCGGTATCATGGGTGCGAGGAACATCAGCCCTCGAGGTCACCAGCAGCAGGAGCCTGGTCCTCGACATGAGGGGCCTCCGCATCCCCCTCCCCTCGAGGAGCCTCAACCTTCACTTGGGAAAGGGCGACAACTCCCTCCTCCACCTCCTACCAAGAAAGGCCAGGAGACAGCCTCTCAAGGACGGCTCGAACATCCTTGAGAGCCTCAGCACGGCCAACCTCGGAGGCCTGAAGGGAGGCGTCCTCGAGGAAGATCCTTCCCGCCTCGGAGACCTTCTAGTTCTCAATGATCAGCTTCCGATAAGCGGTAGCTTTCGGGATGGCCTTAGTAGCCCTCTTGTCAGCCTTCTCCACCTTGGCTAAGGCCTATTTCCGGTCCTTCGAGGCCTGACGCTGCCTCCGACTAGCCGAGTCCCTCTACTTGGTGAGGTCCTCGATGGTCTGCTAGGCCTCGGCCATCTTCTCATCAAAGGACAATTGATCCTTCTTGATGGCCCCCTCGGCCCGGAGAGCTTCAACTCAGCAATCTGAATCCGGTTGTTAAGGGAGCTCCTCTCGTCGAAGGACATCTGGTTCTTCTTAGCTTCAGCAGAGGAAGCACCTCGAGAGCGATGAGCCAAAGCAGTAATCGAGAGCTGCAGAAAACAGAAGTGGGTAAGAAGCAGAATTCATCGCAAACAACGAAATCACCACGAAAGAGACATACCTCAACAAGAATGGCCTTCAGGGCCTCGAGCCCCTGGCCACCGGTGGCCAAGCAGGCTGCTTCGTCAGCAGCCGTCATCAAAGAATGGTAGGCCCTGTCGAACCTCCCTGCTAGTTCTGCCCTCGAGAGGGCAGTAAACGGAACAAGAGCCGTCGAGGGGGACAGCCTCTTCGTTGGGCCTGCTGTACCCCAGGCGAAACGACGGGAAAAGATAGAGGAAGAATGGGTTTCTCCTCGAGCTTGATCTCGAGAGTCTCCTGCTTCCCTACCGGAGGAGCCATCGGAGGGAGAGCCTTGACGGCCGAAGGAAGGACAGTATCCCCCGCCGAGGTCAGTCCCTCGACCTTTACCGCCTTCGAGGTATTCGGCAACCTCGGCGCCGCAGAAACAACGCTCGAGCCAGTCTTCGCCATTTGGCGACGTTTGGCCGCACGAAGAGCTTCGGGAGTGATCAACGGCTGAGACATTGACAGTCGAGGTTAAAAAGGATCGATCGAGATTGAAAGTCTGAAGAAGGAGAATGCAAATGAACTAATGACAACTCTGAAACATCGTACTTATAAGAAAAAAGGAAACACGGATTCCACAGCCGCTATAACTGCCCTCATGGGCCTCACCATAACCAAGGCCCATCATCTGAAATGCATGTCACGTACCCAGCACGCGGCCCAAAACTCCAAAAGAGCCCTACAGAGCACTCAAGGCCCCATAGTGTCGAAGACAATGTACGAGGTCACGACACGTTAAAGAGGGCAATGACCCACGACTCATTCGACAGCCAAACACGTCGAGGGACTTTGCCCTCAGGATTGTGTCAAGAACACATGAGCAGGCTTCTCGAATAACCTGCAGCTCGAAGGCTTCGACCAGTTCGACAGCCGCATATAGGTCCATATAAACCATTGGATACCTGGAGAAGTTAACCTCACTTTGGCACTAGATTATTAGCGTGTGATAGGCATCAATCAAGATAAGAACATGTCGAGAAAAGACAGACTCGGATGAGCTAATCAGCAAAAAGCAGCAACTTCGAAGAAAAACACAAGACAAATGGCAAAAAGTTCTTTCATTTCATCAAAGGAAAAATTACATCCTAGAGAATTACAGTTAAGCTAAATACAAGATGCAAGCTCGATACTATTACTCTACTCAGAACCACTGGAAGAGCCACTCGATGAACTGCTCGAAGAGTCCCCCGAGTCGAGAGAGGTAGAGCTGGAAGCTCCATCTTGTTCCTCATCCTCGCCATCCTCATACTCGTCTTCCAGGGCCTCTTCACTCTCAGCATGACCCCAAACCTCGGCATCACCCTCAACCCTGAGATTATGGCCATCGGCACACTCTGAGGGAGCCTCAAAAGCCGGGGGAAAGTTAACCTCGAGGTCAGTCGCCACGATGGCGTCATACTCTGCCTCGACGAGGGCCTAGTTGGTCGAGGAAGAGATCTTAGCCAAAGCCTCCCGCAACTTGTTAAAAGTAACCTTGGTTGCAACCTCTGCCCCCTGAAGTCCCATGTCTGCTGCAAAGTCCTTGTCAGCCTGAGAGTTCTGCCAGTCGAGGATGACCTGCTCCCTAGCACATGAAGACTCACCCTTCGAGGAGTCATACTGCCTTTTGATCGAGTCACGCTGAATTTGAGCATCAAGGATCTTCTTCCTCCAGCCCTCCTCTCGAACAGTAAAACAGTTCTCTTTCTCCTCGAGGTATTTCTAGGTAGCCTCGAGTTCGAGCTTGTAATTCAAAGCGAGTTTCCTTTGACCAGCGAGATCCTCCCGAAGTCGACGGAAGCTGATGATATGTCGATGGCTCATGACGCCCATTTGAAGGGAGCACTGAAAACAAATAAGGCAATGAAAGTAAGGAAACAACAGCAAATGAAATGAAGATTTAATCAAGGATAGGGATTTACATCGATCCGGGAAGCATGAAGCCCTTCGACTTCCTCCTCCTCGCTAAAGGCCCGGCAGACATCGACGTCCGCCTTCGTCATAAAACGCTTGACAGCTAAGTCGAAGCGTCTGGCCTTCTCCATTCCGGAAAGCTCCGTGAATGGCTTCGAGTCTTGCTCCGATTCACTAGTCCTCGCCTTCTTCCGACCCGAGGTCTCTTCCCCCCGATGGGGAGGTTCCCCTTGCACCTCCGTGGCCCTCGAGGCTGCTACGGTTGATCGAGAGGGTGGTTCAAAGGTCGCTGCCCTCCCCCTAACTTCCACCACCTGGGGTGCCACGATAGCTGCTGCCGAAGGAGGGCGATTGCGAGGCCTCTTCACAGGGTCCTATTAAAAAACGAAGTTAGAACGAAATATGAAACATGAGGCATAATAGATCGAGGGGTCAAAGGTTACCTTAGGAGGGCGAGGGACTCGAGTCTCTCCCCTCGACATCTTCTGGCGAATCTGTTCCTGCACCCTCTGGTTAGCTGTCGGTCACTTCTGCATGACTTCACCAAGTTCTCGACGGGCGATAACTGCGCAATAAACAAACAAAGGTCAGATATAGGTACACCATCAATCGAAACAAGTAGACACCTAGCAACGGAGGCCCTACCCTTGGGATAAGCAAGGCTCAATCCCATCGCAGAGAGGAAGTGTTTATTTCTTAGGTCCTCAGCACTGGGATTCCAATGGGTGGGGACTTGCTTTCGATCACCATTGACTATCGATGTGATGGTTTGGCAATAAATAGCAACCCTGGCTTCGTCCTCCGACATTCTAGGCACCGACCTATTCAAAGCCATGTTCGGGCCCTCGAGACTAGGAACTACTGGGAAATCCCACTGCTCTACTCGATGCACCTACATGAACTCCGTACGGAAGTTCTGTTGGTTCGAAGGCATGGTCCCCACAATCTTATATGGAAAGCGTGCCTGGAAGGTATAACAGCCCTCACCATTCGATGTCGCGGACATCACGACCAACTTTGTCAGATTCTGCCAGAGGGTCAGGGATGGTTCAACCTCCATCATGTCGCATATAGCGAGGAATCCAACCATCGAGCCCAAGCTGTTGGGCATCAGCTGACAGAGGGCCAGGTTGTAAGTACTTAGCACCTCAACAATAAAAGGATGGATGGGGAACCTTAAACCCAACTCAAGATAGGTCTTATAAAGGGTTATGCAGCCCGTCGGGGGGAGGGGAGGTAAATACAGTTTCATCGAGTTCGGGGATGTATAGCGCATACGAATGTCGAATCCAATACGATGTCTCGAGGAAGCGCAGGTTATCCAACAAGAACTGCATGAAAGGCCCTCGAACGAAGAAATGCGCTATGCCCTTGCCCCGGGTCTGGGTCTCCCCCTCTCCGTCACTAGTGCTCGGTTCCTGAGAAAGATCTTCACTGCTTCCCTCCATCACTTGAACAACATGGCTATCGAGAAGATGGTCTAAGTAACTCCTAATGGCCCGAGGTCGAGCAACGGTCACCTCGTATGGGGGATTATTTAACTCCTCTCCCCCATCGGATATTATAGAAGCCCCGTCGCTCGAGGACGGTAAGGCATCGAGCACCCGGGAGGGATCGGGACAATCGAATGCTACGGTCACCACGGACACCCCATTTATTAACACTCCGTCGAACAACGGCTCGTGCGGTGGTGAAGGGGTATCCGAGCCAGACGAAGAACCCCCGATATTTATCAAGAGGGGATCCCGTCCGAAAGGGTCTATTTATTAAAATAAGAAGCGAAAGAAGTAGGTCGTACCTTATACGAAATGCACTCGGGTTCCTCTACTTTGACGAAAGACGCTTGTCGACTTATGTGCCCTCGAGATAGAAGATTTTCACGCAGCAGCAATCCAAAGAAATGAGAATGGGACAAATGACAAGGTCCCCCCTATTTATAAACAACGCCGTACGAAACAGTTGGTATCTCGCGGGCTTGGGGAACTCCAAGAAGCAACAGACCTGGCATTGGGCCCCAAGCTTGCCCCAACAGTCACCCTAACCGGGATCACCAACCTTAGCTGCCCAAACCAGTCCATCCCAGCTCACCGGGTTGACTAAACTCAGCTAAGGCTCAAGACCTACGATTAGGCACTTCACCCAGATCGAGTGAGGGATACTCCAAGTCACCACAACTATTGGAGTCGGTGCCCGTCAAGTGCTACGGCACCAGGACACCCCTCGAGGCACATGGGTCCTATTGGCCCTTGAAACACCTTAGAGCGATGGTCCGGGATGCCCCTCGAGGAACACAGGGCTAACTATCGCCTAATATTCCTCAAATCGGGGTCCATCACATGCCTCGAGATACATGGGGCTCATATCTTGAGCGAATTCCCAGACGCCTCTCGAGATACACGGGCCTGACCCAAATCAAGGAAAGATTCAACATTCCGCAAAACATGCGACTTCAGAGGAGCCCTCCCTCACACATTTCGCATGGGGCTAATGTTTGGGCCCAATATTCCCGAAGCCCAATAATTATGAGAAGACCTCTTAAGCTCCCCAGATAGGTGGCACAGCGGGTCCCGCAGGGAAGTTAACCTAATTCCAGTACATAGGGATCCCCGGAAGCGGCTGGAAAGGCTTATTGCCTGAAAAGGTAACATAGTCATTGGTCTCCCTGGAGCCCATCTCATCAATATCTCCCTTATGGAAATTCACAACACTATAAATACCCAATGTCTCACCAATTAATAGGTAATAAATTGTAGACCACCTCTCAATACTTACAATTAAGCATCATAACTGACTTGAGCGTCGGAGGGGCGATCCCAGAAACACCCTCGGGGTAGTCTAACCTTCATTCTTGCAGGTCTCCGCGACACTCCTCGAGCACTCGGCCATTTGCAGCGGTCTTCGACCCCTCGTCTTGACTAGTCCCCCATCTTACAAGTTTTTACCCGAAACAAGTTGTCTAACATAGAGCAACTCAAAGAGCAATAAATGTGTTCACACTAGTTTGTAATTACTTTTACTCTTTTACCCTACCCTTCAAACTTTTTGTATTGTTGTTTGCCTAACATATAATAACTCAAAAGGGCAAGAATCTTTATTTTTAGTTAATTTAATTTAATTTAATATAGTAGAATTTGCCTATTTTTTGAGTTGCATTGGTTTCTTCCCCGATTTCAAATAGGAACAACAAAAGAAAACGGAGGGAGTACAAGATAGGGTGAATTCTTTAGGGTCTACATCATGAAAATCAAATTATTAGTATATTAAGAAATAAATTGGAATTAACCCTCAAAAATTATATCTTTATCGCCTGGGTTTGAATGCGGGAGAACCAATCTTGAATCTTGGCTGGAGATTGAATGGAAATTGGAGGCTTTTGAATATAAGTTTGAATAATTAGAGTATACTTAAAGTGATTTTCATAGTTGGAAGTCGTAGGAAATTAAGGTTTGTAGGAAAGTGTGTCCAAAATCGACTGAAAATGAGGTCTATTTATAGGAAAACGGAAGAAACTGGATAAAAATTGAGGATGTGTGGCGAACAGGCCTGTTGTGTGGCACGCATCACAATTGATGGAATGCATATGCTTCTACGCTTCTAAATTTTGCTAACTTTCTCGATGTCGCGCTTGTGCAACGTTGGCGCACGAAGCGCATCCGCAGATCTAGTCGGGTTTTATTATTTATCCAATTTTTAAAAGATTCGTTTTATCCTCGTTAAATAATATCATTTAGATTAGGAAATTGATTATCTAAAATATGAAATCTGGTTTTTCGTAATATCTTTTAAAATATTTGTTAAAATATAATTAATTATCAAGAATAGTTATTATTTGTTACAAAAATAATTAATTATCGAGAATAATTAATTGGACTTTTCAGAAATGGACTTTAAAAATGTAATTAATTATCATTAATAACTAATTGAACTTTTAAAACTGGGCTAGAAAAGATAAATAGACTTTAAATTCTTTAAATAATTTTTGGTTTAGCTTTTCAAATTGCTCTTCCTTCAAACCAGACCAATTAGGACGACTTTATGTTTCATCATTGGGCGTCAAAATGGGAAGACACTATTATGTGTCTACACTAAATAAGTTAATTAAGACACCTCACACTCATTTGATAACAATTTTATTTTGATCAATTTAAGTCAGTGGAAGTGACGATTATGTTATAATAAACCAATTTATCTGATTAATTAATTTGAAGGACCGTTTTGGAAAAAGATTCTCATTCTCCAAAGTTGGACTTGTGTGTGAGTGTGTGTGTGTGTGTGTGTGTGTGTGTGTGTGTGTGTGTGTGTGTGTGTGTGTGTGTGTGTGTGTGTGTGTGTGTGAGAGAGAGAGAGAGAGAGAGAGAGAGAGATGTATTTAAGCTCATAAAGATTCAATAGAATGCGGAATTATTGTAATGAAACGGTTTAATGGTTTATGAACATGAACTGTAACAAGGATAATACTTAGATAAATTGATAAAGAAAAGCACCACAATTTAATCAAAGGGTTTGAAGCATAATGGTTAAGCCACCAACTTCACGGATTTGTATTTGACACTCGAATAATTCGAAAACACACTATATGATTGAATAATTTGAATAATAACATCAACTAAGCTATATATACTACTAACTACTAATCTTACTATGGTTAGGATAAGAACCTATGTTATAATCCGTATTTTTGGGAGTTAGTTGTATAATTAAGAAAATATAAAGAATAAAGTTGAAAGTATTCTTAATATTATTTAGGAAAAAAAAATATATAATTTGGGTAAGCCTACAGTTATAATTTTACTATACAACCTACTTTTGTACCTACTTATATTATAGTTTGGTTTTATTTTATTTTCCAAATAAATAAAATAAGAAACCAGAATTTGATTTGGAAAAAAATCCTATTAAACCTAGGACTCTCATGCTATAAAAAAAATTAATTACAAAACCCTAACTTTTCTTATCATCCGTTTTTAGCCCAAAGAATTTTCTCTCTCCTCTCTTCTTCTCCCCTGCACTTCTTCTTCATCTTCTGTGTTGTGCGAGGGTTGTGTTGTATGTGTGGTGTGTGAGACCTTCGAGAGTGTGTGAGGAGTGTGTTGGGTGTGCGAGTGTTCGAGTGCGATGCTCGAGTCGTGCGAGTGGTCGACGAGGGCATTGCGTGAGTCAAGGCTTTGCTGCTGTTGAGCGAGGGAGAGTCGGCGAGTGTGCAAACGAGGTTGTGCGAGTCGAGGAGTGCGGTTCGTCGCTGCTGGGCAGCGAGTCGAGTCGCGGGTCGACGAGTGTGCGGGTGTGCGAGGCTTGCGCGCGCGGTGTGCGGCTCGAGTGTGGGGTGTTGAGCGAGGTCGAGGCCTTGAGTGTGTGGTGTTGTGCGTGGTGTGTGATGCGACCAGTAGAGTGTGTGGTGTTGTGTGTGGTGTGTGTTGCTGTGCGAGTATGTGTGCGGAGGTGTTGGGTCGCGTAGTTGCTGCCGGAATTCAACGTCGCGTCGCCAGTGGTTGTCGCCGGCGAGTCGGTGCGGTATAAAAAATGAAATTCTTTCTTTTCTACTTTAGTTAAATTGTACATTCTTATTTTTGTAATTCGTATATATATATCTTGGATTAAGTTGTATTGTAAATAAAGTATAGTAAAATTTAAAAGAAATCAGATTTACAATTGTATTAGTAGTTCTTATGATGAAGTATTTCTTAATTCTGATTTTCAAATACTTATATATAGTTGGTTAAGTTTTCTGGTTATGGACATGTATATTATAAGTTTAAGGAAATTAGATTTACAAACATACTATTAAGTCCTAAATATGTAGTTTCAATAAAGTTTATGAAAAGAAAGTTTAAACAACAATATTGATTATTTTTAGTATTCAAAGCACCATATTTTACATAGTTAGATAAGCTGATTTTTGTTTTAATAATATCAATGACTTCGCACTGAAATATTTTATTATTCGATTAGGTCCCAATTTCATAAGCGGAACGTTTTGAGTAGTCAGTGAAGATTCTCCGTTACAAGGTACGTACACGTACTAGTTCAATTGGGTATGTTAGTATCATGTTCAGGTTACGAATTCTGTCATTGGAACCTAGAATCATGATAAGGAACAATTGTATGGTTATGATTGATGAGATTGTTTAGTAACATGAAATCGATTGGAAATATGTATGTATTTCCTTGTTGTATGACTTGTGAGTTGGAATGCATTATTATTGGTATGCGTAATTCTATCGTATCACAAGCATGAAATGAGAATTGGATTGGAATCCTATGATTTATTGTTGTAGCAAGGATGTTACAAGAAGTTGCTTAAACTAAAGAATTGAGTAATGTATCTAAGAAGGAAAATTAAATGATTATATGCATAATGTTGTTTGAATGAATATCACTAAGAAGGATCTTTGGCGATAAACTTGTAGTTGGAATCCCAACAAGTATGAACAATGGGGAGAGTGTGGGACTTGTTCTACACTCCTAAGCAGGCCTACTGTGACGACAGTAGTGTCCTTATAAATTTTGATGACACAAGTAGGCGGAAGGTTCCGAACGATCTTGGGGGTATGCATACTAAGGTGATAGGAGTGGAACGGAACGAAACCGTATTTACATTTCATCTAATAGACCAAAGTTGTCTATTAAGGATTTAGTAGCCCGTATGATTTTAGAAAGATGACGGTGCCCGTTCGATTCCAAATAAATTGTAAAAACGGAATTTAATGTTTTTCTAGTATCATGTCTAGGAATGATTTTTATTATTATGATTATGCTTAGCGTATTATTTAAATGATTATGTATGTACTCAGCATAGATGATTGTTTGTTATTTGTGTTGTTTGTTGACCTGTGATGAACCATTGATATTTCAATGGGGAGCAGATTAGGTATGTCGGTGATGCTGCATGAGTTCGGGCATATGTGGGTTACTTTTGATTATAAACTTTTAAAGTGTTTTAATTTAACCTTCTAGAATTTATTTATATTCTACTCAGTTTATGGTTTGAATAAAAGGGGTCATTGGTGATTCCCGAGTCGTAGTTTAAGTTAGCATTTTATTTCCGCTGCAATTTAGTTTTTATAATAAAGAGTAAGTTAATGTTTTTTTTTAAATAAGTCTTGCGTTTCACCGCGGCGGTAACACTTCCAAAGTCGATGCAACGTAGTTTAGACTTGTATGGATTTGGGGGTGTTACAAAACTGGTATCAGAGCCAAAAGTTCCTATTTTCAAATATGTTTTAAAAGATTTTTAAAAATGGGTAGTATGGGATAAGAGCATATAGTTTACTTTTACGTGCATTAAATCATAGGAATGATTTTATTTGTAATCCCTTTTCTTGCCTTACTTGTCTATATGTTATTAGGAAGTATGCAACTACTGTGGAATGAATCAGATGTTCAAATTATATGAAATGTTGTGTTGGTTGCTTGATTGAATTTGTGAAAGGTTCTTTGAAATCTTCGAAGTATGAATAGATTAGGAGGATGTACAAGGATAGGTACATAGATAGTGGTATTTTTAGGAGCACTAAGTTAATTTCGAATTGGTATAGTTGTTCTAAAGATGTTTCAAAAGGTATTGAACTTAAACCTTATTTCGAATATTTCAGGACATAACCTTTTAATTGTTGAAAATATTTTGAACTTGCTTAAGGAGTTCTAAAATTGAAAATAATCGTTTTACCTCTTATATATGTATATGTGTATATATATATATATATTTTATATATATTATTGTATGTATATATATATATATATGTATGTATATATATATATGTATGTATGTATGTATGTATGTATGTATGTATGTATGTATGTATGTATGTATATATATATGTATATATATATATATATATATATATATATATATATATATATATATAAGGTATATTTTAAAACCTTTACTTCACAAAAACTTAGACTATTTTATTTCTTTTAATTCGTAGATGGCTTACGACATAGGTCCTAAGGAATACTTGATGAAACACCGAATAGCGGAAGATCGGGACATCTGGGCCTATAAGATGAAAGCTGCTATGGAATATAGGACTTTACAGGGAGATACGAGACTAAGGACTGAACTGGAGGAAATAAATTTCATGCTTCGATATGTCCCTAAAATAGAACCCTACCTATTCGTACACCGTAGATGTGGAGATTTATGGTCAGAGGATGGAGATTTTAACAGGGATAAACATACAAACTGGAATCAATACCTTCCTACTGTAGGGCATTTCATTACTGACCTTAAATTTTGCGAAAATGAATGGAGAATTCGTGAGAAAAAAAGTTGGGGGCCTCTACCTCATCATCTCCACTTAGAGGAACCTATCATGTGGGGGAAAGCTCGGGGACTAAGGTGGTAGATGTGAATTCTGGTAATCCTAGAGTTAAAACTAAGCCCCAAACGTCACCTAGAGCTGTAAAAAGAGCAAGGTACCAAACTTTTGAGGATGAATTCATACCCGAGGACTACCAAATAGCGTCAAACCTTAGAACTATTACCTACATTTCCGATGATGAAGGGAACAATAGGCTTTTTATCACAGTGATTAAGGAAAATCATGTTGCACCTATACTTAACGTAGAGAATGAGGAAGAGGGAGATCCTAACGAATATGAGCCTGCTGAAGGGGTCCCGATTGAGGAAAATGACCACGGAGAAGAGGAAGAGCCTATAGAAGAAGAAGAAGA
The DNA here is from genome assembly GCA_947646795.1 of Beta lomatogona. NCBI lineage: Eukaryota > Viridiplantae > Streptophyta > Magnoliopsida > Caryophyllales > Amaranthaceae > Beta > Beta lomatogona. Next base: position 2,326,810 of record CANSNZ010000942.1, read on the forward strand.
GCCCATAGAAGAAGAAGAAGAAGAAGAAGAAGAAGAGCCCATAGAAGATGAAGAACCCATGGAGGAAGATGAGCCTATAGAGAATGACGAGCCTTTTGATGACGAAGCCGACATGGAAGAAGGAATAGAAAATCCTAACTCAGATGACGAAGCTCACCATAATAGTCCCTAGTTTCTTTTGAAAGTATAATTAAGATTAGAATATTATTTTATTTGTTTATATTAGTTTAATAAGGCTTGCATGCCAAGTAGCAAATTAGCATTTTTTATTCCATTATTTATTTATATTATGTTTCCTTAGAAACAATAAATTTTCCCTTTTCAATAATAATACAATATTTTCATTCTTTTATTATTTGATGTAACGTCTTATTTGAGATGTTTGTATTGAAAGTCAATAGAGACTTAATGATTGTTCACATTAAGGACGTGTTGTATGAACGTGCAATGAGTAATAGTTAAGTGAATAAACGACTATGTGTAGGAGACCCAACAACAATAACAATAACCGCAATAATAACACCAACAACCGCAGACCTGAGCGCGTGTACAGGTGTAAGAAGTGCCCATACAACCATCCGAAGAATGGATTGTCTTGGGAAGTACAAGGCTAAGATAGATTATGATGCACAGAAGGTGCAATGAGAAATCCTTCGGGAAAAAGGGTGTCATATAGGAGAATATCTCGAGAACCAGGGATTAAAGTAATCAATGTCTTGTAACTTAAGAGTTATATAGACAAAAGATGGCCTTTATTTATGTGTTCCGTGAGAAAGGGATGATCCATTGAGACCAGAGGATGTGCTTATAGTCAGAGAATTACAGGATGTTTTTCCTGAAGAAATACCTGGTATGCCTCCAAGGAGAGATGTAAATTCACTGTTGACCTAGTACCTGGAACTGGACCTATCTCCAAAGCCCCATACCGAATGGCTTCAGCAGAAATGAACGAGTTGAAAAACCAGTTTGAAGAATTACTAGAGAAGGAGTACATTAGACCTAGTATGTCACCATGCGGAGCCCCTGTCTTATTTGTGAAGAAGAGGGATAGTTTTTAAGTTGTGTATAGACTACCGTGAGTTGAACAATGTCACTGTGAAAAACAAATATCTATTATCTAGGATCGATGACTTGTTTGACCAACTGCAGGGTGCAGGGATGTTCTCTAAAATAGACTTAAGGTCAGGCTATCATCAATTGAGGATTGTTGATAAAGATATACCTAAAACTGCCTTTAGCACTAGGTATGGACACTATTAGTTTATCGTCATGCCTTTGGGTTAACCAATGCACCTGCTGTTTTCATGGACCTCATGAATAGGATTTTTCGACTCTACCTCGATAAATTCGTAGTCGTGTTCATAGACGATATATTGATCTATTCAAGGAGGAACATGAGGGACATTTGACGCTTATTTTACAGACACTTAGGGAGAACCAATTGTATGCGAAGTTTTCGAAGTGTGAATTTTGGTTAGAAAGAGTGTCATTTTTGGGTCATTTTGTCTCTAAGGAGGGTGTGTCAGTAGATCCTGCAAATATAAAAGCTGTGAGTGAATGGCCTACACCAAAGAATGTCACAGATATAAGGAGCTTTTCGGGTTTAGCTGGTTATTATAGGAGGTTTGTCAAAGACTTCTCGAAAATAGTAAAGCCCATGACGAACTTAATGAAGAAAGATTGCAAGTTTAACTGGAATGAGGACAGTGAGAAACCCTTTCAAACACTCAAAAAGAGATTAACTTCAGCACCTGTCCTAACCTTGCCTAAAGGGAATGAGGGATATGATGTCTATAGTGATGCGTCAAAGAATGGGCTGCGTTGCGTTCTTATGCAAAAGGGGAAAGTCATAGCTTATGCATCCCATCAACTGAAACCATATGAAGTTAATTACCCAACACATGACCTAGAGTTAGCCGCAATTGTCTTTGCCTTAAAAATCTGGAGACAGTACCTTCACGGGGTGACTTGTCGAATTTTCACCGATCACAAAAGCCTCAAATACATCTTCACCCAGAAGGACCTTCATATGAGGCAACGCAGGTGGTTAGAGCTCATTAAGTACTATGACTTAGACATACAATACCATGAGGGTAAAGCAAACATTGTTGTTGATGCATTGAGTCGTAAGTCTAGCCATAGCTTGAACACCTTGGTAGTTGCCGACAAACTTTGTGAAGAGTTTTCTAAACTCCAGATAGAAGTGGTTCATGAAGAGGAAGTGGAAAAGTTATTGAGTGCCCTAACCATCCAGCCCAACTTCCTAGATGAAGTAAGATAGGGTCAGCATGAAGATGGGAAACTTGAGCGAGTCAAATCGAAACTTAAGGAGGGAAAAGCAAAAGGTTAAGAGTGAACATGAGAGACCTCAAGGCAAAATCCAACCTCTAGACATTCCAACCTGGAAGTGGGATTCGATATCCATGGACATCGTTGTAGCCTTACATAGGATTCGGGGAGGCAATAACACAATATGGGTGATAGTGAACAAATTGACCAAGACTATTCATACCCATGAAAGACACGTGGAGTATGAATGCCCTAGCCAAAGCATATGTTAACGATTATACATGTCATTCGATGGCATGGAGTACCCACGAGTATGGTGTCTGATAGGGATTCGTGATTCCTTTCGAATTTCTGGAAAAAGGTCCAGGAAGCATTTGGTAGTGAGCTATTGATGAGTACAACCTTTCACCCACAGACGATCAAACAGATTGAACCGTCTAGACCTTGGAAGACATGTTAAGAACCTGTGCCTTAGAATACCAGGGATCATGGGAAGACCATTTGGACCTCATAAAGTTCTCATACAACAACAATTATCATGCTACTATTAAAATGGCTTCATTCGAAGCATTGTATGGGAGAAAGTGTCGTAGTCCATTGTGCTGGAACGACATTAGTGAGACTGTGGTGTTAGGTCTTGAAATGATTCAAGTACGAGTCATTCAAGAGAAAATTAGGAGTGCACAGGACATACAAATATCCTATGCGGATCAGAAGCGAAGGGAAGAGAATTATGAAGTTGGTGAAAAAGTGTTGCTTAAGGTGTTCCCAATGAAAGGAGTGATGCGATTTGGGAAGAAAGGAAAACTAGGCCCTAAGTCTATAGGACCATATGAGATTTTGGCATGAGTAGGCAAAGTGGCTTATCGCCTGGAATTGCCCAACGAGTTAGAAAGAGTCGACAACGTGTTTCACGTATCCCAACTCCGGAAATACATACTTGACGAGTCGCATGTCCTAGAACCCGAAACTGTCGAGTTAATCGAAACCTTGTCCTATGAGGAGAAACCAATCAAGATACTAGACCACAAGGTTTGTAGTACGAGAAATAAGGATGTCAAAATTGTGAAGGTGCTGTGGAGTAATAAGCAAACTGAAGAAGCCACATAGGAAGCAGAAGATGCGATGCGTCTGAAGTACGCCGAGTTTTTTTCAAGAGGTCGGTAAGTTACGGGGACGTAACTTTTCTTTTAAGGGGGGAAGAATGCGATAGAATTTCGTGCTTCCACCCTAAAGTTTGCTAAAGTCTGTTAAATATGTTATTTATGTGTTTTATTGCTTATGTGACGTGTGAAAGTTAGAAAACGCTTGTGAAATATTGGGACTTTGAAGTGCAAAAGATCGTCGTTAAGACTGGCTACCTCAAAGTTTCGGGACGAAACTTCCTTTAAGGGGGGAAGCCTGTAATACTCCGTATTTTTGGGAGTTAGTTGTATAAATAAGAAAATATAAAGAATAAAGTTGAAAGTATTCTTAATATTATCTAGGGAAAAAAATATATAATTTGGGTAAGCCTACAATTATAATTTTACTATACAACCTACTTTTGTACCTACTTATATTATAGTTTGGTTTTGTTTTATTTTCCAAATAAATAAAATAGGAAACCAGAATTTGATTTGGAAACAAATCCTATTAAACCTAGGACTCTCATGCTATAAAAAAATTAATTACAAAACCCTAACTTTTCTTATCAGCCGTTTTTAGCCCAAAGAATTTTCTCTCTCCTCTCTTCTTCTCCCCTACACTTCTTCTTCATCCTCCCACACCTTATCCCCTCTGTGTTGCGCGAGGGTTGTGCTGTGCGTGTGGTGTGTGAGACCTTCAAGAGTGTGCGAGGAGTGTGTTGGGTGTGCGAGTGTTCGAGTGCGATGCTCGAGTCGTGCGAGTGGTCGACGAGGGGGTTGCGTGAGTCAAGGCTTTGCTGCTGTCAAGCGAGGGAGAGTCGACGAGTGTGCGAGCGAGCTTGTGCGAGTCGAGGAGTGCGGTTCGTCGCTGCTGGGCAGCAAGTCGAGTTGCGGGTCGGCGAGTGTGCTGCTCGAGTGTGGGGTGTTAAGTGAGGTCGAGGCCTTGAGTGTGTGGTGCTGTGCGTGGTGTGTGATGCGACCAGTAGAGTGTGTGGTGTTGTGCGTGGTGTGTGTTGTTGCGCGAGTATGTGGCTCGTGCAGAGGTGTTGGGTCGCGTAGTTGCAACCGGAAATCAACGTCGCGTCGCCGGTGGTTGTCGCCGGCGAGTCGCTGCGGTATAAAAAAAATAGAATTCTTTCTTTTCTACTTTAGTTAAATTGTAAATTCTGATTTTTGTAATTCGTGTATATATATCTTGGATTAAGTTGTATTGTAAATAAAGTATAGTAAAAGTTAAAAGAAACTAGATTTACAATTGTATTAGTAGTTCTTATGATGAAGTATTTCTTAATTTTGATTTTCAAATACTTATATATAGTTGGTTAAGTTTTGTGGTTATGGACAAGTATATTATAAGTTAAAGGAAATTAGATTTGCAAACATACTATTAAGTCCTAAATATGTAGTTTCAATAAAGTTTATGAAAAGAAAGTTTAAACAACAATATTGATTATTTTTAGTATTCAAAACGCCATATTTTACATAGTTAGATAAGCTGATTTCTATTTTAATAATATCAAGGACTTAGCACTGAAATATTTTATTATTCAATTAGGTCCCAATTTCATAAGCGGAATGTTTTAAGTAGTCAGCGAAGATTCTCCGTTACAAGGTACGTATGCGTACTAGTTCAATTGGGTATGTTAGTATCATGTTTAGGTTATGAATTCTGTCATTGGAACCTAAAATCATGATAGGGAACAATTGTATGGTTATGATTGATGAGATTGTTTGGTAACATGAAATCGTTTGGAAATCTGTATGTATTTCCTTGTTGTATGACTTGTGAGTTGGAATGCATTATTATTGGTATGCGTAATTCTATCGTATCACAAGCATGAAATGAGAATTGGATTAGAATCCTATGATTTATTGTTGTAGCAAGGATGTTACAAGAAGTTGCTTAAACTAAAGAATTGAGTAATGTATCTAAGAAGGAAAATTAAATGATTATATGCATAATGTTGTATGAATGAATATCAGTAAGAAGGATCTTTGGCGATAAACTTGTAGTTGGAATCCCTACAAGTATGAACAATGGGGGGAGTGTGGGACTTGTTCTACACTCCTACGCAGGTCTACTGTGACGACAGTAGTGTCCATATAAATTTTGATGACTCAAGTTGGCGGAAAGTTCTGTACGATCTTGTGGTATGCATACTAAGGTGATGGGTGTGGAACGGAACGAAACCGTATTTACATTTCATCTAATAGACCAAAGTTGTCTATTAAGGATTTAGTAGCCCGTATGATTCTAGAAAGATGACGGTGCCCGTTCGATGCCAAATAAATTGTAAAAACAGAATTTAATGTTTTTGTAGTATCATGTCTAGGAATGATTTTTATTATTATGATTATGCTTAGTGTATTATTTAACTGATTATGTATGCACTCAGCATAGTTGATTGTTTGTTATTTGTGTTTTTTGTTGACTTGTGATGAACCATTGATATTTTAATGGGGAGCGGATTAGGTATGCCGGTGATGCTGCATGAGTTCGGGCATATGGGGGTTACTTTTGATTATAAACTTTTAAAGTGTTTTGATTTAACCTTCTAGAATTTATTTATATTATACTCAGTTTATGGTTTGAATAAAAGGGGTCATTGGTGATTCCCGAGTTGTAGTTTAAGTTAGCATTTTATTTTCGCTGCAATTTAGTTTTTATAATAAAGAGTAAGTTAATGTTTTATTTTTTAAATAAGCCTTGCGTTTCACCGCGACGGTAACACTCCCAAAGTCGATGCAACGTAGTTTAGACTTGTATGGAATTTGGGGGTGTTACAATAACTCTTAAAATAATAAGATAAGACAACAGAGTCCTAATGTGCTTAAAAAAAAACTCTACTCCAAGTGGAATACTAAAACATGAAACCTAAATTTAATTACAATTATACTAAAATATGAAGAGTCATAATAGAGCTCAACTAGGCATGTTCATACGCCACGCCGGCACCTGGTATGCTTGCTCTCCAAGGTTAGCAGTCATGCACACTACCACCTTTGTGGTTAAGAACCCAAGGAATGAGCCAAGTACACCTTCTAATTCCAAGTGAGGAATCTTCGAACCAAGGGCCACAAATTGAGCAAGTTGATCATCATCTGCTCCAGTATCAGCGTGTGCGTGTGCGTGTGTGTGCGCTAATATGTGATATGTACCTAAGAAAAAAATATAGTCATGTGAAATCTTGTTAGATTCATATCAACACAAAGTTCTCAAATAGCAACTTCTTTATAATTCTTATAGCCTTATTGTATCAAGCAAAATTCTTTCGTGAACATACAATAGTTATTTTTGTAAATCCATAAACTATGTTAATACGACGAAACTAATTATGTAAATCTAAAAGTTGTTTTTGTAAATCCAAAATATAACTTGTACTTCCTCGGTTTTTTTATTAGTTGCTGCATTCGATTATGGCGCAGTAACTTAAGAGATGAGAGAGAGAAATAAAAAAGGATCTCATGTTCTAAGGGAGAGAAATGGAGAATATATTACCAAAGGTCTCAATATTGCATGTAATATGCACTAGTGAAAAAAATATCAAAGGATTCGATCAAGATAGACTTACTGATCTGGTTTTGGGTCGGATCAGCTGAGCTCGGAACAGTAGAAAACATTTAACTGATCCGGTTAACAACCGGATCAGCTAGCACCTAACTGATCCGGCCATGGTTGAAAATTCGATCAGTTTGTGTAGCTTACTGATCCGATTTTCAAACATGACCGGATCGGTTATATACACAAATGAAATAAAAAAAGAACTGCCATCACTTTTAGGACAAAATCCATGAACGTGAAAAATGAGTCCCGTGGCTTTTCAGCCCAGAATAAGATAAAGCCCATTTTTTAGATCTGTTATGTGCGAAAAGTAAGCCAAATTAGAAAAATTTACCAGTTACCAACTGATTTATTGGAAAGATAAGGAAATAAATGAAGAACATATGGCAAAAATAATAAAATATGAAACTGAGTACCAGTCAAAAGAATTTGAAGAATCGAAAAAAAAAACGAACAAAATTACAAAGCTAGTTCCTAAATTACAAACGAAATACAACACTGAACCCTAAAATAATTAGAAAAACAAACGAGATTATACAAAAAGAAAAGATAAAGCCTAAGATTTGAAAAATAAAATCGATATAGATAAACCTAAAAATTGAAAAACGAGATTGAAACAAGATATACTAAAAATTACACAAAAAGGAACATATGGTGTCGACGCTTCTTCCTTTACAATTTGGGAGCATTGAGGAGTAGGGATGGCAATGGATCGGAGATGAGTCGGGTGGAGCTTCATCCGTCCCATCACCCGCTACCCAAAACTCCATCCACACCACCCATCACCCGCCAAAAATTTCACCCATATTCGCTCCACCCATCATCCGCGGGTGGAGCGGGTGGGAAACGGGTGATACTAGAAGCAAAAACTATTTCTTAGACTTAACAATTTTAAAGAAATTAATTTAAGAAAAATTAATCATAGTCTCATAGATTAACATTAAAGTGACAAAATATCAATCTTATTATACACTGAAAAGTAATTATAAGTATTTTTTTTTATCCCTTAAAAAAAATTAAATATTTTTTTTTATTACCTTAAACGACACGTGGCAGTAAAAAAACAAATTATATATATATATATATATATATGGGTGGATGGATGGATGGAGCGGGTGATGGATCCAAACATCCATATCCGACCCCGACCTACCACCCGATCCATCCATCACCCGCTAGTCACTCGCTTCACCGCGGGTGATCACCCATTTATTCGGGGCGGGTGGGTGGATAATCCACTCACCCATGGATAATTGCCATCTCTATTAAGGAGAGGGAAAAACTGTAATTTTCGCCTTCTTTGCGTCGCATCTCTTCACTTCATCGTCTATTAGTTTCTTCTTCTTCGTCTTCGTGTTTCCTTCGCATTTCTCTTTGTGGTTGTTGGTGGTTGTTGGGGAAGCGAAGAACGACGATGGCGGTGGTGAGGAGAGAGGGTGAGAGTGGTGGCGTGAAAAAGGGGGAGAGTGGTGGGGGATATTAAGAGGAGGGAAGGTTGGATGAGGGAAGAGAGGATCAGAGAGAGGAGGGAAGTCAGGTTAGGGTTAGAGCGAGGGAGGTAAGAGAGGCGTGAGTGAGGGAGGTTAGGGTTTGAACCTTATATGTTAAGAGGACGAAGTGGGCCATTAGATACATTGAGCGAGCTGGCCAATATATGTAACCAAGTAACTGATCCGGTTTTAAGCTGAACCGGATCAGTTAATTGGACCAATATTTTGGCTCCCAAAAATCCAAACTAACTGATCCAGTTACCTTAGCTAACCAGATCACTTTACCTAAACTGATCCGGTTTAGTAAAAATCGGATCAGTTCTTTTGTGTCATTTAAGGTTTTTTCTACTAGTGATGTAACATCCTAAAAAACATTGCAAGTAAAAGAAAACGTAGAAAGCATATTTTAAGCTCTATATTAAATAAAAAACCTATCTTTATACGTCCAAAAGTTATTTATATTTTTGTAGATCTATAACATCATTCGAGCATTTTAAAGTTATCTTATATACACTCAAAACTTCATTCACGTATACTTTCTCGGTTCATCCGTTCATTTATAGCCCCTAGCCCACTACATACATTTAGACTTTTACACTTTTCTCACAGTTCCCTTTGACAATAGCTCGTGATATAAATGAAGTTATCAATGGTGATGTGTAAGGTGAATGAAGCCATAAAAGTGAGTTAGAATCCCTTGGAAATTTTGGACGAGGTAGCCCTTGAAGAACTAGACTTGAATCCTTCTTTTGGGTGGAAGGAGTGAAAGATGTAGTGAATGATAAAGAACAATGAAGTATATAGATAATGCCAAAGGCAAAAAAAAATATACTCCCTCCGTTCCAAAAAGATCTGAACACTTGTTGAGACATGTAGTTTAAGGTGATAAGTTGTGGTGTGGTTATCAAATGTTATTTTATTTAAAAAGTATATGTGATAGGAGTTGGTGTGATATTTTTTATTAGAGGAGAGAAAAAATTGGGTAACTTTTTATTGGTAAAAGGTAGAGTGTGGGCAAAAGATGTGTAAAAGAAATAATATATTAATAGTGGGACCATGCCAAGAATGGAAGTGTTCAAACTAATTTGGGACAAACATAAAAGGAAAGTGTTCAGACTATTCTGGGACGGAGGTAGTACATGATTAGATAGTAAAGACATTTTTTAACTTTATGGAGTTAAGCATAAATACAGGACTTCACATTTGGTATTTTTCACCTTTAAGGACCTCCCACTTTTTTTTTCACCTTTGAGGACCTAGAGTTAAATCTCAGGCAATTTAACTCACCTGAGATCAGCAAAAAGTTGTAGTCCTTCAAAAAAAAAGTGAAGTCCTTCATTGCATTAATTACATCAAAAACTTAGGTCCTTCAGTACATTTATATAACCAAAAACTTAATTTTTTGCTGTTTAACTGCTACATGGAGATTTTTTTTTACAATTAAAAAAAGTAGTCGTTACATAATTGATCTTTACAAAAGAAATCTTTAGCCCAGCCATCCCATTTCTCCAATTCTTTGCATCTGCACTGGTTATCTGAAAAAAATTTGCAGAAGAAATGTATAATCAGTCAGTTATATTATGTGGGTGCAACCAGGTTGTGGTGAAAAGGGTTTCCAAAACAACTAAAAATCCTTTTAGAAGGTTCATCACATGCAGGAGCTAAAAGCAATCAAATGGCTGCCATTTCTGGGAATGGATTGATGAAGACCATGATTGGGAACTCAAACATGAGATGATCAAGTTGATAAAGAGAAATGAATTCCTTGAGGAAGCAGAGGTGCAGAACAAGAAAATGACAGCATTTTACAGATTGGTTATATTGTTATTGCTTTTGATAATTGTACTAATTTGTGCTTATAATTGAGTGGTGACAGTGGATATGTAATTACCTTAATGTAGTTGGTTAGTTTGTGAAATTTGATTGAGGAGTAGAATCTCTCTGACTTTGATTGATGAACTGCAAGCAAAATGCAAAACATGTATGAACATTTATGTATGAAATAAATTTGTGTGAATAAGAAAAGTAACTTACCATTGCTTGCCTATTTGTTGTAGTTGTTTGTGTGTGTTTCTTAGATGTTGTGTGTTCTGTTGGTCCAGTTGAGTCTCCAACTTGTGAGGACTTAGGTGGCCTTGCTGCAGTAGGCTTCCCAGTAGTCAGAGTGTCCTGTAGTGGCGTAGGGCACTTCCTTTTGTTGTGACCAGGCTGTCCACAGTTTGTGCACTTGTGCACTTCACCTTTCTTAGACAACTTGCACCCTTCAACCTCACCAAGAGAAGGCTTTCTCTTTGTAGTTGGTCTGTTTTGGAGCTTTTTGACCACTGGAGCCTGTATTTGGGCATAAGGAGATTCAGGCCACTCTTGGGGACCATTTAAAGGCTCAAGAGGAAACTCATATGCCTTTAAGTATGTTTCTTTGGTGAACCAGGTAGAAACATAGTGTTCAGGGTGCTCAACAGCCTTCCAAATTGCTGCCACAGCATGATTACAGGGAACTCCACTAAGCTGCCAAGCTAACAGAGTAGAAAGTGATAGCAGATCTTAATTCCCCAGCATCCTCAAATTGTTGTCCTAAAAAGAAAGGAGACTCATTCTCTGAATTTCCTATCAAAAGTAGTGTGGTTTTTGGTTTTTTCAACACTTTCTTCTTTTTCATAGGTTGAGGCAACAAATAGCCACAATCATTATCATCATCAGAGTTATTAGGTGATCCATCAAAGTCTGATGACTCAGCACCATCATCACTGTGAACACCAGTGTGATCTCCTAACCTACCAGCCACCCTATTCAATGATTGCATCTCATTCAAGAAATCAAACTCAGTCTGATTTGCCTCCTTCATTTTCTCCCTAGCATTTGTTGTTTCAACATCCTCATTATCACTACCCTCTTCATCATAATCAATATCATGATCTCCTAAACTCACTGCACCCTCTAAAACAGGCACATAATCATCACCAAACACAGCAACAGGGTCATAAGAGAGTAACTCTATAGGTCTTTTAGAGGAAGAAGTTTGAGTTAAATGACTTCTAGTTCCTTCAACACCCTGTACATTATCATCATGCTCAGTGAAAACATCAATGATGTTGTACTTAGTTAACAGACTAAGAAACTTTACAAAGGTACAATCTTCATAACCTAAGAACCTCACCCCTGATTGAATATTTTTTAAAGGATCACAATAGTGGAGCTTTATGACATTATCATATCCCAATGAATTAATCACAGATTTCAAGTATGAGGCATTGATAGAAGTTGGCATATCATTAACAATTTTCACTTGTCCACCAATGTAATTGAGATTAGGGGTAGATTCCCATTTACCCCCATGATGCAGCACAATACATGGTGAGATATCCACCATCAAATCCATAATATCTACAAGAAATGATTGATCACAAATCAACATAATAATAATTTGATACCTAGAATAACATGAACAATAGACAATTAGGATTAACCAACTTCATATATATATATATATATATATATATATATATATATATATATATATATATATATATATATAGCATTCATAGATTAATTACAAAAGATTTGTCACTGATATGACATTGTGTTACAACTTTCAACATCACAATGTCATTATTCAATGACAAATAATCATAGGTTAAACATCTATGATCATTATAAACAGAGTTTGTAATTACATTTACTTAGGTTAAACAAAACCAACATTTTAGATCAATAGGGCCTGCAAGCAAAAAACAACAGGGCCCTTTAGTTACAATGGCATCCAAAAAAATACTACCAAAACCCTAGCCCTAACTAAGCCTAATCTTGATCAGTTTTGTTCTTCACCAAACAATAGTGGGAACCCATCACAGTAAGCCCACCATTCACCAGTCATGTGAGCCCAGAAATCAACCCCATCACCTTCAATGATGGACTTTAGAGCCCACTTCTTGATGGAGTTACAATCCAGGTTGTGCCTCCCATCAACCCACTCCCTTAACCCCCACATCCTCCTCCAGTCCTTGCAAACCATCTTCACAAAGGTTGACCTCCAACAGTCAAGTTTAGGAAACACATGCAAGCACATAATGTCGTCCATTCCTAACAGTTGGTGGGCATCTTCCAGACCATATCGGGAAATCCTCCTCCAATCCCTGCATACACTTGTTACACACTCTCTGTCCCTTGGGTCTCTAAGTCGAGGGAATACGTGGAATCGCAAAATCTCAGGCATGGAGAGGACTGGGTGAAGTTCATCAAGGGAAGCCATATTTTTCCTTCGAAAAAACGGCAACAGGCAGCATAAAACCAATTTCAAACCACCACTACACTATCCCCTGTTTTACTCTTATTTACTCGAACTTGTTGGGTTTCAGTTCATCAACTCTCAGCAAATTTAAACGATATTTAATCATCTAAACATGCAACGCACATTAACAACTTGTTAACTAACAACAAAGTAACAATTCGACAAAAAATTTCACATGATCATCACATAACCCTAAAACCTAACATTACCCAGAAAAAATTTCTCATTAAATAAAAAAAAACTGAAATAAGGGAATTATGAATGTACCTTGCTAAATTCTGAAAATCGGTTGTAAATCGCTCCAAGAAGAGACTAATCGCCTTGCTTTTTCCTCCAACAATGGTGGTTGCAGTATTAGAACAGGGGAGAAGAAATGAAAGGGCGCCAACTTTTTCCTTGTACAGTTGATTGTATGTGTGTACAGTAAGCCCGCTTCCCCAAGACAACTTGAGCCCCATAATTATTACTTTATGTTAGTTAACCATGGCTTAACTACACTTGGGTTTATTTTAATGATTATGGCCTGAAACTAAATGTTAGGTCCTCAAAGGTGAAAAAAAAAGTGGGAGGTCCTTAAAGGTGAAACATACCAAATGTGAAGTCCTGTATTTATGCTTAACTCAACTTTATGCTATCCTGTTATCCACATAACCTTTTGTTACTAGCCTGTTTTTTTCATTTGCCTTAATCTTGGTATGAATTGGGAACTGCAAAGGACCAAGGGAATTTGAACTACATATTTGGCAATCTAATGCCATCAACCATCTCCTCATTTCCCGTTTAAGAAAGACGATTGTGCATCGATCTTCTAGTCTAGGGATTGGAATGTTGGATCTTCGGATCTGTAAGTTGAGTGAATTCCATCAATATAATCCGTCCCCAGTTCTTGTGATGACTTCATACGTCATCATAGTTCAAAAATACATCTTGTGGGAGGTCCTCCAATTAAATTTGGGGCAAGTTTCGACCTCCATGCATTTTGAGTTTCAGTCTAGTGAAACTAAACTCTGGATACCCTCGCAGCAGGGTCAGAGGTCACCAAAGGACGTGACTTCTCTGTTAGTAGAATTAGTAGAATCCCAAGAGGATGTTTCCGCTCAATGACCTTGGGATTTATCATCTGGTGGACATTGGGGTCTACAAGATGCGAAACGACAATTTATTTCTAAAGAGCGTCTGGGTTTCATATCACAACAGCTTCCCTATCATATTAGGTCATATTCACTAAGACATATAACCCAACTTCACCCACCATTTCTTAAGACAAGTTACATTTGGACTGGACAAGTAATAGTTTGTTTTTTCTTCATAGCGGTTGTAAGAGCCAATGAAGCTCACTTTAGTTTCTGTTTGCTTTTTGTTTTATGTTTGATTGTATTAGCATTAGGCTATACTCCCGTCTTTTTATTAATGCAAATTTTCTCGGTGTCAAAAAAAAAAAAACGATGAACTAGCGCAAAGATTTAAAGTTGAACATCAACTTTTATAAGAAAAATCTTGGCAATTAGGTAGCGGAATGGGCTCCTTGCCATTTCAGGGCCGCAGATCCTGAAATGGATGGGAGCCATTTCCTTTACAAAACAGTCGTAGATTCGAGACCTTACATGTATCCAATGAATTACAACAGCAACAACTATAGCTAAAGCAAATAATGACGTGAGGTTGATTCACAAGTAACCACCAAATGCCGTCGAACATCTACATTGAGCTCCCAAGCTAAGCCTGTATTTCCCAAAACGTCAAGAGCAAGCAACGACTGTACTCACGTTGAGCCATCTACGACAGAGCACATTGCTCAGCTTCTAGGATCTTTCCCTGCCAAACATGATGGGCGATCTTCTTATACAAGCCATCATAAGAGCCAAGGGCAGACAGGCTTAGAGTGTTACCAACGTCCTCTGACTCCATACAAGCTTTACAAGGAAAATTTCTACCAGAAGGCTTGTTCAATGTATCATTAGGATATTCGGATGCGTTGTTACCTGTCTTCTCTAAGTTGCTGTCTGATACTGTCCTTATTGAGTCGTTGGAAGAGCTTTGAGAAATTTGCTGCTTTGTTAAAATAGGTTTTCCAAAAAGCATAAATTTTGGTGTCAACATATCATTTTCCTTAGGATTTTCCTTGAGGGTTGCCATTGTAAGGAACGACGATATGTTTTCTCCAATTTTGGGCTTTGCTGAAACGGCACAATGAAGAAGTTTTAGCTCGGGTCCATTTGTAAGAAGACTTGAGTAATTTACTTTGTTTAGATGATCTGACAAGAATTGCCTGAAATGAGCATGCCTGGCTCCCTGTACACCTGCAGGGACCTCTGCTAAACCAAATACGGAGCCGCTAGGATTATAAGCGGTATTAGGAAATGTTGGCATCGGATATTGGTCAGCAAAAGGGATTTCAGGAACTTGAGAAAGCCTTAGCTTCTTTTTAGGAGGCGAAAATGGAGACATATGGACTGTTGGCATGCTTGCTACTGATTCAACCGACCATGGGTTCACTCGCTTTACATTTTGGAGTAGATCAGGTTCATCCCAAGCAACCTGAAAACCCCATATTTTCACCAACTTGTTAGCAATATGGACATGAACAATAAAAAATACAACACCCTTCTTAAGATCTATCTAGGATAACTTTTACTACTTCCTACGTTTCAAAATATTTGCAACACTTTAACTTTTACACTATTGATATACTAACTTTTATCACTTTCTTTACTACTATAAATCACTTATTTTGGTTTTCAGGGACTTGTTTTTAGTAAATAAAAAACTAGAAACAAAACAATTCAAAACTAACACCTAGCGACTGAAAATAACAAAAAGAGAGACAAAAATAAACTAGCAACATATGGGAATAAGTGCGCATCATTATGTTGAAGATCTTAACCAACTTAAGGATCATGTAAAAGAATTAACTCAACCACATGATAGCTTATTCTTAAAGTTCCATCTTCATGGTTTTAATATCAAAATTCCAATCTCAATCATAGTGATAATATATCCAGATATATTTGCAGAGTAGAACATAAGAAAATATTCAAGGTACCTGAAGAAGGCGCCAGGGTGAGTTGGGCCAATGGACAGGATCAACAACCTGAACACAAGATACAGTCCCCATAAACCAGCTAATGCGGGACGAATCCTCGGTCTCAAAAGCCATCTTAAATCTCATTCCAGCACACCACTGTATACGCATGGCAGCCCTGACAGCTGAAGTTTTGACAAAGAACTCTGGTGTACTCGCTCTCGGATAGTAAACTACCTCAAATGGTTTGCCATCTGCAGCAAGATATGCAGCTTCAACAACAGATTCCACTCGCACTTTCTCACTATTGTTACCAGAATTCATCCCCTCGAGATTTCGAGCCATAATCTTATTATTCTCTTCATTCCTAAGGAAAGCAGCAAATCCACCATATGCAGAACCACAAGTTAAGAGTTCTCTCTTAGGCCTCCGAATCCCAACGAACAAATCCCCATTTTCTGTCCTTAGGAAAACTATGGAATCCCCAGCAATGAGCTTCTTCTGATTAACAAAATTGCTCCAACCCGTCGTAAGAAGATGTCTCCTAGGAGTTCCTCTATATATATGCCTAAATTTCCAGGTTACCCCATGAACATCCTTAGCCAGGATAGTTTGAACAGGGGGTTCGGCTGAATAATCTAACCTTGGGAAGATAGTTTCGGCACAATACCGAGGAACCGAAAATCCTCCACCATTGTTAGCATCAGATTGAGTTAAGGTTTTAGCAAAAGAAATAGGTTTTTCTGACCCTTCTTTCATTTCATTATTCCCAACAAACCCATCATCACAACTAGTATCAAATTCATTGCTTCTTAAAGGTACCAACCTAACTTTGGCATAAACTTCATCACTTTCATGATTAGCTAAATACTTAATTCCAGAGATTTTACATGGAATTAATGGAGGTATTTTTGGGTAATTTTTAAGATCAATGTTTACTTGGGCATGCTCAATGTGGCCCTGAGGAAAATAAATCACCTTAGAATTAATTACTGGCATTTGGACCATACCTCCTGCACAAGCATGCCATAGCTGAGGATCCAAGCAACATTCTACTTCATTCATGGATTCTTTCCTGGGAAACATAGCATTAATCATCACATTAAGACAACCCTTTTATTCTTCTTCTTTCTGCTTCAGCCTTCACTAATCAAGATTAAAAGGGTACTAAATTTAATTTAGTTTTGTTAAAAAGATTTCAACTTTTCTGACCAATCAGCATGCAATCCACAAAATACTGTACCTTTGCTTTAGGATCTTCAAGACTGATTAAATATATAGAGTAAGAAATTCTCTTTATCACTTCATGCAATCTTTGGAATCTAGAAACAAAAGGCTATATTACCAGAATTTTCTCTGGAGAAAAAGTGGGGACAGAGTTTACTGTAAATATGTGAAGCTTTGTTGTGGAATACCGACAGGCGACAGAGAAGTAGGGAACTACTGTTTAAGGAGGGGAAAAGTTGAGAGGAAGAGAGAGAGAGAGAGAGAGACACATTGGGGATGGGGGCTTTGACATGAAAAAGTGGGGAAAGAGTGTGAGTGTACTAATATTTTTTTTGGCAGGGTATTAGCATTAGTATTTAGTAGTAGATATAGTGGTGGTTTGGTACGCGGGAAGAAACACAGACTGGTCAGTTGTTTGGTTAGCAAGAAGTAAAAAAAAAAAGGGAATTTAAAATTCGTGCGAATTTATAATACCTACAAAATATTGGAATTTATTGACCCACTCCACCCTTGGTCATTCAAAATTCGGGGGAATTTCAAATTCCTTGATGTCAACCAAATAATTTTAGCAAATTTCTAGAAATTACATAAGGGAATTAACTTCCCATGTATTATAACTTTCCACATAAATTAAATTCATGTATATACCAAACAACCACATATTCATATAACACACGATTGACAGTGGAGCATTTGTGTTTTTCAATCTCCGTAGAACACGCCAAGCCCAAAGCAACAGGCAAAGATGTAGCCCACTCATGTGCCTCATAGTGTGTTACATAACAGCAGTGAGAAACGTGCAGCTTGTAATTACTCTTTAATTCAAACACCCAAGTCTCAAAGTCAGGAGAATCTTTTAGCCGAGTGTGTGAGACACTGAGACTTCAATTTTTAATTGTCCCATTGCCTAAAAACTAACTCAACTAAGTCATTGACCGACAAACTCTTTAATACTACACTTAATCCATCATTATTCCTTTGATAATCACCATGCAAAGTTCTATGCTAATCCCAATGCTGTGCTAATTATCTCGTAAATTTCTTTTCTTTTTACATTGTTTATTACTTCCTCCGTTTCATTTTACTTGCTACACTTCTCAATTCACGGACTCCTAGGCAATTTTTGGAGAAGAGAGAGGTAGAGAGTAAAAAGAAAAGAGACCCATGTGAGAGGAGAGAGATAGAGAGAGTTTATTGCCCAAAAAGGAAGTGTAGCAAGTAATATGAAACTTCCCTATATGGAAAGTGTAGCGAGTAATTTGAAACGGAGGAAGTATTTCTGTAAAACAGATTCTAGGCAGTTGATTCATTGTCGCCGGTTATTGCGGCATAGGCTGAGGTCCCTAATTTTCATCGTTGCTCCTGTTCCTAAAATAGATTAATCTCTATTATATAAGTGAAGAGAGGAGCAATGGTGTCCTCTTATACAATTACATATTTAACCTTAAATATCATCAATATTACTTTCTCAATCACCCATCAATATAAACAGCAATCATGCCAAAAAAGAAAAGATTCCATCATATTACATTCATTAACCGGAAAATTTTGAAACAAAAAAATTATATGCATAAACTTGCCAAAAGACATCAATCAAATTAATTGACAGCAGAATCAACTCAAATTTGACCAAAAAAATACTATAAGAGAAAACTTGCCCAAAAAAACGATGAAATTAATTCACTCAAAATCAACTCAAATTTGAACGAAAAGTTGTGTAGTTTTTTGGTTTGACTTTGTAATTATTATCTCTATTATATAAGGTGAGGGAGAGCTAAAGTGTCCCCCCTAGAAAATTACTTTACTACCCTCACTAATAAATCAACTAATGAGTCGAAAGAAGAGAAAGAAAAAAATCAAACTCAAATATAGGATAAAAAAATTAACAAAAATGTTGAACACGATTATATAATAACTGAGCCACCATAAATGAAACCAAGTGTCTACAAGTATTAACACATTCATACTGACAAAGTAAATATGAAAATTATGTTAGTCAAATATTTTATCAATTAATACACAATCAAGTATTATGTATTACATTCGAACTACAAATCAATTAACAAAGTGAAATAGTTTATTTAAGAGATATTATATATGTAAATACAAACATGGCATATTATGTAAATGCAGATATGACAAAACTTTTGGTAAACAAATATTCAAATTAAAGAAATATAGTGATAAATTTGTAATGACACAACACCGAATTCTTGACTTGAAATCAAAGTGTCCGGCCACTTTCTTCACAATCTAAGACGTAGTGTACTTAATTCAAAAATCAACTAAACAAATTATAAATAAGAAATCATATATGAATTCAATAAATTTTATTTTTTGTTCATCAAATTCAACTTTAAAAAGTAAAAAAAAAAAAAAAAAGAATAGTGAGAGACTGAAGTGACACAGACTACACCAATCAAATTTTACAATAATAAAATACTTCGTATCTCTAATGTTCGAATTTTATTCTTATCTATGCCAAAATAAATTGAGTTTTTATCTCGAAAAAAATTCAAGCACGCATCGCGTGCATAAATTACTAGTATGATATATATAAGGACATAGGGTTGAGTTTTGATACAAATAATAATTTTTTTTAGGATAGTAAGACTAAGAGGTCTATTAGATCGGAACCTGGCACAGGTTAACCCGGTCTGAGTTAGTCGGCAGACACTTTGAAAGTGAGGGGGAATGCTATGAGGGATCCCCTTTCCCAAAGTGCCCCTAGTGGGGATTGAACCCCCAACCTAGAGGTTGGAAGGTTCTTTCCTTACCATTAGGTCAAGCTTAGTTAGATAAGATACAAATAATACTTATATGAGAACACTATGCAGTAACTTTTATCCAATAAATTGTCTATTTTGGTTAATTTGTAATCATTTGCATAACCAATCTTCCTAAATGATTGCATTTCAAGAAAAGAAAAATGATTTCGGTGAAATTTAATTAAAGGACTACTCCCTCCGGTTTCTTAGGATCTACCTATAAATTGTAACAACATAAATCAAAGTAAGGAAGAGAGAGTGAAGTGGGTCCTTTTTGTTTATATTTAAATAGAAGAGATAATGTGGTTGTGAGAAAGTGTAGAATTATGTATGTACAACGAGTTGGGTAAAATGGTGAAAACATAGAACAAATTTATAACAAGAAATGAAAAAAGTTAAGGTAAGAAGATCTTTTTGCAACACGCTTGAACAAAAAGCAGCAAAATTCTTAAAAATTGAAGGAAGTACAATTTCACTAATAATTTTATTTTTATATTGTCATGTTCTCATGTAAGAATTATTCCACCTAAACTTTATATCAATATAAAAATATATACATATACATTTATAAGGTATAACAAATTAAAAGAAATGCTACATAGTCGTCGGTTGCTACTCAAGTTGGAAGTCAATATAATTTAGAAGTCAAAGTGCTTCTTTATCTATTTAATTAGTTGTTCAACAAAAGAATTACTCTCTTCATTCTCTACATTACTCTTTGTTTTTTGAAACATGGTCAATTATGGGTTACCACTCTCTCTGTCTGAAAATAAATACAATATTTCGACTTTTACCTTATTCTATACCTCACACTAACGATGATTTCTCACTTATATATCAAATTAAACATTAGTATTTAAGATATTTAGGGATTAATCTTGATGTATATTGTCAACATATGAACTTCAATAATTTTTAATAATAGATAACTACACGAATACTAATTCACAAAATTCTCCATTAGCGAGTGGGTCGATCAAACCACTGCATATATTTAGACAGTGGCGTATCCAGGAATTCAATCATATGGGTTCGGAGCCAGTCAAAAAAAAAACTCAATCATTTACTTAAGAAAATTGAATACATTAATTCAAATATCAAATTATAATAACTAAATATATAGGATGTAAATTCGTTGGGTTACATTGACAAAAGTTACAAAAGCATTCTACGAGTTTGCATAGTTTGATAACATTTTAATACATTATCATCACTAACTAGAACAAAAAGATCTCTCTCAACAAATATGACTAAACTTTCATTCAAAAGTTCCCATACTATTGCGCCACTTCCTCGCACAGTTTTTCTAACAAAATTTTAAACGCTTTAAAGTCACAAAATAACTCCACAAGCAAGAACAACAAATTGTTCACCCAAATGGCCGAAAAACTAATACATTCAACATTTCAACTATTTATTACTTCCTCCGTTTTTTTTCATTTGTAACAATTGAGTTTTCACGCTCGCAAATGCACAACTTAACTCTTAATATGTTAAAAAGTATAAAATTTGATATTTTGAGAGTATATATCGAGACGATTCTAATAAGACCCCACATAGCTATATTTTTCGTAATGTAAAAATCACAATAGATAGTGAAAGAGTGGTGGATGAATAGTGTAAAAATCCAATTGTTGCAATAGAAAAAGAATGGAGGAAGTACAATATACGTAAAAACAATCAACATATTGCTCAACTTATGTGAACTAACATTCCAACTATTTCCATTTAAAGAATTTCAAACATCAAGCAATAACAACAATTTTGTCGCCCATATACCCAAGTATTACTAACTATTTATAATTAATATAATCTCCAAACAAATTGAATACATATTGTAATGTTTACAGACATAAATGAAAAAAAAACACATAAATGAAAAACATCAAGCAATTTGTTCTTTGACCACTAGAGGCAAAGGCAGAGGTATAAGACTAGATAAAAGAAAAGAAATGAAAAAAAAAGAAACATGCTGGGAGACGGAGTAGAAGCCCCGACCTCGCGCCCAAAGGAGACGCTCTCAAGTGAGAGACAAAACCATCTCGCTCCCATCAGTTTTGATGTTCTCTATTGCACGCAAACTATATATATTTGATTCCTAATTTTTCTTTATTTGAAAAAAAAGGAAAAACTGCAGATTCTTTTCCAAAATTCATTGGGTTCATCTGAACCCAGTGAACCCATAGTAGATCCGCCCCTGTATTTAGAGACATATTATCTACCCCACTACCTCCTATAAAATCTACTATACTTAATAAAATAAAGGAATAGATAACCAAACAACAAATATCATCCAAAATTATGTACTTTGATAAGTGTAAGAAGTTGTACAAAGGGAGTATGTATTTATGTGCGAAACATATATGGTGTGCAAAATACAAGTTAAAAATATTGCTATGAAGCTAAAAAAGGAATAAAGTATATACCATATTTTACTCAAATAGAAGTCATATGACACATGTTATTCTCTCATTTAAAATACTTTTCACTTAAATTAGTTGCGATACAATATGAAATATTAATAACATATTGTACTTCTAAAAGTCTAAATAAAATTTTAAATAATTTTCTTAAAGTATATTTCATAAATTTAATTTTTTTGGATTTTAAATTGATTATGAAGATTTAAAATTAAAATGTTCAAGTTTCATCCACAAAAATATATATTGTACTATATAATGTATGTCGAGTTAAGCTCGGGCCATTAATTGGTGTAGGTAGGGATACCAAATATACTCTATAACAAATATAATTATTGTAGCAACGGATACCAAGGTAGGGATCGGAGGAGAAAGAGTATAAAAATGGGTCATTTTTCATTTTAATAGGATAGAGAATTAATGCGGTTGTGAGTGAGTGTTAAAATTATGTGAGTTCAACAAATGGATTTAGGTGGAGGTGTTAACGAGCATGGCTAAGACTGAGCCTGGGTAGGCTCGGCTCGAGCTCAAAGCTCGTCGAACTCGAAAATGTTGGCTCGATCTCAAAATAAAATCAAATACGAGCCTGACTCTCGAAATAGGGGGATAAATTGTTTAATTAATTTAACCCACCAACTAATTTTCTTACAACCCGACTGAGCTGACAAACGGCGATATATATAATGTTTAATTACTTTTCTGTCAGTCACTAGTATGTTCCACTGAATAATTTCAATTTCCTTACAACTTATAAATTCTATTCCTTAATATTTTGAGTTGTAATCCTTTAGGTTTTAGAGGATGTAACATATTCCTGTGATAGCTTATAACTTATAAATTTGGTAAGAAACTTGAGGAAAAAATAAAGGAATTTCAAAAAGAAGGCTAAGTCATATATATATATATATACATACATATATATATATACATATATATACATATATATATATACATATATATACATATATATTTTTTTTTTTTTTTCACAACGGGGGCTAAGTCATATAAGTGTTTGGGTGTGTTATAAGTCATAATAGTTAAAAATTACGAGTTTCACTGGATTTTGGAAGAGCTTGAGTAAGTTGATTTGTATGTGCGTAAGGCTTTGAGTGAAGCCACAAGTTTCAAGAGAGTGACTTTTCAGTAAACAGATGAATTAAAATAGCTAGAGAGAACCGTTACATGGGAAACTAGATTTAGTAGTGGAACTTAATTGTGGCCCAAGTTAAGTAATAGGATTGTAATAGAGGTGTTGCTCTATTAGTATAATTAAGTGAAAATCCTGGGCCAAACTTTTTTTTTCTGTAGGGCTCAAAGTTTCCTCATAAAAACCATATCTTACACTTATTGTTCTTTATAGCATTTTGTTGTTTAACTTTCCCAATATTTGGCTATAAGTTCCACACAATAATTCGCCACCCTCTTGTAGCGTTCCACTCGTGTATAAATTTTTAGTAGTCGAGTAGTCCACAGAAGATAGGCCAAAATTGATTTCCAAATTGCATAACAAACAATAATTGAACAATATTTTCTAACTCGCAACCCATGAGATACAAATCTTAAACTTCCAAAAGTGTTAAAAAATAAATCAAGCTCCAAAGCCCACTAGACGAGACAAAAAACCCAATAATTGAACAGACAACTCCACAGAAAAGACAAGCAAGGCTTTTTTAATAAGAAAGACACTAATAGCTAGTATATAGTAGTAGGAATCGGGGTTTACCACCATCGAAAAGGATGGTGGCTGTAGACCCAACTTTTAAGCAACTTTAATTAAAAAGTTAATTATACTTATTAGTTTAATTGAATTACTAATAAATATTTTTGGGGAACGATTTAAGAAATATTGAGTTTTACCTCTAAAAGTAAAATTTGAATATTTATTGTGTAATAAATATATTTCCCTAAGTTTTAAGACAAATATAGTCTAATTTTGTTAAATCCCTTAACTATAGTTTTCTTCTAAACAAGACCTAATCTTTTGATGCAAAGATTAAATTATAATTTTGCTCTCATGTAAAATAAAATAGGAAAAATGGAAAAGAATAATCCCATCTTTTGGCGGTCTTCTCATAATAATCCCTCATTAACTTAATTTCAGAATAATCCTACCTTTACATCTAATCTTCTCAAAATGAGCCTTTTACCGGTTTGTGAAATTAGTAACTTATTTTAGAAGGTGACTTGCCACGTGTCACCTTGTGATTGGTTTTTTTTTTAAAAATTTAAAAATAAAGGAATTTGAAAAAAAAAATTCTTACTGCATTACTCCCCTGCCGGAGCCCCCATCCCCCTGCCGGAAATTAACCCTCCCCACCCCTAGCTATCTCTCTGTTCTCTTTACTTCATCGCTACCACCACTACCCCCACTCTCCCTCCTCCACCCCTTCCCCCTCTTATTTCTTCTCTCTCCTCCCCCCCATAAACCCACGGCCTTAACAATTGTTGACAGCAACAACAACAACAAGAACAGTAACAACGAAACCACCATTAGCACCATCCCCGCACAAAATTGAGTGATTTTGCAGGAATGAATCAAACCCTAGGGTTTTTGGCTCTTCTTCTTAATTCTTAATTCTTTGATCTTCATCCAATTTTTGTTTCTCATCGGTTTTTCACCCATTTGATTATTTTGTTTTCTGATTGAAATTGTAGCTTTTCTTATTGTGGTGGTGGTGGTGATGGAAAACGAGGTGAGAGAAATGATGGTGGAGGGGGCCTTGGTGGTCGGCCATGGTGTTAGCAAGGGCATTGTGCGAGTATGGCGAGGGTGGGACCGGGACTGGGCTGGGGTTTTGGGCTTTGTCGATGATGGGGTTGGTTGGGGGGCTGTGTCGAGGGTGGGGCCGGGGTTTTGGCGAGGGTGGGGCCGGGGTTGGGCCGTGTATAGGGCGTGAGGAAGGAGAGATTGTGGAGGTGATAAGGGGAGAGAGGCATGAAGGGTCGTGAGGTGGTGGTGGTCGGCCATGGTCTCCGGCGGTGGTTTCGGGGGAGGAGAGGTTGGGGTGTCGAGGGGTGCATTGGGGTGGGGTGGTGGGGAAGGGGGTACAAGGGAAGGGAGGGGGGAGGCTGTAATTTTTTTTTTTAAAATCTAACCTGTTAAACAGGTTGTAGGTTAAAAGACTCATTTAAAGCAGATTAGGTGTAAAAGTAGGATTATTCTAAAATTAAGTTAATGAGGGATTATTATGAGAAGACTGCCAAAAGGTGGAATTATTCTTTTCCATTTTTCCAATAAAATAAAGAAATAAAGATGACACAATCGTTTTCTCTTCCGTTACTTCTTTATGAAGTTTCTAGAAAAACCTTCATTCTTCATAGTTCTATATAAATCATCCTCAGTTAATAAAGTTGGGAGAGAATCCAAAAAAAAATTGAGACCAATTGAAACCCCAATTTCCTTTCTTTCTCTCAGCGTTCATCTCCTTCTTATGCTAGCATCGAGGTCTTTCCGGAGCCACCGCATCTGCTGCCAGTGCACCGCCGTGGGATATCCCAGCTGCTGCGGTTGTCCTTCCTCTCTCCTGAAGCCCTACGTTTCTTCCTCTGGTTGCGAAATCGAATCGTCGTCGGAGCTCCATCAATGACGACTCTGTCGAGCACCCTGCGTGGCTCTTGTTCTGCTAGTTCATGCTCTTTTTGTCTCTTCATGCTTTACTTCTTGCTACTTGGTGCTACATATGGTGGTTTTGTCCCTTACTTTCCACTTGAATTCGCAGCCACGACTGCTGTCTATGTGTGGCCTTGCAGCCACTAATTTCCTCTTCTCTTCGTTCTATGAGGTATCAAACTAGATCCTCTTTAAACTGTTCTTTAATTCTTAAATTCAAATTCATATTTCGATGAGATTAGTTTCATTGTTTGATCGTATTCAGTAGTAAGATTGCTATAAATTGCAAATGAGTTTTTGTGATAGTATTTTTGCTCAATTCGTAAATGATGTCGATGTAGTTGTTCTCTAGTAATAGTTTTGGTATAAGTTTTCTTAGGGAATGTTGAACCCAAATAAGTTATAAAATAACAAATTGTTGATTGAATGAAATTTGCAAGGTATCAGTGCATCGAGCAAAGAGAATTCTAAGTCTAAGGAAGAAAACAAGTTGGATTTTGAAGGCTAAGTGAAGATGCTCAAGAAACTAGTACTGGAGTTGCATTGGAGCAAAAGAAACCAGCAAAAGAAACCACCAATGCTTTTACCTTTTAGTTCCTGTGTAAGGAATGAGTAAGTTTTGGTAAGGAACAATGGTAAAGTAAAAGAAAATGTGTGTCTGTTCCTCTGTAAGGAACATGCTAATACTATTAATCTAAGTTAAAGGAATTAAGTAGCAGTCAAAGTAACTAGTCGTGTAATATAATGTGCAACGGTTAAAAGGAGTCTGTTGAGATTTTAAAAGCAATATTTAGGAAAGATCTAATTAATCATTTTATTTGTTTAAAATCTGATTTTAAGGAAAATCTTTTTGAAGAAAAGATTTTATCTTTATTCAAAAAAAAAAATCCTTTTTTGTTTTTAAAAGAAAATCTTTTTAGATATTATTGGATAAAAGGATTTAAATTTGGTTTTATTAATTAAAATAACTTTTAAGGAAAAACGAATTTAAGAAAATGTTGCACAGTAACTGTTAGATTTACGTTACTTAATTGTTACACACGTTCTAAGTGAACGTGGTGTTTGTGCAGTTCATGGAACATGTTCCTCAAGCTAAGGAACAGCATGGAAAAATGGTTAAATCACTAATACATGTTTTAATCCAACGTTTAGCATGATGACTATTATGAATGTATAAGTTCAACTAAGTTCCAATTTGTGTTTGTCAAAGTGATTAAGTAAGTTTAACTAATTAAAGTGTCAGTACCTTCATTCTCCTATAAGTCATCTATTCCTTTACCTTCTTACCGTATTCCACTAAGTTTAATGTTCATTGTAATTTTGGTTTTGGGGTAAGGGGATTTTGAGTGAAGTCTTTATAAGAGAAGCTTTGAATGAAGCAAGTTAACGTGAGAAAATTTCGAGTGAAGTTGAGAGAAACAACTGTTAAGGAAACAGTTGTTCAGAAACTTAAGTTTAGGAACTCAAGTTGTGGCCCTGAGTATAATTAGGTTGTAACAAAGGTGTTTGGCCTAATTAGTGAAAGAGTTGAATTTAGACACTAGTAGAATAAATGCTTATTGCTGCGATCATTAACTGGCCTATTGCGACGATTTTGGCCGCGCAGCAATTAAGGACGCAGTAATAGGTAATTAACCTATTGCTGCGGTTTCTAGCCAAAACCGCATCAATATGTTTATTTTTTAATAAAATAAAAACCTATTGCTGCGGTTCTTGCTGAAAACCGTAGCAATAGGTACTGGTACAAGTGATTTTTTTTTTCTTTTGCATTTAACCATCTAATTTGAACGAAAAGGAAAAAAAATAAAACACAACAAATTAGAAGTAATGATAAGGAATGCTTATACAAAAACATATGATATATACAAAATCCAACAAATACAAAAAGGATATAAAATAAACGAAAAATAAAAATAAAAAACCTTAACATCAAATTGATTCTAAACAAAATAAAAATAAAAAAATCCCAAAATAAAATACAACCACCCTAACATCAAATTTGGATATTAACAAACAATTACAAAAAAAAAAACTATTGCTGGAGTCGAAAAAAAAATACAACCACTCTCTTTTGTAATTTACGAAAAGGTAGTAAAATTTACGAAAAAAAAGGAAAATCAGATCTGACTTTTAGAGAGGAAACCGTACTCTCCATTGTCGACAACTTTGAAAATCGAGTTTTGTTCTCGCCTTTTTTGTTGTCAACAATGCCCACGAACGAGTCGTATTTTCTCTCTCCTGTTTCGTGCTCGCCTACGAATGCCGAATGCTCTTGCTTGTTTTTGTCGTGCGATTTGAAAAGACGAAAATCAGATCTGGCGTTTAGAGAGGAAACCGCAGTCGAGGTCGGTGATGAGCAATTAGAGAAGAAGAGATGAAAAACACCGGCGTTTGGGTTACACGAGATGAAAGGCGGCGACCGCGAAGTTCGAAGTTGAGAGTTCAATGACGGGCAACATTTGAGGAAAGAGGGAGATCGGAGTTGTTGGAGTGCGGGAGATGTGAGGGAGAAATGAGCGTGAGGGAGATTTACCATGAGAGAGAGGGAGGAGTTAGGAGTGCGTAAGATGTGAGAGGGAGAAATAAGAGTGAGGGAGGCGCCCAACTTATGTTAGATTTAGGGTTTCTTTTTTCTTTTAGGTTTTTTTTAGAGAAACCGCAGCAATAGATTTCGGTCAAATTGGTCAAACAATTTTGAAAATCTCCCGTTGACATCTATTGCTCGCGGTTTTCGGCCGAAACCGCAATAATATGGTTATTTTATATTTTACCTTTTCTTTTGACGTGATATATTGCTGCGTATGGGTAAAACCACATCAATAAGCAATTATTCTACTAGTGAGAATCACTTATGGTCGAGGTTGTTTCTTTTTGTTGCGCCCAAGAAGTTTTTCCTCATAAAAATCTCTCGTGTTCCTTTAGCTTGTTTTCCTGTTTTAGTTTTATAATTCCGCAAAAGTACGTTCATGTCTACACATACAATTCACCCCCCTCTTCTGGTGTTCCTATTGAAATAACAATTGGTATCAGAGCTAGAACTCATCAAACGTAGGAAACCCTATTGAGAAAAAGTTTCAGAAATCATAACATAGTGGAGATATTCATCAAGGCTAAAAACTACCAGGTATGGAGGATCATTGTAGTTGGTGATTTTGAGGTCACAACCACTAATGACAAAAATGAGGTAATTCCTAAATCATTCTCTAAATATGATAAAATGACTTTGAAAAAATAGAAGTTAATGCTATGGTTGTTAAACTTTTGCATTATGAACTTGGACCCCGTGAACACAATAGAATCATGAGATGCAAAATCGCAAAGCAAATATGGGATTTACTTGAGGTAACCCATGAAGGAACTAATAAAGTTAAAAGATCCAAAATTGATTTATTGATGAATCAATATGAACTATTCTACATGAAGATCAAGGAAAGCATACAAGAGATGTTTACTCGTTTTACTAACATTATCAATGATTTAGCTTCTCTTGGAAAGTTTATTTCGTTAGAAAAACTGGTTCAAAAAATTCTTAAGATTTTTCCTAAGGATAGATGGATGGCTAAGGTCACTGCTTCACAAGAAATAAAAGACTTCACCAAGTTCAACTTGGAACAGCTAGCTGGATCACTAATGACTCATGAGCTACACCTTGATACCGAATATGGTGAAAGCTCTAAGTCTAAGTCCATTACCCTAAAAGCTGATGATGAAGATGACTCTTACTCTGAAGAAGAGGAAACAGCTTTCATGGTCCGAAAATTTCGAAAGATGTATAGGAACTTGAAGAATGGGAACTTCAAAGGTAAAAGCAAATTTTTTCTAACAAAGCTGTTTGTCATAAATGTGGTAGTACAGATCACTTCATCATGGAATGTCCACTTTGGAAAAATGACAAGAAAAAAGAAAGGAACAAGGAATGTTTTGCTGAAAGGAACAAGGAAACAAAAGCACCTTTCTTTAAAGCAAACGTTCAAAAAGCTATGAGAGCAGTTGCGGAAATTCAGAGATCGAGGAAGAAGAGGACCAACCAAATGAAGAAACTGCAAATCTTTGCCTCATACAAAACACTGACATAGAATAAGATGAAAAAAATATTGATGTAAACCAACACTCACTTGAAGCAGAATTAGATAGAAAATCTAGGCATGAAATTTATGATATTCTTTATGATGCAATTCTTGAATTTATAGATGAACATGAAAAACGTGAACAAACTGCACAAGCTGATAAGGTTTGCAAAGAACACATATAATAGCTTAAGAAAATGAGAACATATGTTGAAAGTAGGTTCTTTGATCCATTTGATAAGAACTTGAAAATCAAGGAACAATATAAAAGTGTTAAAAATGTAAATTATTTAATCAATTTAGAAATTTATCACCTAAAAGAATTTATCCCTATTCTTAGTTCCTTTGATATAAGATCAACTCTTTTAAAAGGTTACAGATCTAAGATCGAAAATTTAAACACAAGAAAAAATTATTTTAAAGGAACATATATGTAACCTCAAGAAGGAACTTACAGTTGCATGGAGCATAGGTAAAGTGGATTGAAAGACCAGAAACAAAAAGAAAAGAAGGTATTGGTTTTGAAAACTACTAGAAAAGGAACAAACCTAAGAAATATGTTGATCTACCTAGTGATAAACTGTGCATGTATTGTGGCAAGATCGGTCATTACATAATGGAGTGTCAATTAAGAACTGATATGATTAACAAAAATGTAAAAGACTAGCAACATGAAATGGGTTGGTAAATCAAATACTAGTCAAGAACAGGAACCCACGATATAAGGTGTTCCTACAACTAAGCACTAGTTGATTTGTGCATTTTAGAGTGAGGGGAAACAACACTTGGTATCTTGATATAGTGGTTGTTCTAAGCATATGACAGGAGACAAATCTAAGTTTCTCTCACTCTCAACCTATGAAGGTGGAAGTGTGACATTTGGTGACAACATAAAAAGTGACATAGTTGCCATGGGTAAGGTTGGTAAGTCACCATCACATTCCATTGATAATATTTTTTTAGTTAAAGGATTAAAACACAATCTTTTAAGTATTTCCCAATTCTGTGACAAGGAAAATGTTAATTAATTTAATAATGAAAAATACTTGATAATTAACAATAACTCTAAGAATGTCATCTTGGAAGAAACAAGGAAAGGGAACACATATATTGTGGATCTTGATCTTTGTTCCTAAAAACAACTTGACATGCCTGAGTGTTATTGAAAATGATCCTCTTTTATGGCGTAAGTGCCTAGGCCATGCTAGCTTTTTATTGCTTGACAAACTTCGAACAAAAGATTTAGTTTTGGGATTACCATTAATATAATTTCGTATTGATCATGTTGATGAGGCGTGTGCCAAAGGAAAGCATGTTAGATCCTCTTTCAAATCTAAAACTGTTGTGAGCACCACAAAAAGGCATTGGAATTAATTCACATGGATTTGTGTGGCCCTGTGGTACCCGATTTTTGACTGTCTTAATTAACGGTCTGAATCCCACGAAAGTCTCTCAATGGACTATGAGTTTTAGAAAACTTTGAAGTCGCCACCCTATTAATATCTGAATAGGGACATATATATTTAATAAATCATTTTAAAATCAATTTCAAGAAATATAATTTAAAACGATGATGGCTTCATCTAGATAAGGCTTTTTTGAAAATTGGTCTTTCATTCCATGAGATAGGGTTCGGGGTTTAGGTTAAGAGGTGCGAACGTCTGAAACTCGTCTCCTCTTCCGTTCTACAGAACGGACTCTTACTAAATGCGTTATTTTCCATTTGAAAGTCATCATGACTATTAAAAAGAAAGAAAATCACATAATTTGCATATATACACATCAACCATTTTTATTTAGGACCAATATATCATTTGTATATGGTAGGTTTGAGCACTAAAGTTGCACTACGTACCAATCATTGCGGGATTGGAATCCACTCATGGATCAAAACCGTCGTAGTTCGATTTAATGTCTCACCCTAAATGGCCAATTCCATTGGGGAGAAGAAAGAATAGATTATGAATAACTCACCTTTAGGATTAAACAAATCTATTGGAAAATGAGGTAATCACTTCAATTAGTGATTGAAATGAGATTAAGGCAATCACCTTAATTAGTGATTAAATATGAAGGATTAAGATAACCACCTCAATTAGTGATTAATAAGGAAGAAAAGAAGTAATCACCCTAATTAGTGATTATTCAAGGCTTAAGATAATCACTCTAATTAGTGATTAAATAGGAAAAATAATCGCCCTAATTAACGATCGTTAAGGTTTAAGATAATCACTCTAATTAGTGATTAAATTGGAAAAATAATCGCCCTAATTAACGATTATTAAGGTTTAAGATAATCACTTTGATTAGTGATTAAATAGGAAAAATAATCGTCCTAATTAACGATTATTGAGGTTTAAGATAATCACTCCAATTAGTTATTAAATAGGAAAAATAATCGCCCTAATTAACAATTATTAAGGTTAAATTAATCACCTTAATTAGCGATTAAAAGGAAGTTTAGAATAATCACCTTAATTAGTGATTAAATATGATGAAAGGTTAAACTAATCACCCTAATTAGTGATTAATCAAGGTTTGAAATAATCACCCTAATTAGTGATTATACTTAGGAGGGAAGTAATCACCCTACTTAGTGATCAAATTTTAGGATTGAAATAATCAATTCAATTAATGATCACGTTTATGATTTTTAAGAGGTCTTAGAAGAAGAGGTTTGCTTCCTAATTGAAGGCTTTTGAAAAATAATCTTAATTGAAGACTATTAACTCATTTAGAGAGAAATGATCAATTTGAGATCAAATTTGGAGATTTATGTTTGGCTAATTGGAATTTGGCCATTTAAAGTGAAACACGTGAAACAGCCTAAAATCAATTCGGACATCATAATTACTAATCTAATTTTGTCAAATTATATGATTAATCCATTTGAAGATGGAGAACAAATTTAAAAATGTAGGATGGATCATCATACAATTTAACTTAGTTAGATTTGCAATTTTTCCTCTTAATTGAGATTGGGTCATTTAATTCATATACTATGACATATTGGGCCCAACATGATGCAAAATTTGTAACATTGGTTCCTCATTTTATTTAAAAAGAGTTGTGGAGTTATTTATGAAAAGTTTGCATAAACATCTCCATGTTTTTTTCATTAATGAGTGATGTAATAACTATTTACAAAGAAATTATTATTGCAACAATATGTACAAAATCTATAATCTATACAAATCTACAATCTTGATCTTCACCATGATATTCTTTGATCGTCATCCTCTTGAATGAGCTTTGGAATTCATGTTTATTTGTAAACTTGTGAAAAATTAGATATTAATTAACCTCTTTGATTTGATTTTTTATGACAATTTTTTTTTGATTTTTATTTACATTAAAAATGAACCATTTTAAGAGAAACTTAAAATTACATGACTTTCAGCTAACATTTTCGTGTGAAAAGAAAACATTTTTTTTATGAAAGTTGAGTTAATTACTTTATTTCATTTTTCAGATTGCACTTTTGTCCTTGTACTTACTTGTAAAATTTGTAACTTTCTGTACAAAGCGTTAAATTGAGAATAGGGTACATATATGTATAGGTCAATGAGTTCTTTATGTTGTATCAAAATTTCACAAGTTTTAAGTGAAAAGTCGAATTATGGTAAATGTTATGCCAAAACTGGTCAAAACAGGACCTTTATCCAATTTGTCTTTGAAACCTAACTTATTGAACTTATTTTGAAGTGAATTTTGGTATGAATATTCTAGACACTTTGAAGAACTAGATTGAAAATTTCAAGACCCTTTTTATTTATTTTCTTAACTAAAGAAAAAAATCAGTCTTATGGAATTTAGTGATTTACATGAACGGTTTTGTAAACATGAAATAAAATTATATAAAATTCATATGAACATGATTTTTATATTATTGGAAAGCTACTGATGTTTTCTTTTAACTTGGTATTGTTAGTTTTATCTAAATAATTTTATTTTAAACTTTATTAACAAGACAAGCTTATGTGGTACTACCTTTTTTTTGTGATTATCTTAATTTCTAACTGAGTTTCTAGATCCACTTAATTACTAACTTCAACCCTTTTTTTTGTGTTTTTCTTTTAATGAACTTCTTTACTTACTAATTACTTTCCTAACTTTTACTTTCTTTTTCTTGAATGAGATTTTTTAGAGGAAGGAAGTAGAAAAGATGAGAGTAGTATTGAGAGAAGTTGTGAAATTAAGTTGTTTTTAGCTCAACTTGGTTTGAAGTAAAAAAAAGGAGGGTATTTATAGGAAAATGAGGTAGATGAACTATTGTTTCAAAGAAGTAGAAAATCAGTTTTTAACCCAAAATTTCTGATTTTTCCCATCCTTAATCTCCCTAATGACATCACTCTAATGACCTCACCCTAGTGACATCATCAAATCTCTTTGGAAACACAAATATTCTTATTCTTTTTGGATTTTCTCATCAATGAGGCAAAATCAGATTTTCAGAAAATACTTTCCTAAATACATCCTAATATGTAAACAATGCATCGAAAAACGTGAAAAAGGAAACTGATTAGATCACTGCGCTAAACGCAAGAGCCTGCGCTAGGCACAACCCCGTGCGCTAGGAGCAGGGCCCTGTGTTTGGCGCAGGATGTTGTTGTGCGCTAGCTAGGCGCACAATCATGCGTCTAGCGCATGATCGAGTGCCTCGCGCACAACTCGAATCCACCGGAAAAAATCTGGATTCTTGCCTCTTACACATGGGATTTGATTCTTATTCCCTAACTAATGGATAAAGGATGTGATTAGTGGATAAAGAATATATTCTTATTCTTTATTCAATGAACAGTGACTTTGACCATCAAGAAAACCGATTATTACTGGTTTTGGGATACGATTAAAATCCCGACGCCTGATTGCGACTCGCTTTTTTCGAAAGACTAACTTAAGACAGTTAACGAAAACTCGTCAATTAGTAAAGACGAGCATGATTATACTACGAATCATTTTATTAAAACGGTGGTTGTAGTTATTGACTACGACTCACGGAAAATTATATTTTTGAGCCGAAACTGCATGGCTGATACGCAAAAATGGAAAACCATACAATGGAATGAAACTCGCGCTCCGGGGCGAAACATGTATTTGACGGGGCGCGCAATCCACGATGCATGACGTTTTTCGTTATTTTATTTCTTTTCAAAATCTTTATCTATCCGAAAAAGGGGTTCAAAATTTGGTGTCTACAGAATGCCCCACATTGGTCGAATTTTGGAGGAAATGATGACCAATGTTTGAAAAGACACAAAATTTTGACAGAAAATTTCTTTTGATATAACATATTCTCCATAGAAAATAGTTATTATCAGTGTTATAATTTGCGTTGGTTTATGTAAAAAATCCCAATTAATTTTCTAAAACTGAAAATGCGACTTTAGCGTCGTCTTAGATAGAAAATCCCAATTAATTTTCTAAACATTTGAAAATCGACTTTATCGTCTTCTTAAATAGAAAATCCCAATTAATTTTTTAAAATTTTAAATGCGACTTTATTGTCGTTTTAGATAGAAAATCCCAATTAATTTTCTAAAATTTGAAAACGCGACTTTATTGTCGTCTTAGATAGAAAATCCCATTTAATTTTTTAAAATTTGAAAACGCGACTTTATTGTCGTCTTAGATAGAAAATCCCAATTAATTTCCTAAAATTTGAAAATGCGACTTTAACGTCGTCTTTTTCTAGTCTTATGAATTTGTCTTTTGTTAATTTAAGGAATTCTGACACTTAACAGGTTAACTCTAGTTTTTTTTTTTAAATTTTTTTTTACAGTTTTTCATGGCCTTAATGACAAGCAAATTGTCAAATCACCATCATTTACTTTTTATGACTCCATGTGTTATCATGTCACCTTAAATTAAAACACAGTCATGTCATGTCACCTAAAGGGTTGACCTAAGATTATTACCTTCTAGATAAACTATGGTGGACTAAACATCATATGGCAAAAAAATTTATCTGTTTTTTCCGAAATCTTTCAGAAATTTTTTTATGCGTAATGCTTATTTGCTTTATCGGAAAATGATGATCACTATATAAAATAAATTGATCAAGGTCATTATTTGGGTGATCATTAGGAAAAAGGATTGTATCAACGTTCTTGATTCATCATTGACTCAGTTTTTTTTTATGCTTGACTTCAACAAAAATGGTCGTACCACAAATGCTTGGTCATTAGTCATGGTGAACGATGCTCCTTATAATCTCATGGACAATACTCAAACTTACTATCCATGGCATGAATCATGGATGATCATCTTTTCCATCTATAAAAAGGGCATGGTTCTTCATTTCCAAATGTACCATCTTCACTAATCCAATTTCTTCTCTAATTTTTCTTTTTTCAAAAATGGCTCCTAATTATGAATAAGCTAATGAAATGGGGAGTCGTGAGAAAAACTCTCGGGGGTCACAAAGAATTTGGGGCAACCAAGACAATCTTCTTCTACTTTCCGCTTCACTAAGGCTCTTATACCTTTGCTTTCACTTTCTATCTGTTATGAAATGATTCATGCTGCTTTCCAATTTTGGGATGAAACTTGTCATGTCTTCCGCTTTGGAGACCGGGAGATTGTGCCTCTTGTTGAAGAGGTCGAGGGTTTGCTAGACTTACCATCTAATGGTCCAGTTATTACACCTAGATCTCCTATAAGGATATTAGGAGATTTATCAACAATTTTATATCTTCCTGAAAATCTTCATGGCAACTACCTACAATATAGTGAGGTACTTCTTCTTAACTTATTGTTGACTTTTCAATTTGGCACTTGGCAATTCTCTAATAATGCCAACTATAGGATTGCTAGAGAAAATGCTTGCATTCTTTAGATTTTGGGAAGTACCCTTACTAAATGGTCTTTAAACACATGCCATGTTCGGTGTCTTTCACTTATTCCTCAAATTGTTAGTGGGGGTCGTCTTGGACCACTTATTTTGGGGAAAATGTTTCTTGGCTTAGATGAATTCAAAAGGAAACCCTAAAGTTTTGTGAAGGGATGTCCATTAGCCCTTCACTTATGGTTGTTGGAAAAAATTTATCTCATGAAACCCCACAAGAGTTTTACTTACAAAACTAATCATGTCCGGGAGAGATGTCTTCTTTCTTTCTTCTATCAACTTAGCAAGAATGGTGGGTAGGAGGATTTTTTTCTGCAGCAAGACATAAAGTGAGTCACAAGCCACCTTGGCATTAGTGCAATTATATATGACAATTCTAGTCGCAAAGGTGTACAATAACCCGGGCTTTGCCAAGTCACACTCTACCTTCCATGGAGGTGTCTAAGGCAAATTGGTTCACTAGTAGAATAATTGCTTATTGCTGCGGTCATTAAGTGCCCTATTGCTGCTGTTTTGACCGCGCAGCAATTAAGGGCGCAGCAATAGGTAATTACATATTGCTGCGGTTTTTAACCGCAGCAATATAGCAACCTATTGCTGCGGTTTTTACCCAAAACCGCAGCAATAGGTAGTGTGGATAACAAAAAAAAATAAGTGAAAAGTAACCTATTGCTGCTGTTGTTGGTAAAAACAGCAGCAATAGGTGAGTCTATTGCTGCTGTTTTTACCAAACAACAGCAGCAATATGTTGCAACATTACAACTAATTTTTTTATTTTTTTATTTTTTTTTGCAAATTTCTGGTGAGAGTGACCATATATTATAAATTATAATACTCATTTTTTAACTTTTCCAACCCAACAAAATAATGAAGTTCTACCTTAGTGATTGAAATGCACTACAAACTTGTAACAAAAAAAATTAAAGCTGAAATTCAACCGTAAATGAAAAAACTAGTACAATATTACTGAAAACGACTGATTTCATGCATTGATAATAAAACAAAAAATAAAGAAAACTAAAAATTACAATATCTGAATGATGAAATAAAAAAAATCAGCTAACCTAATGAAACTAGAACTAAAGAAAAAATTAAAAGGAAGGACAAAATTGAAAGTAATTACATCAAAAATGAAAAAAAAACCAACCCTAATTTCACGAAGTCGACGAACAGCACAAGCCAAAACTAGAACTAAAGAAAAAATTGAAAATGAAAAAAAGTCGACGAACAGCCACGACTGATTCGAGCGACGGCGACCCACGACTTATTCGAGCGACGGCAACGGCGATCCACTCATCCACATCGCAAATTTGCAGCCACACACAATTGCTTTGTTACCCACTCGAAGTTCTGCAAATACTGAACCCTAAGTTAGGATCATTCAACCAAACTTAATCCTACTAACTTCGTTAAGAAAAAAAAAAAACTAAATTTCGCAAGCAAATAGAAAATCAAAAACCGATCTAAAGAAAACAAACCTGGCCAATTCGCATACGAGCGAACAAATCACAACCATCAATAGGAAACAAAGCCTAAAACCCTTTCGAAATCAATATATCTTTTAACGACTTTAAAAAAACGAAAATTCGAAAGTGAATTTGGGTTTTGCGCATTGGTGGTTTAGGGCGGGTGAAGATGCAGAGGTGGTGGTGCAGCATTGGTGGTGACTGGTGGTGCGGTGTGGAGCAGCAGGGGTGGTGCAACTGTGGAGAAATGGAGCAGCAGAGCAAGAAGAAGGATGAGACGAGAGACACCGGAGAAGGACGGCCGGCGAAGGAGGAAAATCGGATGAGGATGAGACGAGAGAGATGAGAAGTTAGGATGAGAGAGGAAGAGGAGAGTGAGAGGATAGGGAAAACGGCTGAGTAGACAAGAAGAACCCTAATGGGTCGCGCGTCCTCTTTTATAGACAAGAAGAGTCTATTGCTGCGCTGTTCAAAGGAACCGCAGCAATAGGTTCCTCTTATGAAATAAATGGGGATATTGCTGCGGTTTTTACAAAAAGCCGCAGCAATATATTAAAATATTATTTTTTTAATATTATTTTAATATATTGCTGCGGTTCTTGCCAGAAACCGCAGCAATATATCTGGTCAAAAAGTCAACTTTTTTTCAAAAATTCTCCTGTTGAAACGATATTGCTGCGGTTTTTGGCCGAAACCGCAGCAATATCTTTATTTTATATTTTACCTTTTCTTTTTACGTGATATATTGCTGCGTATGGGTAAAGCAATACCACCGCAGCAATAAACAATTATTCTACTAGTGGTTGGAGGCAACACACATTCCTGCCCTCCAGACTCTTCCATCTTGTACCACTTATGAGGCTGATATGAGTGGTATTCAGAGAATGCCTACTATATGGCAGGGAGCTTAAATTATATCAGCACTACCTGAACCTTCCTTTCCACTGATTGATGAAGATTATCTTCAATGGCTTCTGGCGGATATTGGTCAAAACAATGGTTTAGAAGGGCCTACCATGAAGAGGAGAAGGGTTTGAGAGAAATATCATGTTTTTTTTTTTTTTTTTTAGTTTGTAGGAAATGAAGGCTTTATGTATTTTTATGTATGAAATAAAGTACCCTAGTTGGGATGAATAAAAAGATTTGTTTGTGAGAATTATCTGCTTGTGAGAAATTCAATGTGAACACAATTCTAAATACGTGCACACTTTAACATTAAATATGACATGCAAATCATAATTAATCAATCATATGACACATAACAGCATAACACACAAACCTTAAAAAAACAAAAACATCCTTACATGTTTCATCATTTTTCTTTTTCTCTTTTTTTTCTTCTTTTTTTTGTTTTTTTTTCGTTATTTTTTCGTTTTGTTTTCTCTTTTTTTTGTCCTTTTTTTGTCTTCTTTTTTTCTTTTCATACATTATATGAATATCTAGAAACACAAGGCATGTTTATTAAGAATAACTATATAGGATACAAAATCTACAAACTGCTTGGTTACTTGACGATACAATTACAATTACTTTGATGCTTAAGCGTAATATTTCTTCAACTGATCAAGATTAGTGAAATGGGTGAACTCATTCCCATCAAAATCCATTAGCTTTACTGCTACAGCCGTGGTGACATGCTTGACTAGGAATGGACCAGACCAGTTAGGCTTCAATTTTCCCCGAGGATAATGCAACGGAGCTCTATTTTCCTTTAAAACTAGATCACCTTCTTGAATGTCTCTATCTTGAACCTTTTTGTTAAATGCATGAGCAATTCTCCGTTGATAGAGTTGAATGTTATGCAATGCTTGTAGTCGGCGCTTATCGGCAAATGCAAGCTCATCGTAACGAGTTTTGTACTATTGGTCTTCTGAGAGTTCACTTTCTACTATGACCTTAGAGATTGTATCTCCACCTCAACCGGTAGGACTGGCTCCATCCCATAAACCAAAGAATACGGGGTTGTTCCTATTGGAGTCCTAATTGATATCCTATATCTCCAAAGGGCATATGGGAGTTTGTCAGACCATTCCCTAGTCTTCTCAGTCATCTTGGCAATAGTCTTGATTGTCTTATTGACTGCTTCTACCGCTCCATTTTTTTGGGGACAATAAGGTGAGGACTGATGATGCTTGATTGCATATTTTGCGAGAGTGGTCTTCAGATGACCCTCAAATTGTGATCTATTATCAGAGATGATTTCAAAGGTATGTCATACCGACAGATAATGTTGTTAATTACAAATTTTGAGACTTGCTTTGCCCCTAGCTTTGAAAATGATGCAGCTTCAACCTACTTCGAAAAGTAATCAATTGTTACAAGAATATATTGATGCCCATTTGGAGCATTTGGATGAATTTGTCCGATTATGGCTATGCCCCAACTTGAAAATGGCCAAGGAGAGGTCATATTATGTAGTGACACAGATGACATATGATTTAGGTTAGCAAATATCTGACATTGCTTGCAGGCGCGGACAAAGCTGATGCAATCACCTTCTAAAGTACTCCAATAGAAACCTGCTTGCGAAATTTTACGAGCCAACATTCTTCCGTTCATATGGGGTCAACATTCTCCTCCATGAACTTTTTCCATGATGGCTTGCTTTTCGCTATCATTCACGCAGAGTTGTAGAGTACCATCAAACCCTTTGTGATATAGTCTGCCTTTTAGAATGAGAAAATAAGCAGCAGTCTTCTGATAGCTATACGATAGTTCTTGCCACTTCTCTCTGGATACTACATAGTTTCCAGAAAAGCCTTGATATCCTTGTAACAGATATCATCATCATCTGATTGATCCAGCGTGGAGACAATTTGTGCTACCATCACTGTAGGTTCCTTCCTTTCTTCAATTAAAATTGACTGGATCTTTGTACCATTTTTCCATGTTACAGTGAGATTTGCTAAAGCATCAATGAAGCTATTTTGTTCCCGAGGAAGATGTTTGAAACTGATATCATCGAAATAAAGGATTAACTCCTGAAGATATTATGTGTAGAGCTGAAGTCTCTCATCTCTAACCCTCCAAATTCCTATTGTTTGAGATATGATGAGATTAGAATCTCCATATATAGTGAGATGTCTTGCCCCTGCTACCAAAATGACTTTTACTCCATATATACAGGCTTTATACTCAGTTGTATTGTTTGTTGTTGGGAAATCCAGCTTGACAGCAAATGGAATATGGACTCCATCAGGATCTACTAACAAAACCCCTGCTCCATTACCTCTTCTATTAGAAGCTACATCAAAATACATGCACCATTGTGGATTGTCAATGAATAATTAGTACTCATCAGGAAATGCATCATCATATTCATCTCCTGACACTGGTCCTTCTGCTAGGGCTTCAGATTTGGCTCTTCCTTTGATAGATTTTTGGATGACACAGTGAATATCAAACTCAGAAAGCATAGCATGCCATCTCGCCAATCTTTCACTAAGAATGGGTTTTTCAAACAGATACTGGATTGGATCAAGTCTTGAGATCAGATAGGTAGTATGAGCTTGGAGGTGATGCCTCAACTTCTTTGTGGCATAGACTAAGGAGACACATGCTTTTTCCAGTGGGGTTATCTTGTCTCATACTCCAAGAATTTCTTGATGAGATAGTATATGGCAACTTCCTTCTTGATATTGGGCTAAGAGAGCTCCCATAGCCGTTTCTATAATAGTGATGTACAAAATCAGAGGTTCCCGTGGTCTAGGCAGCATTAGAACAGGTGGATT
The DNA here is from genome assembly GCA_947646795.1 of Beta lomatogona. Classification (NCBI taxonomy): domain Eukaryota; kingdom Viridiplantae; phylum Streptophyta; class Magnoliopsida; order Caryophyllales; family Amaranthaceae; genus Beta; species Beta lomatogona. The sequence goes on from CANSNZ010000942.1 coordinate 2,368,724, forward strand.
TGGAAGATACTCTTTCATGAAATCAAAAGCTTGCTGACATTCCTCGTTCCACTCATAGGATGCCCCTTTTCTGAGCAGCTTAAATAGAGGTTCACATCTCATAGTGAGTTGTGAGATGAACCTGCTGATATATTGAATCCTGCCGAGAAATCCTCGTCTTTTTTCTGTTTTTGGAGGAGCTATTCTTGAATGGCCTTTACCTTTTCAAAGTCCACTTTGATGCCGTCTTGACTAACAATGAATCCCAACAACTTCCCCGAAGTGACGCCAAACACACACTTTTGAGGGTTTAGCCTTAGATTGTATTTCTTGATTCTTTCAAAAAATGACTTCAGTGTGGGATTATTCCCCTCACGATCTTCACTTTTCACAATCATATCATCTACATAGACCTCCACGATGTCGTGGATGAGGTCATGAAGGATAGTGGTTGCACCACTTTGATATGTGGCTCCGGCATTCTTGAGACCAAAAGGCATAACTCGGTAGCAAAAAGTGCCCCATGGAGTGAAGAAAGATGTCTTTGTCATGTCTTCTTGAGCCATGAGTATTTGATTATACCCTGAGAATCCATCCATGAAGGAAAGCATTGCATGACCAGCCGTACTATCAACAAGAACATCAATGTGGGGTAGAGGAAAGCAATCTTTTGGTGACGCAACATTCAAATCTCGAAAATCAATGCATACCCGAACTCTCCCATCCTTTTTGGGTACAACCACTATATTGGCGAGCCAACTCGGATGATTTACAGCTTGGATGAATTTGGCATCAAGCTGTTTCTGGATTTCTTCTTTCACTTTCAGACTAATCTCTGGTTTCATTCGGCGGAGCTTTTATTGCTAAGGTTGTTTTCAGGATGTAATGGAATGCGATGTTCCGCAATTTCTCTATTAACGCCAGGCATATCAGCATAAGACCATGCAAACACACAGACTATTCAGTTGGGGAGAGGGATGAACCTATTTTGACTTCTTTTACAGCATTTTTTGTACCAATATTAATTACAATGGACTCTTCCATGGGTTTATATATGTTTCAGTTCCATCAAGTGATTCATCATTATTAAATTCACTGTCAGAAATAACATCTTGCATGCAAATGTACTTAGATAAAGGTTCACATTCAATTTTCTCACTATTAGAATCTTCTGACTAGGATTGCAAGGTAGAGTGGCTAGAAGATGAGCTATCAGTATGATATCCATCTGAAAGGGGTGAAAAGGTAGTTTCATGAGATGGCACTAGTGGAAAAAACATCAATTGCTCCGGTTGAAAACCATACAAATGCTCCATATTTGAGGCGTAGCAGACGTTATACGAGCATTTGAGAATTTATCAAATGCTTCGGTTTTCAACCGGAGCATTTAGTCTGTTAAATGCTCCGGTTGTTCAAAATACCGGAGCATAGGACAAAATTAACATGCTAAAATACTAAAAACCGAAGCATTTGTGAACAAAATGCTCCGGTTTTTTCCTGTCAACCAGAGCATTTGCGGCTATTTTTTTTTAAAAAAAATGGCTGCTGTTGCTGTGTACAACATCCAACAGCAACAACAAAGTATTAATGCACTTGATAAACCACAAAGGTAGAGCTGAATGGTCTACACAACCATTACAAATCAAAGAAGTAGCTCAGCATTTGACATTGCAACATTAACGAAATAATTAAACAATATAGCAAAACCCAAGATCGAAAATAAAAAGCAATAGAAGAATAGAGAAAGATCCAAGTACCAATCGCGATTTTCAGATCGACTATCAACACATCATAATATGACACAACAAAAATAACCTAAAAGAAAAAATTTCCATAAACAAAATGAAAGGACTTACGAGGCGATTGGTTTCAGGAAGCGAAAGCCACTGTTTAAATAACTCTTGCGCCAGGTAAGAATTAGGTTTGAGAGCCAAAGGTGAAACCTCATGCAACTTCAATAGATCAGCATCAATTGATATCAAATCTTCATTAAAATCCATCTTGATTCATAGAGCTACGAATAAAACCGAATGAAATCTCGCAATAAAAAACCGATGAAATTGCCAAACCTTGACAAAACAAACAACGCGTAAACCACAACATTTCTCCTTGTAAAATTCGACTGTGAATCACAATAAGCAATGAATTTGAGAAACATGAAAGAAAACAAAAAGTTTCTGAATCTAATACCGGAATGGTTAGTCGAGGTGAGAGAGAAAGTTTTTGAATCAGAGAAAATCCTAAAAAAATCAAAGAAAACCCTAAAAAATCCCCAAATCTAGGAAACCAAAAAAACCTAAATTACAGCAATAAAGTTCGAATAAACTTACCTTGACATGCGTTGTGTGTTGAAGTTTGAGGATCACGGATTAAGCCGTGAACTTGGAAGTTTTTTTGGAGGAGGAATTCGGTTAAGTAGGATTCGGCTTGCCCTGTTATGCCGGTGATTAGGGCGACTTTTGTTGGGGGTGAACTGTTTTTTTTCATCTGAGGACGCCATTGTTGTCTGTTGAGTTTAGGGAGGAGAGGGAAAGAGAGAGAGTGAAGAGGGAATAGAGAGACAGAGAAGCAGTTTGATGGAGAGGGAAGAAGAGAGAGAACACGGAGGGAGGGAAAACACTAGAGAGGGAAGGACTGATGAGGAGAGTGAAAATAAACACTCTTGAGTTTTAGTTTTCATAAGATGTGAGAGGGTTAAGTGCGCGGGTTGACTAACCGGAGCACTTATTCACAAATGCTCGGGTTGATTAGTCAACCGGAGCATTTGACATCAAATGCTCCGGTTGACTAATCAACCCGAGCATTTGTGAATTTTTTTATTAAAATTTTTCACAAATGCTCGGGTTGATTAGTCAACCGGAGCATTTGATAAGTAGCAAAAACAGTTTTTTCCACTAGTGTGGATGTGGAGGATGGTTTCCTAAAAACATTTTACTTTCTATAGGTCTGTCTTTTGCCTGACACTTAATACTCCACTTATGTTCAATGCTTTTGCCAAAATGTATCATTAAAGACACCGGGTCAAAATCCCCTTCCTCAGAGGACTCGGAAGTGAAAATTTTCTTAAGGACTCCATGTTCCAGATAATCCACCCAATCATTTTCTTTTTTCATTTTTTGTTCTCGGGCAAAATAACTTTTGATTAAGTCTGGAGTTCTAGCCTCATTGAAGAATATCTTCAATCTCGATAAAATTTTCAGTTCCTTCCTACTAAGTCAAGGTTATGGAAACTCATAGTACAACTCAGTATCTCCTTGCAGGATGAACTGGCCGTTGAGGGTAAAAGAAGGTTCTTTGATGTTGTGAGAAGTGCTCCCCGGATCATATCCTAATCCATGTCAGTTTTGCTTGTCTACTATGGGGATTGGTTGTGTTATTCCCTTACCATCAGGCCCTAATCCGGTTCCTTGAAACCCCTCTTCATCATGATTTAAAATCCTTTGGACAGAGGTTGCATCGCAGACCCTACAGTCTCTTTGACTGCATTTGTGGATATGGCTGAGGCTTTTGTTTTTTTGATTGTAATTGGTCATGCTTAGAGAAGGGACAAATTTCTTCTTTTTGGACCTAAAGGTAGAGAAAAAAGAATTAAAAGAAAAGAGAAAAAAGCTACATATTACAGAATGCATTGCAGTATAAAGAAAATTTTCGAAAACGATTTTGCCATATTTTGACTGGAATGGTCCACCTTTACAATTTTTTATTTATTTTGGCTCTCTTACTGTCATTGGGGTTGATAATAATTTTTTTTTTCATTCTTCCATTCCCTGCTTTAATATTGAATAAAGACAGAAAATATAGAGATTATGGCCTGTATCCCCATTGATGTGTCAGTTCAGCATTCTGAAATTGCTCCTATGATGACTGGCATCTCGAGTCCTGATCACATTACCTGAAATACATACAATGGTTAATACTTTTGAGTCGAGCTCGAAGGCTGCCTAAATATCCCCATTGCTCCAGGTGCATTTTATGGGGAATCAGACTCAGCGTAGTTCCTTTTTTTAGAATGAACTAAAGTTTTTTATTTAATAACGCAGCTGAACTCATATTGAGCTACCTACGTACCCCAGGTGCTACATAGGTGGAGTGATCTTACAGTGCAAGTGTATGTGATAACGGGGATTCAAGCTGCACGTAGTTCTCTGATACTAACGAGCTAAAATATTTTTTTTTCTTTTTTCTTTTTTCGATGGGCTAACCCCCTACAGGACGTTTATCGAAGATTTTTCTCCTTCTATGAGACGATCAAGTAGCTTTGCAGTAGACAAGAGCTATGTTGTTGATCTGCTTGATGCGATAGCTGAGAGCATGATATTGGTTTGTGCCGTGACCATGCAATTGGTGATAATGGCAGTACTTGTGGAGATCTAACCCTACGGGTATTGCCCCTGGGCGTCTACGAAGTGGATGTATCCGACCTTGCTCGACTAATTTCCAGAACTATGGTAACTCACGATAATGATCCTCATGTTGATATCCTGGAAAGAGAATCAGTGATTCAGTGTGAATTTCTCGGATAGGACCTACTACATTAAAGTTCAGGTCAAAATCATCAGTCCTAGATCTCTTCTTTGAGTCATTATCATCATCTCGAGGATTACCGACACAGGATTCCTCCGGTGCTTTAGTTGACGTATCATGAGTGCCGATGCTTGGAGCTCCTACCTCTTCTTCATCATCCTCACTATATTTTAGTTTTGTTTCTTCAGCACTTACATCTGGTGTGGCTGCTGGGACCTCATTCATCCATGAATTCTCAGGCCCAGCTAAAATATAGTGAATAGTGTAACCATCCAACCTAGTGCCCTCTACTTCGTTCAGATACAATACCGATTTTCCGGTGTTGGAGATGGTCATAATTTATGGATCACCAGAAATAGTCACAGCACCCTGATCAGTGAGAAGCTTTACCTTCTGATGTAGAGTAGAGGTTGTTGCTCTATTTTCATGTAGCCACGGTCTTCCAAATAAGAGATTGAAACATGCTTGAATGTCAATGACCATAAATTTCACCTTCCTTGCCACGGGACCACATTCAATAAGGAGGCTGATTAAACCTAGTACTTCCCTCTTGGCGTTATCATATGCTCTGACCACCTGGTTTGACGGTACTAGATTTTCTTTTGAATACCTAAGTCTTGTTAGCACACGTAGAGGGCAAACTTTGATTGCGGAGCCATTGCAGCGTATAGTGATGGGCAACGAATTGTTGTGGTTGATATTATCAGGGAGATCATTGTCTGTGAACATGAGAGTTCGATCTACCCCATGAATGAGCCCCACCATCTGGTCAGGTGTTATGGAAGAGCTTACAAAGGCTTCATTGAGATGCTTTAGAACGGCTGCCCTATGAGGTTGGGAATGCATTAACAACTTCCAGATGGAAACATTAGCATTTACTTATTTCATGCGCTTGATAGCATCATCTTCTTTATTACTATCCTCTGTCATTGGCTCTTTGCCTTTTTCATTCGCTCTCATTACCTCCAAAGGATTTTCATCCTCCAAATGGGATGGTTTAAAATGGCAACATGCTTTAGTTAATTGAGATATATTCACTTACTGCTCATCACTATGATCATCGAGGCAGATGGGGCACCGGTATGTATTCGGAGTGGTGAGGTGACCACCAGCGCTTTTCTCCACAATTGTAAAGACCGAAGAGGCATCTTCATCAGAATCAGAGTCCAAAATGAAGAAAGCATCATCATAACCCAAGGTTCCACACATGTCAGAGAATGGATCCTTGTTGAGGGTGAAGCTGAGGCCTTTACAAGGCATCATTTTGACTTTTTCTTGAGTGGAATAGTCAAAGACCAGACACTTGTAACCTGCTGATATTGTCATTTCATACATTTGAGGAACTGTCTTACGGATTAACTGGATTGGATCGCATCCATCTGAAGCAGCAGAGATGATATTAATGGCAAATGAGGGCTTATGATGAGGAAGTGGTTTTTTTGTGATGTTGGGCTGAGAGTCGTTTGGTTTATTGGAAGTGGATCCTAAAGAGAGTTTTCCGTCATCCACAAGGTTTTGAATTTGATGCTTTAAAGACGTGCAACTTTCAGTATTATGCCCCGGGCTTTGATGATATTCACAGTTTTGGTTTAGGTCATAACCAGGGTAAGGATTTTTAGGAGGTGGACGTGGATTCAAGAGTTGAATGAGATTGGCCTTTTTTAGCTTGGAGAGAGCCTGGGAATAAGTCATGATCAACGGAGTAAAGTTCCTTTGTGGTCGCAACTGGAATGCAGACGATGCGCCAATGGCATGGATCACATTATTTGTTTTAGTAACTGCTGAATTATTGTTTGGGGCTCTTTTGTTATTTCCACACTTTGCATTATAAGTGGCGTTGCCAATAGGTTCATCTTTCTTGATGTGTCCCGTTTTCACAACGTCCTCAACTAGAGTTCCCGTAGCAATCAAAGATTTAAAGGTTGGGAAATATTGGTATGCCATATGTTTCTGATAGACAGGAAAAATGTTCTTCACAACCATTTGCAGTTGTTCCTCCTCATTAGGCCTATTCATCATTTTGGAAGCCTTGTTTCTCCACCGAGTGATGAATGAAGAAAATGTCTCATTAAGGTATTGAGAAGTGGTCTCCAAATCCCTTCTAGTAACATCAGTTTCTTCATTATACTTATACTGGTTTGAGAACGCTTTGACTATATTAGCCCAAGTGGATTTCTTCGTGTTTTCAAGGTTGAAGAACCAATGTGCTGCAGCACCATCTAAATATTGTTGAAAGAGTTGAGCCATCAAAGATTCTTCCACTCCCCAGGGACTCATTGCCCCTACATATATTTTCAAGAAATTGGTGGAGCTACCAGTCCCATCAAACTTTGTCAGATTAGGCATCTTGAAACCATGAGGTAACCGTGCCTTTGGGAAAAGTGTTAACCCATGAATGCCCATCCATGGTTCAGCCTTCGTCATGCCTATTAAGACTTCATTGAGCTTAACTACTTCTTCCTCGAGCTTAGTGGGAATTTCTCTCTCATTGTTCATAGGCTCAAGGTGAAAAAGGCGAAGCTACTTCGGACTCCGGAGGAGGAGGAGGAGGCATCTGGGCGCTTTGGCACTTTATGCCCGACACAGTTTGTTCAATATTATCATGTCGGTCAAGCATGGCATGGACAAGTCCTCGGAGCTCAGTCATTGGATCACGTGGAAGGGTAGAGTTTTATTGGTGCTCGTTATTCGGAATTTCAGACATGTTGCTGAGACGTGTAGCAGAGAATACAACTAGTGTAGACAAGGATGACAGTATTACTGACAGAGAACGTTCACTATGGTCAGAACTTCGGTGAATCAGCCTAGATCCTGAGTGGGCCCAGGCAGAGTTCTTGTGAAATGAGATGAAATGTTTGCCCAAAATTTGTCCAGACTTTGTTTCTTCTTTTCTTTTTTTTTTTTTTTTTCAGGGAATGAAAGAAATGACATCTTTTAAATTTTTTTAATCCCAATTTCAGTTATCATTTATTATAAGGTGTGAAACCTTGACTTTATCATTTGTTTTGGATTTTTCATTATTATTATTATTATTAATTTTAACTTGGACCTTTTTATTTTATATTTTAGATTTCCATTTTTTAGACTCATATTATTTTGGGATAATACACAAACATTTTTCAAAATCAATTTGATGATATCATTCCATTTCCTGCTGCTACAGAATTAAGAGAAAAGAGGTATAACGAGGCATGCATCCTCATTTTGGCAATTTATAATGCCCTAGATATAGTTCTTCTTTGTGGGGATCCGCATGTATTGATTGCTTTTAAGCGCTGAAACCATAAAAGAAAATATCAAATGTAAAAGGGGTCTAACCCGAAGGTTGCCTACGTATTTCCATAGGTGGACTTGGATTTGGGGAAGAAATTTTTCTTGTGATTTTTTTAAAATGGAGAATCAGGCCCAACGTGTGGTATCCGATTTTTTACTGTCTTAATTAACGGTCTAAATCCACGAAAGTCTCTCATTGGACTTTGAGTTTTTGAAAACTTGGAAGTCTCCACCCTATTAATATCTGAATAGGGATAGATTTATTTACTAAATCGTTTTAAAATCAATTTTAAGAAAAATCATTTAAAACAATGATGACTTCATATGGATAAGGCTTTTTTGAAAATTGGTTTTTCATACCATGAGATAGGGTTCGGGGTTAAGATTAAAAGGTGCGAACGTCTGGAACTCGTCTCCTCTTCCATTCTAAAGAAGGGGCTCTTACTAAATGCGTTATTTTCCATTTTAAAGTATCATGGCTATTAAAAAGAAAGAAAATCACATATTTTGCACACATACACATTAACCATTTTTATTTAGGACCAATATATCATTTATACATGGTAGGTTTGAGCACTGAAGTTGCACTACGTACCACTCATTGTGGGATTGGAATCCACTCATGGATCAAAACCGTCGTAGTCCGAGCATATGTCTCACCCTAAATGGCCAATTCCACTGGGGAAAAAAGAGGGGGAACAGATTATGAATAATTAACTTTTAGAATTAAACAAATCTATTTAAAATCAGGTAATCACTCCAATTAGTGATTGAAATGAGGTTATGATAATCACTTTAATTAGTGATTAAATATGAAGGATTAAGATAACCACCTTAATTAGTGATTAATAAGGAAAGAAATAAGTAATCACCCTAATTAGTGATTATTCAAAGAAAGATAATCACCTTGATTGGTGATTAACAATGAAGGTTAGGAAATAATCACCCTAATTGATGATTATTGAGGTTTAAGATAATCACTCTAATTAGTGATTAAATAAGATGAAAGGTTAAGCTAATCACCCTAATTGGTGGTTAACCAAGTTTTAAGATAATCACCCTAATTAGTGATTAAATGAGGAAAATAATCGTCCTAATTAACGATTATTAGGGTTTGAAGAAATCACTCTAATTAGTGATTAAAAATGAGAAGGATAATCGTCCTAATTAACGATTATTAGGGTTTAAGGTAATCACTCCACTTAGTGATTTAAAAAAATTGGGTCAACCGCTCTAATTAGCGATTAATTGGGGATTGAAATAACCACCTTAATAGTGAGCACGTTTATTATTTTCGAGAGGTCTTAGAAAGTTTGCTTCCTAATTGAAGGTTTTTGAGAAATAATCTTAATTGAAGATTATTAAGTCATTTGGAGAGAAATGATCAATTTGAGATTGAATTTGGAGATTTGTGTTTGGCTAATTGGAATTTGGCCATTTAAAGTGAGACACATGAAATGGCCTAAAATCAATTCAGAGATCATAATTATCGATCTAATTATGTCAAATTATATGATTAATCTATTTGAATATGGAGACCACATTTTTAAAATGTAAGATGGATCATCATACAATTTAACTTAGTTAGATTTGCAATTTTTCCTCTTAATTGAGATTGGGTCATTTGATTCATATACTATGATATATTGGCCCAACATGCAATATTTGTAGCATTGGTTGCTCATTTTATTAAAAAGAGTTGTGGAATTATTTATGAAAATTATGCATAAACATCTCCATGTTTTTTAATTAATTGAGTGATGCAATAACTATTTACAAAGAATCATTATTACAACAATATGTACAAAATCTATGATCTATACAAATCTTCAATCTTGGTCTTCACCATGATGCTCCTTGATCTTCACCACTTTGAATGGGCTTTGGAATCCATATTTATTTGTGAATTCGTGAATTTGTGAATGTTAAAGATTAATTTAACTTCTTTGATTTTGATTTTTTTTGACAATTTTTTTTTGTTTTTTTAAAAATTTCATGATTTTTATTCACATTTTCGTATGAAAAGAAAATATTTTTTATTAAAGTTGAGTTAATCACTTTATTTCATTTTCCAGATTGCCTTTTTGTTCTTGTACTGAATTACAAAATTCATAACTTTCGGTACAAAGTGTTAAATTGAGCATATGATACATATATGGATATATCAGTGAGTTTTTTATGTTGTATCAAAATTTCACAAGTGTTTAGTGACCACTTGAATTATGGTGAATTTTATGTCAAAACTGGTCAAAATAGGACCTTTATTCAAATTGTTCTTTGAGACCTAACTTATTGAACTTATTTTGAAGTGAAATTTGGTATGAACATTCTAGACACTTTGAAATACTAGATTGGAAATTTTTACTTGAATTGGACATTTGTAAGACCATTTTTATTTATTATCCTAACTGAAAAGAAAATTAGTATTATGAAATTTAGTGATTTACATGAATAGTTTTGTAAAAATGATGTAAAATTGTATAAAATTTATATGAACATGATTTTTATATTTTTGAAAAGATACTGATGTTTTCTTCAAACTTGATATTTTTATTTTTATCTAAATGACTTTAATTTTGTATTTTATTGACAGAACAATCCTAGGTGGTATTGGACAAAATCAGTTTTGCACAACAAAGTTGTATAATTTTTAGTTATTTACAAAAAATTGTTTTTTTGAAATTCCAAAGGCCAGTTGCTGGAAACATCTTGCACTTCATAGGAAAAATATTAAATCCCACGAACTAATTAGTTAATGCAGACGAAAAAAAGAAATAAGATAGGAAAGTAAAACTGACTATAATTACAGCATCACAATTTTTTTATGGAGATGTTTATATACAATTTTTCTTGAATTTTTTTATGAAAATCATTTTTGGTGATGAATAACAACTTTATTAAGGAAAATCACATAATCACATTATTTCCTAAGAGACACCCCATTATAGATGACTATTCTAGGTGGGGTGATTTAAGGTTTGGAACCTATTAGGACTTCCACATATCCAAATCACTCCAAAAATTAAAAAATGATAAGAAGAAAACTAGAAAGAAGGTTAGTAGATGATTAAGAAGATAATCAAAATAAACAAGAATTTCAATTTTACCTTGCTAGCTCAATGATGCACTTCCTTTTTGCTAATTTTTCTACCTTTTTTTTGTGCTTTTCTTAATTTCTAAGTGAGTTTCTAAATCCTCTTAATTACTACCTTAAAACTCTTTTTTGTGTGTTTTTCCTTTTGATGAACTTCTTTTACTTACTTATTAAGACTTTTGCTTAGATGGAAAGATTAAGGAGGAGAAGAGTAGTAGAGAAGATGAGAGTGAAGTTGAATTGTGTTTTTTTCAACTTGGTTTTGAAGTGGAAAAAATGAAGGTATTTATAAAGAAATGAAGGAGGTGAACTAGGGTTTCAAAGAGGTAGAAAATCAGATTTTTCACCCAAAAAATCTAATTTTCTTCTTCCTTAATCTCCCTAATGACATCACTCTAATGACCTCACCCTTGTGACATCATCAAATCTCTTTGGAAATACAAATATTCTTATTCTTTTTGGATTTTCTCATAAATGAAACAAGATCAGATTTTCAGAAAATATTCTTCCCTAAACATCCTAACACGTAAAAAAAATGCATCGAAAAACGTGCAAAACCAACTGATTAGGGTGTTGCGCCTAACACAACGTCTTGCGCTAGACACAGCACCGTACGCTAGGCGCACAGGCCTGCGTCTAACGCAGGAGCCTGTTGTGCGCTAGGTGCATGACCGTGCGTCTGGCGCATGGTCATGTGCCTGGCGCACAGTTCGATTCTTCCGAAAAAAAATCAGATCCTTGGCTCTTACACTTCGGATTTGATTCTTATTTTTATTCTTTTTCATGATTTTATTCTTTAACTAATGGATAAAGGATGGGTTTAGTGAATAAAGAATATATTCTTATTCTTTATCCAATGAACAATGACTTGACCATCAAGAAAACTGATTAATGCCGGTTTTGGGATATGACTAAAATCCTGACGCCTAATCGCGACTCGTTTTCATTTTTCCGAAAGACTAACTTAAGACAATTAACAAAAACTCGTTAAATTAATAAAGACGAGCATGATTATACTATGAATCATTTTATTAAAACGATGGTTGTAATTATCGACTACGACTCACGAAAATTATACTTCTAAGCTGGAACTGTATGACTAATACGCAAAAAGGGAAAATCGTGCGATGGAATGAAACTCGCGCTCCGGGGCACGCGCTCCACCCTGCATGACGATTTTGTTATTTTTATTTTTCAAAACCTTTATTCACCCGAAAAAGGGGTTCAAAACTTGGTGTCTACAGAATGCCCCACATTGGTCGAATTTCGGAGAAAATGATGCCCAATGTTTGAAAAGACACAAAATTTTGAAAAAAAATTTCTTTTGAGATAACATATTCTCCATAGAAAGTAGTTATCAATAGTGCTATTTTGAAAACATGACTTGCGACTTCTGTTGACGCTTTAAGTAGAAAATCCCAGTTAATTTTCTAAAATAGGAGATGCGACTTTGACGTCGTCTTTAAATAGAAAATCCCAATTAATTTTCTAAAATTGAAAATGCGACTTTGCTATCGCCTTAGATAGAAAATCCCAATTAATTTTCTACACATTTAAAATGCAACTTTATTGTCATTTTAGGTAGAAAATCCCAATTAATTTTCTAAAATTATGAAAATGCGACTTTATCGCCGTCTTAAATAGAAAATCCCAATTAATTTTCCAAATTTTTGAAAATGCGACTTTATCGTCGTCTTAAATAGAAAATCCCAATTAATTTTCCAAATTTTGAAAATGCGACTTTATCGTCGTCTTAAGTAGAAAATCCCAATTGATTTTCTAAATTTTGAAAATGCGATTTCATCATCGTCTTTTTTAGTCTTCTGAATTTGTCTTTTGTTAATGTGAGAAATTCCGACAATTAACAGGTCGACTCTAGTTTTTACAGTTTTTCATGGCCTTGATGACAAACAAGTTGTCAAGTCACCATTAATTACTTTTTATGACTCCATGTGTTATCATGTCACCTTAAATTAGGACATGGTCAGGTCATGTCACCTTAGAGTGATGCATTGTAAGTTCATGTCACCTTAGATTGATGCATTGTTAAATCTTGTCACCTAAAAGGGCTGACAAAGGTTATTATCTTCTATGGTGGGCCAAACCTCATATGGCAAATTTTTTTCTATTTTTTCCAAAATCTTTCAGAAAATTTTCATGCATAATGCTTATTTGCTTTATTAGAAAATGATGATCACTATATAAAATAGATTGATCAAGGTCATTATTTTGAATGATCATTAGGAAAATGGATTGTATCAACGTTCTTGATTCATCATTGACACAATTTTTGTTATGTTCGGCTTTAGTAAAAATTGCCATACCACAAATGCTTGGTCATTAGCCATGGTGAAGGATGATTCTAATTATCCTATGGACAATGCTCAAACTCATAATCCATGGCATAAATCATGGATGATAATCTTTTCCATCTATAAAAGGGGAATGGATCTTCATTTCCAAATGCACCACTTCCACTACTCCAATCATTTCTCTAAATTTTCCTTTCACAAAAATGGTTCTTACTTATAAAGAAGCTAATGAAATTCGGAGTGGGGAGAAAAAACAACTCTCGGGGATCACAAGAAACTTGGAGCAACCAAGGCAATCCTTTTCCTCTTCCCGCTTCACTAAGGTGCTTATGCCTTTGGTTTCACTTTCTATTTGTTACGACATGATTCATGCTGCTTCCAAATTTTGGGATGAAACTCGCCATGTCTTCCGCTTTGGAGACCGGGAAATTGTGCCCCTTGTTGAAGAGGTTGAAGGTTTACTAGGCTTACCATCTAATGGTCCAGTTATCACGCCTAGATCTCCTACCAGGATCTCGAGAGATTTATCGATGATTTTACATCTTCCCAAAAATCTTCATGGAAACTACCTACAATATGGTGAGGTACTTCTTGTCAACTTATTATTGACTTTCCAATTTGGCACTTGGTAATTTTCTAACAATGCCAACTATAATATCGCTAGAGAAAATGCTTGCATCCTTATGATTTTGGGAAGTACCCTCACCAAATGGTCTTTAAATGCATGCCATGTTCGGTGTCTTTCACTTATTACTCAAATTGTTAGTGGGGGTCGTCTTGGACCACTTATTTTGGGGGAAATGTTCCTTGGCTTAGATGAACTCAAAAGAAACCCTCAAAGCTTTGTGAAGGGATGTCCATTAGCCCTTCATTTATGGCTATTAGAAAAATTTCTCTCATGAAACCCCACAAGAGTCTTACATGCAAAACTAGTCATGTCCGGGAGAGAGGCCTTCTTCCTTTCTTCTATCAACTGAAAATGGTGGGTGGGAGGATTTTTTCCTACATCAAGACATAAAGTGGGTCACAAGCCACCTTGGCATTAGTGCAATTGTATATTGCAATTCTGGTCGCAGAGGTGTACAATTACCCGGGCTTTGCCAAGTCACTTTCTACCTTCCATGGAGATGTCTAAGGCAAATTGGTTGGAAGCAAGAGCACATTCCTGCCCTCCAGGTTCTTCCATCTTGTACCACTTATGAGGCTGATATGAGTGGTATTCAGAGAATGCCTACTACATGGCAGGGGGCTAAAATTATATCAGCGCTACCGAAACCTTCCTTTCCACTGATTGATGAAGATTACATTCAATTGCTTCTAGCGGATATTGGTCAAGACAAAGATTCAGACGGCCTACCATGAAGAGGCGAAGGGTTTGAGAGAATTGTCATGTTTATTTTCTATGTTGTGTTTTTTTTTTTTAGTTTTTTCCTTTTTCTTTGAGTTTGTAGGAAATGAAGGCTTTATGTCTTTTTATGTATGAAATGGAGTACCTCAGTTGGGATGAATAAAAGATATGTTTGTGAGAATTATCTGCTTGAGAGAAATTCAATGTGAACACAATTCTAAACACGTGCACACTTTAACATTAAATATGACATGCAAATCATAATTAACTAATTATATGACACATAAAAGCATAACATATAAACCTTAACAGTCACAAATATGTTTCATCATCTTCCTTTTTCCTTTTTTTTCCTCTTTTCCTTTTTTCGTTTTTTTCCTCTTTTCCTTTTTCGTTTTTTTTTTCTTCTTTTTTTTTTCCTTTTTTTTTTTTTTTTTTTTTGTATACATCATATGAACATCTTAGAAACTCATGGCATGTTTATTAAGAATAACCAGATAGGATACAAAACCCAGAAACTGCTTGGTTACTTGATCATGACAATTACAATTACTTTGATGCCTAAGCATAGTATTTCTTCAACTGATCAAGATTAGTGAAATGGGTGAACTCATTTCCATCAAAATACATTTGCTTCACTGCTCCAGCCGTGGTGACATGCTTGACCAGGAATGGTCCAGACCAGTTAGGCTTGAATTTTCCTCGTGCATCATGCAACGAAGCTCTATTCTTTTAAAACTAGATCACCTTCTTGAATGTCTCTATCTCGAACATTTTTGTTAAATGCACGAGCAATTCTCCGTTGATAGAGTTGTATGTTATGCAATGCTTGTAGTCGGCACTCTTCTACGAATGCAAGCTCATCATAGCGAGTTTTGTGCCACTGGTCTTTTGAGATTTCACTTTCTGCTACGACCCTGAGAGATTGAGAGAGTTGTATGTTATGTATGAAATGAAGTACCCTAGTTGGGATGAATAAAAAGATTTGTTTGTGAGAATTATCTGCTTGTGAGAAATTCAATGTGAACACAATTCTAAACACGTGCACACTTTAACATTAAATATGACATGCAAATCATAATTAATCAATCATATGACACATAAAAGCATAACACATAAACCTTAAAAAAACAAAAACATCCTTACATGTTTCATCATTTTTCTTTTTCTCTTTTTTTTGTTCTTTTTTTTCGTTTTTTTTTTCGTTTTTTTTTTTCCGTTTTGTTCTCTCTTTTTTTTTTTGTCCTTTTTTAGTCTTCTTTTTTTCTTTTCATACATTATATGAATATCTAGAAACACAAGGCATATTTATTAAGAATAACTATATAGGATACAAAATCCACAAACTGCTTGGTTACTTGACGATACAATTACAATTACTTTGATGCCTAAGCGTAATATTTCTTCAACTGATCAAGATTAGTGAAATGGGTGAACTCATTCCCATCAAAATCCATTAGCTTTACTGCTACAGCCGTGGTGACATGCTTGACTAGGAATGGACCAGACCAGTTAGGCTTGAATTTTCCCGGAGGATCATGCAACTGAGCTCTATTTTCCTTTAAAACTAGATCACCTTCTTGAATGTCTCTATCTCGAACCTTTTTGTTAAATGCATGAGCAATTCTCCGTTGATAGAGTTGAATGTTACGCAATGCTTGTAGTCGGCGCTTATCTGCAAATGCAAGCTCATCGTAACGAGTTTTGTACCATTGGTCTTCTGAGAGTTCACTTTCTACTATGACCCTGAGAGATTGTATCTCCACCTCAACCGGTAGGACTGGCTCCATCCCATAAACCAAAGAATACGGGGTTGTTCATATTGGAGTCCTAATTGATATCCTATATCCCCAAAGGGCATATGGGAGTTTGTCAGGCCATTCCCTAGTCTTCTCAGTCATCTTGGCAACAATAGTCTTGATTGTCTTATTGGCTGCTTCCACCGCTCCATTTGTTTGGGGACGATAAGGTGAGGACTGATGATGCTTGATTGCATATTTTGCAAGAGTTGTCTTTAGATGACCCTCAAATTGTGATCCATTATCAGAGATGATTTCAAAAGGTATGCCATACCGACAGTTGATGTTGTTAATCACAAATTTCGAGACTTACTTTGCCCCTAGCTTTGAAAATGATGCAGCTTCAACCCACTTTGAAAAGTAATAAATTGCTACAAGAATATACTGATTCCCATTTGAAGCCTTTGGATGAATTTGTCCGATTATGTCTATGCCCCAACTTGAAAACGGCCAAGGAGAAGTCATATTATGTAATGACACTGGTGGCATATGATTGAGGTTAGCAAATATTTGACACTGCTTGCAGGCGCGGACAAAGCTGATGCAATCACCTTCTAGAGTGCTCCAATAGAAACCTGCTCGCAAAATTTTATGAGCCAGCATTCCTCCATGATGACTTGCTTGTCACTATTATTTACGCAGAGTCGTAGAGTACCATCAAACCCTTTGTGATACAGTCTGCCTTTTAGTATGAGAAAATGAGCAGGTACCCTTCTGATGGCTATGCGGTCCTTCTTGCTATTCCCTCTGGATATTGCATTGTTTCCAGAAAATCTTAATATCCTTGTACCATATACTTCCTCCGTTTCATTTTACTTGCTACACTTCTCAATTCACGGACTCCTAGGCAATTTTTGGAGAAGAGAGAGGTAGAGAGTAAAAAGAAAAGAGACCCATGTGAGAGGAGAGAGATAGAGAGAGTTTATTGCCCAAAAAAGAAGTGTAGCAAGTAATATGAAACTTCCCTATATGGAAAGTGTAGCGAGTAATTTGAAACGGAGGAAGTATCATCATCATCATCTTGTTGAACCAGCGTGGAGACAATTTATGCTACCGTCACTGTTGGTCCCTTCCTGTCTTCAATTAAAACTGATTGGATCTTTGTACCATTTTCCCATGTTAAATTAACAGCGAGATTGGCTAAAGCATCAGTGAAACTATTATGTTCTCGAGGAAGATGTTTGAAGCTGATGTCATCAAAATAAGGGATCAACTCTTGAAGGTACTCAGTGTAGAGATGAAGTCTCATCTCTAACCCTCCAAATTCCTATTATTTGAGATATGATGAGATTATAATCTCCGTACACAGTGAGATGCATCGCCTCTGCTACCAAGGCGGTCTTTACTTCATATATACAGGCTTCATACTCGGCTATATTGTTTGTTGTTGGGAAATCCAGCTTGACAGCAAATGGAATATGAACTCCATCGGGATCTACTAACAAAACACCTGCTTCATTACCTCTCCTAGTAGAAGCTCCATCAAAGTACATGCATCATTGTGGATTGTCAATAAAGCATAAGTACTCATCAGGGAATGCATCATCATACTCATCTCCTGACACTGGTCCTTCTGCTAGGGCTTCAGATATGGCTCGTCCTTTAACGAATTTTTTGGCTGACACATTGAATATCAAACTTAGAAAGCATAGCATGCCATTTTGCCAATCTTTCACTAAGAGTGGGTTTTTCAAACAAATACTTGATTGGATTAAGTCTTGAGATCAAATAGGTAGTATGAGCTTGAAGGTGATGCCTCAACTTCTTCGTGGCATAGACCAAGGAGATACATGCTTTTTCCAGCGGAGATCAAATAGATAGTATATGGCGACCTCTTTCTTTGTTCCCTCTTGATATTGGGCTAAGAGAGCTCCCATAGCCGTTTTTGTGATAGTGAGGTACAAAATCAGAGGTTCTCATGGTCTAGGTGGCATTAGAACAGGTGGATTTGAACGGTATTCTTTCATATAATCAAAAGCTTCCTGACATTCTTCATTCCACTCATGGGATGCCCCTTTTCTGAGCAGCTTAAATATAGGTTCACATCTCATAGTGAGTTGTGAGATGAACCTTCTGATATATTGAATTCTGTCGAGAAATTCTCTTACTTCTTTTTCTGTTTTAGGAGGAGGTAGTCCTTGAATAGCTTTTACCTTTTCAGAGTCCACTTTGATGCCGTCTTAATTGACAATGAATCCCAACAACTTCCCCGAAGTGACGCCAAACACACATTTTTTAGGGTTTAGCCTTAAATTGTATTTCCTGATTCTTTCAAAGAAGGACCTCAATGCATGAATATGTCCTTCACGATCTTCACTTTTCACAATCATGTCATCTACATAAGCCTCCACAATGTCGTGGATGAGGTCATGAAGGATAGTGGTTGCACCCCTTTGATATGTGGCTTCGGCATTCTTGAGACCAAAAGGCATAACTCGGTAGCAAAAAGTGCCCCATGGAGTGATGAAAGATGTCTTTGTCATGTCCTCTTGAGCCATGAGTATTTGATTATACCCTGAGAATCCATCCATGAAGGAAAACATTGCATGACCAGCCGTACTATCAACAAGAACATCGATGTGGGGTAGAGGAAAGCAATCTTTTGGTGACGCAGCATTCAAATCTCGAAAATCAATGCATACCCGAACTCTCCCATCATTTTTGGGTACAACCACTATATTGGCGAGCCAACTTGGATGTTTTACAGCTTGGATGAATTTGGCATCAAGCTGTTTTTGGATTTCTTCTTTCACTTTCAGGCGAACCTCTGGCTTCATTCGGCGGAGCTTTTACTGCTTAGGCTTGCTTTCAGGATGTAACGGAATGCGATGTTCCGCAATTTCTCTATTAACACCAGGCATATCAGCATATGACCATGCGAACACATCTACATACTCTTTTAATAATGCAATAAACATAGACTGTTCAGTTGGGGAGAAGGATGATCCTATTTTAACTTCTTTTACAGCATTTTCTGTACCAATATTAATTACAATGGATTCTTCCATGGGTTTTATGTAAGTTTCAGTTGTACCAAGTGATTCATCATTATTAAATTCACTGTCAGAATAATATCTTGCATGCAAATGTATTTAGATAAAGGTACACATTCAATTTCCTCACTGATGGGGTATGTAAGGTAGATTGGCTGGAGGATGAGCTATCGGTATGATTTCCATCTGAAGGAGGTGAAAAGGTATTTTCATGAGATGGATATGGAGGATGGTTTCCTAAAGACATTTTAAATTATATAGGCCCGTCTTTTGCCTTACACTCAATACTCCACTTATGTTCAATGCTTTCGCCAAAAGGTATCATCAAAGACACCGGGTCAAAATCCCCTTCCCTAGAGGACTTAGAAGCGAAAAGCTTCTTAAGGACTCCATGTTCTAGATTATCCACCCAGTCTTTTTCTTTTTTCATGTTTTGTTCTCGGACAAACCAACTTTAGATTAAGTCCAGATTTCTAGCCTCATTGAAGAATATTTCCAATCCCGGTAAAATCCTCTGTTCTTTCCTACTAAGCCAAGGTTCTGGAAACTCGTAGTATGGCTCAGTATCTCCTTGGAGGATGAAATGACCATTGAGGGTAGAGGAAGGTTTTTTGGTGTTTTGAGAAGTGCTGCCTGGATCATATCCTAATCCATGTCGGTTCTGCTTGTCTACTACAGGGATTGGTTGCTTCATTACCCTACCATCACGCCCTAATTCGGTTCCTTGAGTATAACCCATCTTCATCATTATTTGAAATCCTTTGGACAAAGGTTATATGGCAATCCCTACAGGCTCTTTGACCGCATTCGTGGATAGGCCTGAGGTGGTTGTTTTCTGACGGTAATTGGTCATCCTTAGAGAATGGACAAATTTCTTCTTTTTGGACCTAATTAAAAGAAAAGAAAAGAAGGCTACATATTGCAGAATGCATTGCAGAGTAAGGAAAATTTTCGAAAACAACTTTGCCATATTTTGACTGAAATGGTCCACCTTCGCAATTTTGCTTTTTTATTATTTATTTATTTTTTTATTTATTTTTTGACTTTATTTTGACCTTTTTAAATGATTTTACTGTCCTTAGGGTTGAAAACATATTTTTTTTATTCTTCCATTCCCTGCTTAATATTTGAACAAAGAAAGAAAATATAGAGATTAGGGCCTGTATCCCCATTGATACGTCAATTCAGCATTCTGAAATTGCTCCTGTGATGACTGGCATCTTGAATTATGATCATATTGCCTGAAATACAATGGTTAATATATTTGAGTCGAACCCGAAGGTTGCCTACATATCCCCATTGCTCCAAGTGCATTTTATGGGGAATCAGACTCAGCGTAGTTCGTTTTTTTATAGAAAGAACTGAAGTTTTTTATTTAATAAAGCAGCTGCACTCATATTGAGCTACCTACGTACCCCATGTGTTACGTAGGCGGAGTGATCTCGCAGTGCAAGTGTAAGTGATAATGGGGATTCAAGCTGCACGTAGTTCTCTAATACTATTAAGCTGAAATATTTTTTTTTTCTTTTTTTGATGGGCTAACCCCCTATAGGATTTTTACCGAATACTTTTCTCTTTCTGGAAGACGATCAAGTAGCTTTGCGGTAGACAAGAGCAATGTTGGTGATGTGCTTGATGCAATAGCTGAGAGCATGACATTGGTTTGTGCCGTGACCATGGCAGTACTTGTGAAGACTTGACCCTACGGGACTTGCCCCTGTGCGTCTAGGAAGTCGATGAATCTTACCTTGTTCAACCAGTTTGCGAAAGATATCGACTTGGGATTGCGGTCGCGGACGTGATGACACCATCTTTGCAGGTATTTCTTTGTGGGTTGGACTAATGATGCCTCGATCAATAATGCTTTGCACTTTGTAGTAAAGGTCATGGCATCGATCAGTTTCATGCCCAAATTGACGACAATAAGTGCAGAGTTTGCTCATGTCTTTCCCGGAAGGGGTAAACAGTGCACATGCGCCGTAACTTGAAGTATACCTTGCCTCCGAAAACGATCATACACCATAATCAATGGTTCATCCATCTTAGCATATACCCTTGGATTTGTGTTGGGAGTTTCAAGATCTTCACGAGGTCGTTTTTCTTGCAATTTCAGAGTATCGATGTCGAAACCATGTTGTTCCATGTGGCTGAGGAGGGTGTATTTGATAGTAACCATGTGACGATAATAGAAATCATTCAGGTTTCGCAGCAATATAAGTATGAATTCCCGATCAGTAACAGGGACACGAAGCTAGGTGCGAATGTAAGCGCATCTTGAGCAAAAGTGCGAGAAAGTTTCCAAGCCGCCTTGACGCAAAGTGACTAGCTTGAACTTCTTGACATCAGTTTGTTTATGCTCGAGAGCACAATTAACAAAGGCTTCGCTAGCATTTTCCCAACTAGCCCTATCTACACAATCTGAATAATAGTACCGGTCCAGAGCTGGTCCTTCTAAACTCTTGTCAAACAGCATGGGGTAATCTTCCTCTAGTATGCCCCATGGATGCAAGGCATTCACAAATCCCACTAAGTGGACAAAAGGATCATCGTTCCCATCAAATTTTCTGAATTGGGGTAATTCACGATAGTGATCTTCATGTTGATATCCCGGAAAGAGAATCAGTGACTCAGTGTGAACCTCTCGAACAGGGCATACTACATTAAAGTCCAGGTCAAAATCATCGGTCTTAGATCTCTTCTTTGAGTCATGATCATCATAGTCTTGAGGATTGCCGATACAGGATTCCTCTGGTGCTTCAGTTGACGTATCATGAGTGTCAATCCTTGGAGCTCCCACTTCTTCCTCGTCATCCTCACTATACTCTGGTTCCGTTACTTCAGCGCTTGCCTCTAGTGTGGCAGCTGGGACCTCATTCATATAGGAATTTTCAGGTGCTGCTAGAATGCAGTGGATAATGTAACCATCCAACCTAGTGCCCTCCACTTCGTTCAGATACAATATCGATTTTTCGGCGTTGGAGATGGTCATAATTTATGGATCACCAGAAATAGTCACAGCACCCTGATCAGTGAGACGCTTTACCTTCTGATGTAGAGTAGAGGCTACTGCTCTATTTTCATGCAGCCATGGTCTTCCTAATAAGAAGTTAAAACAGGCTTATATGTCAATGACCATGAATTCCACCTTCCTTGCCACTGGACCACATTCAATGAGGAGGCTGATCAAACCCAAAACTTCTCTCTTAGCATTATCGTATGCTCTGACCACCTGGTTGGATGGTACCAGATCTTATTTTGAATACGCAAACCTTGTTAGCACACGAAGAGGGCAAGCATTGATTGCGGAGCCACTGTCGATCAACACCCTAGGTATCTCCCATCCATTACAGCGTATACTGATGTGTAATGAATTGTTGTGGTTGATATTCTCAGGGAGATCATTGTCTGTGGACATGAGAGTTCGATCTACCCCATGAATGAGCCCCACCATCTGGCCAGGTGTTATAGAAGAGCTTACAGAGGCTTCATTAAGATGCTTTAGAACAGCTGCCCTATGAGGCTGGGAATGCATTACAATTTTGAGATGGAAACATTAGCATTTACTTCTTTCATGCGCTTGATAACATCATCTTCCTTGTTACTTTCCTTTATCATTGTCTCTTTGCCCTTTTCCTCCCTTCTCAATACCTCCAAAGGATTTTCATCCTCCAAATGGGATGGTTGAAAGTATCTAGTCAAATGAGAGATATCCACATACTCCTCATCACTAAGATCATCTAGGCAGATGGGGCGTCGGTATGTATTTGGAGTGGTGGAATGTCCTCCAGTGTTTTTCTCCACAATAGTTAAAACCGAAGAGGCATCTTCATCAGCATCAGAGTCCAAAACGAAGAAGGCACCATCATAATCCAAAGTTCCACACATGTCAGAGCATGGATCCTTGTTGAGAGTGAAGTTGGGGTCTTTACAAGGCATCATTTTGACTTTTTTCTTGAGTGGAATAGTCATAGACCAGGCACTTGTAACCTATGGCTATCGGTATTTCATACATTTGTGGAACTGTTATGCGGATTAACTGAACTGGATCGCATCCGTTCGAAGCAGCAAAGATGGCATTAATGGCGAATGAGGGTTTATGATTAGGAAGGGGGTTTTTTGTGATGTTAGTTGAGAGTCATTTGGTTTATTGGAGATGGATCCCGGAGAAAGTTTTGCATCATCCACAAGGATTTGAATTTGATGCTTTAGAGCCGTGCAGTTGTCAGTATTATGCCCCGGGCTTTGATGGTATTCACAGTTTTGATTTGGGTCATAACCAGGGTAAGGATTTTTAGGAGGTGGGCGTGGATTCAAGGGTTGAATGAGATTGACCTTTTTTAACTTAGAGAGAGCTTGGGAATAAGTCATGTTCAAAAGGAGTAAAGTTCCTTTGTGGTCGCAACTGGAATGCAGACGATGCGCCAATGCCATGGATCGCATTAGTTGTCTTAGGAGCTGCTGAATCATTGTTTGGCGCTCTTTTGTCATTTCCAAACTTTGCATTATAAGGGGCGTTGCCAGTAGGTTCATCTTTCTTGATGTCTCCCCTTTACACAGCGTCCTCAACTAGAGTTCCCGTAGCAATCAAAGCTTTGAAGGTCGGGAAATATTGGTATGCCATATGCTTCTGATAAACAGGAGAAGGTTCTTCACAACCATTTGCAGCTGTTCCTCCTCATTAGGCCTACTCATCATTTTAGAAGCCATGTTTCTCCATCGAGTGATGAATGAAGAAAATGTCTCATTAAGGTTTTGAGAAGTGGTCTCTAGATCCCTTATAGTAACATCAATTTCTTCATTATACTTGTATTGGTTTGAGAACTCTCTGACTATGTCAGCCCAAGTGGATTTCTTTGTATTTTCAAGGTTGAGGAACCAATGTGCTGCAGCACCATCTAAATATTGTTGCAATAGTTGGGCCATCAAGGATTCTTCCACTCCCTAGGGACTCATTGCCCCTACATACATTTGCAGGAAATTAGTGGGGCTTCCGGTCCCATCAAACCTTGTCAGATTAGGCATTTTGAAACCATGGGGTAATCGTGCCTTCGGGAAAAGAGTTAATCCATATATATCCATCCATGGTTCAGCCTTAGTCATGCCTTTTAAGACTTCTTTAAGCTTGACTACTTCTTACTCGAGTTTAGTAGGAATTTCTCTCTCATTGTTCAGAGGCTCAAGATGAAAAGGCGAAGCTACTTCCGACTCCGGAGGAGGAGTAGGAGGAGGCATCTGGGCGCTTTGGCGCATTATGCCTAACACAGGTTGCTCAATATTATCCTGTCGGTCAAGCATGGCCTGGACAAGTCCTCGGAGCTCAGTCATTGGATTAGGTGGAGGGGTAGAGTTTTGTTGGTGCTCGTTGTTCGGAATTTCTGACATGTTGTTGAGACGTGTAGTAGAGAATACAGCCGGTGTAGACAAGGAGGACATTATTACTGACAGAGAACGTTCACTATGGTCAGAATTTCGGCAAATCAGCCTAGATCCTAAGCGGGCCTAGGCAGGGTTCATGTGAAATGAGATGAAAATTTAGTATAGAAGTTTGTCCAAACTTCGTTTCTTCTTTTCTCTTTTTTTGTTTTTGCAGGGAATGAAAGAAATGATATCTTTGAATATTATCTCCTTTTTTTTTTAACCCGATTTCTGTTATCATTTATTAAAAGTTGCAAAACCTTGACTCTATCATTTGTTTTGAGATTTTTCATTAGATTTCTTTGACTTGTTATTTTCTTTTTTTTTTTAGACTTGGACCTTTTATTTACATTTTAAACTGCCACTCTTGGACTCATTTGTTTTGGGATAATACACAAACATATTTCAAAATTAATTTGATAATATCCTTCCATTTCCTGCTGCTACAGAAATAAGAGAAAATAGGTATAACGAGGCCTGTGTCCTAATTTTGGCAAATTATAATGCCCCAAATATCGTTCTTCTCTGTAGTGATCTGCATCTATTGATTGCTTCTAGGTGGTGGAACCACAAAAGAGAGTATTAAATGCAAAAAGGGGCCGCACCTACGTATCTCTATAAGTGGATTTGGATTTGGAAAAGAAATTTTTCCGGTGATGATTGAATTTTTTTTTTAATGGAGAATCAGGCCTAAGGTAGTTTTGATATATTAAAAATGAAATGTAACATAATTTTTTCCTTTTTCTTTTTTTTTTTTGCAGCTGGACTCAGAAAATGAGTTGCCTACGTACCCCTTTTAGTACAATATATAGTAGAGAAACTAAGGTAAATGCATACAACATTATATTTTTTTTTTTTTTTTTTTTTTAGGGGATCAAGCCGCACGTAGCTCTACCTACAAAATATAATATAAAAGCGATTAATGAATCAGGTACTTCCTAAAATTTTCAGGCTTCAGTTTGCCGGGCGTCAAGCCATGTATTCTCCTGTTTGAATACGTCTGTTCCACCTCTTAGGATTAGACTAATGTGAAGTTCTCGGGTTCTTCTCAACCATTTTCGGAGTTCAGTTTGCTAGGCGCCAGGCCATGTATTCTTCTGTTTTGAATACGTCTGTTCCACATCTTTGGATTATACTAATTTGAAGTACCTGAAATGTACACACTAACAATGTTAGTCAATGGCTGATGAATTTTTCTGCATATGTGTTTTTAGCAGGAAATGGAATAATTTTTCCTTTTGTTTTTTTTTGAAATGTGATTATCCCTTTTGATTAGACACATTTTTTTTGGTCAATTTTTTTATACTAGACTTTTCGTGTTTTAGACTATGTTTTAATTACATTCTAATTCCTAAACATGACACGTTTTGAACTCGTGATTATGATTTGTCATTTTTCATTTTTTTTTTTGTTTTGGGATTTCATTTTCAAAACAAATTTTTTTAGAAATAAATTTTGTTTGTTGTTTTTTTTTTGAAAACCAATCTGAATTAATTGAGTATTTTTTTTTTTTTTTAAAACAATTACCAATTTGAATGAAAAAGAATTATGAAGTAAACGTGAGTTTTTTTTTTGAAAATGGTGAGCACACACACATTTTTTTTATGACTCTTGTGATAAATAAACAAAAATACTCCTAATATTTCAATAATCATTTCGGCAACAATTCAGCTACAGTTAATGATTACTGAAATATTGACCGATTGAAAACGGACTGAGGAATTTTTAGAAAGTTTTTTTTCAATTTATTCTATAACTGAAATAAATAAAGGACATTTGTGCATTGATCCTTGTGTCCTAGAAGTCAACTAAAAGGTGATTCATTTAGGGAGAGATTATGTTAAAGTGGCCTCGAGTCACTTCCATTGTGTCCATCGAGGGTGGACGCTCCTGACATAACCGGTCGCAATAGCTCGCGGATACAGGTTTTACGCCCTTAATTCATTAATTTGTCATTCTAAAATTGTGACCCTTGCCAATTGACAGAGGTATCAGACCTAATAAGAAAATGGTTAAAAAGAGTGCACCTGTATGGATCGATTAAACTACCAAGCACACGTAATTTTTACATAAGCATGCTATATACAAAAAATAAATTGGGAATAGCATGATTAACTTTCTTTATTATATATACATATGGAAAATAACGCATTGTTCAGGTTTAAACCTCATATACTTCTAGTGGAAGTACTTCCCCAGTGGAGTCGCCAGCCTGTGGTATCCGATTTTTTACTGTCTTAATTAACGGTCTGAATCCCACGAAAGTCTCTCATTGGACTTTGAGTTTTTGAAAACTTGGAAGTCGCCACCCTGTTAATATCTGAATAGGAACAGATTTATTTAATAAATCGTTTTAAAATCAATTTCAAGAAAAATCATTTAAAATGATGATGACTTCATATGCATAAGTCTTTTTTGAAAATTGGTCTTTCATACCATGAGATAGGGTTCGGGGTTTAGGTTAAGAGGTGCGAACGTCTGGAACTCGTCTCCTCTACCGTTCTAAAGAACGGACTCTTACTAAATGCGTTATATTCCATTTTAAAGTAATCATGGCTATTAAAAAGAAAGAAAATCACATAATTTGCACATATACACATTAACCATTTTTATTTAGGACCAATATATCATTTGTACATGGTAGGTTTGAGCACTAAAGTTGCACTACGTACCACTCAATGTGGGATTGGAATCCACTCATGGATCAAAACCGTCGTAGTTCGAGCATATGTCTCACCCTAAATGGCCAATTCCTCTGGGGAAAGAAGAGGGGGAACAGATTATGAATAATTCACTTTTAGAATTAAACAAATCTATATAAAATGAGGTAATCACTCCAATTAGTGATTGAAATGAGGTTATGATAATCACTTTAATTAGTGATTAAATATGAAGGATTAAGATAACCACCTTAATTAGTGATTAATAAGGAAGGAAATAAGTAATCACCCTAATTAGTGATTATTCAAAGAATGATAATCACCTTGATTAGTGATTAACAATGAAGGTTAGGAAATAATCACCCTAATTGATGATTATTGATGTTTAAGATAATCAATCTAATTAGTGATTAAATATGATGAAAGGTTAAGATAATCACCCTAATTGGTGGTTAACCAAGTTTTAAGATAATCACCCTAATTAGTGATTAAATGAGGAAAATAATCGTCCGAATTAACGATTATTAGGGTTTGAAGTAATCACTCTAACTAGTGATTAGAAATGAGAAGGATAATCGTCCTAATTAACGATTATTAGGGTTTAAGGTAATCACTCCAATTAGTGATTAAAAAAAGTTTGGGTCAACCGCTCTAATTAGCGATTAATCGGGGATTGAAATAATCACCTTAATAGTGATCACGTTTATGATTTTCGAGAGGTCCTAGAAAGTTTGCTTCCTAATTGAAGGTTTTTGAGAAATAATTTTAATTGAAGATTATTAAGTCATTTGGAGAGAAATAATCAATTTGAGATTGAATTTGGAGAATTGTGTTTGGCTAATTGGAATTTGGCCATTTAAAGTGAGACACATGAAACGGCCTAAAATCAATTCGGAGATCATAATTACCAATCTAATTATGTCAAATTATATGATTAATCCATTTGAATACGGAGACCACATTTTTAAAATGTAAGATGGATCATCATACAATTTAACTTAGTTAGATTTACAATTTTTCCACTTAATTGAGATTGAGTCATTTGATTCATATACTATGATATATTGGCCCAACATGCAATATTTGTAGCATTGGTTGCTCATATTATTAAAAATTATTGTGGAATTATTTATGAAAATTATGCATAAACATCTCCATGTTTTTTTATTAATTGAGTGATGCAATAACTATTTATAAAGAATCATTATTACAACAATATGTACAAAATCTATGATCTATACAAATCTTCAATCTTGGTCTTCACCATGATGCTCCTTGATTTTCACCTCCTTGAATGGGCTTTGGAATCCATATTTATTTGTGGATTTGTGAATGTTAAAGATTAATTAACTTCTTTGATTTTGATTTTTTTTACAATTTTTATTGATTTTTATTTACATGATAAAATGAGTCTTTTTAAGAAAAACTTAAAAAATTCATGATTTTTATTCATATTTTCGTATGAAAAGAAAATATTTTTTATAAAAGTTGAGTTATACTTTATTTCATATTCCATATTGCCTTTTTGTTCTTGTACTGAATTACAAAATTCATAACTTTCTGTAAAAAGTGTTAAATTGAGCATATGATACATATATGGATAGATTAGTGAGTTTTTTATGTTGTATCAAAATTTCACAAGTATTTAGTGACCACTTGAATTATGGTGAATTTTATGTCCACACTGGTCAAAACAGGACCTTTATTCAAATTGTTCTTTGAGACCTAACTTATTGAGCTTATTTTGAAGTGAAATATGGTATGAACATTCTAGACACTTTGAAAGACTAGACTGAACATTTTTACTTGAATTGGACATTTGTAAGACCATTTTTATCTATTTTCCTAACTAAAAAGAAAATCAGTATTCTGAAATTTAGTGATTTACATGAACATTTTTATAAAAATGATGTAAAATTGTATGAAATTCATATGAACATGACTTTTATATTTTTGAAAAGCTACTGATGTTTTCTTCAAACTTGATGTTTTTAGTTTTATCTAAATGACTTTATTTTTTTATTTAATTGACAGAACAATCCTAGGTGGTACTGGACAAAAGCAGTTTTGCACAACAAAGTTGTATGATTTTTAGTTATTTAGAAATTTTTTTTTTAGAAATTCCAAAGCCCAGCTGCTGGAAACATCTTGCACTTCATAGGAAAAATATTAAATCCCACGAACTAATTAGTTAATGCAGACGAAAAAAAAGAAATAAGATAGGAAAGTAAAACTGACTATAATTACAGCATCACATTTTTTTATGGAGATGTTTATATACAATTTTTCTTGAATTTTTTTTTATGAAAATTATTTTGGTGATGAATAACAACTTGATTAAGGAAAATCACATAATCACATTGTTTCCTAAGAGTCACCCCATTATAGATGACTATTCTAGGTGGGGTGATTTAAGGTTGAGAACCTATTAGGACTTCACATATCCAAATCACTCCAAAGATTAAAAAATGATAACAAGAAAACAAGAAAGAAGGTTAGTAGATGATTAAGAAGATAATCAAAATAAACAAGAATTTCAATTTTACCTTGCTAGCTCAATTATGCACTTCCTTTTTGCTAATTTTTCAACCTTTTTTTGTGATTTTCTTAATTTCTAAGTGAGTTTCTAAATCCTCTTAATTAATAGCTTAAAACTCTTTTTTGTGTGTTTTTCCTTTTGATGAACTTCTTTTACTTACTTATTAAGACTTTTGCTTAGATGGAAAGATTAAGGAGGAGAAGAGTAGTAGAGAAGATGAGAGTGAAGTTGAATTGTGCGAAGCTGGGCGCGAATGTAAGCGC
Organism: Beta lomatogona; assembly: GCA_947646795.1. NCBI lineage: Eukaryota > Viridiplantae > Streptophyta > Magnoliopsida > Caryophyllales > Amaranthaceae > Beta > Beta lomatogona. The sequence goes on from CANSNZ010000942.1 coordinate 2,398,923, forward strand.
ATCTTGAACAAAAGTGCGAGAAAGTTTCCTAGCCGCCTTGATGCAAAGTGACTAGCTTGAACTTCTTGACATCAGTTTGTTTAGGCTCGAGAGCACAATTAACAAAGGCTTGGCTAGCATTTTCCCAACTAGCCCTATCTACACAATCTGAAGAATAGTACCCGTCCAGAGCTGGTCCTTCTAAACTCTTGTCAAACAGCATGGGGTAATCTTCCTCTAGTATGCCCCATGGATACAAGGCATTCACAAATCCCACTAAGTGGACAAAAGGATCACCGTTCCCATCAAATTTTCTGAATTGGGGTAATTCACAATAGTGATCTTCATGTTGATATCCCGGAAAGAGAATCAGTGACTCAGTGTGAACCTCTCGAACAGGGCATACTACATTAAAGTCCAGGTTAAAATCATCGGTCCTAAATCTCTTCTTTGAGTCATGATCATCATTGTCTTGAGGATTGTCGAAACAGGATTCCTCTGGTGCTTCAATTGACGTATCATGAGTGTCAATGCTTGGAGCTCCCACTTCTTCCTCGTCATCCTCACTATACTCTGGTTCCGTTTCTTCAGCGCTTGCCTCTGGTGTGGCAGCTGGGACCTCATTCATCCAGGAATTTTCAGGTGCTGCTAGAATGCAGTGGATATTGTAACCATCCAACCTAGAGCCCTCCACTTCGTTCAGATACTATATCGATTTTCCGGCGTTGGAGATGGTCATAATTTATGGATCACTAGAAATAGTCACAGCACCCTGATCAGTGAGAAGCTTTACCTTCTGATGTAGAGTTGAGGCTACTGCTCTATTTTCATGCAGCCATGGTCTTCCTAATAAGAAGTTAAAACAGGCATGTATGTCAATAACCATGAATTCCACCTTCCTTGCCACTGGACCACATTCAATGAGGAGGCTGATCAAACCCAAAACTTCTCTCTTAGCATTATCGTATGCTCTGACCACCTGGTTGGATGGTACCAGATCTTCTTTTGAATACCCAAACCTTGTTAGCACACGCAGAGGGCAAACATTGATTGCGGAGCCTTGTCAATCAACACCCTAGGTATCTCCCATCCATTACAGCGTATAGTGATGTGTAATGAATTGTTGTGGTTGATATTATCAGGGAGATCATTGTCTGTGAACATGAGAGTTCGATCTACCCCATGAATGAGCCCCACCACCTGGTCAGGTGTTATAGAAGAGCTTACAGAGGCTTCATTAAGATGCTTTAGAACAGCTGCCCTATGTGGCTGGGCATGCATTAACAATTTTGAGATGGAAACATTAGCATTTACTTCTTTCATGCGCTTGATAACATCATCTTCCTTGTTACTTTCCTCTATCATTGTCTCTTTGCCCTTTTCCTTCCTTCTCAATACCTCCAAAGGATTTTCATCCTCCAAATGGGATGGTTTAAAGTATCTAGTCAAATGAGAGATATCCACATACTCCTCATCACTAAGATCATCTAGGCAGATGGGGCGTCGGTATGTATTTGGAGTGGTGGAATGTCCTCCAGTGTTTTTCTCCACAATAGTTAAAACCGAAGAGGCATCTTCATCAGCATCAGAGTCTAAAACGAAGAAGGCACCATCATAATCCAAAGTTCCACACATGTCAGAGCATGGATCCTTGTTGAGAGTGAAGTTGGGGTCTTTACAAGGCATCATTTTGACTTTTTTCTTGAGTGGAATAGTCATAGACCAGGCACTTATGACCTATGGCTACCGGTATTTCATACATTTGAGGAACTGTTATGCGGATTAACTGAACTGGATCGCATCCGTTCGAAGCAGCAAAGATGGCAATAATGGCGAATGAGGGTTTATGATTAGGAAGGGGGTTTTTTGTGATGTTAGCTGAGAGATGGATCCCGGAGAAAGTTTTGCATCATCCACAAGGTTTTAAATTTGATGCTTTAAAGCCGTGCAGTTGTCAGTATTATGCCCCGGGCTTTGATGGTATTCACAGTTTTGATTTGGGTCATAACCAGGGTAAGGATTTTTAGGAGGTGGGCGTGGATTCAAGGGTTGAATGAGATTGGCCTTTTTTAACTTAGAGAGAGCTTGGGAATAAGTCATGTTCAAAGGAGTAAAGTTCCTTTGTGGTCGCAACTAGAATGCAGACGATGCGCCAATGCCATGGATCGCATTAGTTGTCTTAGGAGCCGCTGAATCATTGTTTGGGGCTCTTTTGTTATTTCCAAACTTTGCATTATAAGGGACGTTGCTAGTAGGTTCATCTTTCTTGATTTCTCCCCTTTACACAGCGTCCTCAACTAGAGTTCCCGTAGCAATCAAAGCTTTGAAAGTCAGGAAATATTGGTGTGCCATATGCTTCTGATAAACAGGAAGAAGGTTCTTCACAACCATTTGCAGTTGTTCCTCCTCATTAGGCCTACTCATCATTTTGGAAGCCTTGTTTACCATCGAGTGATGAATGAAGAAAATGTCTCATTAAGGTTTTGAGAAGTGGTCTCCAGATCCCTTATAGTAACATCAATTTCTTCATTATACTTGTATTGGTTTGAGAACTCTCTGACTACTATGTCAGCCCAAGTGGATTTCTTTGTATTTTCAAGGTTGAGGAACCAATGTGCTGCAGCACCATCTAAATATTGTTGCAATAGTTGGGCCATCAAGGATTCTTCCACTCCCTAGGGACTCATTGCCCCTACATACATTTTCAGGAAATTAGTGGGGCTTCCGGTCCCATCAAACCTTGTCAGATTAGGCATTTTGAAACCATGGGGTAATCGTGCCTTCGGGAAAAGAGTTAATCCATGAATATCCATCCATGATTCATCCTTAGTCATGCCTTTTAAGACTTCTTTAAGCTTGACTACTTCTTACTCGAGTTTAGTGGGAATTTCTCTCTCATTGTTCAGAGGCTCACGATGAAAAGGCGAAGCTACTTCCGACTTCGGAGGAGGAGTAGGAGGAGGCATCTGGGCGCTTTGGCGCATTATGCCTAACACAGTTTGCTCAATATTATCCTGTCGGTCAAGCATGGCCTGGACAAGTCCTCGGAGCTCAGTCATTGGATCAGGTGGAGGGTTAGAGTTTTGTTGGTGCTCTTTGTTCGGAATTTCAGACATGTTGTTGAGACGTGTAGCAGAGAATACAAGTGGTGTAGACAAGGATGACATTATTACTGAAAGAGAACGTTCACTATGGTCAGAACTTCAGCAAATCAGCCTAGATCCTGAGCGGGCCTAGGCAGGGTTCATGTGAAATGAGATGAAAATTTACTACAGAAGTTTGTCCAAACTTCGTTTCTTCTTTTCTCTTTTTTTTTTTTTTTGTTTTTGCAGGGAATAAAAAAAATGATATCTTTGAATATTCTCTCCTTTTTTTTTTTTTTTTACCCCAATTTCAGTTATCATTTATTAAAAGTTGTAAAACCTTGACTCTATCATTTGTTTTGAGATTTTTCATTAGATTTCTTTGACTTGTTATTTTCTTTTTTTTTGTAGACTTGGACCTTTTATTTACATTTTAATCTGCCACTCTTGGACTCATTTATTTTGGGATATTACACAAACATATTTTAAAATCAATTTGATAATATCCTTCCATTTCCTGCTGCTACAGAAATAAGAGAAAAGAGGTATAGCGAGGCATGTGTCCTCATTTTGGCAAATTATAATGCCCCAAATATCGTTCTTCTCTGTAGTGATCTGCATCTATTGATTGCTTCTAAGTGGTGGAACCACAAAAGAAAGTATTAAATGCAAAAAGGGGATGACCTACGTATCTCTATAAGTGGATTTGGATTTGGGGAAGAAATTTTTCCGGTGATGATTGATTTTTTTTTTTTTTTTTGAATGGAGAATCAGGCCCAAGGTAGTTCTGATATATCAAAAATGAAATTTAACATAATTTTTTCCTTTTTTATTTTTTTTTTTGCAGCTGCACTCAGAAAATGAGTTGCCTACGTACCCGTTTTAGTACATTATATTGTAGAGAAACTAAGATAAATGCATACAACATTATATTTTTTTTTATAATTTTTTTAGGGGATCAAGCCGCACGTAGCTCTACCTACAAAATATAATATAAAAGTGATTAAATGAATCAGGTACTTCCTAAACTTTTCAGGCTTCAGTTTGCGGGCGCCAAGCCATGTATTCTCTTGTTTGAATACGTCTGTTCCACCTCTTAGGATTAGACTAATGTGAAGTACTCAGGTTCTTCTCAACAATTTTCCGAGTTCAGTTTGATAGGTGTCAGGCCATGTATTCTCCTGTTTTGAATACGTCTGTTCCACATCTTTGGATTAGACTTATTTAAAGTACCTGAAATGTACACACTAACAATGTTAGTCAATGACTGATGAATTTTTCTTCATATGTGCTTTTAGCAGGAAATGGAATAATTTTTCCTTTTTTTTTTTTTTTTTTTTTTTTGAAATGTGATTATCCCTTTTGATTAGACACATTTTTTTTAGTCAAATTTTTTATACTAGACTTCTCGTATTTTAGACTATGTTTTAATTACATTTTAATTCCTAAACATGACACGTTTTGAACTCGTGATTATGACTTGTCATTTTTCATTTTTCATTTTTTTTTGTTTTGGGATTTCATTTTCAAAACAATTTTTTTTAGAAATAAATTTTGTTTGTTGTTTTTTTTTTGAAAACCAATTTGAATTAATTGAGTTTTTTTTTTTTTTTTTTTTTTTTTTTAAGAAAACAATTACCAATTTGAATGAAAAAGAATTATGAAGTAAACGTGAGTTTTTTTTTTTGAAAATGGTGAGCACACACACATTTTTTTTATGACTCTTGTGATAAATAAACAAAAATACTCCTAATATTTCAATAATCATTTCGGCAACAATTCAGCTACAGTTAATGATTACTGAAATATTGACCGATTGAAAACGGACTGAGGAATTTTTAGAAAGTTTTTTTTCACATTATTCAATAACTGAAATAAATAAAGGACATTTGTGCATTGATCCTTGTGTCCTAGAAGTCAACTAAAAGGTGATTCGTTTAGGGAGAGATTATGTTAAAGTGGCCTCGAGTCACTTCCATTGTGTCCATCGAGGGTGGACGCCCTTGACAGAACCAGTCGCAATAGCTCGCGGATACAGGTTTTACGCCCTTAATTCATTAATTTGTCATTCAAAAATTCTGACCCTTGCCAATTGACAGAGGTATCATACCTAATAAGAAAATGGTTAAAAAGAGTGCACGTGTATGGATCGATTAAACTAGCACACGTAATTTTTACATAAGCATGCTATATACAAAAATTTAATTGGGAATTGCCATGATTAACTTTTTACTATATGTACATATGGAAAATAACGCATTGTTCAGGTTTTAAACCTCATATACTTCTTGTGGAAGTACTTCCCCAGTGGAGTCGCCAGCCTGTGGTATTTGATTTTTGACTATCTTAATTAACGGTCTGAATCCCACGAAAGTCTCTCATTGGACTTTGAGTTTTTGAAAACTTGGAAGTCGCCATCCTATTAATATCTGAATAGGGACAGATTTATTTAATAAATCGTTTTAAAATCAATTTCAAGAAAAATCATTTAAAATGATGATGACTTCATATGCATAAGGCTTTTTTTGAAAATTGGTCTTTCAAACCATGAGATAGGGTTCGGGGTTTAGGTTAAGAGGTGCGAACGTCTGGAACTCGTCTCCTCTACCGTTCTAAAGAACGGGCTCTTACTAAATGCGTTATATTCCATTTTAAAGTAATCATGGCTATTAAAAAGAAAGAAAATCACATAATTTGCACATATACACATTAACCATTTTTATTTAGGATCAATATATCATTTGTACATGGTAGGTTTGAGCACTGAAGTTGCACTACGTACCACTCATTGTGGGATTGGAATCCACTCATGGATCAAAACCGTCGTAGTTCGAGCATATGTCTCACCTTAAATGGCCAATTCCTCTGGGGAAAGAAGAGGGGGAAACAGATTATGAATAATTCACTTTTATAATTTAACAAATCTATTTAATATGAGGTAATCACTCCAATTAGTGATTGAAATGAGGTTATGATAATCACTTTAATTAGTGATTAAATATGAAGGATTAAGATAACCACCTTAATTAGTGATTAATAAGGAAGGAAATAAGTAATCACCCTAATTAGTGATTATTCAAAGAATGATAATCAACTTGATTAGTGATTAACAATGAAGGTTAGGAAATAATCACCGTAATTGATGATTATTGATGTTTAAGATAATCAATCTAATTAGTGGTTAAATATGATGAAAGGTTAAGATAATCACCCTAATTGGTGGTTAACCAAGTTTTAAGATAATCACCCTAATTAGTGATTAAATGAGGAAAATAATCGTCTGAATTAACGATTATTAGGGTTTGAAGTAATCACTCTAATTAGTGATTAGAAATGAGAAGGATAATCGTCATAATTAACGATTATTAGGGTTTAAGGTAATCACTCCAATTAGTGATTAAAAAAAGTTTGGGTCAACCGCTATAATTAGCGATTAATCGGGGATTGAAATAACCACCTTAATAGTGATCACGTTTATGATTTTCAAGATGTCTTAGAAAGTTTGCTTCCTAATTGAAGGTTTTTGAGAAATAATCTTAATTGAAGATTATTAAGTCATGTGGAGATAAATGATCAATTTGAGATTGAATTTGGAGATTTGTGTTTGGCAAATTGGAATTTGGCCATTTAAAGTGAGACACATGAAACAAGCTAAAATCAATTCGGAGATCATAATTACCAATCTGATTATGTTAAATTATATGATTAATCCATTTGAATACGGAGACCACATTTTTAAAATATAAGATGGATCATCATACAATTTAACTTAGTTAGATTTGCAATTTTTCCTCTTAATTGAGATTGGGTCATTTGATTCATATACTATGATATATTGGCCCAACATGCAATATTTGTAGCATTGGTTGCTCATTTTGTTAAAAAGAGTTGTGGAATTATTTATGAAAATTATGCATAAACATCTCCATGTTTTTTTATTAATTGACTGATGCAATAACTATTTATAAAGAATCATTATTACAACAATATGTACAAAATCTATGATCTATACAAATCATCAATCTTGGTCTTCACCATGATGCTCCTTGATCTTCACCTCCTTGAATGGGCTTTGGAATCCATATTTATTTGTGAATTTGTGAATGTTAAAGATTAATTAACTTCTTTGATTTTGATTTTTTTTACAATTTTTATTGATTTTTATTTACAAGATAAATGAGTCATTTTAAGAAAAACATAAAAAAAATTCATGATTTTTATTCACATTTTCGTATGAAATGAAAATATTTTTTATAAAAGTTGAGTTAATCACTTTATTTCATTTTCCAGATTGCCTTTTTTTTCTTGTACTGAATTACAAAATTCATAACTTTATGTAAAAAGTGTTAAATTGAGCATATGATACATATATGGATAGATCAGTGAGTTTTTTTATGTTGTATCAAAATTTCACAAGTATTTAGTGACCACTTGAATTATGGTGAATTTTATGTCCACACTGGTCAAAACAGGACCTTTATTCAAATTGTTCTTTGAGACCTAACTTATTGAGCTTATTTTGAAGTGAAATATGGTATGAACATTCTAGACACTTTGAAAGACTAGACTGAACATTTTTACTTGAATTGGACATTTGTAAGACCATTTTTATCTATTTTCCTAACTAAAAAGAAAATCAGTATCCTGAAATTTAGTGATTTACATGAACATTTTTATAAAAATGATGTAAAATTGTATGAAATTCATATGAAAATGACTTTTATAGGAAAAATAACTAAAAATCAGTTTTGCACAACAAAGTTGTATGATTTTTAGTTATTTACACAATTTTTTTTTTAGAAATTCCAAAGCCAATTTGCTGGAAACATCTTGCACTTTATAGGAAAAATATTAAATCCCACGAACTAATTAGTTAATGCAGACGAAAAAAAAGAAATAAGATAGGAAAGTAAAACTGACTATAATTACAGCATCACATTTTTTTATGGAGATATTTGTATACAATTTTTCTTGAATTTTTTTATGAAAATCATTTTGGTGATGAATAACAACTTGATTAAGGAAAATCACATAATCACATTGTTTCCTAAGAGTCATCCCATTATAGATGACTATTCTAGGTGGGGTGATTTAAGGTTGGGAACCTATTAGGACTTCACATATTCAAATCACTCCAAAGATTAAAAAATAATAAGAAGAAAACAAGAAAGAAGGTTAGTAGATGATTAAAAAGATAATCAAAATAAACAAGAATTTCAATTTTACCTTGATAGCTCAATGATGCACTTCCTTTTTGCTAATTTTTCTACCTTTTTTTTTTGTGATTTTCTTAATATCTAAGTGAGTTTCTAAATCCTCTTAATTACTAGCTTAAAACTCTTTTTTGTGTGTTTTTCCTTTTGATGAACTTCTTTTACTTACTTATTAAGACTTTTGCTTAGATGAAAAGATTAAGGACGAGAAGTGTAGTAGAGAATATGAGAGTAAAGTTGAATTGTGCGAAGCTGGGCGCGAATGTAAGCGCATCTTGAACAAAAGTGCGAGAAAGTTTCCAAGCCGCCTTGACGCAAAGTGACTAGCTTGAACTTCTTGACATCAGTTTGTTTATGCTCGAGAGCACAATTAACAAAGGCTTGGCTAACATTTTCCCAACTAGCCCTATCTACACAATCTGAAGAATGAGGCTTATGATGAGTTCATTGTCTATAGCAAGGATGAGACTTATGATGAGTTCATTGTCTTTGCAAAGAGAATTCAAAATTTAAGTGGTCACAAGTTGATGCATATTAGATCTGATCATGTCAAAGAATTTGGAAATGGAAAATTTGATGATTTTAGTAGGGAACATGTCTTGGACCAAAAATTTTCCGCTCCAAGAACACCGCGACAAAATGGTGTTGTGGAGAGGAAAAATAGGACTTTGGAGGAAATTGCTAGACTATGTAATAGCTAGTGATGTTCCAAGGAACTTTTGGGCTGAAGCTGTGAGCACTGCTTGTCATATCATAAATCGTGTCATGATGAGACATTTAATTAACAAACTACTTATGAGCTTTATTTTGGTAAGAAACCCAATATTACACATTTTAGAACATTTAGATGCAAATGTTTTGTTCATAATATTGGAAATGATAATCTTGGAAATTTTGATGCTAGGAGTGATGAAGCAGTATTTCTAGTATATTCTTCACATAGTAACGCTTATAAAGTTTACAATAAAAGAACTATAAGTGTGGAAGAAAATGTACATATAATATTTGATGAATCTGACAACTTTGATCCAAGCAAGCAGGTTAAAGATTTTGAAATAGGCTTGGTTCGTCCAACTGAAAAAGAAGCAGATTTAATTAAGGAGGAAGAAGGAGAAAAAGTGGAAAGGAACAAAGAAGAAGAAACTATTCATAATAATGTTGTTCCTGTTCCTCAAGAAGATGGAATTTCCCTTCCTAAAGAAAATAATAAAGTTTAAGGAACTGATTCAACAATGACTCAAAGAGGAATAAACGAACAAGGATCCTCCTCCTCTAAAGAAACTCAAGGAGAACAACCTATTCCTATAAGAAAATTTCAACCTAAACTTTGGAAACATCAAATATTACATCCAGTGGAACTCATAATAAGTGACATATCCAAAGGTACACAAAGTAGATCTCAGTTAAGGAATTTTTGTGCATTTCATACGTTCTTATCAATGATGGAGCCAGGAAATCTTGAAGAAGCCTTAACTGACTATGATTAGATCACGGCTATGCAAGATGAGTTACAATCCGAACCTGAAATTTGAATGACCAAGAATTCTTTTCTGTGTCTCATTCAAGCCATTCTTCATCTTTCTCTTTTGAGTTTCAAATGAACAAGGTATGGCATCTAGTTTCCTCTTCTAAACAACAAAAAGTAATTGATTTAAAATAGGTGTTTACACTAGTGGAAAAAAGTTCAATCACTTCGGTCAAAATAGGCCTTAAAGATTCAATTTTTGGTCCGGAGCCGTTGGGCTAGCAGCGGTTGACAAAAGTCAACTGATCCGGTCGAACACCGGATAAGTTACCCCATTAACTGATCCGGTTTTCACAAAAATCGGATCTATTAACCCATTAACAAATCCGGTTATAGGTGAATACCGGATCAGTAATAACCGGATCAGTTAATGGGGTAATTGATCCGGTTTTCACCCAAAATCGAATCAGTTAAGGGCCCATAAATTTAATTTTTTTTTGTTTTTTTCATTCTTAATGGATAAAAAAACAATAGTGTATATATCAATGAATTAAATGATGTATTCTTCCTATAATATGCCGTCAATTTGCTATCTATTCGTTCATATAAATGAAAATGCTATTTAATTGTTCATATTTACGGGTGAGAAAAAAAAAAGACAGATTCCAATATCTTGTCAACTTGTGGATGGATAGGAGCGCTGAAGCTCCGGTATACACAACAAAATCAAAATACGCCAAATCAAACTATTAACAATCTAAGCTTTTTCATCGAATAAATTCTACAGTTTAGGAAAAACAAAACCAAAATCTCATTGTTTCGAAACAACAACAACGAACCCTGTCAAATTGTACAAAAAGCAAAACCGACAAACTAAAATATACACAACGTTACATTATAGTAGTACATATTAAAAACGAAATAAAAAATCGACATAAAAATGGAAGAACAACAAACGCAGTTGCAGATCTGATAAAAATGAAAGAACAAAAAATCGAAATATAATTCTAACCGAAAAATTAAATGAGGAAAAAAATATGAATATGATGAAGTTCTGAGTTGCAAATCTGATAAAAATGGAAGAACAACGATGGAGATAATTCTAACCGAAAAATTAAAGGAGAAAAAAATATGAATCTGATGAAGTTGGCGATGGTGGTCTCGAACGGTGGTGGTAGTGCTTTGACAAATCAAGCCTCAGCTGCAGATCTCTCTCATGCCGGTGGTGGTGGCTGTTGACAAATCGAACGGTGGTGCTCATGGTTGCGTGCTCGTGGTTAGGGAAATTCAGATATCGCGTTTCAGATTCACCTTCACATCTCTTCGCTTCACCTTCTTCGCGTCGCCTACCTTCTTCCTTCGCCGGCGATGAGAGAGGAGAGAGGAGGGTGAAGAAATTGGGGGTGGCGGTTGATTTAGGGTTTCGAGGTGAATTAGGAGGGAATTGGGGATTACGGTTAGGCTGGGAATTGTAGGAAAGCGGTTGTGGTGTTGGATTTACAGGAGGAGATGAAAGTGAGGAATCGAGCTTAGGTTGCAGGAGGATATACAGGGAAGAGGAATGGGGGATGAAAGAGAATGAAAAAAGTGGAAGAGGAATGGCTGGGTCATTAGGGTTGAGAGGAGGAGAATAAAACGGCTGGTGTTTATGAGGGGTTTATAAATGGGCTCAGCCCAACTGGATGAAATAAATGGCTCGAACTAAGAAAGTAGAGAGGGGGGAAAATGAAATTTGGTGCGAGAAGGAAAAGCGGGGTTCAGCCCAACTGCACGAAATAAAGGGGATTTAAGGCTGATTAATCATAATCGGAGCCGTTAATGGAAAACCGGATCAGTTTTCTATTACCTGATCCGGTTCTCATAAAAATCGGAGCGGTTAATTTCCCATATTTCACACCTATATTTTTTGAAGATTTACTGATCAGGTTCTCTTAAGGATCGCCGCGGTTGCGTTGTGACATATAACATTTTTTCCACTAGTGTTAGAAACAAACTAGAGGAGTATGGAACAATTGTTAGGAACAAAGCTAGACTTATAGTAAAATGTCATAATCAACAAGAATGAATTGACTATGAAGAAACCTTTGTTCATGTTGCTAGACTTGAGGTCATTAGAATACTTATTGCATTTGCTGCTTATATGAGATTCAAATTGTATCAAATGGATGTCAAATATGCATTTCTAAATGGTTATTTAAATGAACAACCCCTGCTTAAAGAGGTGGCCACGTGTAAGCTACACTCTAGTTCTCAAGTCATGAACAAGAGAACAATGCCATTGCTGGGTAGGTTTGCTTATGACTAAGATCCAGCACTATCGCAAAGGAAGCTTTTTGGAAGGACAAAGCGCAAACCCCCCAGGGGTGACCTCACACATAGAACATGTGCTAATGAAGCAAGGTAGATTGTCCTTGTGGTGGTTAAACAATAGCATTGCATATGCAAAACAATATATTATTCAAAGGCATAAAAAAAGATAAATCGTATTTTCCAAGTTTCACCCACTCATTTAAAAATATTAATTTTTTTAAAATCCTCCCCAGTGAAGTCGCCAAATTGTAGGCGTGGATTTTATATTCGCCTACCGCGGTGTGAGCGCGTTATTTGACTATCCCATTGTTAAGGTTTTATTAAAAATACGTTTAAGTCGCCAATAAATTTTTAGAGGAATCTATAAACATAATTGGATATTGAACTGTAGGGATATCTTAGGGACTTATCCAATGTACATTTTCGTGTATAGACTCCATAGATGGCCAGGAACCAAAAGTTGAGTTCGGGGCTGAGGGTACAACACAATCAGGAACCATTTTGCCCATTGTTGGCCTCTACTAAATATCGATTTATTACATATTTTATGCCAAAGAATAATCATAAAAGATTTTAAAGCACCCTAAAAATATTTAGTCTAATTTGGTTCAGGTTACACATAAAAAGACTAATTATTTTTAGTGATAAGTTATTAAGCAATCAAATTACAATGTTCCTAACAGATTGTCCAATTTATCTGAATGAGTTAGAACAATTCTTTAGGTCTTGTTTAGCAATAATAACATGTGGGTGATAAAAAGCATGCAAGACAATCATTTAAAAAAAATATTCATGAAAATAAATAAAAAAAAAAGAAAAGAAAATAATGCAGGGAGTTAGTATAATATATATAATACTTACAGTCGCAGGGACGAGTTAACAATCTACATTACGAATAGAATGTTAGTAACTTCAAGAAAATAATAAAAATATATAAAGAAATAAAATAATGATAGTTAATTTAGTTGACCCTCAGAAATTATACCACCATCCGGGGTCGTTGATTTGTACGGATTTTGAAAAATTGAATATTGAACAAGCCTTTAAAACAATTGTTGGTTACGTTTTGCGTTGAATAGAAACGTACGTTGTTTGAATTGGATACAAGATGTTTGCTTGGTTTTGTTTATGATAATAGAATAACGAAACATGATGGGGGATGATAATATGATAATTGCAGTAGGTATAGGGGATTTATTGTTACGTGGAGTTTATTATTATGATGAATCAGGAGGTTGATGGATTTTGGTGATGATGCGTTGACTTAGATGTTAGGAGGTGAATATGGTGCTTTGGTGTAAGAGATAAGAGAGGTTGATGAAGGTACTAAGAGGTAGCCGAGTATTTTGTTTGTAGGAGGATGCCGTGAGATGTGAGATAGAGGAGAGGGGTAATTAATGAAAAAAAACCCTAATTTTTTCTTCTAATTTAGGGCTACCATCATCCTTTCGATGGTGGTAAGCCCCCAATTCTTCTTTTTTCTTCTAGTTTTTATTGTTTTCGTTATTAATAATATTCCATTCTCTCTCTTTTTTAGAGTTTTCTACCCAATTTTTGGGTTCTTTCTCTTATGGGAGTTTGGAGTTTAGTTTCAGTCTCTTCCCACGTGGAAGTTTAAAAATTGGTATGAGAGATTGTTGAAGTTCAAGACCATCAATATCAAAATATTGGAAATTCGGATGCGGTCAACCTGGTTAGATCAAGAATTTTCTTCCCCAAACTATGTCAGAATGATGGACTTCCCCATCAATAGCTGCGTGATTCAGCAAATACAAGGGGGCTGCGCTGTATTGCTCGATCTGGTTCATTGTAGTTTCTTCGAAGATGAATTTTATTTGATCTTGTGTGATTATATCTTGTTTTTCTTTAATACTTATTGTAGATGTCATTTGGCCTTCATTTAATGAAATTTATCTTTAAAATAAATATATAGGTTTAGGTAGTTGAGTTGCAATAGGTTTTCGAAAGTTAGTAGGTTTCTAAAAAGATTATTTTTATTAAAAAGATTTTAGAAAGGAGTTAGTAAGAGATATTTAAAAACACTTTGGGAAAAGATTATTTTGATTCTAATAATCCAACCTTTGGGCCGTTCGCTCAAATTAATCCAACTTTTTGATTATTTTTTAATAATTCGACCTTTGAACACGATCCGCTCATATTGAACCGTGACCTGTTGAAACAAGTTGGTGACCATTAGAATAGGTTAATTGGACACGTGTCTTGTTCTAATTCGTTCTAATCTAATCAATCAATTTTAATTTAATTAACATTAACTAAAGCAATTAACCACCAACCACACCACCACTACAGCCAACAATACCACCACCATTGCCAACCCCCCCTCTTTCGCCCCACACCACCACTAACCACCACCACGCAGCTGCACTACTACCAACCACCATCAACTAACCATTGTCGTACGGTGGTGAGTTGATTAAACTTAACACAGCTAGTTTATTTCGGGCCAAGGCAATAACTATGTTCGGTGCCACTAAAGGTGTTCAACGGGCTAGGGGCCTATTTTCAGTCCTGATCCGGTCCGTTTATAAGAGGGCTGGGCTGAAAATGGGCCGGGTGAAAAAGGGCTATGTTAGATATAAAAAAAGATTTGGGTATTAAATGGGATGTATTAGAAAAATAAAACGGCTAGGTTCTCTCCTCTCTCCTCTGAGGCTCTGACTGTCTCTATCCCCAAGCTTTCCCTAATTTTCTCCCTAATTAAACCCTAAAATTATCTCTCCTCTCTCTCTGATGTGCTATAATCATAAACCCTAAGGCGAAATTGCTGCGTCTAAGATAGCATAATTGATCTGTTCTTTCTCTCTCCTCTCTCTCATGGAAAAAAATGAAACTTTGCTGAAATTAGGTGATGATGAAAATGGCTTCTTTAGAAAACATCTTCACAGTTCTACTTTATCTCTCCTATGCTTTTAGCAGTTCTGCAGCTTTCATGGAAATTCTATAGTAATTAATATATCAGTATTAGTATTAGGCAATCTTAATTTTCTTTTTTTGCAGGATTTTGTTTTCTCCTTGTGATATTAATGGCAGAAAGTATGAGATAAAAAATTGGATATTTTTTTTTGGAGTTGAACTGGGGGTGAAGATGGAGAATAATAAAGTCCGACTTTTGTTGTGTGATAATGATTCGGAGAGCTCTTCAATTTTGGATTAATTTGATTTTTTTTAATTGCTTGTACTTTTTGTTATATGATAGATATTAAAATATAATCCCAGTTGTTGGAATTGTTGTTATATAATTTCTGGGTGAAAAAGGGCTATGTAGTTCAAAATGATAGTTTTCACGCTATGCTTTCTAATATTCTTGAAATGGGCTGGACCGGGTCGGGTCTTGTGGGCTTAAGCCCGGCTTGGCCCACGACTATCTTAACCATAGCCACGCCTAGCCCAGCCCATCTCACTTCGCCCCGGCCCGATGAACAGCGCCACACACACAATGCAAATTGAAAGTTCGAGGCAAGAAAGCTGAGCGTACAAAAGGCTTGAAACAAAAGAAAATGCTACAGGAAACTCTTGAAACTTTGACAATGCTCAAATATGACCATGGTAAGAATGATTTTCTCCTGTCAAATTTCTTGAAATTGAAAATAGATCAGAGAAGTAGGAAGGAGAATAAGTAGACAGTGCACTTGAAACTTTGACACAGCACTACGATCGCCATGGGAGAGAAATAAAGAAGGAGAAGAAGTGCAGAGAGAAAAAGAAGTGGAGAGATGAGCAGTTTAGGAATGAAGTAGTAGTAGGAAATTTAATTAAAAAACTTACTGATGGAAAATTGGGAAAAAAGGAGAAACGTGATTGATCGGCATTGCAGGCGATGAAGAAAGAAGAGAAAGATCAGACGCTGGAGAAGTGAGGAATGAGGAGATGAATGAGATGAGAGCTTTTGGTGGAGATATGGCTTATCAACACCGTCTGTTGCTACCCTACACACACACATTCCCATTTTTTTCGCTCTCTCTCTCTTCTTTTGTAGGGGATGGGGAGGGGGTGGCAGGGCATACGTTGTCATAAGGGATGGGGGAGGGGTGGCAGGGGGTTTTGCGTAGTGGGTGGGGGAGGGGTGGCAGAGCGTTTTCTTAACGGACGGGGGAGGGATTGTGGTTGCTCGCATGGGGTGGTAGGGCTCTGGTGAGGGCGGTGGTGAGGGGGAGGAAGAAAGAAAGAAAGGTAAGAGAGAGGAACAAATTAAAGGGCGGGAGATTAGAGAAGAAAAGAGAAAAATAATTTAAAAAAAAAACAAAAGAAAAAATACAACTTTCACAGGTTTCCAGTCTCTCGGTTCAATATGAGCGGATCGTGTTCAAAGCTCGGATTCTAAAAAAATAATCAAAAGGTGGGATTAATTTGAGCGAACGGCTCAAAGGTTGGATTATTAGAATCAATTTTTCCTTTTTTTATTAATAAAAATAATTAATATAATTAATTAATTCAATTAATTATATTGGGCTAGAAAAGGGGTTTTAAAAATTGGGCTTTCAACATTTTAAAAGGTTTTTGAAAATGGGCTTTAAAAAGTTATTTTAAAACGTTTTAGAAAGTGGGTAGTAAAACTATTTATAAAAAAAGGTTTTAGAAATGGGTTAGTAAAAAGAGTTATAAAATGGTTTTGGGCTTAAAACATTTTATTTTAGACTCGTTCTTTATTCTTTCCGCGATCCGGACCAATTGGAGTAGGGTATTAGTCAACATAAGGTATTAAATGGGAGACACGATTATGTGTCTACAATGGTGTTTGCACATCTGAGGTTAGGGGAAAGAGAATAAAATTTACCCGAGAAACC
Source organism: Beta lomatogona (assembly GCA_947646795.1). Classification (NCBI taxonomy): domain Eukaryota; kingdom Viridiplantae; phylum Streptophyta; class Magnoliopsida; order Caryophyllales; family Amaranthaceae; genus Beta; species Beta lomatogona. The sequence goes on from CANSNZ010000942.1 coordinate 2,415,778, forward strand.
TTAGGAAAGATATGGGAAGTTCCTTGCAAAGGAACTGATGTTTATTTTAAAAGGAAAGGAAATGTGTTCTTTCCAAAATTTCTCAGGATGATGTTGTTCAATTCTTTGGAGGAACTGCTGGTCAAACCAAATTGAACCATAATGTCTTATCTCCCCTCCACAGAGTCCTGTTTAACCTCGTATGGAGGGCACTCATTCCTTGCACTGAAAAGAGGAATGAAGTTGGCCTCCTAGACATGTGCTACATGTTCTTTCTTGACCACCCACTACATAGAGAACCATTGTATTGTTGGTTATCATCCTTAATCACCTCTCTTCTCACACACTTTAAAGTTAAAATAGTCGGTTGGCCTACCTTGGGAATTAAGTAAGGTAATATTTTAAATGAGAAGACTTTGTATGGCTAGATCCGTCTGTGCAAGATGGAGTACTCAAGGAAGAATTCCTTTGAGTTCCTCTCAGAAACGAAAACTGCCCATAGAGGTAACGGTAGAAGTAACCCTAGAAGAACCAGTTCCAAATGATGAGCCTGAGGAACATGACAAAGAGAAACAAAAGAAAAATCCTTAAAAGGCTAACAAGCCTGTTCCTAAGAAGGTTACCTCCTTAGCATCAACAAGAAAGAGTTATTGGCTGTGTGCTGTTAAAGTTGTCTCTGTTCTTTCTAATGAGGATGATCCTCTTGTAGTTTCAGATGAAGAGGAACATCATCCAACCTCTCCACCACAGATTCCTTCTTCCCTACCACTCCCTATAAAAAGTATCACTCACATTTCTCCCACTTTCTTTGTTCCTTCTAGCTATGAACATATTAAAGTTGTTGTAAATGAACTAACTCCCTTTACTTCAACCTCTGATAAACTACCTCCACATCCTCGCTTTCTTTATGCTCAATATGAAGAAAATTCTGCCTCTGTTCCTCTCACAGGAACTGGAGGTCCATCAAAAGAAACAACACCTGTTCCTCCTCCCTAACTCCCTACAGAAATAGGTTCCAAAGGAAAAAAACAACTTCCTTCTACTGAGTATGGGTGGGTGAATGATGTTTGTCTTCCAGCACAACATATGATATAATTTTACAATCATCTTCACTAGACTTTAGATTGCAAAACTGATAAGATGTTGGTATTACTTAAAGCCCTTAGTGATACGGTTATTGAGCAACAATATAATATATAGATCATGGTTCAAGCGATGAATTCTTTGAAGCAACAGTTGGATGGTCATCATGAGGATGTGATGAAGAAATAAGAGGAAGTGGTCGAAGAAGAAGAAGTGATAGAGGAACACCAATCCCCTCCCTCTCGTAATGTCCAAGTTTCTGTTTCTTTTTAGGAACATGAACTCTTAGCTTTTGTTTCCTTTTTGTTATCTTTTTTTCCTTAATTATCTTTTGTTTTGTAATATTTTTGGAACCAGTGCTATAAGAATATGAATTTGCTATTTGTCTTCGATTTTGATACGTTTCCATTAATTCTTACTTGAAATGACTAGTATTATGTGATTGATGTTTAAGCCTGTCTAACCTTTGATTACTAACTTAACCAACTTTTTTGGTGATTGTTTATGGTCTGATGGTCTTGCACAAATTAATCTTCCCAAAATTACCGTGGACACCCAAAATCACCATTGAGTTTGCTCTTTTTGAAGATGACTATGGAGGAAAAGATGCCAGGAATAAACTAAGTTGAAAAAATTGAAAAAGTTGACAAATTGAAAACTTAAACAGTTAAATCCTTAATCTAACCTTAATTAAAAATATAAATTATTCTTATTCTCTTTCATTCTCTTATCTTATTTGTTGCTTTTATTTTCTTTAGTTTGTACCTTTATTGTCATCATCAAAAAGGGGGAAATTGTTGAACCCTAGTTTTGATGATGACAAAGGAGAAAAGATGCATACTAAGTTATAAACTAACAAATTGTTGAGTGAATGAAATTTGTAAGGTATCATTGCATTGAAGAGAATACTAAGCCTAAGGAAGAAATCAATTTGTATTTGAAAGACCAAGTGAAGATGCTCAAGGAACTAGTACTGGAGTTGCATTGGAGCAAAAAAACAAGCAATGCTTTTACCTTTTAGTTCCCGTGTAAGGAACGAGTAAGTTTTGGCAAGGAACAATGGTTAAGTAAAAGAGAATGTATGTCTGTTCCTCTGTAAGGAACAGACATCACTAGTAGAAAAATGTTGATTTGCGTCTCCTGAATTACGTCGCACAACAGGTAAATCGACGCAGAAGTGGAGGAGCGCATCATTTGCGTCGGACATTCACGGCATCCGACGCAAATCATGCTTTATATGCGTCGGATGTATCACGCATTCGATGCCAAAAATTAAAGCAAATGTGTGTGAGATTCATGTGCGTCGGACCCCACTCAATGTTTGACGCAAATCATGAAAGCCAATTTTGCGTCGAAGGTAAGTTAAATACGATGCAAATGGTTGTATCCAAGGATTTGCGTTGGATCTATATTCCTATCCGACACAAATGGGTTTCAGGGCCTTGCCTTATTGTGGATATGATTTGCGTCGGACTTTATTGTCCGTGCGACAGACCACATAGGCCCGCTTCCCCCTTTTCTATTTTCAAACCCAACAATTAGGTTTTTTCTCACTCTTTCACTTCTTCTCTGTAGCCGTTTTCTCACACTCACTCACTCACTCTCTCTCTCTCTCTCTCTCTCTCTCTGCAGCACATCACTCCGGCGACCCCGTCTTCGCCTTCTTTACTCCGGCGACAAAACCAGCGTTGTTTCGTCTCGTGGTCTTCACCATCCGGGTTTCTAAAACCCCTATTGTTTCATCTCGTGGTTTTCACCATCTGCATCTTCGCTTTGTTGCTAGTTTCGGTCGAAATGGTAATGGATCTTTGGCTTCTTGAACTTTTGTAAATTCTCCATCATCTTCAACAATCTTCAATCTTCAATCTTCTAACCCAGAAAAATTCTAGAAAATTTCTGAGAAGCAATGACTAGTTCCTCCACCCAATCTAGCAAGGTTAATATTCTTCTTTTCCCTCTCTTCAAGATTACTTTTTCATGCCCTAATTTCACTTTTTCCCATTAATTTTTTTTTACTTTGTTAAATTCTCAGGCTTTGAGCAAGATCGCCCAAAATCATTCTTTTGAAATCAGTCTGGTATGGTCGAAATAGTAATGGATTTAAGTATTGTCATGGCATCCGGAGATGAGAGACAAAGACCGAGAGAGAATTTTGTCAGATCTAGATATTGAGACACAATTTCCTAATTTTTCTCTCTCCAAAATCCTTCTCATTTCAATTGAATTAGGGTTCTATCATTCCATCAATTTTCTCTTGTCTTCATAATTGATTTTGTACTGATCAATTGATTTGTGAATTATATACATATAATTTGTATTGTATTGTATTGTATTATAATTACCTTCTTCTGGAGTTCGAACATTTTTTTAATCACCAAACTCCTTTTTTAATCATAATCTGTGTATATTTAATTTTTTTTTTTTGATTATTACTTACTACTAACTGCAATTTTCTCTTGCATTATTCAATTTTAGAACAGATTACGGATACAAATAGTTTAATATGAGCTGCGTAGGATAGTAAATTATATTGGTTTAGAAAGAGAAAAAAAAGTGGGGGAATTCTTACTAATGGGGAGACGAATTCTCTTTTTGTTTTGTTTTGTTAAAAAACTAATTTGCGTCGGATGGGGTACGTTGACCCGACGCAAATCACTAATTCTAAGATACATGTGCGTCGCACATTGTCCGAGTGACGCAAATGAAGCTCTTGCGCAGGTTGGGCTATGTGGCTACGGAGTCATGTGCGTCGTACATGGCTAAGGGTCCGACGCAAATAGTTCCAGATCTGCGTCGTGTCCTAATCCGACGGAGATCATCTCTACCAAATTTGCGCCGAGACCTGTGGCTTCGGACCCATGTGCGACGCAAATGGGGGTCTGGAGTCCGACGCAAATTATTGATTATGTACTAGTGCATGCTGGTACTATTAATCTAAGTTAAAGGAACTAAGTAGCAGTCAAAGGAACTAGTCGTGTAATATAATGTGCAACGGTTAAAAGGAGTTTGTTGAGATTTTAAAGGCTAAATTTTAGGAAAGATCTAATTAATGATTTTATTTATTTAAAATCTTATTTTAAGGAAAATCTTTTTGAAGAAAATATTTTATTTTTATTCGAAAATAAAATCCTTTTTTATTTTTAAAGAAAATCTTTTTAGATATTATTGGATAAAAGTATTTAAATTTGGTTTTATTAATTAAAATAGTTTATAAGGAAAAACCGAATATAAGAAAATGCTGCACAAGTAACCACTAGATTTTAGGATGCCATTATCATATTGTTATACAAGTTCTAATTGAACAAGTTAAGGAACATCAAGGGAAAATGGTTGAACCACTAATACATGTTTTAATCCCACATTTAACATGATGACTACTATTAATATATAAGTTCAACTAAGTTCCAATTTAGGTCTGACTAAGTGATTAAGTGAGTTTGCTAATTCTGTAATGCTGTTGTTTTTGTTTTGGGCTAGTTTCTTCCAAGTTTGGAAGGCTCAGTGTCTTTAGTTTGTATGGTGTGTTTCCTACTACTTTTTTTGGTAATCAATAATTGTAGCCGTGTTTTTATTTTGCCTAAGCGGTGTGAGAGCGCGTATTATATTTGACTACCCCACTGTTAAGGTTTTATTGAAAATTATTTTGAAAGAAGTCGCCAACAATTCTTTTTAGGAAGAATCATAAACCTAATTGGATATAGGAAAATCATAGGGACAAATTATCCAATGTAGATTTCCCCGTCCTGACTCCATAGATGGTCAAAATAACCAAAGATTGAGTTCGGAGGTGAGGGTACGAATATAGTCATAATGAACCACATTCGCCCAGAGTTAGCCTTTACTAAATATCGATTCATTACAGATTTTATGCCAAAAAATAATCATATAATATTTTATACACCCTAAAAATATTTAGTCTAAATTGGTTTAGAAAACACATAAAAAAACTAATTTTAGTGACATGTATTAGGCAATTATATTACAAGGTTCCTAGCAGGTTGTCCAAATTATCTGAATTAATTAGAACAGTTCTTTAGGTCTTGTTTAGCAATAATAACATGTGGGTGATAAAAATCACGTAGGACAATCATATAATATGCTTAGAATAATCAGGCAGACATATAATAATGTATGAAAATAAATAAAAAAAAGAAAAGAAAATATTACAGGGAGTTAGTATAATATACAATACTTACAGTCGCATGAATTTGTTAACAATCTACATCACGAATAGAATGTTAGTAACTTCAATAAAATAATGAAGATAGATAAAAAAATGAAGTTTGTTAATTTAGTTCACCCTCAGAAATTATACCACCGTCCGGGGTCGTTGATTTGTACGGATCTTGGAAAATTGAATTATGGAACGGGTCGTAGAAATATTGTGACTTGCGTTTAGATTTGCGTCAAAATTGAACAAAAAAGTGTTTCTTGTCTTATAGTTTTGTGCGTAGCAAGTGCTATAATGTCTTTTGGTTTCTTTGATCAAGTGAATGGATGGATATTAAAATTTCAATGATAAGGTAATAATTAATGGATGAAGGCTAAATACTATGGATGATGATACGTGCAGATGTTGTAGGGGATGAATGATAGTGAATTAGCTGGGCGAGTCAATGGAAGTATGGCGTGATTATGTATATGGAGTTAGGCCGTGCAGATAGGCGAGATGCCGAGTGATTTTCTTAGGCGGTGGAATTAATTGTTAGGAGGTCTAATAGAGAGAATTGGAGGGAGGCCGGGTGTTTTGTTTGTGAGGTGTCGTCGGAGATTATATGGTGAGGGAGATGAGTTATATAGTGTAGGTAGGTTTAGATAGTTGAGATGCAATAGGTTTCTGAAAGTTAGTAGGTCTTTAAAAGATTTTTATCATAAAAGATTTTAGAAAAGAGTTAGATAAAAGATATTTAAAAATAGTTTGGGAAAATATTATTTTTGTAAAAGATATTTTTATTAATAAAACTAATCAATAAAATTAATTAATTCTATTACTTAAATTGGGCTAAAAAAGGGGTTTCATAAAATTGGGCTTTCATAAAACTATTTATAAAGGTTTTTAAAGATGGGCCTTAAAAAAGTTATTTTAAAACGTTTTAGAAAGTGAAATTAGTAAAACTAGTTATAAAAAAGGTTTTCGTAAATAAGTTAATAAAAAGAGTTAGAAAATGGTTCGGGCTTAAAATATTTTATTTTAGACTCGTTCTTTATTCTTTCCTCGATCCGGACCAATTGGAGCGGGGTATTAGTCATCATAGGGTACTAAATGTGGAGACACGATTATGTATCTACAAAGCCCCCACTTTGACTGAGGTTCAGGAAACCGAAAGTTAAAGTATACGGTGTCGGGACGGAGAACGATTCTAAACGCTCTGCAGTTTAGAACTGATCTATATACGTCGGTCTCTGCAAAACAAAGTTCAGTATGCAGGACAATAACTACAAGCAATCTGATTACCTGTAGAAGAAGATGTTAGCAGATAGGTGAAAACAACTCAGATAAGCACATAATGATGCAATAATGCAAACTTAGACTCTGAAAGGATGCATGAGACGCCATGCAAGGATTAAGGTTATGAAAAGCTAAGGGATGAAACGTCATGCAAGGTCAGGGTTATGCAGGACTAGAATGTATGAAATACAAGGTCAGGGTTTTGCAAAGCTGCAATGTAAGGTCAGGATTTTGCAAGGCTAGAGGATGTGGATATGTAGAATGATCAGAAATAGATAGAATGATTTTCGAAAATTGTTTTTAGTAAATAAACGGGGTTCGTAAACGAGGTCCGCGGATTACAACTCTTCGGGAGTTTGATTTGAATTGGAGGAACCACCACACGTAGGAATCCCCCACTTTGGATGAGCTTGTCTTGACTTTGTCATGTACTTGATTTGATATTGAAATGTAGTTGATCTGCCTTGAGCGTTGAAAGTTGTCACTGGGGATTGTACTGGGGATTCTTCTTTGGGAAGTTGATATAGGCAAAGTCAAGTATCGCCAAAAACCATGGAATAATCGGAGAGTCCTTCAGAGACAAGAAGAGCTTGGATTGAAAAATAAAAAGGTTCAAATTTGTGACTCAAATGAATGTAAGTGGGAAAAGGCTTTAACGAGGCTAGGTGCAGACTCGAGTCTATGTCGGGATCTAGAAAGAGTATGCTCTTAAATTCTAGAAAGTCAAATCATTAGACCATGACTAATTTTTTATTTTATTGAAGCGGTCGGACCTCGAGATGAGGATTCCTACGTATCCTTGCGAAATCAGACCATTCGTAGTTCTGGATCTGATTTTTCTTTTTTTATGATTTTTTTTTTGTGCCCTAACTTTTGTCAGGCCGCCCTTTCGAGTTTTCAACCTAGCGGGCTTGGACATACCTTGAAAAAGGAGTTAGGGTTGATGAAAGGTTGAAAGGTTTAAGGCTTGAGGTTTATGATAAGGTTTAATTGGTTTGGGAAATGAAGGGATCATGATTTGGATTAAAGGTTAAGGGTTTTGATGGATTGAAGGATTTGAATGAAGGGTATATAGAACTTGTGTGCAAGCCCTTTAGCTTGATCTTTTATTTTGCCTTTGGGTTTTTTTTTTGAATCTTTTCTTTTTGTCCTGTGCGTTTTCTTTTGCTTTTGCTTTTTTCTTTCGGACTTTGATCTTTTTCACTTTTTTTTTTATTTTGCCTGGCATTATTATTTTTTGTAATAAGGCTTGCACACAAATTTGGTTTAGGATATTGGAAGGCTTGAAGGATATTTGTGGAGCTTTGGTTAATGGAGGGATTATTTGGCTAAGTATCATGGAGATGATGGTTTAAAGGATTTTATTTTGGCTAGCAGAGAGATGGCTTATGAAAGGCAATGGAAGGGAGAGGGGAATAACTCCTGATCCAATGTATGTCCTTTTTTATTCTTTTCTTTTTTCACATCTCTTTTTGTTATTATTAGTCAAGTTCATTAAGTGATTTGAGTTTCATCATTGAGTTAGAAACATATATAAAATGATGGAAGGCCAATGAAAATCAAAATTAAAATGCAATTATTTTATTAATCAGAAATAAATAGAACAAGGCTAATTGGAAATAAAAACCTAAATGACATAAACTCGACAAGAAGGGAAATGAAGGAGCTAGGGGAGGGACTCTCCGAATCAACCTAGAAAACTAGCGTTAAATGACTAAGCCCCGGCGTTATTCAGGTGCTGCCTAAGGGATTGCTGCTATTGCTTACTTTTGCTGCAGGTGGAATTGGCAATCTACCGCTTTTAACCATATCCTGCAGGTGATTCTTTAAGGTCCAACACGCAGATCTTGGGTGTCCACTCCCTTGGTGATACTTGCAGTAGGCATTTGGATCCCACCTCTTGGACCTATTCTCGGGAGCAGGGTCTGGAGTAGGGCCAATAGGCTGAAGTGCCCCTTTTGCATGAAGTCTAGTGAAGGCTTCTTCTAAGGACATGCCTAAAGGTGTGAATGTTCTTTGAGGCTTTTGATAGCCTCTCTTTTCAGCAGCTATGGCATTGACCTCATTGCTTTTGGAGCTAGAAGGGCCATTGTTACTCTTCTTGAAAGAGTTGTTGTTGTTGTTTGAACCCTTGTTCTTGTTGGCCTGTACCTCTTCTTCAATCAGCAGGCCGACCTTATAGAGCTTCGTGAAAGACTCTATAGGTTGGAACTTGATATGATTCCCATACTTCGGCTGCAGGTTACGGATCACCAGGCGGACTTGATCCTCCTGAGATGGTCTGTTAATCATTTGTGTAGCTTTGTCCCTCCATCTGTTAAGGAAGGTGACGAAGTCTTCGTTGGAGTTTTGTTTAGTTAACTCCAACTCACGAAGGCCAATGGGAAGCTGAGTATTGTAGATGTATTATTTATGGAACTCTCCTCTGATGTAGTCCCAGTCATTCAGCTTGGCCTTATTTAGTTACCTGAACTACTTGGATGGATGTGCTTCCAAGGTTAAAGGAAAGACATAAGCAAACAGGTCCTTGGTCATGCCCTTGAGAGCCATAGAGATGGAAAACGCTCTCAAGTGGTCATCTGGGTCTTCGACCCCCTTGAATTTTGGAAGGTCATCCAATGTTACCTTTTTAGGGAGTTTTCCCCTTAGTTCAGGATCAATGATGTCATGGCCATGAGCCTGATTCTCGAGTGCAGGAATTGACTGGATCAATTGCTCGAGTTTTTCAAACCTCATTTATGTGTTGGTTTTGATCGGTGGTGGAGTGTCGCCATGCTCGTCTTCCTCAGTGAGCTTCTCCCTTAGTGCCTTGATCTCTTTGTCTTGTTCCTCAAGACGAGAGTTCATCAGTGTGAGTTGAGCCATAATGACACTAAGCTGTTGATTAGTGTCCCTCATTTCAGATGACGATTCGGAAGAGTCGGAGGATTCGTCTGAGAAGGTTAGGATGCGCTTGACGAGTCTGGGAATAGGTCGACCTTGTTGCCTCTTTGTTGGACGCTCCCAAGTTATAATCTCGCGACCTGTCCTGAACAGAAATCGAATGGACCTTGTAAATTTTAAGAGCTAATGTTTTCGAAATGAGAAATGGGGATGAGAAACGAAAGTGGAAATGGAAATGAAAATGGGAAATGAAAATGGAAAGTGATTTTGAAATAGAAATGGAAATGGTTATGGGTTTTGGACTAGTATGGGCTTGACCATGATGGAGACATGGGCCTAACTATATGCAAATGCAGACATAGATTGGACTGGACTATGCAAGCAGATGAGACTCTACGATTGGGTTTAGGAGAGACTTAAGGGAGACTAGACTCTTAACTTAAGGCAAGCAGGCTAGGCACCTAGACTTTGAACTTACGGGTCAGCAAGCAGGCTAGACAACTAGACTTCGGAACTTACATTAGACTAAGCGGGCTAGACTCAAAGATTGCCTACGGACTTATGGAATGCTAGACTTTGAAATTACGGGTGAGCAAGCAAGCTAGACAACTAGGAAGGCCAAACTCTTAACTTAAGGCAAGCAGGCTAGGCAACCAGGCTTTGAAATTACGAGTGAGCAAGCAAGCTAGACAACTAGACTTCGGAACTTACCTTAAACTAAGCGGGCTAGACTTGAAAATTGCCTATGAACTTAAGAAATGCTAGACCTTGAACTTACGAGTGAGCAAGCAGGCTAGACACAACAATTGCCTATAGACTTAAGGAATGCTAGACCTTGAACTTACGGGTGAGCAAGCAGGCTAGGTTTTAAGGGATGAACTTTTATAGTCCTAAGACTGGATTTTTATAGTCCGAAGACTGACTGGGGCCTACATGGAGATGCAAATTAGACCTAGGATATGAATTGGGCCTAAGTGGACCTAAGATTTGGATTGGACTAGACTTAGACTTAGATTGGAATTGATTAGGGATAGACTTGGACTGGACTTCACATAACGATGCAGATGGGCTTAGATTTTGAGATGAACTAGATTTATATGGGCCTAAGATTGACTCAATGCTAGTGAATGTATGGACTTGAAATGCATATGGGCCTAGAATGAATGCAAAATGGACTCTAATGCATATGGGCCTAGAATGAATGCAAGTGAATTGGATTGATTGGATGGATTGAATGAAGGTGTATGGGATGGGCTTAAAATTTCCGAAATTCATTTTTGAAAGGAACCCCTTGTTTTTATCTTTCGTTAGGAAAATATGATGGATTGATTTGAAATTTTTTTTTTTTTTTTGAAATGTCGTGTATGATGGTGTTTAGTAAATGCTTTTGAAGAAGAGTAGAATAGAAGAGAGTGTAGGATTGATTTTTTTTTAAAAAATGTAAGTGTTCGAAGTTGATGAATATGGGAAGGTAAGATTGATAAGGATAGCAGTGATAAAATGGGAAGAGGTAGACATGCATGACAACTCTAACTCTACATTGACCCTTTAGATGCATTTTTTTAGGACAGACTTGACCTTGCATGAAAAGACTGATTTTTATATGTTGAATTAGGTGATAAGCCTAAATGACCAAATTACGCGAAAGCAGACAGACAGACGCACATAGGACTGAACGTAGGATCGACAATTACGACGGCTAAATTGACGAAAAGCGTGCGATGCACAGACTGCACGGCACACAGCCGTGCGTCTGGCGTGGGAGTAGTGCGCCAGGCGCAACTCAATGCCCTTGGCGCACTATTCCCCGACACGTTTTTCGGGGATTTAGGCGACAAATTGGCCGATTGACGAATTTTTTCTTGTTTGTTAGACGCGATTTTAGGAATGAAGCATAATAACGTCAATTTGACAAGATAATAAGAGACAAAAATTGCAATCACAGGCAAATGTCATATAACATGGATGCAAAAGTTCCCACCTAAAGTCCAGTTCTATGTTTGAAACTATTGGTCAGGTTTAGGTTCAGTCTGAAAGGGTCCATGACTAAGAGATTGATCCCACGCTTCGTACCCCTGCTTAAAGAGGTGGCCACGTGCATGACGCACTCCAGTCTCAAGTCAGGAACAAGAGAACAATGCAATGGTTGGGTAGGTTTGCTTATAACTAATATCCAACACTATCGCTAGGAAGCTTTTTGGAAGGACAAAGCGCAAACCCCCCGGGGGTGGCCTCACACATAGAACATGTGCTAATAAGGCAAGGTAGATTGTCCTTATGGTGGCTGAACAATAGCCATGCATATGCAAAACTGTAATTCTAAGGCATAACATAAGAATGAATCGTATTTTTCAAGTTTCACCCACTCATTTAAATAAAATTAATTTTTTTTAAAATCCTCCATAGTGAGGTCGCCAAATTGTAGGCGTGTTTTTATTTCCCCTACGCGGTGTGAGCTCGTATTATATTTGATACCCCACTATTAAGGTTTTATTGAAAATTGTTTTGAAAGATGTCGCCAACAATTCTTTTTAGGAAGAATCATAAACCTAATTGGATATAGGAAAATCATAGGGACAAATTATCCAATGTAGATTTCCCCGCCCTGACTCCATAGATGGTCAAAATGAACCAAAGATTGAGTTCAGAGGTTAGGTTACGAATATAGTCATAATGAACCACATTCGCCCAGAGTTGGCCTCTACTAAATATCGATTCATTACAGATTTTATGCCAAAAAATAATCATATAATATTTTATACACCCTAAAAATATTTAGTCTAAATTGGTTCAGGAAACACATAAAAAAACTAATTTTAGTGACATGTTATTAGACAATCATATTACAAGGTTCTTAGCAGGTTGTCCAAATTATCTGAATTAATTAGAACAGTTTTTTAGGTCTTGTTTAGCAATAATAACATGTGGGTGATAAAAATCACGCAGGACAATCATATATGCTTAGAATAATCAAGCAGACATATAATAATGTATGAAAATAAATAAAAATAAGAAAAGAAAATATTATAGGGAGTTAGTATAAAATACAATACTTACAGTCGCATGAATTTGTTAACAATCTACATCACGAATAGATTGTTAGTAGCTTCAATAAAATAATGAAGATAAATAAAAAATTGAAGTTTGTTAATTTAGTTCACCCTCAGAAATTATACCACCTTCCGGTGTCGTTGATTTGTACGGATCTTGGAAAATTGAATTATGGAACGAGTCGTAGAAAAATTGTGACTTGCGTTTAGATTTGCGTCAAAATTGAACAAAAAAGAGTTTCTTGTCTTATAGTTTTGTGAGTAGCAAGTGTTGTAATGTCTTTTGGTTTCTTTGATCAAGTGAATGGATGGAAAATAAAATTTCAATGATAAGGTAATGATTAATGGATGGAGGCTAAACACTATTGATGATGATACCTGCAGATGTTGTAGGGGATCAATGATCGTGAATTAGTTGGGCGAGTCAATGGAAGTATGGCGTGTATATGTATATAGTTTTTTTTTTTTTTTTGTCATCGAGAAAATTTGCATTAATTAAAACAGAGAGTACATCCTAATGCGAATACATCCAAACAGAAACAAACTAACAGTACCAAGAGCTTTAGTAGCTCGTACATACTTTATGAAGAAAACACTATCTATCACGTGTCCAGTCCAAAGGCAGTTTGTCTTGAGCATCGACAATTGAGGTTGGGTTATATGTCTTGATGAAAAAGATCTGATATGAGAGGGAGCCTAATGAGTTACGAAACTTTGATGATCTTCAACGAGAGATTGCCTCACTACAGCTAGTAGACCCCAATGTCTACTAGGCACTAAATCCCAAGGTCCTTGAAAGGAAACATCCTCCTGGGATTCTTTAGAATCAACTAACAATAAAGTCACTTCCTTTGGTGACTTCTGACCCTGCTGCAAGGGTATCCGGAGTTTAGTCTCATTGGACTGAATCTCAAAAGAGGTGGAGTTCGAAACTTGCTCCAAATCAAATTGAAGGGCCTCCCATAAGATGCATTTTTTAGTGTGATGACACTTGAAGCCATCACGAGAAATTGGAGCGAGTTTGATTGATTACCTTCGCCCCACTTATGGATCCGAAGATCCAACCTCACAATCCCAAATCTAGAAGAACGACGCACAACAAGTCTGAATTGAACACCTCTTCTCATCTTAACCAACACTCGCATTCCTAAAGCGGCATAAATACCGCGGCCAACTCCAGGATTATAGGCTCTATTCCACAAGTTTCCTAGATCTTTGTTTGTCACAAGAAACCAAGAACCTGACACTACCCATCGATCACTGCTAACAAACACCCAAGCACATCCATACACAAAAAGGCTAGGGATATTGGATCTGGAAGAACCATTCATTAAACAAAGACTATAACAGAAAACGAAATCAAAACCAACTGGAAGACTATGAACCATAACCAAAAACAACCTTCACTAAACGAGCTTCAACACCAAACCAAGGCACACCTAACTGCCTAAGCCACGTCAATTAACCAAACCAAGGCGACGGCAAAACACGCAGCCGAACCGCCCAACTAAACCACAGCACAACAACTAGCAGGGGAGAGGGAAGGGAAGACACGCTAAAAAACACCTAACAGGGGATAGGGGAGGGGAGTCTACACAACTAAAACCACCGAACAGGGGACGGGGAGGGGGAGAAGCACCACTAAAACCTACGAACAGGGCGGGGGAATAAACGACACAACACTAAAGAAAGATATCACACTTACACCTCACCAGAAACACGGGCGCTGCGTGAAGAAGCTGACGGCGGAGCACAACCCGTCGGCGGTGAATGAGGGTAGAGAGGCTTACTCGCAAACACTAAAAGAGAACCATCGCGCCGCTGCACTAACTGCTATACTAACCCCAAAAAGAGAACGAAAAGGGAAAGAGGGAAGGGGGAGGGGGCTCGACGGTGACCCTAGAGCGCTGAGGCGGCTCAGGTAGCTGTAGAACCCCCTAGGATTTCGTGGGCTGCTGAGGTCTTGTTTTAGGTTTTATCTAGGTGAAGAGGTTTTATAGAGAGAGGGTGCTCATATGAAAAGGAGGTGACACAAATATGTATATAGAGTTAGGCCATGCAGATAGGCGAGATGCCGAGTGATTTTCTTAGGCTGTGGAATTAATTGTTAGGAGGTTTAATCGAAAGAATTGGAGGGAGGTCGGGTGTTTTGTTTGTGAGGTGTCGTCGGAGATTATATGGTAAGGGAGATGAGTTATATAGTGTAGGTAGGTTTACGTAGTTGAGATGCAATAGGTTTCTGAAAGTTAGTAGGTCTCTAAAAGATTTTTATCATAAAATATTTCAGAAAAGAGTTAGATAAAAGATATTTAAAAATAGTTTGGGAAAATATTATTTTTATAAAAGATATTTTTATTAATAAAACTAATCAATAAAATTAACTAATTCTATTACTTAAATTGGGCTAAAAAAGGGGGTTTCATAAAATTGGGCTTTCATAAAACTATTTATAAAAGGTTTTCAAAGATGGGCCTTAAAAAAGTTATTTTAAAACGTTTTAGAAAGTGAAATTAGTAAAACTAGTCATAAAAAAGATTTTCGTAAATGAGTTAATAAAAAGAGTTAGAAAATAGTTCGGGCTTAAAATATTTTATTTTAGACTCGTTCTTTATTCTTTCTTCGATCCGGACCAATTGGAGCAGGGAATTAGTCATCATAGGGTACTAAATAGGGAGACACGATTATGTGTCTACAATAATAATTTTGAATTAAAAAAAACTATTAAAAGACTAATTTTTAATGCCATGTTATTAAGCAATCAGATTACAAGGTACCTAACAGGTTGTCCAAATTATCTGAATTAGTTAAAACAATTATTTAGGTCTTGTTTAGCAATAACATGGGGGTGATAAAAAGCATGCAGGACAATCATAATAACATAAATAATAAATAAAAAATAAGAAAAGAAAATAATGCAGGGAGTTAGTATAATATATACAATACTTACGGTCGCAGGGACGAGTTAACAATCTACTTCACGAATAGAATGTTAGTAACTTCAATAAAAAATAATAAAAATAAATAAAGAAATAAAATAAAGGTGATTAATTTAGTTGACCCTCAAAAATTATACCACCGTTCGGGGTCGTTGATTTGTACGGATCTTGGAAAATTGAATTGTCGTATGCGTCTTAAAAACTAGTGTTGTGTTTGTTTGATGTGCACGAGTTTGTCACGTATGCTTATATGATGATGTGATTATGAGTACAAAATTATGAGTTAGGGGTAGTGATAGCATGCGGTTTTGAGGGTGATGAATATTAGTGATGTTGTATAAGGCGGTGATGATAAAGATTGATGATTGGCGATGATGAATTTGGTGTGATGATGATCTGTAGGATATTGAGGAGTGATGTTGCGTGTGATTTAGTTCATTAATTAGAACTTAGAAGGTGAATGTGGCTGTATGAGATTAGGCGAGGAGATTTGTAGGAGGTAGGCGTGTAGGTGTCGAGGGAGCTTGTGAGTTATGTCGAGGGAATTTTGTGAGTGATGGTGATAATATGAGTTAGCCGTGTAAAATTTGTTGTATGTCGTGGGATTATGGTGAGGTTGTGAGTTATCGTTAGTTGTTAGGAGGGAGTAGAGGTGTCAAAAATTGGGCCGACCCACGCGTGAATCCGCATGCGACCCAGACCCAACCTGTTCCGAGCCGAGAGTGGTCGGTTGGAAAGCCGACCCATTTCGACCCAACGTCCACCTGTGCCCAGTTGAACCCATGAAATTGGTAACCCAACCTGAACTGGGCCGACCCAGGTAGACTCATGGCCAGTTGCACCCGTGAGCAACGACCCAGACTCAACCTGTTTCCGGCCCAAAACTAACCCGCATCCAACATCATCCGCCAATGACCCGGTTAAACCCACCCAGTTATCACCCAACTAAGTTGTGACCCAACCCAGTTGTGACCCAACCCATTTAGCAGCCGACCCAGTTGTGACCCAACTCAGTTATCACCGACCTAGTTGTGATCCAACCCAGTTATCACCCAACCCAGTTGTGACCCAACCCAATTATCACCCGACCCAGTTACTACCTGACCCAACTAAACCCGACCCAAAACCATTCTGTCCCAATACAAACCGACCCAAAAACATTCCGACCCAACTTCACTAATGAGTAGTTCAACAGATATTGTTTTGTTGGTCAATTTTATTTTTTGAACAGAAAATATTCGTCACTTTTTTTTGGTGAAAGTAATTAACAAATATTATTTGTCAGGACATAATTAAGATCTCTAAAAGTATTATTTCGCAAAACTAAGAACTACTAGAAGATGGACGCAAGCAAAGTAGTATTTTGCAATATGTTTACTCCATTAATTATGAAGTACCCAAACAAAACTATAAAAGATCATGTTTTATAAAGGTGCATATTCCGTACACTATACAAAGAATTTAAACATTAATATATCACTCCAAAATTTCTAAATTAGCTTTGCAATTTCCATTGTAAAATGTTTTACATCCAACAAAACTGAGCCATAGTGTTAGTGTAATTTTTATAGTGTAGAGTTAGATGGGAAAAAATTTGGTCCATCTATGAGATGGTTATATCACTAATTCAGTACCTACAATTCTTTGCAATTAGTGATGCAGATATAGTGATTTACTAATATTCCCATTGAACAGTGGTATATTACTATCACCTGCACAGGCACCATCCTTTAAGCCATCCTCTACCGGGAACCCTAGCTCATGAACATTCAAGGCCAAAACCCAACCTTCTAATTCTCAGTTAACCAAGTCATGGACATTGAAGGGGCACATGACATATATGCAAATCAATCATATACTAAAATTATCTAATGGGAATTTGACAACAGATCCATCTACAATGTTGAGTTTCTTCCCAACCCTAAACACATAATTTTTCTTTCACCCTTGTCTTTCCTATGAAGAAAATACACAAGGTATGTTCACACCTTCCTATTGAGAAAATGCATCCACCATCGAGCCATCTTCTGCCCATCTTGTTTTGGACTTTTGAAAGAGGAAGAGGGGGGGGGTAAACTTTGTGTTGCAATTCAATTCTAAGCAACGAACATCTTCTGAAGTTAGATTAAATCATCAGGAAACCTGCTCTACTGACTTCCCAGCTACTTTGGAATACCAAGATTGCCATGCTTCCACATAATGGTCAAAGAGGTCTTTTAAAGCTGCAAATTATCACCAACCCACTCGACTTAGAGACAAAATACTTCAGTACAGAAAAGTTTTTCTATGCACTTGTATTATTTAAACTGTACCAAAGCTAGAGTGGAGGGTAAAATTGGGGGAGTATAGAAAGTGAAACTCACATATATACACAAGAAACTCAAGAAGATGTCGTCGCCTCTCCTCCTCTTTAGCTCAACCCAAAATGTAAAAACCCCCCAAATAAATCTACCACAATCACGCTCAACAAAATTAGACAAATTAACAAACGAAATCAATCAGTTATAGAACTAATGAAACAAAAATCGATCGATTTGAGAAGAAAAGGATTAAAAATTAACAAAAAGCGAAGAATCGAGTTAGACTCTTTACCACCAACGCCGGCTCCGATTTCGACATTAATTCAGTCTAGGATTTCAGAGGAGGGAGAGGAGCTCAGGGAACTTTTTTCTTTAGATCGTTGCCTAAGAGAGAGATCTGAGGAGTGACTAGTGAGGAGTGAGGAGTGAGGACTGAGAGAGAATGAGAGAAGAGAGAAACTGAGATAAGAGTTCAGAAAGGGGAGAAATGAGGGGGGATTAAAAGGGGGTTTATATGGTTAGATTTTAGGGTTAATCTCAACCGTTGGATTTTAGAGTGAAGGGCTGAGATTTTAGAGTGAAGAGTCTAGAGAGTTCTAAGGTTACTACGTTAGAGAGTAAAGAAATGAAGGGCTCAGATTTGATATTGGCTAATCAATGGTCTCAATTCATGATCCTTGATTTATTTTTTTGACCAATGAACATCAAGAGTGACCAAGCACATGGATTTCAAAATATCAATGGTTAGATTTTTATCTTTTTCAAATCAATGGTGAAGGTTAAGTATTCTATTTTCTAATTTCTAAATTTATAATTCTAGACTTCTAGTATTTATTTGTTTAGTAATTAGTAATCTACTTAAATTCGTAAACTATTATTAATATTATAAATTAATAAAAATTATAAACTTTAGAAGTTTAATTAGTATTTTTAATTTTAAACAATTTGATTCATGTAAAGATGATTATGAATGACGTGAAACTGTTAAGGCGAAGTTGTAATAGCGTAATTACCGTAGTACCGATATGACGATACGTATAGCAATTCAAAAAGACGAATAATCAAATAGACTCGAGACTCCTAAGTCTTATGTTACTATCTTAGTATCTTTTAAGATCCACAACTGAAACATCAACGATGAAAGTCGATCAATCTAATGATGCTTCGATTATTGTTAACCGTGTAATAACATCGATGATCGAGCCCTATCTTGTATAAAGAACCCCGTAACACGAAGGATGAAAGATGATCAATCTTTTGATGGTTTTGATTAATGTCAAAGACAATCAATCTTATGATCATTTTATTTATGTGAACCTTACCTTAACGAAAGTCGATCAATCTAATCTAATGATGCTTCGGTGATTGTGAATCATGTAATAACATCGAGCCCTATTTTGTAAGATAAATAACTTTAACGTGGTTTTCCAAATATGGATCGTTTAATAAGATCGCCTCCTATGTTACTATGTTTTAAGATCAACAACCGAAACATCAACGATCTTGATCCTCCACTAATATGATTGGTAGTAACTATGTTCAATGTTTCATCCTCTACTAATATGATTATGTATCATCTTGATCACAGTTATCATCTTGATCACAGTTATCATCTTCATATTCGATTAACGTTGATCACAGTTATCATCTTCATCTTGATCAGAGTGAGTAAGTCACTAACTAACTAAATGTTTAAGTTTAATAGTTTATTGACTCTAATTAATAATCGGTATGGACTTATGCCTTAGCCCTTATGGTTGTTACTTGAATACTTGTTAGACATGTTAGTTCTCAAAAATGACAAAGTACCAACTCTAAGTATTAATCATGTGATCATTCATTCATTTGATGATTGATATTTGAATATTTGATATTTTGATCATTATTCTTTAATGATTAAATTCAATAACTTTAAATCTTTAATGTGTATGTAATAATGCAATTATGCATATATGCAATCATGAATAAGAATAACCTGATGGGCAATAGCCAATAATATAACTATATAAATTATAAGTCCTAGTTTAGTAACTTTTTAAATTAGTAATATAAGTATCAATGTATTATCACAAAATTCACAATGACTCAATCACAATTCATAATATCAGTATATCACTGTATCACATGTTAATTGTTATAACTTTCGACTTCGTAACTTAATATATATATTATATATTATATAATATATTTATATATATATATATATATATATATATATATATATATATATATATATATATATATATATATATAATACTACCTCCGTCCCAGAATAGTCTGAACACTTTCCTTTTATGTTTGTCCCAAATTAGTTTGAACACTTCCATTCTTGACATGGTCCCACCATTAATATATTATTTCTTTTACACATCTTTGGCTCACACTATACCTTTTATCAATAAAAAGATACCCAACTTTCTCTCTCTAGTAATAAAAAATACCCCACCAACTCCTATCACATCTACTTTTTAAATAAAATAACATTTGATAACCACACCACACCTTATCACCTTAAACTACGTGTCCCAACAAATGTTCAGATCTTTCTGGGACGGAGGGAGTATAATATATGAAAATGCCAAAATGGCAATTGTAAACATTAGACTCTCCAAGAGTCCAAGTCCGCCCGAAAGACGGCTACAGCCAAACAAACTCCATCTACCTTATTCTAAGCCGACCTAATCGCACCCGATGTCGCCTTGTTCCGAGAGATGATTCATTCTGACCCAAGTCATTCTGAGAGCCGATTTGTTCTGACCCAAGCCAATACGCCGGCCGGTTTGAGGCTTCAGCCGATCCAAGTCCTATCGAGAACCGATTTATTCCGACCCAAGTCCTATCGTGATCGAGCCGATTTATTCTGACCCAAGTCATTCTGAAAGCGATTTCTTCTGACCCAAGTCATCACGAAAGCTGATTTCTTCTGATCCAAGTCATTCCGATACCTATTTTTTCCGACCCAAGTCATTCCGAGAGCCGATTTATTCCGACCCAACTCATTCCGATACCGATTTATTCCGACCCAAGTCATTCCGAAAGCCGATTTTTCCGACCCAAGTCATTCCGAAAGCCGATTTCTTCCGACCCAAGTCATTCCGAAAGCTGATTTCTTTCGACCCAAGTTATTTCGAAAGCCTATTTATTCCGACGCAAGTTATTCCGAAAGCCGATTTGGGCCCACCTTATTCCATTCCGACCCAAATTCACCCCACCCGGATACTGGCCGACCCAGTCCCTACCGACCCTGTTCCAACCCAGTTCTGAGAGCCCCCTCACCCAGTTGAACCCGACCCAAGTCCACCCGAATTATTCCGACCCAAATAATTCCGACCCAGGTTGGGTCAACCCAAACCCACCCAATGACCCAGATTGACACCACTAGGAGGGAGATATTATATAGTGAAGGTAGGTTTAGTTAGTTGAGATGCAATAGGTTTTTAAAAGATAGTAGATGTCTAAAAGATTTTTATTAAAAAATATTTTAGAAACGAGTTAGATAAAAGATATTTAAATTCACTTTGTGAAAATATTATTTTTATAAAAGATATTTTTATTAATAAAACTATTCAATAAAATTAATTAATTGTATTAATTAAATTGGGCTAGAAAAGGGGTTTTATAAATATTGGGCTTTCATAAAAACTACTTTTATAAGGTTTTCGAAGATGGGCTTTTAACAAAGTTATTTTAAAACGTTTTAGAAAGTGGGCTTAGTAAAACTAGTTATAAAATGGGTTTTCGAAAATGGATCAATAAAATGAGTTAGAAAATGGTTTTGGGCTGAAAAGATTTTACTTCAGACTCATTCTTTATTCTTTCCTCGATCTAGACCAATTGGAGAGGGGTATTAGTCATCATAGGGTACTAAATGGGGAGACACGATTACGTGTCTACAGTAGCCCCCACTTTGACTGAGGTTTGTAAAACCGAAAGTCAAAGTATGCATGTCGGGACGGAGAATGATTCTACATGCTCTGTAATCCAAAATCACTCTTTTGCGCCGGTACCTACAAAATAAGCAAAAGCTTCAGGAACAGACATGTGTGGAACATATTTGTCAATATGTAAAATGAGATGGTGTGTGAAAGAAGGTGTCATGAGCTATTTCTGGCCCGGCTCATGTCGGAGTTATGATGTCTCGATAGGTAACGGTCCGGAGACCTGGCGGTTGTCTGTCGCCTTTTTTATCGATGATGGTCCGGAAACCTGGCGGTTTGCTTGTCGCCTAGTTGATTGATGATGGTCCGGAGACCTGGGGGTGTATTTGTCGCCTTCTGGATTGATGATGGTCTGGAGACCTGGCGGTTTGTCTGTCGCCTTCTGGATTAATGATGGTCGGGAGACCTAGCGGTTTGTTTGTCGCCTTTTGGATTGATGATGGTCCGGAGACCTAGCGGTTTGTTTGTCGCCTTCTGGATTGATGATGGTCCGGAGACCTGGCAGTTTGTTTGTCGCCGTCTGATTGATGATGGTCCGGAGACCTGGCAGTTTGTTTGTCGCCTTCTGGATTGACGATGGTCCGAAGACTTGGTGGTTTGTTTGTCGCCTTCTGGATTGACGATGGTCCGGAGACCTGGCGGTTTGTTTGTCGCCGTCTGATTGATGAGGGTCAGGAGACCTGGCGGTTTGTTTGTCGTTGTCTGATTGATGAGGGTCCGGAGATCTGGCGGTTTGTTTGTCGTCGTTTGATTAAGGATGGTCTGGAGACTTGGCAGTTTGTTTGTCGCCTTTTGATTGAGGATGGTCAGCAGACCTGACGGTTTGTCGCCTTTAGATTGAAGGTGGTCCGCAGACCAGGCGGTGGTATGTCGCCTCTTTGATTGATTGTTTAATGTTGGGTACCTGTAAATACAAAAAATACACATATATTCAGACAAACAATTAGGGGACATGCATGTGTCCCGTGATGTGGGTGCTAGTGTATGGATAGGAAATGACTTGACTTGACTTGACTTGACTTGAAGGTGTTATCGTGTGTGCATACATGTGTACGCGTGTGTCGGTGTGTGTGTGCGACTTCATGACTTACGTAAGCAACCTATTACTAAGGACGAAGGATGCAATGCTTGACACAATGTTTGGATGATGCAGATATGTAATGCAAATGCAGAGATGTGATACTAATGGAGATGATATGACAGTAATGTAGAGATATGATGTTTTGTTGTTCCTCTAAGCTCAATTTTTTGTTTAGAAAATTGTTTTTGAAAGAGGAGAAATGGGAAGCCCCCAAGGATGATCTATGTAAGTTACGGCTGATTTAAAACGTGCTGTAGTTGTTACGGGCCTAAGTGAGCCCATAAAACAGTTAGGATCTCGTATGAGTCTGGAACCCACAATCTTTTGTATCGACTCGTAATGAAGTCCATATCAAGGTAAACATGGCGCCCAATGATGATCTATTTAGTTAATAGATTGTGTTGGTTTTAAAATACGTTATATAACGAGCTTTTGTAGCGCTTGAGTTGTATATGCTTCGAGTTTTGTATGCCAAGGGCCTAAATGAGTCCATAAAGTAGATCCGATCTTGTATCCGTGTGGGTTTTGAAACCCAAGATTTCATGTATTGACTTGTAATGAAGTCCTTATTACGATAGGCCTTAACTTGGAGCCTATGATTTTCTGTGTGGATCGGTGATGAAGCCTCCAATAAGATGGAGTTTATGGAGTACTCAGCTTGATTGCTTGATTTTGAAGATATCCCATCACTCTTAGTGGAAGTTTCGACCAAAGATTCCATATAGGGTTCCTAAGGTGAAAAAACAAGGAATGCCACAGAAAGGAACACTCAAAAGATAAAGCGCGGTCATAGCGCTGAGTGTTGAAAGGTTTTGCTAAGGTTGGCTTAGAAGCGATAATGTGACTCAGGAAGCGAAAGTGATTAGAATAAGAAAAGGCAGAGTTATAATGAATCGACTCACACAATGAGGTAGGCCAATGATGCAGGTTCAAATCCCAGTCTAGTTCTAAGGGTAGGGATGAGCATTTAAAATTCATGATTTTTTTGGGCGATCACGCTTTTCTCATGGGCTTAGGCGAGCCTTAACAGTATGTTTTGAATTAAAATGGTCGGGCCTCAAAAGAGGTTGCCTATGTATCATGATGGAATCAGGCCAGTCGTAGCTCTTAACATTTTAAATGGTGGCCAAGGATTTTACTTTGGAGCCATTTGCAATGAATTAAGCATTGAATTAAGCGTTGATTTGGAAGAGGTCTTTGGCAAGGGTGGATAGTGATGTAGGTTTGGATTGGTTTAAAGCGGTCGGACCACAAGGTGAGGTTTCCTATGTATCTTTAGCATAATCAGACCATCCATAGTTCAGGCTAAATAATGAGAAGGTGCCCTTACTTTTGCCTAAGTCGTCCTTATGAGTTTTCGACCTAGCGGGCTTTGGTTTGTCTTTTATGGCTTATTGGGATGCGATATGGCTACGGGTTGTGAGAAGGTTTGTCACAAATATATGATTTGACTTGTAATGGTTCTTGGTTGTGGAGGTCAAGGCCTTTGATGAAGTTCGAGGTTTAGAATTGAAGATTGAAGGTTTTGAAAAGAAGGTACATTTGACAAAGCTATTGATGGGCTTATTTGCAACACTTCTTCTTTTTTGTCATATTTTCTATCAATTTTTTTTTACTTCATTTTTTTTTTGCTTTGATTTTTGTTTTGTTGCTCTTTTTTTACTTGCCCTTTACATTGAATTGTTGTCAAGTGTACTTTCAATGAAGAAGGTTAAAGGGAGAGGGGTGTTATGCATTTAGGTTGCAATGGAGGAATAGTTGTGGGGAAGGGGAGGAATGCCTCTTTTATATATGCCAATTGTTCATTGCCTTTATTAGAATAGTCATGAGAATTAGAAATTCATTTCTTTTAAGGCAACAATCATGATCTCTATTGATGCTCATTAGTGCAAGGTTAGAAAATAAATACTCATTTATTAATTAAAAATCATGAGTACATGCAATAAGAGGGAAATCCTATATTAGACTGGGTAAAATAAGAGAGACAAAAAACATAAAATGAAATCTGAAGTCTGGACTCCTACATCGCGTGACGAAACAGCTGCGTCGCTTCGGTTTTCATGAGGTCCCTTTCTAAATAAAAAGAGAAGAGGTGTATTTTTGCGTGCAGATTGGACCTAAGCGAGTCCAAATGTCTTAATGAGCGATTGAGCTTAGAGATGTGTCTGGTTCGATGACATTGAGGTCATTATCTTCGGCACTTTTCAGCAAATCATTCTCAATCTGGATACCCATTATATACTGTTGTGAAGCTATCAAGACCCAAGTATTTAAGGTGGTTTTTGTATTTAGGGAGGAGGTTAGAAACGAATATACATACTAAGTCCTTTCTGCAGGCCTTGATACCATATAGGTTGATTTATCTTTCCACCTATTCAGATAAGTGGTAAAACCTTCATTTTCACCTTGTTTAAGAACCTCGAGTTCTCTAAGGGAGGTTTGCAGTTGTGTGTTCGACTGGTATTGTTTCATTAAAGCAATAGTAATGCCTTCCCAAGTTTCAGTTTGCTTGGGGTCTAGGGAATAGAACCAATTCTGATAGAATGACATCGGGAATACCATTGGGTAGAGTTCAGGGTCAACCGATTTGATGATCATGGTTCACGAAAGTTCCTTAAATGGCACTTTAGATTATCAGTTGGTTTAAATTCAGGGATGTCAGTTGTAGAGAACTCTTCAGGAAGTTTCCCTTTCAATTTAGTGTTATCAATGGGCTCAAAATAGGGATTTGCATTGGTTATCCTATGAACTAAACTCTCCATTATTTTGTTGAATCCAGGAGATTCACCAAACTCGACCTTCTCAAGCCTTATAGCTATTTCTTCCATCATACAAGACAGCTTGGCTAAAGCTCTAGCCATTTCAGCAAGTTGTTGCTCGTTATTCGATGGACTGCCCATTTCAATGTCGTTTGATTTCCACATAGATCATCAAAGGAGATTTAGAGATAGAATGATGATGGAGAGAGAGAGAAATGGAATGAAGGAATGTACATTTTGGAAAGGAATTTTATTTAAAAAGTTAAGCTTTTAGAAAAAAATTAGCATCTCCTAGATGAATGATTTATTTATTTTTTATTTTTTTCTGAATGCACCTAGACCTAATGCATGTATGCATGACTCAATCTATGCGTTCGAACCTGTAAAGGCTGCCTACATATTCCAAAAGAGGGAATCAGATCACTTGTAGTTTGGGACTACTAAATGCGCAATGCATGAAATGCAATGGAGAGTATGGATGCAATGAGACTCGTAAATGCCTAATTACTCTAGTTATGCATGAGGTGTGTGCACGATGGACTATGCAATGCAGATGGACTCTAGTATAAATGTTGTCCTAATTGATATGTAATTCTAATGACTTCATAATCCTAGACTTGATAGACTTCTAATGACGTTAAAACTTTAGACTTGATGCACTTTTAAGGACGCTAGACTCCTAATATGCATAAAACTCTAGTGGAACTAGACTCCTAAAACTGAAGGAATTCAAATGGTTTTAGACTCCTAATATGGGCGGAACTCTAATGGCTTCGAAACTTCTAAGACGAGCGGAATTCTAATGGATTTAGACTCCTAAGATGGGCAGAATTCTAACGACCCTAGACTTCTTAGATGGGTGAACCTAGACGGGGTTAATACTCCTAACTTTAATAGGGTTAGACGAGGATGAAAACTCTAAATGGAGTGAAACTGGATGAACCTAGCCATGTGAGCTAGATGGACTTCTAATGGAAATAGAATTCCTAGGTGGATGAGACTTTTACAACAAGATGGACACTATGAAGAATCCTAAATGATGTACATAAATGATGGATAATATACATGGAAAGATAGGATAATAGAGATAATGGATGAATTTTCAAAACAAATATGAGATAGAAGATGGGATGAAATTTTGAAAAAGATGGGAGAATAATTTTTGAAAAATATATAGGTGATAGGATTTGAAAAAGATATGAGATAAAGTTTTCGAAATAGATATTAGATGAAAGAAAAAAAGATCTCGATAAATTTTGAAAATAAGATGCAGATTTAGTTTGAAAAAGATGGAATTTTCTTTTAGAATAAAAAAGGAAATGTTTTTTTGTTGATGAAAAAGGATTAGAGAAAAAAAAAAAAGAAATCTAATTATCCTAGTATTTGGCCAAGGAAACCGCACACACGATGGAGATATGCACATAGCGTAAGAAATGGACGCGGCATGCAGTCGGATAGCTGCGCGGCACTCAGTTAATAAGCGCTGCACGCAGTAGCCGTGCGCTGCGCACAAAACAAGGCGTGAGACGCAGAAGAGTGTAGGTGTTAAACGCGAACAAGAAGCGCAGGACGTGGAAGATAGGTTGCGTGGCACGCTGGCTCTCGCGTGGATCGCAGATCAAGCGCGCAGCGCGGAGAAGCACTGAAGTTCGCTGTTTCCTTTTTCGATCGTTGGAAAATTCGTTGGACGATATTCGAATCGAAACATTGAAACAATTAAAGCCACACACACACAAATATGCACAAATAGGATGATAGTATGCAAAGTTCCAACCTAAAGTCAAGTTCTACGTTTAACTATGGTCAGATTTAGGTTAAGGGTGAAAAGGGTCCATGACTAAGAGATTGATCCCACGCTTTGTACCCCTGCTTAAAGAGGTGGCCCCATGTAAGACAATATATTATTCAAAGACATAAAAAGAGAATGAATCGTATTTTTCGAGTTTCACCCGCTCATTTAAAAAATAAAATTAATTTTTTAAAATCCTCCCCAGTGGAGTCACCAAATTGTAGGCGTGGATTATTTGCCTACCGCAATGTGAACGCGTTATTTGACTACCCCATTGTTAAGGTTTTATTAAAAATACGTTTTTGAAGTCGCCAACAAATTTATAGAGAAAAACTTATAAACCTAATTGGATGTTGAACTGTAGGGACATCTTAGGGACTTATCCAATGTAGATTTCCCCGTACTGACTCCATATATGGTCAAAATGAACCAAATATTGAGTTCAAGGGTGAGGTTACAACACAGTTAAGAACCACGTTGCCCATTGATGGCCTTTACTAAATAATATTAGTCTAAATTGGTCCAGAAAACACATAAAAGACTAATTTTTAATGACATGTAATTAAGCAATCAAATTACAAGGTTCCTAACAGGTTGTTCAAATTATCTGAATTAGTTAGAACAATTATTTAGGTCTTATTTAACAATAATAACATTGGGGTGATTAAAAGCATGCAGGACAATCATAATAACATGAATAATGAATAATAAATAAAAAATAAGAAAAGAATGCAGGGAGATAGTATAATATATACAATACTTACAGTCGCAGGGACGAGTTAACCATCTACATCATTAATATAATGTAGGTTATTAATTTAGTTGACCCAAAGAAATTATAGATTTGTACGGATCTTGGAAAATTAAATTGTCGTATGAGTCTTAAAAAATAGTGTTGTGTTTGTTTGATGTGCGTGAGTTTGTCACGTAAGCTTATATGATGATGTGATTATGAGTACGAAATTATGAGTTAGGGGTAGTGATAGTATGCGGTTTTGAGGGTGATGAATATTAGTGATGTTGTATAAGGCGGTGATGATAAAGATTGATGATTGGCAATGATGAATTTGGTGTGAGGATGACCTAGAGGATATTGAGGAGTGATTTTGCGTGTGATTTAGTTCATTAATTAGAAGGTGAATGTGGCTGTATGAGATTAGGCGAGGAGATTTGTAGGAGGTAGGCGTGTCGCTGTCGAGGGAGCTTGTGAGATATGCCGAGGGGATTTTGTGAGTGATGGTGATAATATGAGTTAGCCGTGTAAAATTTGTTTGTATGGCGTGGGATTATGGTGAGGTTTTGAGTTATCGTTAGTTGTTAGGAGGGAGATATTATATAGTGAAGGTAGGTTTAGTTAGTAGAGATGCAATAGGTTTTTAAAAGATAGTATATTTCTAAATGATTTTTATTAAAAAAGATTTTAGAAACAAGTTGGATAAAAGATATTTAAAAACACTTTGGGAAAATATTATTTTTATAAAAAATATTTTTATTAATAAAACTAATCAATGAAATTAATTAATTCTATTAATTAAATTGAGCTAAAAAAGGGGTTCTATAAAAATTGGGCTTTCATAAAAACTATTTTTAAAAGGTTTTCAAAGATGGGCTTTTAACAAAATTAATTTAAAACGTTTTAGAAAATGGGATTAGTAAAACTAGTTATAAAATGGGTTTTCGGAAATGGATCAATAAAATGAGTTAGAATATGATTTTGGGCTTAAAACGTTTTATTTTAGACTCATTCTTTAGTCTTTCCTCGATCCGGACCAATTGGAGCGGGGTATTAGTCATCATAGGGTACTAAATGGGGAGATACGATTAGGTGTCTACACTACATAGTTTATTACTCTTCTGAACCATTACTTAATGCACAATATTCATAAGACAAGATTTGGGATAACAAATCACTCATAGAATTGCCATACTTATAAGGTTTTTAACAACACTTGATATGGATATCAGAACCTCATAATGAAATCTTAAATCTACCAGAAACGAAAAATAACTTTGATGTATTGCAACCATAACTTTAGCGCATTTCATTGCACATTCACGAAATAAATACTTTCTTGATGTTTACATTAAAACACGTATTTCTTTAAAAGTTTCACCAAAACAAAGTGCATAAATCTATATCAAGTCAAATACATCGCGGATGCTCAACTCCAAATAGGAAAATCCTTTAAAAAATGCTCGATATATTAGGAGAGAACCCATTCATAAATCATTAAGTTGTCATATTAGACACAAGTCTTGCTAAATAAGTGTATTCCAAATAAAATTTTAGAGACCTAAGTATAATTTCCTAGCTTCTCCCATACACGGGATCACCAAACAACCGGGAAAGGAAATACGAATAGAGAGGGGACTATACCACCACCTTTAAACTCATGGGGACGTCTCCCCCACCCACTTTCTACAGCTTGCAGACATATTCCCAAGACATGTCCCATCATTTAAAAAAAAAAAAAAAAAAAGACATGTCCCATCATTTCATATCAGCCACATACCACGATGTGTTCATCACTGCTAATGCAACATCTTCCCCATCATACGCATAATTAAAATATGTAATTCATAGTTTTACAAATCCATACTTCATCATAACTCAAATTCACAGTTCTCAAAGTTCAAGATCATATATAATCGAAATCTCAAACCATAAATACACTTTTACTCATACTTTCATAATTCTTATATACAAACTTATATAGCTAATCATTTGTCTATTGTTGTATACCAAAATAATAAGTCAAACATCTTTTAACCAAAACCCCTTTATTTGCTCCAAATCTTTCGAATACAACTGTAGTTTAGATGAAAACCGAGTTCATAAAAAATATCGAATTCGTACTCCATAGGTTCATAAATCGGAAATCCTGTTGTAAAACAATTTATGTTTATAATATATAAAAGCATATCAAACTCAACCCATGAAATCCATATAATAATATGAAATACCAATTCCTCCTAGTTTGAAGGTGGAAGGGCATGTTTGTACCTTTACCCAACTTCGCATATAGGTCCATTAGTACATCATCCTTGCATACCGATCAATATATGGACTCCACAATAATTTACCACAAACAATAATTATCATTAGTAGCTATTCTCAAGTAACACATAATCTGATTAAACTTTCCTAAGAAAATTAATTTTCCCTATAAACAAAACAATAGACAGATTTATAATTTATGCACTCAATTACCATATCTTCTCTATTCACAATAAGTATAACAATACCACATTAACCTTTAGATACTAACCCTCTTACCCAATTATTTGATAATCTTCCCAAGCTGACTTGAAATCTCTAAATATCTCTTAGCTACTCTTTATCGAAACATATTATTCGACAATCCCGACAATGCCATTATACTACTTATAAAAATTTGTTTTCCATGTCTCCAATAAAATACCAAGTATTGGGAAACATGAAAATTTGCAAATCAAAGGGTATAAAGATGGATAGATTTTAATGGTTTTTCTTCTTCTTCGAATTATAGTTGAATTAATTACAGAGAGGATTATTGCCAACTAAATCCATGAAATTTCAGAATCCGACTTCTCAAATCAAAGGAAATGGGGTGAGTTCAACTTATACCTTCCATGAAAAGGCAAGGCAAAAACGAAAATCAACAACCAAGCCAACATCGGACCACTACTGGCGGTATGACGCTAGGAAGTGGCGAAGGAGCGGCACAACAACACGCGACAACAATGGCCAACCATAATGACCGTTGGCCACGCACCACCGGAAAGGAAAATCTAGCTGGTGGTCGGTTTCGGTTTTTTCGGCGAGTAGGTGGTGGTCAAAGAACGAATCTTTGTTGAATTTCTTAAAATAGGAAGACCAAGTAAGAAGAACCAAAGATTGTTTAACAC
Source organism: Beta lomatogona (assembly GCA_947646795.1). Taxonomy (NCBI): domain Eukaryota; kingdom Viridiplantae; phylum Streptophyta; class Magnoliopsida; order Caryophyllales; family Amaranthaceae; genus Beta; species Beta lomatogona. Next base: position 2,446,913 of record CANSNZ010000942.1, read on the forward strand.
TGAATTGATGGATGACCAGCTATAAACCGAGAACGTCGGCACCCATGGCTGAAATTCAGTGCTGAAGGAAGGCGAGTGGACCGAGTGAAGAAGAGGAAAAGATAATAAGAGTTGGGTCCTTGGTTTTTACTTGGATGGGGTTTTAGTACAAATGGTTCACCGGTTCACCAACAAAGCTTAGGTAGCTCATGTTTAGGGCAAATTTCATACTAAGGCTAATTTGCTTGGAGAGGGGATTGACAATTAACTTGCGAATGGAAATGAATTGCGTGAAAAAAGTTGCGAAATAAGAATAAATGCACACGACAAGTTTTTACGTGGAAACCCTTTAGAAATGAGGGAAAAACCACGGGAGGATTGATATCTTGCCAATTCACTAAGTTGCCTGAGTTTGCGAGAGAATACAAGAGAGTTTTTAGCTAGTAGGAGAGAGAGTAGTAGAGAGCCGTATGAGACGGTTTTACAAAGTAGCTGGTGAACTCTATTTATACTAAGCATAATAATAACGTTGCCAGATAGTCGTTTTCTTCCCTTGAACACCATTGGCTCAGATCCTATTAAGAAGGGGGCGATGGTTATATCCCACGAAGCAATTACAATCTTTCCTCCACCTTTCCCTCAATGCAGCGCACTGCTTCCAGAGATGTAGATTATCACCTGCCATGTCATCAATCCGATCTTCTTTTACTAATGCAATTGCATAACGCCACTTCACCATCTAAACAAAACATACACGCCGAATGATTTGTTGCCACGTGGCTGAGAAAATCAATCCCTAACAATAGCCCCTAGTTTTCCCTTTGGGCGGCAAACCAAAGAGGGGAAATTATTTTTGGAAAGTAAACTGCCTTATTTAGCGCGCTTCATTATGACGGTTTTGCATGTTTGATTGGACATCTAACTTCCCCGCTTCTCTTTATAAATGTAGCTTCTTGATTCAAGATAAAGTCTTTACTTCGATTCCTTGCACAACTCAACTTCTTTCTCTCTCCTGGTAAACTCTCATCTTTTTCCTTTGTTGTTTTTGTTTCCCTCTGAATTTTCTTTTAGAATTTTTCCGTTTGCTTCCTTTGCTCTTTCTTTTCGTTTCTTAACAATTATGACTAGAGCAAAACCTAAAGGTTCTTCGATAAACAATTCGCCTGAAAGTGCAAACAAATTCAAACATCTGAAAATTTTAGGAAGTAGGAATAGTGTTCCCTATGAACTAGTTAAGGCTGTTCTAAAGCAAATTAAGCGCAATTTTGGCTTTCCTGATGGTGCAAAAATCATATTGCCATCTGCGGATGAGAGGATGGATTGGGTGCGTCCGGGTTGGATTACGTTTTATGACTACCCCTTTGTGAAATTAGGGTAGCAATTCCCATTTTCTTCCTTCATCCGCCAGTTCTTTGCAGCCACTTACATAGCACCCTGCTTTCTTCTTCCTGGGGCATGGAGGATCTTGACAGGGGTTGAAACCCTTGCCCAAAGTTTAGGCATAGACTTCAACATTGATGATCTTGCTTACATATACTAAGTTAAATCTTTTGGCAAAGGGCGCTTTACCCTAGGCGTAAGAGAGAAGTGCGACCCCTTAGTTGAAAAGACCGACAAGGGTCGAGACAGAGGTTGGGCAGGGAGATACTTCTTTGTGACGGCAGATTTTATAGGCAATTTGGTCCCCCTTTTCAACGATACCTGGAGGGTGGAAGGTATTTTTTATTCTTAATTTTGTAAGTTGCCTTCTGGATCTTTAACACTTGCTCACATTCTGTGCGTGTCAAGTGTTTCATAGAACTCTAGCGGTCGCGTACAATCCTCGGGCTTCACACACCTGATCTTGGCCCTTACTGCCAAGGATAGAACGTTTCCCATCGCTCTTGCCAAGGCCAAATTGCCAGCTGAAACAGACTCTTCTGATTCACCCAAAGAAAGTTGCAAGAACTCGCTCTACTTCCGACATGTCTTTAAGTTTGCTTTCATAAGTTGCTATGCTAAATTGCTATTGTGCCCACCATTTCCTAACTTGCTCATGATTCGACAGATACCACCGCATCCCAGCGCACAGCCCCACTTTCTACTTCTGAATTGATTTTGAGGATGCGCAACAGGGGCGGTCTTCCTGCTTCCCCTATCAGTTCTGCTGCACCAATTCGCCCTTATGTTCCTTAGAATATTTGCCTACTACTGTTACATATTTGATTGGCCAAATGAGGAAAAGTGTAGAAATAGAAGTTCCAGAGGACTTCTACTCGATTGATGCTGACGCCACCCCTATATGGCCACATGCCAAGAGTTTGTGTTTCCTGCTGCCAAGGAGCGTCACGAAACCATGACACCTTCTGCAATCTTCTCTGAGGGTGTTGGACATTCTTTGCAAGTATTTTGCTTTAGTTTTGACTTTAGTGTCTATCTTGCTCAGCTTTCTTTCCTTTTTTATTTACTTGCTTCTTTTCAGTGCTTGCAAGCTTTTTTTGCTACCCATCAAAACCTAACTGACATGGCAAACAAGGTTGCGATTTTATCCAAACTGAAGGAGAGTGCTGAAGAGAGATGCCTGCACTAGATGGGCAAAATGAAGGAGGAGCAGGGAGAGGTGTTGCGCCTAAAAGGAAAGTTGGACAAGGCTGCAAAGGAGGCTGAGAAGAAACACAGGGAGCATCTTGACGAAATGGGCCTACAATCGTGGCTGGCGATGGTGGAAACCATGGAGGAGTTTGCTGAGGGGAAGCACATTTCTTGGGATCTCGCTGCAGGAAGGCTAGCCTACGAGGAGGCCAGGAAATGCAAAAGGTGTTGTTGACACAGTGGCAGATGAAGTTGCTGACGATGCGTCGACTCACATGGCTACTTCAACCCTTGGTGCATCTTCCTTGCTAATTGATGTAGATGCTGACAAAACTCTTGAAGTCACTATCTAATCTGCCGCTTTTTAATCAAATAATTTACACGTTGTGTGTTTTTACTTGCTCATGGGAGCAAGGTTAGGATAATACTTTGTTTTTGCGCCTGCTCACGGGAGCAGGTTTTAAATTAATTTGCGTGTTATTTCTACTTGCTAGGAGCAGAATTTAGGAAATCTCCAAACTAACTTTTGCTTTTCCTCCGGGAGGTAACTTTATGATAATTTTGTGGTTTTTGTTTTACTCACCAGGTTTTGCGATTTTACTATTTTGCCAACTTTGTCTGTCTTAAGTTGCTGCCCTGTTTCTAAGGACATCTTGTATATATCTTGTCTCATGCATGCATGTTGTAGCAAGCTAAAACGTCGACCTGTTTTGAAGTTGCTTTTCGTACTCATTTGTTTTGCAACTGTGGTGTTATTGCCTATTAAATAAGTGGCATAACTCTCTTTTTGACAAAAAGGTGGTGATTTGTATAGGACAAGAGATGGAAAGATTGTACATCTTTAGATTATCATTGGAAATAGTGACTATCAATAATAAAAAGGGAGCAACTTTCTTATAATATGTTTCTCAAAGCAAATGACAAGTTGCCTTAATTAGTCAGAAACCACAACTTCATTAACTCAAACTATTTGTTCCTTAAGTTGCTATTTCGTTGATTATTTCTCCTTGAATACGCCGAAGGTGTCATTTGCTTCCTTCCCACGTATCACTGACTTTGAGCGAGGTCCGATCCAAATTGCCCACTGAGTTGCTGGAGAAGTCTTCTAGGAACTTGTTGGAGAAGTTTTCTAGGAAGTTGCTGGAGAAGTTGCCTAGGAAGTTGCTGGAGAAATCTTCTAGGAAGTTGCTGGAGAAGTTGCCAAGGAAGTTGCTGGAGAAGTCTTCTACGAAGTTGTTGGAAAAGTTGCCTAGGAAGTTGCGTCTTGCAAAATAGTTTGTCAGATCTAGACCGTTGGCATTTTACCACGACCCTCCAATGCTTAAGTCAGTTTGTGTCCTTGGAAATAAATTGGAAAATAAATGCAACAGAAGGGTTTACAGAGAAACATTACCAAAAGTTGCTTGTTAAGCTTTTTATGACCAATTACTACCTGAATAGTGGGCAAGTCGTATTTTGGGAGTTCGCAGCCCCTTGTGAGGTGTTCTGGCAAACCTAGACCGTAGGCATTTTGCCAACGGCCCTCCGATGCCTTATTCAGTAAACACTTTATGGAGGGAAAAAATAAAGTGCAAAAAGTAAAGTGACAAGTAAGGTTTAGAAGTGACACTGTTCAGGTGAGTTGCATTCCAACTGCGTGCGATTTGCACACCATTTCTGGTTACCAACATGTATGCACCATTACCTACTACCTTTTCAATTTAGTATGGTCCTTCCCAATTTACAACCAATTTGCTTGCCTTGGGGTCTTTGGTATTATGGAATGTCTTTATGAGGACCCAATATCCAACTTGGAATTGCTTGATTTTGATGTGTTTGATGTAGCTTCTTGCTACTGGTTGTTAATAGGCTACCATCCTTACCTTGGTTGCATCTCTGACTTCGTCAACGGTGTCCAAATCATGGGCCAATTCTGCGTCATTCCTGTCTTCTCTTATGAGTCCATATCTTGCAGTTGGCATGTACACTTCTGCTTGAATGACTGCTTCACAACCAAAAACTAGAGAATAAGGGGTTTGGTTAGTTGCATTTTAGGGGTTGTTCTGTCAGCCTAAATAATCATAGGCAACTCGTCGGCCCATCTCCCGCCTGCTTCGTCGACACGTTTTCTAATGTTGTTGACGACAATTTTGTTGCTAGATTTTGCTTGCCCATTAGTTTGCGGGTATCTTGGCGTGAAGGTGTCGAGTATGATATTCCACTTTTGGCAGAATTTGCATGTCTACCACTTATGAATTGTGATCCATTGTCGCAAATGGTTTCTGAAGGGATGCCAAACCTGCATAATATGTTGCGTTTAGTGAAAGATATTACCTCACAAATGGTGACTTGCCGATATGCTTCTACTTCAATCTACTTGGAAAAGTAATATGTCATTGCTATCATGAATACTCGTTGCCATAGAGCTTGCGACAGTTTGCCAACAATGTCCATTCCCCATTTCATGAATGGCCAAGGTGCTAAGATTGGATGAAGTTGCTCTGCATGTTGTTGCGAAACCGCGACTTGTCTTTGGCAAGCACCACATTTGCGAGCGTATTCCATGGCATCTTTCCTTATGGTGGGCTAAAAGTAGCCCATCCTGAGTGCTTTATTAGACAAGCTTCTGCCTCAAGCATGGTTGCCACATTCGTCATCATGTAGTTCGAGCAGAACGACATGTACGTCTTGCTTTTTGAGGCATCTTAAGTAGGGATCTGTAATTGACTTGCGGAATAGTATGTTATCAATTAAAATAAAGTGGGATGCTTTTACCTTGAAAGTTCGCGTATCTCCAAGTTGCTTGGGTAAGATGCCTTCTTTCAGCCATTGGATGTATTCTTCCGTCCAATCTGCTTCTCTGGGGGTAACTTCGGCGCTTGTCTCATTTATTTGAAGCCTATCTGTTGTAGGTTGCATGATGTGTATAATAGGGATGTTGCTCATGTTTAGTGCTGCTGATACTGAGCCTAGGTTAGCTAGGGCATCAGCCTCGACATTTTGCTCTCTGGGAATTTGCTTAATGACGAATTCGTCGAAATTGCTGGCAACATCTTTGACTAAAACTAGGTATTTTGCCATCTTCTGATCTTTTGCTGCATCAGATCCGTTAAATTGATTGACAATTAATAAAGAATCGCAACTTACCTCGATGCGCTTGACCTTAAGCTCTGTCGCGGCATTTAGGGCAACAATCTAAGCTTCATATTCTGCCTCATTGTGAGTTGCCTTGAATTCACAATGTATAGCTTGGGCTATTATGTCCCCTTGTTAGTACAAATCCGAGTCCTGCCCCGTTTATATTCGATGGTCTGTCAGTATATAAGGTCCATTTTGGAGTTGTTATCTGCTCTAGTAGTTGCAACAATTCTTCGTCAGCTTCAGTTTGCGGATTTGGAGTGAAATCAGCCACAAAGTCCGCTAGAGCTTGTGACTTAATGGCTATTCTTGGTTCGTACTTGATTTCATAGCCACTTAAGTGTACTAACCATTTGGCCATCCTGCCTGACAACTCAGGTTTGTTCATCACATATCTTATAGGATAATTAGTTTTGACGCAAATAGGGATTCACTAGTGGAAAAAACGCTATATGTCACAACACAACCGTTGCGGTCCTGAAGAGAACCGAATCGGTAAATCTTCGAAATTTTGGGTGGGAAACCTGGGAACACAACCGCTGCGGTCCTTAAGAGAACCAGATTGGTTAACAGAAAACCACTGTGGATTTCTATTAACGGCTCCGGTTCCCTTAACCGCAGCGGTTAATAAGCTTCAAAATCAGTTAAGATCCACGTTGGCCCAATAAAACGCTCAGCCCAAAGTTACCGCCATTTTTCTTTTACACTCTCATTTACTCACTCCTCCTGTTTTCTTCTTTCCTCTCTGCTCACTCACCCTCAAACCCTAAATCTCTTCAAGTTGAAAAAAGTTCTTTTTTTTGTGGTTCAAATCACTATATGCCATATTCTGACAATTAAATGCGCGAAAAGCAAGAAAAAAATTCATCAAAAGATGCGAAATTACCTAGCTTAACTGCTAATTCGAGGAAATTGATAATCAAAGGAAACTAGGGTTTAAATTATGGTTTCTGGAGACGAAAAAATGAGGAAATAACAGCAAAAATGAGAAGAAGGGGTACCGTCGAATTTTAGAAGTCTCTGGAAAGCAGTGAAGAAATTGGAGAGGAGAGAGATTAATATATCAGACAAAAAGGTTGGGACTAGGTTCCGTGTTCCACTAACCTACGGTTTCCTCTCTCAGAACTCAAATCTGCTCCTCGAAACCCTAACAATTGAGGAAGCTCTGGAATTAGCGTGAGCAAATACACCAAAGAAAGAATGAAACTAGAATTAGCGTCATCTTTGTGGTAGGAATCAAAATCTAATCTCCTTTCTATTTTTGCGCTTTTTTTTTGTGATTTCGTTGTTTTTAGAATTGATTCATTGTTTCTTCTCTTTATGTTTTCGTTTGAGGATTTTTCTCGTTGTTTTCTCTATTGAGAGGGTGATTCTCGTTATTTTAAGGCTAGCTTTGATAATCTTTGTGCTATTTTGTTCTATTTTTTCTAGTTCAAGACTTTTTGTCCTATTGTATTGCTTAAACCATGCTGAATTTGTTCGCTTTTTGGTTTTTGGGAGTCCAAATATGTTCAATTTGTTTAAAATCTAGTCAATCTTGGAAAGTTTGAGAGCCTTTCATTGGGCAAAGACAGGTTTGAATGCTAAAGGACTTTCATTGAACCCATTTAATTTTTGTGTAGAGTAGTTAAGTTTCTGAAATGTTAATGTGTGCCTGACATTTAAGATAAGTAGCTGGTTAGTGGTATGGCTTTCATGATTGTTCTATTCCCATCAAAATGAGTTGGGGAACTACCTCTCCAGAAGTTTACACTTTCTCATTGTAGTCAATGATAGCGGAACTCCAGAAACTATGTCCTTGTTCCTTATTGGTATATAGAGATAAATCGATAGAGTGAGATTTAAAAATCAACAAAGCTAGAGGAGATGTGAGCATAGACATCTGATTGCATTTTAAAAGACCAATGACTTGCCAATTTGATCTTTTAGCTTATTCTGCTATAGTATCATGTCCTTTTGTTTTAAAATCTAAAATCATTATTGTAGGATATTTAATTGGTTAAGAATTAAGAGCCTTCTATGTTGTATCATTCTTAACTTCCTGGATATGGGATTAACTTATACCAAAATCAAAATCTCATTTCGCAGGCACCTAGAACATCAAAGGGAGGTGCCCTAAGATCAAGTCGATCCTTTTGGAAAGAGTCTGCTATAAGTCATTGGCAGGGCATCATTGAGAGCCTCTACTCACTTCTCAAAATACTGAAAGAAAATTTTGTAAGTATATTTTTCCTCGTTTTCTATGTCCAACCTTTATATATCTATTGTCATCAGTAATTTAAAAATGAAACTGTTGTTCATTTGGTGTCTGTTTCCTTTTTTGTTTTGGGGGGGGGTGTCAAATAGGTGCCTCCAGTTCGAAATTTTTTACACAGATATTCTCGTCTATCAACGTATAACTCTTCAACAGGTAGGTTCTATGCTTCTTTTCCTAGCATATAAGATTTAACTGTAGCAAGTGATAGACTTAACATGCTTTTTTCTTTTTCAGTCTCTTGCTACATCGTGAGTGCTGCACTTTTAGTAATGGGGAATATGTGAAAGCTGGATTAGCTAAGCTAGAACTCTGGTGAGCCCAAGCAAAGGAAGAGGTAGCTTTCTTATAACATACCAAGTAGTTATCAATAAGCATTGTCATGGTTCTGCCTGTATTTTCATATTAGTTTGATTGCATTGAGATCTCATACCAAGATTCTGTTACTTTCACAGTATGCAGGTTCATCCTGGGATGAATTTAAACACATAAGGCAAGCTGTTGATGAATGAAATATTTATCAATCAATATTATTTGGCTAGGTAAGATCAAATGCAGAGCCTACTACCTCTTTGAATTATTTAGTAATAATATTATCAAGTAACAATATTAGTTGTGTTGTAGTCTCCTGTTACTAAAAGGTTGGAGTTTGTAGGGTGCTGTTGAGAGTTTGTTGGAGCGCACTTCACATGTTCAACTGGCAGATGGAATCGCAATGGGAATTGCTAGAACTGAGGTAGACATGTCCATGTCCATGAAATTTGTTTCACTTGCTTTTTGATAGAGTCATTTTTTTTAGTAAGGAAAGTTAAGAGACTAGGCTAATCCTAGAACTACTACCTAAACTATATAGTTTGTAGTGCTGTTTACTTTTTGGAAGGCCTTATTAGAGCTTTGTGTTCTACATGAAAGACCTGGTTGTCAATTCCACCTGGTGTTGTAGGTTGGCTGTTTTGGATAATTTAACATGCCTTTAGTCATTTGCAATGATCAGTAAAGATGCATCATTTACTGCTTACATTTCGTTTTCATGTTCCTTGGTTCATTTCTTCCACCTTGGGGGAAGAAGTGTCTTGTTCTAAAGTTATAAATAATTGGATCTTTATCATGTCATGAGGTGTATAATACTATTTCTTTATCTTAAGGCCAATTTTTGGCTCTTGCAATCTCCCCCTTGTGTGGTAGGTCAGATCACGAAGCAGTGAGATGTTTTGTCTGAGCTTCTTCATTCTTGCTTTACGTTATGCGCCATTCTTTCTTTAAAATTTATGACAATGGCAATGTCTTGGATTTGCATGTATCAAGTGCTGTGATGCATAACCTAATATTTTGCTCCCCGGCAGAACTACTGGTTTGACGTCCTTCTCCGATTATTTGGTCTTGCACATGAGGAAGTTTGTTATGGAGGATGGATGGGTGCCCAAAAAGCTTGGTACTCTCGTTTATCTGTGTATTTCCTGGCAAAAGTTTTCACCAGTGTTTAATCTTCTGTTAATAACATATTTTTTCTTTTGTGGAATCTAGATGTCTACATAGATGTATCAGTTACATATTTCCTGGCCTCTCTCTTCGTGGTGGTGGTGGTGTTGGGTGCGGTCAGTTCTCGCACCGCTGTTGTTCTTTCTCCCTCCTTTTGCGTTTATGTGGTGGTGGTGGTGGTATGACATATATCCTTTTCATGGAGATGCCGTCAGAAAGTCTTCAGGACTAGCCTTTGATCCTCTTAATGGTAAGCAACATTGATTATCTTTTTTTAGCAGAATTGTGATTAATAAGTTATGTCTTTAAATCATCTTGCACCTAGGAACAGCTGTAACGTTAGACTGAAAACATTCTCTGTAAGGTCAATATAGCACAAGATTGAAAGACTTCCTCCCTTTGGTCTCATTTATGTTATCTGTTCATTTGAAACCAAATTTTGTGGTAATTCCTTATTTCAACTAGCTGACTGCACTATGCTAAACTATGTGCACAACTTTGTCTTCAGCAAATAATTTAATTTCCAAATATACATCTGGCAGTCCAATGTCTCTTACACTGGGATTTTATTGGAGACACTATATTAATTCTTTGCTGTGGCATCTGGGCACGTTAATAATGAGTATGAATGTAATCCCTAAGTTGGCATTTTGCAGTGACATTGCTTCATTCACTTCAAGTTCATGGGTAAGACTAAGACAATTCAGTTATCTGGTTTTCCTTCTACCGTGGCTGCTGAAGCAGTCAAAACATATTTGGAGGATAAAACCGGTGAAGGAACTGTTTTTCCTCTGAAAATAAAGGCAGTTTAAAACAGGTGGAACAAGATGTTACGTTGTTGTGCAATTCACCTCTGTCTGGATGGCAGAGCTTATCTCGAGTCTCGCACAACCTCCTAAATTATAGTTAATATTTGTATGTATCTAATTATTTATGCTTATGCTTCAATTGAGCATAATATGCTTAATAAAATATATATTGATATATACTATTGATTTTATATCTATTAATAATGAAAAAATGCAAAAAAACAAAAAAAAAATTTGGTTTTTGGGGTTGTCAACCACTGTGGTTTTGGTTAAAACCGCACCAGTTAACTTGCTTAACTGTTGCGGTTTTGACCCAAAGCCGCAGCGGTAAATTATTAACTGATCCGGTTTAGGATCGGATTAGTTAATATTTGGGGACTACTGCGAGTTCAACCGATGCGGCCGAAAATCAGAGCGGTAAGCCCGGTTTTGACCGCAGCGGTTGAACTTTTTTCCACCAGTGATTCAAAATAAGGACACAACTTACTAGAAGCCATAGCCAAAGCAAGTCTAAGTTTTTCTACTTAACTGTACCTTGTTACTGCATCTACAAGAGTTTTACTTACATAGTATATGGGTGATTGAGTTCCATCTTATTCTCTTACTAAAACGACACTTACAGTTGCATGTGTTACAACTAGATAAAGTTGCAACGCCTCTTTGTATTTCGGTTTTCCGAAGAGAGGTGGTGTCATCATGTAGGTCTTCAAATTTTGGAACGCTTCGTCGTGCTTGCTCATCCACTCGAACAATTTGTTCTTCCTCAGTACATCATAGAATAGTTTGCACCTGTATGACGATTTGGATATGAATTTGTTTAGTGCCACAACTCATCCAGTTAGTTTTTGTACATCCTTGACGCATCTTGGAGATTGCAAGTTGACAATTGCTTTGATTTGCTCTGGACTTGCTTCGATCCCTCTTTAAGTTACAACGTATCCAAGGAATTTGCCGGAGGCGACGCCGAATGAGCACTTGCATGCATTTAGCTTCATTTGATAGTGCCTAGAGCTGTTCACGGACGGGACGGCCCGCTAAGCCCGCCCAACTCGGCCCGCTAAAGTTGCGGGCTTGGACAACAAACTTTGAAAAAAAATTCTAAATGGGCGGGCTAAGCCCGGCCCGCTAATATTAATGGGCGGATATGGACAACCTCAAATATACCGCGGGCAAGCCCGCCCGGCCCGTTTATCATAATATTTATTTTCTATGAAATATAATTTTTTATCTAACTAATTTAGTGTTGATTTATCTTTTGGAATATATAGTTTATTTGCACTAATATAGCTTTGGTAACACATAATTGTCTTTATTCTTACCTTTAGTAACTTAATTTCTTAATAGTTTGTCGTCCTCTAACATTTTTGTTACGAATATTTTTAACTTTCTCTATTATGTTGTGATTATCAACTTTTTTTCTATTTTAACAAAAATTATGTTTTAATCTATAAATATTAAAGGAAATTAACTAGAGTACTTGGAAATAAATAAAAGTATTAATAGGCCCGTTAGGCCCGTGGGCAAGCCCGCCCGTTTATTAGGGCGGGTCGTGGACAAGTAGTTAAGCCCGCATAAAAGGGCTTGGACTAGACATATTAGGCCCGTTGGACAAATTTTTTTGATTAGGCCCGGCCCGCAACCCGCCCAAACCCGCAAATGATCACCTCTAATAGTGCCTAAGGATTTCGAAGGCTTCTTCAAGGTGCTGGTGTGGTACCCGATTTTTAATTGTCTTAATTAACGCTCTAAATCCCAAAAAAGTCTCTCATTGGACTATGAGTTTTAGAAAACTTTGAAGTCGTCACCCTATTAATATCTGAAATTCTGAATAAGGACAGATAAATCGTTTTAAAATCAATTTCAAGAAATATCATTCAAAACGATGATGACTTCATATGGATAAGGCTTTTTGAAACTTGGTCTTTCATACCATGAGATATGGTTCCGGGTTTTAGGTTAAGAGGTGCGAACATTTGGAACTCGTCTCCTCTTCTGTTCTATAGAACGGGATCTTACTAAATGCGTTATTTTCCATTTTAAAGTAATAAGGGATATTCAAAAGAAAGAAAAATCACATAATTTGTACACATACACATTAATCATTTTTAAGAGGGCTAATATATCATTTGTACATGGTAGGTTTGAGCACATAAGTTGCACTACGTACCAATCATTGCGGGATTGGAATCCACTCATGGATCAAAACCATCGTAGTTCGATCTTATGTCTCACCCTAAATTAGACAAATCTATTAGGAATAAGGTAATCACTCCAATTAGTGATTGAAATGAGATTAAGATAATCACCTTAATAAGTAATTAAATGTGAAGAAGGATTAAGATAATCACCTTAATTAGTGATTAAAAATGGAGGTTAAGATAACCACCCTAATTAGTGACTAAACTTTAAGAGGAAAGATAATCACCTTGATTAGTGATTAAAAATGAAGGTTAAGAAGTAATCACCTAATTGGTGATTATTCAAGGTTTAAGATAATAACCATAATTAGTGATCAAAATGAATGTCAAAATAATCACCTTAATTAGCGATTAAAATGAAGGAAGGAAGTAATCACCCTAATTAGTGATTATTCAAGGTAAAGATAATCACCATAATTAGTGATTAAATTGAAGGTCAAAATAATCACCTTAATTAGCGATTAAAATGAAAGAAGGAAGTAATCACCCTAATTAGTGATTATTCAAGGTTTAAGATAATCACCTAATTAGTGATAAAATGTGAAGGTCAAAATAATCACCTTAATTAGCGATTAAAATGAAGTAAGGAAGTAATCACCTTAATTAGTGATTAAATAGGAAAGGTTAAAGTAATCACCTTAATTAGTGATTAAATAAAGGTTTAAGATAATCACCCTAATTAGTGATTAACCAAGGTTTAAGATAATCACCCTAATTAGTGACTAAATGAAGAGTTTGAGTTAATCACCCTAATTAGCGATTAACCCATGATTGAAGTAACCACCTTAATTAGTAATCGCATTATGGATTTTCAAGAGGCCTCGGGAAAAGAGGTTTGCTTCCTAATTGAAGGCAAAAATAATCTTAATTGAAGATTATTAAGTCATTTTGAGAAAAATGATCAATTTGAGATCAAATTTGGAGATTGTGTTTGGCTAATTGGAATTTGGCCACTTAAAGTGATACACGTGAAACAACCGAAAATCAATTCGGAGATCATAATTACCAATCTAATTATGTCAAATTATATGATTGATCCATTCGAAGATGGAAAACAAAATTTAAAATGTAAGATGGATCATCATACAATTTAACTTAGTTAGATTTGTAACTTTTCCTCTTAATTGAGATTGGGTCATTTAATCCATATACTATGATATATCCCAACATGCAAAATTTATAACATTGGTTGCTCATTTTATTAAAAGAATTGTGGAATTATTTATGAAAATTATGCAAAAACATCTCCATATTTTTCATTAAAGAGTGATGTGATAACTATTTACAAAGAAACTGTTATGGCAACAATATGTACAAATTCTATGATCTATACAAGTCTTCAGTCTTGATCTTCACCATGATGTTCCTTGATCTTCATCCGCTTGAATGGGCTTTGGATTTTATGCTTATTTGTAAACTTGTGAAAATTAGAGATTAATTAACCTCTTTGATTTTGAATTTTTTATGACAATTTTTATTGATTTTTAATTTGCATAATAAAAATGAATCATTTTAAGAGAAACTTCAAACTTCATAATTTTTAATTAACATTTTCGTATAAAAAGAAAACATTTTTTATGAAACTTGAGTTAATCACTTTATTTCATTTTCCAGATTGCACTTTTGCTCTTGTATAGGCTTATAAAATTCATAACTTTCTGTACAAAGCGTTAAATTGATCATGTGATACACCTATGGATACGTCAATGAGTTCTTTATGTTGTGTCAAATTTCATAATCTTTTAGTGACATCTCGAATTATGGTGAATTTTATGCTAAAACGAGTCAAAATAGGACCTTTATCCAATGTGTTCTTTGAATGCCAACTTACTGAACTTAGCTTGAAGTGAATTTTGGTATGAACATTATAGAAACTTTGAAGGAATAGACTAGAAATTTTCACTTGAATTGGACATTTGTAAGACCCTTTTTTATTTATTTTTTTAACTAAATATAAAATCAGTGTTATGGAATTTAGTGATTTGCATGAACATTTTTGTAAAAATGAGATAAAATTGTATAAAATTCATATGAATATAATTTTTATGCTTTTGGAAAGCTACTAATGTCTATAAAAGTTAATATTTTTTATTTTATATGGATAAGTTTATTTTAAAATTTATTGAAAGTACAAGCTTATGTGATACTGGTCAATATCAGTTTTGGACAACAATGTCGTATGATTTTTAATTAACTGTACAATTTTTTTTTTTAGAAATTCCAAAGCCCAGTTGCTGGAAACGTCTTGAACTTCACAGGAAAAATATTATGTCCTATAACATATTCACATAATACAGACGAAAAATAAAATAAAGTACAAAATTGAAACTGACCATAATTACAACATCACATTTTCTTTTTATGGAGATGTTTATGCACAATTCTACTTCAATTTTTTTATGAAACATGTTTTTGGTGATGAACAACAACTTGATTAACCAAAATCACAGCTTATATTTCATAAAAGTCTCCCCATTAGAATTGACTACTCTGGATGGGGTGTTTTAAGGTTGGGAACCTATTAGGACTTCCACATACCCAAATCACTCCAAAAAAAAAAATGATAAAGAGAAAACAAAGAGAAAGTTAGTATGTGATTAAGAAGATAAATAAGAAAAATAACAAGAAGTTAAACGTTACCTTGCTAACTCAGTGATGCACTTCCATTTTGCAAAGTTTTCTACTTTTTTGTGATTTTCTTAATTTCTAAGTGAGTTTCTAAATCCACTTAATTACTATCTAAAACCCTTTTTTGTGTTTTTCTTTTGATGAACTTCTTTCTTACTAATTATAACTTTGGCTTTCTTTTTAATGAGATTTTTCTTAGAGGCAGGAATTAGGGAGAAGGAGAGTAGTATTGAGATTTTTTAGTTGTGAGAAGTTCTCCCCCTTTGAAGTAAAAAGAAGGGGGGTATTTATAGGGAAATGAGGTGATGAATTAGCGTTTGAAGAAGGTAGAAAATCAGATTTTTCACCCAAAAATCTGATTTTTAACATCCCATGTTATCTTAATGACATCACCCCAATGACATCACCTTAATGACATCGCTAAATCCCCTCAAATCTTCCTACATCATCAACTTTATTGGAAATACCAATATTCTTATTCTCTTTAGATTTGATTTTGATCTTTACACTAATGAAGCAAAATTCGATTTTAGCTTGTCCTAAATGCATCCTAATACGTAGAAATGCATCGAAAAATGTGAAGGAAAAGCTGACTAGGCAACTGCGCGGAGCGCAGGAGCCTGTACTAGACACAGCCTTGTGCGCTTGGCGCACTGGCATGCGTCTGGCGCATGATTGTGTGCCTGGCGCACAGCTCGAATCTTTCGGAAAAAAAAATCAGGTTCTTGGCTCTTACACTTTGGATTTGATTATGATTCTTATTCCTTTTCATGATTTTTATTCCTTGACTAATGGATGAAAGGATGTGATTGGTGGTTAAAGAATATATTCTTATTCTTTATCCAATGGACAATGACTTGATCATCAAGAAAACTGATTCCTATCAGTTTTGAAAGATGATTAAGATTCCGGCGCTTAATTGCGACTTGTTTTTGCTGCTTTTTTAGAAAAACTAACTTAAATAAATTAAAGAAAACGCATCAAATTAGAAAAGACGAGCAGGATTATACTACAAATCATTTTATTAAACCGGTGGCTGTAGTTATTGACTACGACTTATGGAAAATTATATTTTTAAGCTGGAATTGTATGATTAAAATGCAAAAAATGGAAAACCATACGACTGAATGAAACTCGCGCTCCGAGACGAAACAAGCCTTTGACAGGGCGCACTCTCCACAATACATGACCGTTTTCATTATTTTTATTTATTTTCAAAAATCTTTATTTTATAATATTTATGCACAACAGGGGTTCAAAATTTGGTGTTTACATAATGCCCCATATTGGTCGAATTTTGGATGAAATGATGACCAATGTTTGAAAAGACACAAAATTTTGACAGAATTTTTTTTTTGAGATAACATATTCTCCATAGTAAATAGTTATCATCATTGCTCTTTTGGAAACATGATGTGTGACTTCTGATGACGCTTTAAGTAGAAAATCCCAAGTATTTTTCTAAAATTGAAAATGCGACTTTATCATCGTCTTAGATAGAAAATCTTAATTAATTTTCTAAAATGGGACTTTATCATCGTCTTTAGATAGAAAATCCCAATTAATTTACAAAAATTTGAAAATGCAACTTTATCGTCCTCTTAAATATAAAATTCCAATCACTTTTCTAAAATTTGAAAATGCGACTTTATCTTCGTCTTAAATAGAAAATTCCAATTAATTTTCTGAAATTTGAAAATGCGACTTTATCGTCGTCTTAAAATAGAAAATCCCAAATAATTTTCTAAAATTTGAAATGCGACTTCAACGTCGTCTTTTTAAAGTTTTGTCTTATAAATTTGTCTTTTATTAATGCGACAGACTCCGACAATTAACAGTCTGACTTCAGCTTTATCACAGTTTTTCATTGTATTGATGACAAACAAGTTCTCAAGTCACCTTCATTCACTTTTTATGACTCCATGTGTTATCATGTCACCTTAAATTAGGACATTGTCAGGTCATGTCACCATAAAGTGATGCATTCTCAAGTCATGTCGCCTTAAAGTGATGCATTGTCAGGTCATGTCGCCTAAAGGGTTGACCAAAGGCTATTACCCTCTTGATAAACTATGGTGGACCAATCATCATACGGCAAAGTTTTTATCTGTTTTTCAAAAATCTTTCAGGAATTCTTCATGCATAATGCTTTTTTGCTTTATCCGAAAATGAAGATCACTATATAAAATACATTGATCAAGGTCATTATTTTGGACGATTATTAGAAAAAAAATAGTATTAATGTTCTTGATTCATCATTGACACTGTTTATCGATGTTCGGCGTTAGCATAAATTGTCATACCACAAATGCTTGGTCATTAACCATCGTTAGGGATGCTCCTCATTACCCTATGGACAATACTCAATCCTATTATCCATGGCATGAATCATGGATGATCATCTTTCTTCCATCTATAAAAGGGCATGGTTCTTCATTTCCAAATGCACCATCTTCACTACTCCAAAATCTTCTCTATAGCTTTTCTTCTTTCACAAAAACATGGCTTCTAGTTACGGAGATACTAATGAAATGGGGAGTGGTAATAAAAAACAACTCTCGGGGATTACAAAGAATTTGGAGCAACCCAAGCAGTCTTCTTCTTCTTTCCGTTTTACTATTGTCGACCTAGATTTCCAGTTATTACACCTAGATTTCCTACAAGAATCTTGGGAGATTTATCAACAATTTTATACCTTCCCAAAAACCTTCATAGCAACTACCTATAGTATGGTGAGGTACTTCTTAATCTATTGTCGACCTTTCAATTTGGTGCTTGGCAAATTTCTAACAACGCCAGCTATATGATTGCTAGAGAAAACGCTTACATTCTTATGATTTTGGGAAGTACCCTCACTAAATGGTCTTTAAACACATGCCATGTCCGATGTATTTCACTCATTCCTCAAATTTTTAGTGGGGGTCATCTTGGACCACTTATTTTGGGGGAAATGTTTCTTGGCTTAGACGAACTCAAAAGAAACCCTCAAAACTTTGTGAAAGATGTCCATTAGCCCTTCACTTGTGGTTATTGAAAAAATTCTCTCTTATGAAACCTCATGGGAATCTTGCTTACAAAACTAATCATATCCGAGAAAGAGGCTTTCATCTTTTCTTCTATCAACTTTGCAAAACTGGTGGGTGGGAGGATTATTTCCTACAACAAGACATAAAGTGGGTCACAACCCACCTTGGCATCAATGCAATTGTATATTGCAATTCTGGCCGTAGAGGTGTACAATTACCGGGTCTTTACCGAGTCACTTTCTACCTTCCATGGAGGTGTCTAAGGCAAATTGGTTGGAGACAACAACACATTCCTGCCCTCCAGACTCTTCCATCTTGTACTACTTATGAGGCTGATATGAGTAGTATTCAAAGAATGCCCACTATATGGCAGGGGCTAAAACCATATCAGCACTACCTGAAACTTTCTTTCCACTAATTGATGATGATTACCTTCAATGGCTTCTGGCTGATATTAGTCAAGACAATGGTTTAGATGGGCCTACCATGAAGAGGAAAAGAGTTTGAGAGAAATATCATGTTTATTTTCTATATTGTTTGTTTTTTTTTAAAGTTTGGTAGGAAATATAGGCATTCTGTCTCTTTATGTACGGAAGGAAGTACCCCAGTTGGGATGAACAAAAATTATCTGTTTGTGGGAATTATCTACTTGTGAGATATTCAATGTGAACACAGTTCTAAATACGTGCATACTTTAATATTAAATGTGACATGCAAACTATAATTAATCAATCACATGACACATGAAATTAAAGTATAATATATAAAACCTTAAAAAAACATCTTTGCATGCTTCATCATTTTTCTTTTTCTCCTTTTTTCTTATTTTTCGTTGTTTTTTTTAACACACACTGTATGAATATCTGCGAGCATATGGCCTATTTATTAAGAATAAACAGATAGGATACGAAATCCACAATTTGCTTGGTTACTTGACCATGACAATTACAATTACTTTGATGCCTAAGCGTAATATTTCTTCAACTGCTCTAGATTAGTGAAATGGGTGAATTCATTCCCATCAAAATCCATTAGCTAAACTGCTCCAGCCGTGGTGACATGCATGACTAGGAATGGCCCAGACCAATTAGGCTTGAATTTTCCCCGAGGATCATGCAACAGAGCTCTATTTTCCTTCCAAACTAGATCACTGTAATACTCCGTATTTTTCAGAGTTATTTTTTTTTACAAATAAGAAAATACAAACTACCTTTTGTACCTAACTATATTATAATTGGGTTTTGGTTTTATTTTTCAAATAAATAAAATAAGAAATTGGAATTTGATTTGGAAACAAATCCTAATAAACCAAGGTTTCTCATACTATAAATAAGAAAAAAAAAAAAGTAAAAACCCTAACTTCCTCAATCAGCCGTTTTCCCAAGATAACTTTTCTCTCTCCTCCTCTTCTCCTATTACGTTCTTTTCCCTCTTCTTCCACGTCACACCCCTTTCTCCTCCTCCATACTACTTTTCTTCTTCTCCCCTGAATTCTCGTCGGCCTTCAAGGCTTGCTGCGAGTGTGGTGGGCGAGGGTGTGTCGAGCGAGGGTTGTACGAGGGTCGTGCTGGGCTAGGCGAGTGCGAGCGTGTGTGTTCGAGTGCTGACTCGAGGGTGTGAGTCGAGCGAGGGTGTCGAGAGTGTGCTGGCGGGGTCTAGCGAGTTGGTGCGAGGATGCGTGTGCGGGCGGTCGAGCGAGTCGTCGCTGCTGTCGAGGGTGTGTCGAGCGAGGCTTCGAGTGTCGTCGCTGCTGTCGAGGCGAAGGTGCAACGCGAGGCTTCGAGTGGGGGTGCGAGTGTGGGCCGAGCGCGAGTGCTGCCAGAGGGGAGTCGTGGTCGCCGGCGCAAGTCAGCCGCAGGTCGTGGTGGTCGTCGGTGGTTTGTCGGTAGTCATCCCCTCTATTTTCTTTAAATTATAAATCTCGATTTCATTGTCATTCTTATTATCTTTGAGTAAATTTTGTGATTATAATCAAAGTATAGAAATAGTAAAAGAAATCAGATTTAGAATTATGTTTTTAGTTCTTATGATAATTCTATTTCTCAATTCTGTTTTTATTATACTTATGTATATTAGTTTAAGTTTGTGATTTTAAATAAAAGTATATTATGAACTAAAAGAAATCGGATTATAATATACTACTAGTTCTTACTTTGATTTTATTTCTTCAATTTCGATTTTATAGTTCTTATATATGTATCTAGTTAAGTTTTGTTATTATAAACAAAGTAGTGTAAAAGTTAAACGAAATCAGATTTATAAGCACCTTATTATTAAGTCCTAAATATGTTAGTTCAATAAAATTTATGAAAGAAAAGTCTAACCAACAAGAACGTTCATTTTATTATTCGAAACACTAAGTTTTACATAGTTAGTTAAGTTGGTTTTATTTTAATGATATCAAGGACTTAGAACTGAATTACTTTTATTATTCGATTAGGTCCCAATTTCATAAGCGGAACGTTTTAGATAGTCAGCGAAGATTCTCCGTTACAAGGTACGTACGCGTACTAGTTCAGTTCGATATATTAGTATCATGTTTAGGTTATGATTGTCATATTGGAACCTAGAATCATGATAGGGAACTGTGGTTGATTATGATTGATGAAATTGTTTGGTAACATGAAATCAATTGGAAATCTGTATGTATTTCCTTGTTGTATGACTTGTGAGTTGGAATGAGTTATTATTGGTATGCGTAATTCTATCGTATCACAAGCATGAAATGAGAATTGGATTGAAAACATATGATTTATTGTTGTAACAAGGATGTTACAAGAAGTAAAGATTTGAGTATTGTACCTAAGAAGGAATGTTAAATGATTATATATTTAATGTGGTATGAATGTACAATACTAAGAAAGGATTTTGGCAATAAACTTGTAGTTGGACTCCCTACAAGTGATGAACAATGGGGGGAGTGTGAGACTTGTTCTACACTCCTACGCAAGCCTACTGTGACGACAGTAGTGTCCTTATAAATTTTGATAACTCAAGTAGGCGGAAGGTTCCGTACGATCTTGGGGGTATGCATACTAAGGTGATGGGTGTGGAACGGAACAAAACCGTATTTACATTTCATCTAATAGACCAAGTTGTCTATTAAGGATTAAGTAGCCCGTATGATTCTAGAAAGATGACGGTGCCCGTTCGATGCCAAGTAAATTGTAAAACGGAATTTAATGTTTTTGTAGCATCATGTCTAGGAATGGTTTTTGTTATTCTGATCATGCTTAGTGTATTATTTAACTGATTATGTACGTACTCAGCATAGCTGATTGTTTGTTGTTTGTGTTTGTTTGTTGACCTGTGATGAACCATTAATACTTCAATGGGGAGCAGATTAGGTATGCTGGTGTTGCTGCATGAGAAAGGGCATACGGGGAATATTATTTAGTTTATAAACTTTTAAATGTTTTGTTGAACTTATAAAATTATTATAATCTACTTAGATAATGGTTTGAATAAAAAGGGGTCAATGATGATTCCCGAGTTGTAGGTTAAAGTAAATATTTTATTTCCGCTGCAATGTAGTTTCCATAATAAGGAGTCGTTAACGTTTTAATTTCAATAAGCCTTGCGTTTCACCGCGGCGGTAGCACTCCCAAAGTCGATGCAACGTAGTTTAGACGTGTATGGATTTTGGGGGTGTTACAATCACCTTCTTGAATGTCTCTATTTTAAACCTTCTTGTTAAATGCACGAGCAATTCTCCACTGATATGGTTGAATGTTATGCAAAGCTTGTAGTCGGCGCTCATCTGCAAATGCAAGCTCAGCATAATGAGTTTTATACCATTGGTCTTCTGAGATTTCACTTTCTGCTATGATCTTGAGAGATTGTATCTCCACCTCAACCGGTAGGATTGGCTCCATCCCATAAACCAAAGAATACGGGGTTGTTCCGATAGGAGTCCTAATTGATATTCTATATCCCCAAAGGGCATATGGTAGTTTGTCATGCCATTCCCTAGTCTTTTTAGTCATCATGGCAACAATAGTCTTGATTGTCTTATTGGCTGCTTCCACTGCTCCATTAGTTTGTGGACGATAAGATGAAGATTGATGATGCTTGATTGCATATTTTGCGAGAGTTATCTTCAGATGACCTTCAAATTGTGTACCATTATCAGAGATGATTTCAAAAGGTATGACATACCGATTGATAATGTTGTTAATCACAAATTTCGAGACTTGCTTTTCCCTAGCTTTGAAAAGGATGCAGCTTCAACCCACTTTGAAAAGTAATCAATAGCTACAAGAATATATCCTGATGCCCATTTGAAGCCTTTGGATGAGTTTGTCCAATTATGTCTATGCCCAAACTTGAAAATGGCCAAGGAGATGTCATATTATGTAGTGACACATGTGGCATATGATTGAGATTAACAAATATCTGATATTGCCTGCAGGTACGGACAAAGATGATGCAATCACCTTCTAAAGTAGTCCAATAGAAACCTGCTCGCAAAATTTTACGAGCCAGCATTATTCCGTTGACATGGGGTCCACATTCTCCTCCATGAACTTCTTCCATGATGGCTTACTTCTCACTAGCATTCACGTAGAGTTGTAGAGTACCATCAAACCCTTTGTGATATAGTCTGCCTTTTAGTATGAGAAAATGAGCAGCTAGTCTTCTGATTGTTATACGATCCTTCTTGCCACTTCCTTCTGGATACTGCATAGTTTCCAGAAAAGTCTTGGTATCCTTGTACCAGACATCATAATCATCTTGTTGATCCAGCGTGGAGATAATTTGTGCTACCATCACTGTTGGCCCCTTCCTTTCTTCAATTAAAACTGACTGGATTTTTGGTGCCATTTTCCCATGTCAAATTAACGGCGAGATTGGCTAAAGCATCAGTGAAACTATTTTGTCCCCGAGGAAGATGTTTGAAACTAATATCATCAAAATAAGGGATCAACTCTTAAAGGTACTCTGTGTAGAGCTGAAGTATCTCATCTCTAACTTTCCAAATTCCTATTGTCAGAGATATGATGAGATTAGAATCTCCATATACAGTGAGATGTCTTGCCCCTGCTACCAAAGCGGCTTTTATCCCATATATACAAGCTTCATACTCAGCTGTATTATTTGTTGTTGGAAAATCCAGTTTGATTGAAAATGGGGTATGAACTCCATCAGGATCTACTAACAAAACTCCTGCTCCATTACCTCTCCTATTAGAAGCTCCATCAAAATACATGAAACATTGTGAATTGTCAATGAACAATAAGTACTAATCAGGGAATGCATCATCATATTCATCTCCTGACATTGGTCCTTCTGCTAGGGCTTCAGATATGATCCTTCCTTTAACAGATTTCTGGCTGACACATTGAATATCAAACTCAGAAAGCATAGCATGCCATCTTGCCAATCTTTCACTAAGAATGGATTTTTCGAACAGATACTTGATGGGATATAGTCTCCAGGTTAGGTAAGTTGTACGAGCTTGAAGGTGATGCCTTAACTTCTTCGTGGCATAGACCAAAGAGATACATGCTTTTCCAGTGGGGTATATTTTATCTCATACTCCCATAATTTCTTGCTGAGATAGTATATGCGAACTTCCTTCTTTGTTCCCTCTTGATATTGGGCTAAGAGAGCTCCCATAGCCGTTTCAGTGATAGTGAGGTACAAAATCAGGGGTTCTACTGGTCTAGGCGGCACTAGAACAAGTGGATTTGAAAGGTATTCTTTCATGGAATCGAAAGCTTCTTGACATTCCCCATTCCACACATGGGATGCCTCTTTTTTGAGCAGCTTAGTTATAGGTTTACATCTCATAGTGAGTTGTGAGATGAACCTGCTGATATATTGCATCCTGTCGAGAAATCCTCTTTTTCTTTATCTCTTTTTGGAGGAGGTAACTCTTGAATAGCTTTTACCTTTTCCGGGTCCACTTTAATACCGTCTTGACTGACAATGAATCTAAGCAATTTCCCTGAAGTGACACCAAACACACACTTTAATTTTGAGGATTTAGCCTTAGATTGTACTTCCTAATTCTTTCAAAGAAGGACCTTAGTGCAGGAATATGCCCTTCACGATCTTCACTCTTCACGATCATGTCATCTACATAAACCTCCACAACGTCATGGATGAGGTCATCAAGGATAGTGGTTGCAGCCCTTTGATATGTGGCTCCGGCATTCTTGAGACCAAAAGGCATAACTCGGTAACAGAAAGTTCCCCATAGAGTGATGAAAGACGTTTTTGTCATGTCCTCTTGGGCCATGAGTATTTGATTATACCCTGAGAATCCATCCATGAAGGAACACATTGCATGACCAGTCGTACTATCCATAAGGACATTGATATGGGGTAGAGGAAAGCAATCTTTTGGTGATGCAACATTCCAATCACGAAAATCAATGCACACCTGAACTCTTCCATCACTATATTGGCGAGGCAACTCGAATGTTTTATAGCTTGGATGAATTTGGCATTAAGCTGTTCTGGATTTCTTCTTTCACTTTCATACTAACCTCTGGCTTCATTCGGCGGAGCTTTTGCTGCTCAGGCTTGCTTTCAGGATGTAACGGAATGCGTTGTTCCGCGATTTCTCTATTAACACCAGGCATATCAGCATAAGACCATGCAAACACATCTACATGCTGTTTTAATAATGCAATAAACACAGACTGTTCAGTTGGGGAGAGGGATGAACCTATTTTGACTTCTTTTACAACATTTTATGTACCAATATTAATTACAATGGACTCCTCAATGGGTTTTATATATGTTTCAGTTGCGTCAAGTGATTCATCATTAATAAATTCATTGTCAAAAAGGCATCTTGCATGCAAATGTACTTAGATAAAGGTTCACATTCAATTTCCTCATTGTTAGAGTATTCTAACTGGGTATGCAAGGTAGATTGGCTGGAAGATGAGCTATCGTTATTATATCCATCTGAAAGGGGTAAAAGGGTAGTCTCATGAGATGGATGTGGAGGATGGTTTCCTAAAAATATTTTAAATTCTATAGGATTGTCTTTTGCCTGACACTCAATATTCCACTTATGTTCAATGCTTCCGTCAAAATCCCCTTCCCCAGAGGACTCAAAAGTGAAAAGTTTCTTAAGGACTCCATGCTCCATGTTATCAACCTGTGGTATCCGATTTTTTACTGTCTTAATTAACAGTCTGAATCCCACGAAAGTCTCTCATTGGACTTTGAGTTTTAGAAAACTTGGAAGTAGCCACCCTATTAATATCTGAATAGGGACAAATTTATTTAATAAATCGTTTTAAAATCAATTTCAAGAAAAATCATTTAAAACGATGATGACTTCATATGGATAAGGCTTTTTGAAAATTGGTCTTTCATACCATGAGATAGGGTTCGGGGTTTTGGTTAGGAGGTGCGAACGTCTGGAACTCGTCTCCTCTTCCGTTCTAAAGAACAGGCTCTTACTAAATGCGTTATTTTCCATTTTAAAGTAATCATGGCTATAAAAAAAGAAAGAAAATCACATAATTTGCACATATACACATTAACCATTTTTATTTAGGTCCAATATATCATTTGTACATGGTAGGTTTGAGCACTGAAGTTGCACTACGTACCACTCATTGTGGGATTGAAATCCACTCATGGATCAAAATCGTCGTAGTTCGAGCTTATGTCTCAACCTAAATGGCCAATTCCACTGGGGAAAGAAGAGGGGGGAATAGATTATGAATAATTCACTTTTAGAATTAAACAAATCTATTTAAAATGAGGTAATCACTCTAAGTAGTGATTGAAATGAGATTAAGATATCACTTTAATTAGTGATTAGATATGAAGGATTAAGATAACCACCTTAATTAGTGATTAATAAGGAAGGAAATAAGTAATCACCCTAATTAGTGATTATTCAAGGAAAGATAATCACCTTGATTAGTGATTAACAATGAAGGTTAGGAAATAATCACCCTTATTGATGATTATTAAGGTTTAAGATAATCACTCTGATTAGTGATTAAATATGATGAAAGGTTAAACTAATCACCCTAATTGGTGGTTAATCAAGGTTTAAGATAATCACTCTAATTAGTGATTAAATGAGGAAAATAATCGTCGTAATTAACGATTATTAGGGTTTAAGACAATCACTCTAATGAGTGATTGAATGAGATTGGAGATAATCACCCTAAATAGTGATTAAAGGAAGTTTGAGTTAACCGCTCAAATTAGCGATTAATCGGGGATTGAAATAACCACCTTAATAGTGATCACATTTATGATTTTCGAGAGGTCTTAGAAGGTTTGCTTCCTAATTGAAGGGTTTTGAGAAACAATCTTAATTGAAGATTATTAAGTCATTTGGAGAAAAATGATCAATTTGAGATTGAATTTGGAGATTTGTGTTTGGCTAATTGGAATTTGCCATTTAAAGTGAGACACGTGAAACAGCCTAAAATCAATTCGGAGATCATAATTACCAATCTAATTATGTCAAATTATATGATTAATCCATTTGAATATGGAAAGCACATTTTTTAAAATGTAAGATGGATCATCATACAATTTAACTTAGTTAGATTTGAAATTTTTCCTCTTAATTGAGATTGAGTCATTTGATTCATATACTATGATATATTGGCCCAACATGCAATATTTGTAACGTTGGTTGCTCATTTTTTTAAAAAGAGTTGTGGAATTATTTATGAAAATCATGCATAAACATCTCCATGTTTTTTTTAATTGAGTGATGCAATAACTATTTACAAAGAATCATTATTACAACAAAATGTACAAAACCTATGATCTATACAAATCTTCAATCTTGATCTTCACCATGATGTTCCTTGATCTTCATTTCCTTGAATGGGCTTTGGAATTCATGTTTATCTATAAACTTGTGAAAATTAAAGGTTAATTAACCTCTTTGATTTTGATTTTTTATGACAATTTTTATTGATTTTTATTTACATGATAAAAATTAGTAATTTTAAGATAAACTTAAGGAATTCATGATTTTTTTTAATTTTCGTATGAAAAGATAACATTTTTATGAAAGTTGAGTTAATGACTTTATTTTATTTTCCAGATTGGCTTTTTGTTCTTGTACTGATTTACAAAAATCATAACTTTCTGTACAAAATGTTAAACTGAGCATATGATACATCTATGGATAGATCAATGAGTTATTAATGTTGTGTCAAAATGTCACAAGTTTTTAGCGACCACTTGAATTATGGTGAATTTTATATTCAAACTGGTCAAAACAGGACCTGTATTCAATTTATTCTTTGATATCCGACGTATTGAACTTATTTTGAAGTGAAATTTGGTATTAAAATTCTAGACACTTTGGAAGTCTAGACTGGAAATTTTTACTTGAATTGGACATTTTTAAGACCATTTTTTCATTTATTTTCTTAACTGAAGAGAAAATCAGTATTATGAAATTTAGTGATTTACATGAACATCTTTGTAAAAATGATGTAAAATTGTATACAATTCACATGAACATGATTTTTATATTTTTGAAACGCTACTGATGTAATCTTCAAACTTGATCTTTTTAGTTTTATCTAAATGATTTTATTGAAAGAACAATCCTAGGTGGAACTGGACAAAATTAGTTTTGCACAACAAAGTTGTATGATTTTTAATTATTCAAACAAAATTCGTTTTTTAGAAATTCCAAAGCTCAGTTGCCGGAAACATTTTGTACTTCATAGGAAAAATATTAAAGCCTATGAACTAATTAGTTAATGCAGACGAAAAAATGAAATAAGATAGGAAAGTAAAACTGACTATAATTATAGCATCACATTTTCTTTTTATGGAGATGCTTATGCACAACTTATCTTGAATTTTTTTATGAAAACATTTTTGGTTATAAATAACAACTTGATTAAGGAAAATCACATAATTACATTGTTTTCTAAGAGTCACCCCATTAGAGGTGACTATTCTAGGTGGGGTGATTTAAGGTTGGGAACCTATTAGGACTTCCACATACCCAAATCACTCCAAATACTAAAAAAATGATAAGAAGAGAACAAGGAGAATGTTAGTAGATGATTAAGAAGATAATCAAAATAAACAAAAATTTCAACTTTACCTTGCTAGCTCAATCATGCACTTCCTTTTGCAAATTTTTCTACTTTTTTTGTGATTTTCTTAATTTCTAGGTGAGTTTCTAAATTCTCTTAATTACTAAACTAAAAATCTTTTTGTGTTTTTTTTTTCTTTTGATGAACTTCTTTTACTTACTTCTTAAGACTTTTGCTTAGATGGAAAGATTAAGGAGGATAAGATTAGTAGAGAAGATGAGAGTGAAGTTGAATTGTGTTTTTTTCCAACTTTCTTACTTACTAATTAAGACTTTTACTTAGATGGAAAGATTGAGGAGAAGAGTAGAGAAGATGAGAATGAAGTTGAATTGTGTTTTTTTCAACTTCCTTACTTACTAATTAAGACTTTTACTTAGATGGAAAGATTGAGGAGAAGAGTAGAGAAGATGAGAGTGAAGTTGAATTGTGTTTTTTTGCAACTTCCTTAGTTACTAATTATGACTTTTACTTAGATAGAAAGATTGAGGAGAAGAGTAGAGAAGATGAGAGTGAAGTTGAATTGTGTTTTTTTCAACTTGGTTTTGAAGTGAATTTTGGAGGGTATTTATAGAGAAATGAAGGAGGGGAATTAGGGTTTCAAAGAGGTAAAAAATCAGATTTTTCACCCAAAAAACTGATTTTTCTCATCCTTATTCACCCTAATGACATCACTCTAATGACCTCACCCTAATGACATCATCAAATCTCTTTGGAAACACAAATATTCTTATTCTTTTTAGATTTGCTCATTAATGAGGCAAGATCAGATTTTCAGAAAATATTCTTCCTAAAACATCCTAATACGTAAAAAAAAAATGCATTGAATATCGTGCAATACGAAACTGATCAGAATGCAGCGCCTAGCGCAGGAAGCTGCGCTAAGCACAGCGCCTTGCGCTAAGCGCAAGGCTCTACGTCTGGCGCAAATCATGCTTGTGCGCTAGGCGCACAATCATGCGTCTAGCGCATGATTGGGTGCTTAGCGCACACTTGATTCTTCCGGAAAGAATCCGAATTTCCCCCTCTTACACATGGGATTTGATTCTTATTCTCACATCTTTTCATGATTCTTATTCTTTAACTAATGGATAAATGATGTGTTTAGTGGATAAAGAATAGATTCTTATTCTTTATCCAATGAACAATGACTTGACCATCAAGAAAACTGATTAATGCCGATTTTGGGATACGACTAAAATCCCGACGCCTAATCGCGACTCGTTTTTTTATTTTTCCGACAGCCTAACTTAAGACAAATAATGAAAACTCCAAATTAATAAAGACGAGCATGATTATACTATGAATCATTTTATTAAAACGGTGGTTGTAGTCATTGACTACAACTCACGAAAATTATACTTCTAAGCCGAAACTATATGACTAATACGCAAAAACGAAAAAATCGTGCGATGGAATGAAACTCGCGCTTCGGGACGCGCGCTCCACGATGCATGACAGTTTTGTTATTTTTATTTTTCAAAAAATTTATTTATCCGAAAAAAAGGGTTCAAAATTTGGTGTCTATAGGACTGCCCCACATTGGTCGAATTTCGGAGAAAATGATGGCCAATGTTTGAAAAGACACAAAATTTTGACGGAAAATCTCTTTTGAGATAACATATTCTTCATAGAAAATAGTTATTATCAGTGCTATTTTGAAAACACGACTTGCGACTTCTGTTAACGCTTTAAGTAGAAAATCCAAGTTAATTATCTAAAATAGGAGATGCGACTTTGACGTCGTCTTTTAGATAGAAAATCCCAATTAATTTTCTAAAATTGAAAATGCGACTTTATTGTTGTCTTAGATAGAAAATCCCAATTAATTTTCTAAACATTGAAAATGCGACTTTATCGTCGTCTTAAGTAGAAAATCTCAATTAATTTTCTCAAAATTTTTAAATGCGACTTTAATGTCGGCTTTAAATAGAAAATCCCAATTAACTTTCTAAAATGCGATTTCATTATCGTCTTTTTGTCTTCTGAGTTCGTCTTTTGTTAGCGTGAGAAATTCAGACAATTAACAGATCCACTCCAGTTTTTACAGTTTTCCATGGCCTTGATGACAAACATGTTGTCAAGTCACCATTACTTACTTTTTATGACTCCATGTATTATCATGTCACCTTAAATTAGGACATTGTCAGTTCATGTCACCTAAGAGTGATGCATTGTTAATTTTTGTCACCTAAAAAGGCTGACCAAAGGTTATTATCTTCTATGGTGGACCAAACCTCATATGGCAAAATTTTATCTATATTTTTTTTCGAAATCTTTTAGAAAATTTTCATGCATAATGCTTATTTGCTTTATCATAAAATGATGATCACTATATAAAATAGATTGATCAAGGTCATTTATTTTGGATGATCATTAGGAAAAGGGATTGTATCAACGTTCTTGATTCATCATTGACACAGTTTTTTTTTATGTTCGACTTTAGTAAAAATTGCCATACCACAAATGCTTGGTCATTAACCAGTGTGAAGGATGCTCCTTATTATCCTATAGACAATACTCAAACCTATTGTCCATGGCATGAATCATGGATGATCATCTTCTCCATCTATAAAAGGGGCATAGTTCTTCATTTCCAAATGCACCACTTCCACTACTCCAAACTTTTCTCTAAATTTTCCTTTCACAAAAATGGTTCTTACTTATGAAGAAACTAATGAAATGCGGAGTGAGGAGAAAAAACAACTCTCGGGGATCACAAGAAACTTGGAGCAACCAAGGCAATCCTTTTCCTCTTCCCGCTTCACTAAGGTGCTTATGCCTTTGCTTTCACTTTCTATTTGTTACAACATGATTCATGCTGCTTCCAAATTTTGGGATGAAACTCGCCATGTCTTCCGCTTTGGAGACCAGGAGATTGTGCCCCTTGTTGAAGAGGTCGAAGGTTTACTAGGCTCACCATCCAATGGTCCTGTTATCACGCCTAGATCTCCTACCAGAATCTCGGGAGATTTATCAACAATTTTACATCTTCCCGAAAATCTTCATGGAAACTACCTACAATATGGTGAGGTATTTCTTGTCAACTTATTATTGACTTTCCAATTTGGCACTTGGCAAATTTTTAACAATGCCAACTATAGGATTGCTAGAGAAAATGCTTGCATTCTTATGATTTTGGGAAGTACCCTCACTAAATGGTCTTTAAATACATGCCATGTTCGGTGTCTTTCACTTATTCCTCAAATTGTTAGCGGGGGTCGTCTTGGACCACTTATTTTGGGGGAAATGTTCCTGGGCTTAGATGAACTCAAAAGAAACCCTCAAAGCTCTGTGAAGGGATGTCCATTAGCCCTTCATTTATGGCTATTAGAAAAATTTTCTCTCATGAAACCCCACAAGAGTTTTACTTACAAAACTAGTCATGTTCGGGAGAGAGGCCTTCTTCCTTTCTTCTATCAACTGAGCAAAAATGGTGGGTGGGAGGATTTTTTCCTACATCAAGACATAAAGTGGGTCACAGGCCACCTTGGCATTAGTGCAATTATATATTGCAATTCTGGTCGCAGAGGTGTACAATTACCCGGGCTTTGCCAAGTCACTTTCTACCTTCCATGGAGATGTCTAAGGCAAATTGGTTGGAAGCAAGAGCACATTCCTGCCCTCCAGGTTCTTCCATCTTGTACCACTTATGAGGCTGATATGAGTGGTATTCAGAAAATGCCCACTATATGGCAGGGGGCTAAAATTATATCAGCGCTACAGGAACCTTCCTTTCCACTGATTGATGAAGACTACCTTCGATGGCTTTTGGCGGATATTGGTCAAGACAAAGATGCAGACGGGCCTACCACGAAGAGGAGAAGGGTTTGAGAGAATTGTCATGTTTATTTTCTATGTTGTGTTTTTTTTATTTTTATTTTTTTTTTCTTTGAGTTTGTAGGAATGAAGGCTTTATGTCTTTTTATGTATGAAATGAAATACCCTAGTTGGGATGAATAAAATATCTGTTTGTGAGAATTATCTGCTTGTGAGAAATTCAATGTGAACACAATTCTAAACACGTGCACACTTTAACATTAAATATGACATGCAAATCATAATTAACTAATCATATGACACATATACATAACATATAAATCTTAACAATCAATGACATGTTTCATCATCTTCCTTTTTCTTTTCCCTTTTTTCTAATTTTTTTTTTTTTTTTTTTTTTTTTTTTTTTTTGCATACAACATATGAACATCTTAGAAACTCATGGCATGTTTATTAAGAATAACCAGATAGGATACAAAACCCACAAGCTGCTTAGTTACTTGATCATGACAATTACAATTACTTTGATGCCTAAGCGTAGTATTTCTTCAACTGATCAAGATTAGTGAAATGGGTGAATTCATTTCCATCAAAATCCATTAGCTTCACTGCTCTAGCTGTGGGGACATGCTTGACCAGGAATGGTCCAGACCAGTTAGGCTTGAATTTTCCTCGAGGATCATGCAACGGAGCTCTATTTTCTTTTAAAACTAGATCACCTTCTTGAATGTCTCTATCTCGACCTCTTTTGTTAAATGCACGAGCAACTCTCCGTTGATAGAGTCGTATGTTATGCAATGCTTGTAGCCGGCGCTCATCTGCGAATGCAAGCTCATCATAGTGAGTTTTATGCCACTGGTCTTCCGAGATTTCGCTTTCTGCTATGACCCTGTGAGATTGTATCTCCACTTCAATTGGTAGGATTGGCTCCATGCCTTAAACCAAAGAATACGGGGTTGTTCCTGTTGTAGTCCTAATTGATATCCTATATCCCCAAAGGGCATATGGTAGTTTGTCATGCTATTCCCTAGTCTTTTCAGTCATCTTGGCAACATTAGTCTTAATTGTCTTATTGGCTGCTTCCACCGCTCCATTTGTTTGGGGACGATAAGTTGAGGACTGATGATGCTTGATTGCCTATTTTGCAAGAGTGGTCTTTAGATGACCCTCAAATTGTGATTCATTATCAGAGATGATTTCAAAAGGTATGCCATACCGACAGATGATATTGTTAATCATAAATTTCAAGACTTGCTTTGCCCCTAGCTTCGAAAATGATGCAGCTTCAACCACTTTGAAAAGTAATCAATTGCTACAAGAATGTACTGATGCCCATTTGAAGCCTTTGGATGAATTTGTCCGATTATGTCAATGCCCCAACTTGAAAATGGGCAAGGAGAAGTCATATTATGAAATGACACAGGTGGCATATGATTGAGGTTAGCAAATAATTGACACTGCTTACAGGCGCGGACAAAGCTGATGCAATCACCTTCTAGAGTGCTCCAATAAAAACCTGGTCGCAAAATTTTACGAGCCAGCATTCTTCCATAAATATGGGGTCACTAGAGGAAAAAAGCCCAAGGCTGCGGTCAAAAGGGGCCCAAGGGCTGCGTATTTTGACCGCAGTAATTAGACTAGCAGCCCTTGGTATTTAGGAAGGGCTGCGGATGTTAACCGCAACCCTTAGCGCGTTAAGGGTTGCGGTCAAGGCAAAAACCGCAACTCTTGTTGGGTTAAGGGCTGCAGTTTTGGCCTTAACCGCAGCCCTTAACCCAACAAGGGCTGCGGTTTTTGCCTTGACCGCAACCCTTGTGACCCAAAAAAAATAAAAAAATAAATATTTTTTTTTTTTTTTGCATTTTTTTGTTCTAAAATGTTCCCAAACAGATATATATATATATATATAAAAGTATCATTTTTCATTGCAAATTATGTTTTTTACACAATTATACAATACATTACATGTGTAGAGAATATACTCCAAAAATAGATTACCCCTCTTTTCATCCTCACTCCCTTCTTCAACATACTCCAATTTTACAGGCCTGAAATTGTGGTTGTCCATCAAGCTCGATATGCGAGAGTTAGCTGCCCGTTAAAGTTCGGAACCCTTGAGTTTGGTGACCCATGGTGGAGTGTAGTCATCAAGATGAACCAAGTGTAGACAGGACTTTGTGGTATTCATTCAAAAACAAATCCAATAACAGCATCTTTTAAATCGAAGTACTATAAATATTACTACCACTCAAAAAAAAAGATAGAAATGTAAGCCCTCACAAACGTAATACTTCTAAAACAGGATGCACACAAGGACATAAAAGTAAAGCATTTGAAGCTCAACTTTGCTGTTATTTTTCATACTACTATAACATAGATTCTCATTCTAGAAGTTGATTTTTACAAATTATATTATGCTTGGAGTGAGTTATGCACATAGTACACCAAAGCCTTTTTTTTTATCTAATTGTTCACTTAAACGCTTCAAATGAACAATCTAAGCAAAATTATGTAACTCCAAATGAACAAAAAATAAATTTGTTAATAGCAGTGAATGTACCATGCAAACACACAACGCACCGTTTCACTACGCACGTCCCACAAACAGGAAAGTTGTGGAAAAACAAGAGTTGAATTTTCATCAGCGGTAAAAAAACTTCTTGAAAAACAGTTACATGAATGTGTATAGTGTAGACAAACGGAAGCAATGGGTTTTGATTGCCTTCAATGGACAGATTCAATTTATCTGAACATAAGAAGATGGGAATTGGGTAGTATTTTCTTTTCTTTAACTCTTCCCTTAACATATGAAGATTAGCACTGATAAAATAGAAATATTATACTTTTTCGAAAATCTGCACTTTAGGTACTATCATGGATGCAAATAACAGTGGAGCCATCATGTAGCTAACAAATAATAAAGCCTCACCGCTAAAATACGAAGTATATACTATATCAACTTCATGCACGAAAATAATACTGAAATGATTCATACTATCATCTTCAAGCCTCAACACTGAAATATCTATTAGTTATTACCATGCAATGAAACCATATTACATAACATCGTCTAAATAGATAGTATAACTGTTTTACTACTGTAATAATACATACTATCACCCGAACTAGAATATTGTTTGGGGTAGAGGGAGGGAAGATAAGAGCTGCTACATGAACTGATAGAAGTACAAAATCATCAATTAAATATATGAGTAGCTCAGGTAGAACTCATATATGGTTGATTAGTAGTTATACGTACAAGAACGTCTTAAGACTTGAATAAACCTAGCTCAGAAGGGACAGTCGACCAATATCAGTATGGGAGATTTGATTAAGATGAAAGGAAAGAAAGTTGAGAAAAGAAAGATCAAAGGCAGAGATGGTAGGGGAAAAACATAGAAAAAGCCTTGCAAGGCCAAGAAAAAGAGGTTGACATAAAAAGCGAAAGAAGCTATTTTATGCGAGGGTAGAAAAAAAGAAAATGATGATAAGAGAAAGGAGGAGCGGAACTAAAATTAAAAAAAAAAAGATATTACGAAGTGAAGCTCAACAGAGATAGCCCCTTGAGAAGATTCATTCAATCTTCATGAATATTGAGTTCTTCATCTATAAACACACAGACATTTCTCTCCCCACTTTGATGCCAATGAAAAAGATGAAAGTAGGTGAGAAACCAGAGGCAAAGAGAAGGCATGGAGTTAAACATGGTAAGAGTACTTCTTCAAAGGAACTGTTGCTCTTAATAGGCATATGAAAATGTAGAGAAATTTCTATCATATCACTAGTGGAAAAAAAACACAAGGGCTGCGGTTAATTATAAAACGCAGCCCTTAATAGTGAAAGGCTGCGGTTAGCCCAAAACCGCAGCCCTTTATTGATAAAAGTAAAGCAACGAGTTAAAGGGTTTGACACTTTTCACTTGAGAAACCACATAACACTCCATGCCAAAGCAACAACTAACCATTCCTTAATTTGTTTGCACAAATATTCACTAGTTTTAGAATGAATTGGGTCCATTTAAAGAATGGTGATACCATAAATTTGTAAGATTTCACAATTTTTATGAACAATAGTTTCTCTAAAGTAATTTTAACAGCAAAGTTGAGGCACATGTTTTTACATGAGTTAAGCGATAAAAGTCATGAAAACAACCACTCATATGCACATTAGGGTAGCAAATCCCACAAAAATCCATAAAGGCAAAAAAACAACCACTTAAGTACATATTAGGCTAAGCGATCCCACAAAATCAATAACTAACTAAATTCACCAATTTAAAAATGAAACAAGTAATAAAGGCAAAAAAACAGTTCAACAGAGCCAACACCATAATCCCAAAGGGGGCTACAAGGCCCATACTAATTCCTCGAACAATCATCTTCAACTAAGGGTGAAGGAGGATAAATAAGGTTCATCCTCGAACAATCAACTTCGGATAAAAGGGTTCTAATTTCTAAAACATAACTGAAAAATAAGCAACATAAAACCTTGTACTTACTTGCATAGTACTTTCGTTTCACCGAGCATCAATCTTAACATGTCCAATCACTTGAGCATAGATCTACACAAAGGAGTAATCTTCTGTAAATGTCAACAAAAGAAAATGAAATTTAAGGAGACAGTGGATTGCAAGAAAGGAGGGCAAAAGAGCTTCAGTACCATTTTGAAGATGTTGGTTAAAAAAATATAATAAATCCAAATCAGTTTGCATCCATAACTTATTTCATAAACAGACTATATCATTGCACCAAATATTTCTCAGTCTGACATATAATCTTAGTAGAACATGCAAGAGAACAAAGAATTGTAATGAACACTAGCTACTATCCCCATTCTCCATGTTCCGCTTTAAACCGAATATTGTTGCATGCTTAACAACCTTGATTAAAGCAAAGATTACTTATCCCATTCAAACAATTTCATAAAGAATATGATTGAGCCTTGAAGACTCGGTGATTCTTTTGTGACTACACATCCTACCATACTCCTAATAGAGTTACACTTTATTTATCTAGCAGAGATACATGTCCAAGCATCAAACTCGATCGTCATCCACAAGTCTCGAGCATTGCTCAAAACATAAGCATCTAATTAAATGCAAACTAAAGCCATCATAGATAGTACCAGAACACAAACCAACAGATTAAAAACAAACAAGACATCAAAAATCATATGCATTGAAGTTAGAGTAAACTAAGACTGTCATTAAAAGCTTGCCATTTCACTACCTTAAAACCCCCAAATTTCTGCACCCCACCCACCATTTTCATCGAATTTCAACAATTTAACACACGAATTGGGTAAATTGACAAGAAATTTCTCAACAATCAGTCGCTCCAGCAGCTCTATTGGTCTAAAAATTCAGATCTTGGTACATAACAAGATTAGTATCACAGTCTAATTCTTTTTGCAAAAAAATTCAGTGAAAATATAAAATCTATAAAAAAAAAAAGTGTTGTAAAAAGAGAAAATTGATGAAGCTTCGTCGATAAGTCAAACAACAAAACAACAGCAGCAAAAAGGACGAGAATTAGAAACCAACCTGGTGACGACATCCGGCAAGGGAGGAAAGCTCCGGCAAGGCTGCGCGGCTCCGATGTAGGTGCGGTGAGGTTGTTCGAGTGTAGCAGCAGAACGAATCAGAGGAGAGAGCGAAAGAGGCGAGGGCGAGCGATTCGACATTTGGGAAAGCGAGCTCGACGAGGGAGACGCGATCTCGACTGGTCTTTGCGAGGAGGACCGGTGGTGGCAGCAGCGAAACCCAATGTGGATTCACCGGCGAGAGGAAGAGAGGTGCGAGAGAGACAGCTCGTGCGAACCCTAAACCCTTGCGAGCCATCGCCAGCGAACCCTAAACCCTTGCGAACCCTAAACCCTTGCGAGCCCTCGCCGGCGAACCCTAAACCCTTGCGAACCCTCGACAGAGAACCCTAAACCGCCGGCGAAGAAGGGTGAGAGGGGGAGAATATGCGGTGAGAGGGGAGAGAATATGCGGTGAGAGGAGGAGAGATGGGTTAATGGGAATTAGGAGAGAGAAAAATGGGTTCAGCGAATGGAGTAACTTGATTTAGCGGGTTATTTCATTTTTGGGTTGTTTAAGGGCTGCGGTTAGCCCAAAAACCGCAGCCCTTAATTAAAGGGCTGTGGTTTTTGAATTAACCGCATCCCTTTTATTAATAAAGGGCTGCGGTTTTGGGATAACCGCATCCCTTCACTATTAAGGGCTGCGTTTTATAATTAACCGCAGCCCTTGCATCACAGCCCTTGTGTTTTTTTCCACTAGTGGGTCCACATTACCCTCCATGAACTTCCTCCATGATGACTTGCTTCTCGCTGTCATTTACGCAGAGTTGTAGAGTACCATCAAACCCTTTGTGATACAGTCTACTTTTTAGTATGAGAAAATGAGCAGCTAGCCTTCTGATGGCTATGCGGTCCTTCTTGACACTTCCCTCTGGATATTGCATTGTTTCTAGAAAATTCTTGATATCCTTGTACCAGACATCATCATCATCATCTTGTTGAACCAGCGCGAAGACAATTGGTGCTACCTTCACTATTGGTCCATTCCTTTTTTCAATTAAAACTGACTGGATCTTTGTACCATTTTCCCGTATTAAATTAATAGTAAGATTGGCTAAAGCATCAGTGAAACCATTTTGCTCTCGAGGAAGATGTTTGAAACTGATGTCATCAAAATAAGGGATCAACTCCTGAAGGTACTCAGTGTAAAGCTGAAGTCTCTCATCTCTAACCCTCCAAATTCCTATTGTTTCAGATATGATGAGATAAGAATCTCCGCACACAGTGAGATGCCTCGCCCCTGCTACCAAGGCGACCTTTACTCCATATATACAAGCTTCATACTTGGCTGTATTGTTTGTTGTTGGGAAATCCAGCTTGACAGCAAATGCAATATGGACTCCATCGTGATCTACTAACAAAACACCTGCTCCATTACCTCTCCTATTAGAAGCTCCATCAAAGTATATGCACCATTGTGGATTGTCAATAATGCACAAGTACTCATCAGGGAATGCATCATCATACTCATCTCCTGACACTGGTACTTCGGCTCAGGCTTCGTCCTTTAACAGATTTCTGGCTGACACATTGAATATCAAAATCATATGGCATAGCATGCCATCTTGCCAATCTTTCGCTAAGAATGGTTTTTCAAACAGATACTTGATTGGATCAAGTCTTGAGATCATATAGGTAGTATGAGCTTGAAAGTGATGCCTCAACTTCTTCGTGGAATAGACCAAGGAGATATCTTGTCTCATACTCAAGGAATTTCTTGCTGAGATAGTATATGGCAATCTCTTTCTTTGTTCCCTCGTGATATTGGGCTAAAAGAGCTCCCATAGCCGTTTATGTGATAGTAAGGTACAAAATCAGAGGTTCTCCTGGTCTAGATGGCATTAGAACAGGCGGATTTGAAAGGTATTCTTTCATAGAATAAAAAGCTTCCTGACATTCTTTATTCCACTCATGGGATGCCCCTTTTCTGAGCAGCTTAAATATAGGTTCACATCTCATAATGAGCTGTGAGATGAACCTAGTGATATATTGAATTCTGCCGAGAAATCCTCTTACTTCTTTTTCTGTTTTTGGAGGAGGTAGCCCTTAAACAGCTTTTACCTTTTCAAAATCTACTTTGATGCTGTCTTGGCTGATAATGAATCCCAACAACTTCCTCGAAGTGACGCCAAAAACACATTTTTGAGGGTTCAGCCTTAAATTGTATTTCCCGATTCTTTCAAAGAAGGACCTTAATGCAGGAATATGTCCCTCACGATCTTCCCTTTCCACAATCATGTCATCTACATAAACCTCCACAATGTAGTGGATGAGGTCATGAAGGATAGTGGTTGCAGCCCTTTGATATGTGGCTCCGGCATTCTTCAGACCAAAAGGCATAACTCGGTAGCAATGGAGTGATGAAAGATGTCTTTGTCATGTCTTCTTGAGCCATGAGTATTTGATTATAGCCTGAGAACCCATCCATGAAGGAAAACATTGCATGACCAGCCGTACTATCAATAAGAAAATCGATGTGGGGTAGAGGAAAGCAATCTTTTGGTGACGCAGCATTCAAATCTCGAAAATCAATGCATACCCGAACTCTCCCATCCTTTTTGGGTACAACCACTATATTTGCGAGCCAAATTGGATGTTTTACAGCTTGGATGAATTTGGCATCAAGCTGTTTCTGGATTTCTTCTTTCACTTACAGACTAACCTCTGGCTTCATTCGGCGGAGCTTTTACTGCTTAGGCTTGCTTTCAGGATGTAACAGAATACGATGTTCCGCAATTTCTCTATTAACACCAGGCATATCAGCATAAGACCATGCGAACACATTTACATACTCTTTTAATAATGTAATAAACATAGATTGTTCAGTTGGGGAGAGAGATGATCCTATTTTGACTTCTTTTACAGCATTTTCTGTACTAATATTAATTACAATAGATTCTTCCATGGATTTTATGTATGTTTCAGTTGTATCAAGTGATTCATCATTATTAAATTCACTGTCAGAAATAACATCTTGCATGCAAATGTATTTAGATAAAGGTTCATATTCAATTTCCTCACTATCAGAGTCTTCTGACTGGGTATGTAAGGCAGATTGGCTGGAAGATGAGCTATCAGTATGATATCCATCTGAAGGAGGTGAAAAGGTATTTTTATGAGATGGATGTGTGGAGGATGGTTTCCTAAAAACATTTTAAATTCTATAGGCCCGTCTTTTGCCTGACATTCCATACTCCACTTATGTTCAATGTTTTCGCCAAAAGGTATCATCAAAGATACCGGGTCAAAATCCCCTTCTCTAGAGGACTCTGAAGCGAAAAGCTTCTTAAGGACTCCATGTTCCAGATTATCCACCCAGTCATTTTCTTTTTTCATGTTTTGTTCTCGGACAAACCAACTTTCGATTAAGACCAGGTTTCTAGCCTCATTGAAGAATATTTCCAATCCCAATAAAATCCTCTGTTCTTTCCTACTAAGCCAAGGTTCTAGAAACTCATAGTATGGCTCAGTATCTCATTGCAGGACGAACTGAGCATTGAGGGTAGAAGAAGGTTTTATGGTGTTTTGAGAAGTGCTGCTCGGATCATATCCTAATCCATGTCGATTCTGCTTGTCTACTACGGGGATTGGTTGCTTCATTCCTCTACCATCACGCCCTAATCCGGCTCCTTGAGTATAACCCATCTTCATCATAATTCGAAATCCTTTGCACAGAGGTTGCATGGCAATCCCAACAGGCTCTTTGACCGCATTCGTGGGTAGGGCTGAGGTGTTTGTTTTCTGACGGTAATTGGTCATCCTTAGAGAAGGGACAAATTTCTTCTTTTTGGACCTGAAGGTAGAGAAAAAGAAAAGAAGGGAGGCTACATATTGCAGAATCCATTGCAGAGTAAAGAAAATTTTCGAAAATAACTTTGCCATATTTTGACTTGAATGGTCCACCTTCGCAATTTTGCTTTTTTATTATTTTTTTTACTATTTTTTTTTGACTTTATTTTGACCGTTTAAAATGATTTTATTGTCCTTGAGGTTGAAAATAATTTTTTTTTTATTCTTCCATTCCCTGCTTAATATTTGAACAAAGACAGAAAATATAGAGATTAGGGCATGTATCCCCATTGATGCGTCAATTCAGTATTCTGAAATTGCTGCTGTGATGACTGACATCTTGAATTCTGATCATATTGCCTGAAATACAATGGTTAATAAATTTGAGTCGAACTCGAAGGTTGCCTACAAATCCCAATTGCCCCAAGTGTATTTTATGGGGAATCAGACTCAGCGTAGTTCGTTTTTTTTTTTTTAAGAAAGAACTAAAAAAAATTTATTTAATAAAGCAGCTGCACTCATATTGAGCTACCTACGTACCCCAAGTGTTACATAGATAGAGTGATTTCGCAGTGCAAGTGTAAGTGATAATGGGGATTCAAGCTGCACGTAGTTCTCTGATACTAACGGGCTAAAAGATATATTTTTTTTTTTTGATGGGCTAACTCCCTACAGGACTTTTACCGAAGACTTTTCTCTTTCTGAAAGACGATCAAGTAGCTTTCGGTACACAAGAGCTAAGTTGGTGATTTGCTTGATGCGATAGATAAGAGCATGACATTGGTTTGTGCCGTGACCATGCAACTGATGATATTGGCAGTACTTGTGAAGACTTGACCCTACAGGACCTGCCCCTGGATGTCTAGGAAGTGGATGAATCTTACCTTTTTCAACCAGTTTGCGAAAGATATCGACTTGGGATTGTGGTTGCGGACGTGATGACACCATCCTTGCAGGTATTTCTTTATGGGTTGGACTAATGATGCCTCGATCAATCAGGCTTTGCACTTTGTAGTAAAGGTCATGGCATCGATCAATTTCATGCCCAAATTGCCGACAATAAGCACAGAGTTTTCTCATGTCTTTTCCAGGAAGGGGTAAACAGTGCACATGGGCTGGAACTTGAAGTATGCCTTGCCTTCGAAGACGATCATACACCATACTCAATGGTTCATCCATCTTAGCATATACCCTTGGATTCGTATTGAGAGTTTCAAAATCTTCCCAAGGTCGTTTTTCTTGCAATTTCAGGAGCATCGATATCAAAACCATGCTGTTCCATGTGGCTGAGGGAGGTGTATTTGATAGTAACCATGTGACGATAATAGAAATCATTCAGGTTTTGCAGCAATATAAGCATGAACTCCCGATCAGTAATAGGAACACGAAGCTGGGCGCGAATGTAAGCGCACTTGAACAAAATTGCGAGAAAGTTTCCAAGCCGCGTTGACGCAAAGTGACTAGCTTAAACTTCTTGACATCAGTTTGTTTATGCTCGAGAGCCCAATTCATTTTCCCAACTAGCCCTATCTACACAATCTGAAGAATAGTACCAGTCCAGAGCTGGTCCTTCTAAACCCTTGTCAAACAGCATGGGGTAATCTTCCTCTGGTATGCCCTATGGATGCAAGGCATTCACAAATCCCACTAAGTGGACAAAAGGATCACCGTTCCCATCAAATTTTCTGAATTGGAGTAATATACGATAATGATCTTCATGTTGATATCCTGGAAAGAGAATTAGTGACTCAGTGTGAACCTCTCGAACAGGGCATACCACATTAAAGTCCCGGTCAAAATCGTCGGGTCTAGATCTCTTCTTTGAGTCATGATCATCATTGTCTTGAGGATTGCCGATACAGGATTTCTCTGGTGCTTCAATTGACGTATCATGAGTGTCAATGCTTGGAGCTTCCACTTCTTCCTCGTCATCCTCACTATACTCTGGCTCCGTTTCTTCAGCGCTTGCATCTGATGTGGGAGCTAGGACCTCATTCATCCTGGAATTTTCAGGTTCTGCTAGAATGCAGTGGATAGTGTAACCATCCAACCCAGTGCCCTCCACTTCGTTCAGATACAATATCGATTTTCCGGCGTTGGAGATGATCATAATTTCTGGATCACCAGAAATAGTCACAGCACCCTGATCAGTGAGAAGTTTTACCTTCTGATGTAGAGTAAAGGATACTGCTCTATTTTCATGCAGTCATGGTCTTCCTAATAAGAAGTTAAAACAGGCTTGTATGTCATTGGCCATGAATTCCACCTTCCTTGCCACGGGACCACATTCAATGAGGAGGCTGATCAAACCCAATACTTACCGCCTCTGTCCCAGAATAGTCTGAACACTTTTCTTTTATGTTTGTCCCAAATTAGTTTGAACCACTACTACAAAATAGGGCTATAGCAACGCTCTTTTATGCAACAGTTTTACTAGCGTTGCTATATCATAGCTATTGCAACAGTTAAATAATTATTAATTTTTGTAGACTTTAACTTTGGAAAAATGTTGCTATAGAAAAACTATTGCAACAGTTATATAATATGACTAATTTATTGCAACAGTTTTAATTTTTTTTAATATTTTGATAAGATATTGCAACGGTTTTTTTGTGTCAAGCATCTAAAACAAGGTAAAAATAAAAATTAGGTTTATAAAAAAAAAAAATCAATAGAAGGCTTTTTTTTTTTTGTTTTTCCTCCCCATTTTTATTTCATGATTTTGTTAACCCAAAACGTCACTTGTTTTCCCTCCCTCCCAAGTCCATCGTTCTCTCGACCCTCTCTTTATTTCGACCCGAGTACTGTACTCCTCCGCCGTCCCTCTCTTTGTTTCTGCCCTTGATGCTTCGCCAGCGTTCAACACCCGATGGTGGTTGAAATTCTTTATCGCAAGCGTTCAACTTGGCAAGGTCATCGCAAGATTTCTTTTGCTAGTTTCTGTTTGTGTTATAAGGGGGAGCTGATAAGAAAATAGAGGAATTTCGTTTAATCTAGGAAAATAGAAGTTGACAAAAGGAAAGGAAAAGGAGAATAAGGAAGGAGAGGAAAAGGAAAATGAGGAGGGAGGGGAAAATGAAGAGGCATTGGAAAAGAAGCATGTACGAACATTGTTGCCTTATCAAATCTGAGATCACGTCACAAAAGAGGATTGGGAAGCATTTGTTGCCCAAAAAACCTACTCCGAAAGAATTGTAAGTTTTTATCTTATATTTTGAACTCTGTAAATTTTTTTATCACTTGATGTTGTGAATGCAAATTTTTTTATCGCTTGAATGCTACTGCTGTAAATGCAAATACTGTTTTTATCAGTTGGGACTTTCTGCTCTTGCTGCTGTG
The DNA here is from genome assembly GCA_947646795.1 of Beta lomatogona. Classification (NCBI taxonomy): domain Eukaryota; kingdom Viridiplantae; phylum Streptophyta; class Magnoliopsida; order Caryophyllales; family Amaranthaceae; genus Beta; species Beta lomatogona. Next base: position 2,491,523 of record CANSNZ010000942.1, read on the forward strand.
TTATCATACTTCTATGATGTAATCAATACTTGCAGGGGTGTGAATATCATTATGCCTGAGTGATTGTGCCCATCCTACTCATTTTCTAACTGAATGGGTGTTTAATAATTTGATTGCATAATATGAGAAGCATCACTGGGGGTTCTATCTGATATATACTCAGATATAATATACATTCAGGCCTCAAACCTGGTGCTTATTGACAAATATGGCGTGGAGTATTTCCTATCTTTTAGTTTCTTCTAAGGGCCGGGAAATTCTATTTGCTTTTAGTGATGGTTATGTGAGGAAATTCAGGAACCAATGATGTAGTCGTAAGACTCTCAACTCTAATTGTGCATTGCTGGGGGTTCAATAAGATGTCAGTGTCTACTTTTATCTCCCGTCCTGTCTCCACCTTGCACTCCTTTCACTTTAAAAGTCAAGTTCCTTGTAAAATTTGGCTGCAGCAACTGCATATCTGAGCTACCAGCATGCCCTTGACTTGTGATATTGGTAGACGGAGACTAATCTGCCTACTTTCAATATAATACTTTCAATATAACTGTGCCATTATTATGTATGTTTCAAGCTGCAGAAGGAACTTAATAAACTTCCCAAGTTAAAGTCTTCCACTTCCCTACAACAGCAGGGGGGAGGATGCATAAATCTAATATCTAAGACCCTATAGTAGGCCGGTGAAGCTTTTCAAGGGTACTAGATTGTAAGTAGACCTTATGCTATTGTAAGTAAATCTAATCTATTGGTAATGCCTTTGTGGCAAATGACTAGGAATATTGTAGTGGTCAAGGAAATAGGGATACTTCCTCCTACCATCCCCAATATGAGCTTCCCACTAGGTCTGCAAGCATTCTGAAAAATTCATTTAAGGTGGCTGAGTTGACTATGCTTGAACTTGTAACTTTACCAGTCAAACGATCTGCATATATCTTTTTAGCTGCTGCAATTACAAAGCCATAGAATCTTCAGCATATGCTTCTTTGTTTCTTTTTTACTGTATCGTTACTTCAGCAGCCTATAGGGACGTGTAATTGCTGGTAAAGTTTGCATCATAAAATTAAATTGAAGGATGTGAGAGTAGAGAACATACATCTAAAGCACCTAGAGCATAAAAAAGGAGCTTGGGTAAGTGAATTTCAACCTTCAGCATCACTCTTAATTTTTTTCTTCAATTCATAGTATTCTGCAATTTTAGAGCGTGAGAGTCTGACTATATAACATCTATAGTATCTTTTATGAGAGTTGAGTATTTTCTGCATTTTCTTACATCAGTCTATACTTTTTGATGATCAATAGTTCACTGTATTCACTTCAGTTTTCCGTAACTTCTATAAAGAGCAAGTTCACATCAACTTTAGATTAAGTATGCTATATTATCCAGGTTCTATAAAGAGCAAGTTCACCATGATAGATAAGAATAAGATCTAAAACTGTTTCTTTTCGACTAGACCGCAACATAGAGCCTACCATGATGTTTAATGTAATTTATGCAATCTCTTTGTTGCAAGAGTGCACTTGTATGATTGTTCAGATCAGACCTGAAAATGTAAAATTGCTGAATTAGTGATATGCATAGAAGTTTATCTCTATGCACCCTTTCTTTTCCAGTAGGAGTAGGAGAAACAGTTGCATAAATCCTATGGGAAACTCTTGATTCAGTTTATGCTTCACTTGGACCTGAAACTCTTGATTCATTTGGTGCTTCACTTGGACGACTACCGAAAAAGGACCCTAGCTTGATTGCCGAAATGATTACAACAGTTTTGGTGTCTACACTTTCAAGTGATGCATAAATAATTTCTAGACACCACTCTATTTATTGGTCCTGGTTACTTATAGGTATGTTTTATAAAGCTTCTTTACTTATTTTGTTATACACTTATATGTAGATTTAGAATTATGATGTTTGATGCTTGTGAAATTATGGTGTTTAATGATTGTGAGCTTTTGGTGTGAGCTTTTGGTGTTTGGTGATTGTGAAGTTTAGATATAATTAGGCAATAAGTCCATAATTAGGCAGGTCTTATTTGTGGATTGTGCTTGAGTTGTTTGTAGTTGTTTTGTTTCCAGTTAGCAGGTTATGAGGTGCTAGTAGTTGCTCTGTTTCCGCAAGGGTGGCTTCTGGTTGCTGGTTTGTTCTTCCTGTGCCCTGTATTGTGTGGTTTTCAAATGTTGTTTTGCAGGATTGATCATATTATTTCATTTTAAGTACATATATTAATTTTCCTATTATCTTGACTATTATTTTCTATTTACAGGATGGTAGATAGAAGGAGATTGGTAGATAAAACGGATGGCAGGAAGGGCATACTTTGAAGTTCTTTTGGAAAAATAAATTAAATACTAAATAGGTTCTAGATTGCAGCAACTATTAGTTCTTTTTGGAGATTCATTAGTTTTCTGAACTGATGTATTTATATTATAACAATGGTTTTTGTTATTAGTTAGACTGTTATGGATATTTTATTTTAATATTAAGTAAAACTTAATTTGAAATAAATGTTTCTTTTTGTAGTAGTTGATAATTTTGATATAATATTTTCATTTTAATGAGCTATTAAATAAACGCGTATGAAACTACTGCTATAAGCTCACATTAAAGTGCTACAATAGTTGTATCAAGAAACGTTGCTATAGACTCACATAAAAGTGCCGCAATAGTATAGCAATAAATGTTGTTATAGACTCGTGTAAATGTGTAATCAAGAAATGTTGTCATAGACTACAAAAGTGTTGCAATATTAGAGCAATAAACGTTGTCATAGACTGTTGATAGTGCTGCTATATATAATAATAGTGTTAGCTTAAACACTAAAAATGTTGCTTGAAATCCTAAATAATTGTTACTAAAGCTTAATAACTGTCACCTTAGATATAATAAAACTGTTGGTAAAAGTTAAAAATCGATGCCTAAGAAAAGCGTTGCTAATGATAACTATGGCAACATTTTTTATTAAGTTGTTGCCTAAGGCATCATAACTGTTGCCATAGAATTATAGCAGCGCCACCTATTGGCAACGCCATATAAAATGCTGCTATAGGTCTATGGCAACATTTAATGGATCTTTGCCAACACATTTAGGTCGTTGCTATAGCCCTATTTTGTAGTAATGAACACTTCCATTCTTGGCATAGTCCCACCATTAATATATTATTTCTTTTACACATATTTGGCCCACACTCTACCTTTTATCAATAAAAAGTTACCCAACTTTCTCTCTCCTCTAATAAAAATAGCCTACCAACTCCTATCACATCTACTTTTATAACAAAATAACATTTGATAACCACACCACAACTTATCACCTTAAACTACGTGTCCCAACAAGTGTTCAGATCTTTCTGGGACGGATGGAGTATCTCTTAGAAATATCATATGCTCTGACCACATGGTTGGATGGCACCAGATCCTCTTTTGAATACCCAAGCCTTGTTAGCACACGCAGAGGGCAAACATTGATTGCGGAGCCATTATCGATCAACACCCTAGGTATCTCCCATCCATTACAGCGTATAGTGATGTGTAATGAATTGTTGTGGTTGATATTGTCAGGGAGATCATTGTATGTGAACATGAGAGTTCGATTTACCCCATGAATGAGCCCCACCATCTGGTCAGGTGTTATAGAAGAGCTTACAAAGGCTTCATTAAGATGCTTTAGAACAGCTGCCCTATGAGGCTGGGAATGCATGAACAATTTCCAGATGGAAACATTAGCATTTACCTCTTTCATGCGCTTGATAGCATCATATTCCTTGTTACTTTCCTCTGTCATTGGCTCTTTGCCCTTTTACTTCCTTCTCAATACCTCCAAAGGATTTTCATCCTCCAAATGGGATGGTTTAAAGTGGCGGCCTGCTCTAGTCAAATGAGAGATATCCACATACTCCTCATCACTAAGATCATCGAGGCAGATGGGGCGCCGTATGTATTTGGAGTGGTGGAATGTCCTCTAGTGTTTTTCTCCACAATTGTTAAAACCGAAGAGGCATCTTCATCAGCATCAGAGTCCAAAATGAAGAAGGCACCGTCATAATCCGAAGTTCCACACATGTCAGCATTTCATACATTTGAGGAACTGTCTTGTGGATTAACTGAACTGGATCGCATCCGTCTGAAGCAGCAGAGATGGCATTAATGGCAAATGAGGGTTTATGATTAGGAAGGGTTTTTTTGTGATGTTAGGCTGAGAGTCATTTGGTTTATTGGAGATGGATCCCAGAGAAAGTTTTCCATAATCCACAAGGTTTTGAATTTGATGCTTTAGAGCTGTGTAGTTTTCAATATTATGCCCCGGGCTTTGATGGTATTCACAGTTTTGATTTGGGTCATAACCAGGGTAAGGATTTTTAGGAGGTGGGCATGGATTCAAGGGTTGAATGATATTGGCCTTTTTTAACTTGTAGAGAGCTTGGGAATAAGTCATGTTCAAAGGAGTAAAGTTCCTTTGTGGTCGTAACTGGAAAGCAGACGATGCGCCGATGGCATGGATCGCATTAGTTATCTTAGGAGCTGATGAATCATTGTTTGGGGCTCTTTTGTTATTTCCAATTTTTGCATTATAAGTAGCGCCGCCAATAGGTTCATCTTTCTTGATGTCTCCCCTTTTCACTGCATCCTCAACTAAAGTTCCCGCAACAATCAAAGCCTTGAAAGTCGGGAAATACTGGTATGCCATATGCTTCTGATAGACAAGAAGAAAGTTCTTCACAACCATTTGCAGTTGTTCCTCCTCATTAGGCCTACTCATCATTTTGGAAGCCTTGTTTCTCCATCGAGTGATGAATGAAGAAAATGTCTCATTGAGGTTTTGAGAAGTGGTCTCCAGATCCCTTCTAGTAACATCAATTTCTTCATTATACTTGTATTGGTTTGAGAACTCTCTGACTATGTCAGCCCAAGTGAATTTCTTTGCATTTTCAAGGTTGACGAACCAATGTAAGATATTGTTGAAACAGTTGGGCCATCAAGGATTCTTCCACTTCCCAGGGACTCATTGCCCCCACATACATTTTCAGGAAATTGGTGGGGCTACCGGTCCCATCAAACCTTGTCAGACTAGGCATTTTGAAACCATGGGGTAATCGTGCCTTCGGGAAAAGAGTTAATCCATGAATATCCATCCATGGTTCAGCCTTAGTCATGCCTTTTAAGACTTCTTTAAGCTTGACTACTTCTTCCTCGAGTTTAGTGGAAATTTCTCTCTCATTGTTCAAAGGCTCAAGATGAAAAGGTGAAGCTACTTCCGACTCCGGAGGAGGAGGCATCTGGGCACTTTGGCACATTATGCCTAACACAGTTTGTTCAATATTATCCTGTTGGTCAAGTATGGCCTGGACAAGTCCTCGGAGCTCAGTCATTGGATCAAGTGGAGGGGTAGAGTTCTGTTGGTGCTTGTTGTTCGGAATTTCAGACATGTTCTTGAGACGTGTAGTAAAGAATACAGCTGGTGTAGACAAGGACGACAGTATTACTGACAGAGAACGTTCACTATGGTCAGAACTTCGGCGAATCAGCCTAGATCCTGAGCCGGCGCAGGCAGAGTTCATGTGAAATGAGATGAAAAGTTAACACGGAAGTTTGTCCAGACTTTGTTTCTTCTTTATTTTTTCTCTCTTTTTTTTCCGCAGGGAATGAAAGAAATGATATCTTTTGAAAATTCTCTTTCCCCCTTTTTTTACCCCAATTTCAGTTATCATTTATTAAAAGGTGTAAAACTTTGACTTCATCATTTGTTTTGAGATTTTTCATTAGATTTCTTTGACTTGTTATTCTTTTTTTTTTTGTAGACTTGAACTTTTATTTACATTTTAAACTGCCACTCTTGGACTCTTTTTTTTTTTTTTTTTAGGGATAATACACAAATATTTTAAAAATCAATTTGATAATATCCTTTCATTTCCTAGCTACTATAGAAATCAGAGAAAAGAGGTATAACGAGGCCTGTGTCCTCATTTTGGCAAATGATAATGCCCCATATATCGTTCTTATTTGTAGTGGTCTGCATCTATTGATTGCTTCTAAGTGCTGAAACCACAAAAGAAAATTTTACATGCAAAAGGGGCCGCACCCGAAGGTTGCCGACGTATCTCCATGAGTGGATTTGGATTTGGGGAATTTTTTTTTTCTGTGATGATTTTTTTTTTGAATGGAGAATCAGGCCCAACGTAGTTCTGATATATGAAATTTTACATAATTTTTCTCTTCTTTTTTTTTTTTTGCAATTGCACTCAAAAAAATGAGTTGCCTACGTACCCCTTTTAGAACATTATATAGTAGAAAAAGCTAATATAGATGCATTACAACATTGAATTTTGTTGTTTTTTTTTAGGGGATCAAGCCGCACGTAGCTCTAGCTACAAAATAAAATATAAAAGCAATTAAATGATTCAAGTACTTCTCAAAAAAAAAAATTCAGACTTCAGTTTGCCGGGCGCCAAGCCATATGTTCTCCTGTTTGAAGACGTCTGTCCCACCTTTCTTAGGATTAGACTAATGTGAACTAGTAGGGCTCTTCCCAACCTTTTTCCGAGTTCAGTTTGCTAGGCCCCAGGCCATGTATGCTTCTGTTTGAATACGTCCATTCCACCTCTTAGGATTAGACTAATTTGAAGTACCTGAAATGTACACACTAACAATGATAGTCAATGACTGATGAATTTTTCTTTATATGTTCTTTTTTCTAGCAGGAAATGGAAGAATCCTCTTTTTTCTGAAAACAACTATCCTTTTTGACACAACTTTTATTTAGACTTTTTCTTTTTTTTTTAAACAATTATCCCTTTTGACACAATTTTTTTTATTTTTTTCTCTTTTTTTAAAAAAAAAAAAAAAAACAATTATACCTTTTGACACTAAATTTTTAGACTGGACTTCTCGTGTTTTAGACTATATGTTTTAATTACATTCTAGTTCCTAAATATGACATGTTTTGAACTCGTGATTACGACTCTTTTTCATTTTTCATTTTTCATTTTTCTTTGTTTTTGGGATTACATTTTCAAAACAGGACTTTTTCTTCTTTTTTTTTTCTAAAAAAATTAATTTTGTTTTTGAAAAAAAGAATTATGAAGTAAATGTGAGTTTTTTTTTTTTTGAAAATGGGTGAGCACACACATTTTTTTACATAACTCTTTTGATAAATAAAAAATACTCTTAATAATTCAATAATAATTTCAGCAGCAATTCATCTATACTTAATGATTACCGAAATATTGACAAACTGAAAACAGACTTAGGAATTTTTTTTTTGAAAGTTTTTTTCACATTATTCAATAACTGAAATGAATAAAGGACATTTGTGCATTGATCCTTGTGTCCTAGAAGTAAACTAAAAGGTGATTCATTTAAGGAGAGATTATGTTAAAGTGGCCTCGAGTCACTTCCATTGTGTCTATCGAGGGTGGACACTCCTGACAGAGCCGCTCGCAATAGCTCACGGATGCAGGTTTTGCGCCCTTAATTCATTAATTTGTCATTCTAAAATTCTGACCCTTGCCAATAGACAGAGGTATCAGACCTAATAAGAAAATGGTTAAAAAGAGTGCACGTGTATGGAACGATAAACTACCAAGCACACCTAATTTTCACATAAGCATGCTATATACAAAAATTAAATTGGGAATAGCCATGATTAATTTTTTCTTAATCCGTTCTAAAGAACAGGCTCTTACTAAATGCGTTATTTTCCATTTTAAAGTAATCATGGCTATTAAAAAGAAAGAAAATCACATAATTTGCACGTATACACATTAACCATTTTTATTTAGGACCAATATATCATTTGTACATGGTAGGTTTTGAGCACTGAGGTTGCACTACGTACCACTCATTGTGGGATTGAAATCCACTCATGGATCAAAACCGTCGTAGTTCGAGCTTATGTATCTCCCTAAATGGCCAATTCCACTGGGAAAGAAGAGGGGGGAATAAATTATGAATATTTCACTTTTAGAATTAAACAAATCTATTTAAAATGAGGTAATCACTCTAATTAGTGACTGAAATGAGATTAAGATAATCACCTTAATTAGTGATTAGATATGAAGGATTAAGATAACCACCTTAATTAGTGATTAATAAGGAAGGAAATAAGTAATCACCCTAATTAGTGATTATTTAAGGAAAGATAATCACCTTGATTAGTGATTAACAATGAAGGTTAGGAAATAATCACTCTTATTGATGATTATTAAGGTTTAAGATAATCACTCTGATTAGTGATTAAATATGAAGAAAGGTTAAACTAATCACCTTAATTGGTGGTTAATTAAGGTTTAAGATAATCACTCTAATCATTGATTAAATGAGATTGGAGATAATTACCCTAAATAGTGATGAAAGGAAGTTTGAGTTAACCGCTCTAATTAACGATTATTCGGGGATTGAAATAACCACCTTAATAGTGATCACGTTTATGATTTTCGAGAGGTCTCAGAGGGTTTGCTTCCTAATTGAAGGCTTCTGAGAAACAATTTTAACTGAAGATTATTAATTGATTTGGAGAGAAATGATCAATTTGAGATTGAATTTGGAGATTTGTGTTTGGCTAATTGGAATTTGCCATTTAAAGTGAGACACGTGAAACGACCTAAAATCAATTCGGAGATCATAATTACCAATCTAATTATGTCAAATTATATGATTAATCCATTTGAATATGGAAAACACATTTTTTAAAATGAAAGATAGATCATCATACATTTTAACTTAGTTAGATTTGCAATTTTTCCTCTTAATTGAGATTGGGTCATTTAATTCATATGCTATGATATATTGGCCCAACATGCAATATTTGTAACATTGGTTGCTCATTTTTTTTAAAAAGAGCTGTGGAATTATTTATGAAAATCATGCATAAGCATCTCCATGTTTTTTTTTAATTGAGTGATGCAATAACTATCTACAAAGAATCATTATTACTACAAAATGTACAAAACGTATGACCTATACAAATCTTCAATCTTGATCTTCACCATGATGCTCCCTGATCTTCATTTCCTTGAATGGGCTTTGGAATTCATGTTTATCTATAAACTTGTGAAAATTAAAGGTTAATTAACCTCTTTGATTTTGATTTTTTATGACAATTTTTATTGATTTTATTTACATGATAAAAATGAGTAATTTTAAGATAAACTTAAGGAATTCATGATTTTTTTTTTACATTTTCGTATGAAAAGAAAATATTTTTATGAAAGTTGAGTTAATCACTTTATTTCATTTTCCAGATTGTCTTTTTGTTCTTGTACTGATATACAAAAATCATAACTTTCTGTACAAAATGTTAAACTGAGTATATGATACATCTATGGATAGATCAATGAGTTATTTATGTTGTGTCAGAATGTCAAAATGAATTATGGTGAATTTAATACTCAAATTGGTTAAAACAGAACCTTTATTCAATTTATTCTTTGATATCCGACGTATTGAACTTATTTTGAAGTGAAATTTGGTATGAACATTCTAGGCACTTTGAAAGACTAGACTGGAAATTTTTACTTGAATTGGACATTTTTTATTTATTTTCTTAACTGAAGAGAAAATGAGTATTCTGAAATTTAATGATTTACATGAACATCTTTGTAAAAATGATGTAAAATTGTATAAAATTCACATGAACATGATTTTTATATTTTTGAAAAGCTACTAATGTCTTCTTCAAACTTGATGTTTTTAGTTTTATCTAAATGATTTTATTGTTTTATTTTATTGAAAGAACAATCCTAGGTGGTACTGGACAAAATTGGTTTTGCACAACAAAGTTAATGCAGACGAAAAAATGAAATAAGATAGGAAAGTAACACTGACTATAATTACAGCATCACATTTTCTTTTTATGGAGATGTTTATGCACAACTTATCTTGAATTTTTTTATGAAAACATTTTTGGTTATAAATAACAACTTGATTAAGGAAAATCACATAATCACTTTGTTTCCTAAGAGTCACCCCATTAGAGGTGACTATTCTAGGTGGGGTGATTTAAGGTTGGGAACCTATTAGGACTTCCACATACCCAAATCACTCCAAATATTAAAAAAATGATAAGAAGAAAACAAGGAGAACGTTAGTCTATGATTAAGAAGATAATCAAAATAAACAAGAATTTCAACTTTACCTTGCTAGCTCAATGATGCACTTCCTTTTGCAAATTTTTCTACTTTTTTTTTGTGATTTTCTTAATTTCTAGGTGAGTTTCTAAATTCTCTTAATTACTAATTCAAAACTTTTTTTTTGTGTTTTTTTTCCTTTTGATGAAATTCTTTTACTTGTTAAGACTTTTGCTTAGATGAAAAGATTAAGGAGGAGAAGAGTAGTAGAGAAGATGCGAGTGAAGTTGAATTGTGTTTTTTTCAACTTTTTTTACTTACTAAATAAGACTTTTGCTTAGATGAAAAGATTAAGGAGGAGAAGAGTAGTAGAGAAGATGAGAGTGAAGTTGAATTGTGTTTTTTTCAACTTCCTTACTTAATAATTAAGACTTTTACTTAGATGGAAAGATTGAGGTGAAGAGTAGAGAAGATGAGAGTGAAGTTGAATTGTTTTTTTTTCAACTTGGTTTTGAAGTGAATTTTGGAGGGTATTTATAGAGAAATGAAGGAGGGGAATTAGGGTTTCAAAGAGGTTGAAAATCAGATTTTTTTCCTCATCCTTAATCACCCTAATGACATCACTCTAATGACCTCACCCTAATGACATCATCCAATCTCTTTGGAAACACAAATATTCGTATTCTTTTTAGATTTGCTCATTAATGAGGCAAGATCAGATTTTCAGAAAATATTCTTCCTAAAACACCCTAATACGTAAAAAAATGCATTTAAAATCGTGCAATACGAAACTGATCAGAATGTTGCGGCAAGGCTCTGCATCTGGCGCAGATCATGCTTGTGCGCTAGGCGCACAATCATGCGTCTAGCGCATGATTGTGTGCTTGGCGCACACTTAATTCTTCCGGAAAGAATTAGGATTTCCCCCTCTTACACATGGGATTTGATTCTTATTCTCACATCTTTTCATGATTCTTATTCTCTAACTAATGTATAAAGGATGTGTTTAGTGGATAAAGAATATATTCTTATTCTTTATCCAATGAACAATGACTTGGCCATCAAAACGGTTTTGGGATACGACTAAAATCCCGACGTCTAATCGCGACTCATTTTTTCATTTTTCCGACAGCCTAACTTAAGACAATTAATGAAAACTCGTCAAATTAATAAAGACGAGCATGATTATACTATGAATCATTTTATTAAAACGGTTGTTGTAGTCATTGACTACGACTCACGAAAATTATACTTCTAAAACGAAACTGTATGGCTAATACGCAAAAACGAAAAAATCGTGCGATGGAATGAAACTCGCGCTCCGGGGAGCGCGCTTCACGATGCATGACAATTTTGTTTTTTTTTTTATTTTTCAAAAATTTTATTTATCCGAAAAAGGGGTTCAAAATTTGGTGTCTACACAACCCAGTCATTTTCCTTTTTCATTCTTTCTTCTTCGACAAACCAACTTTTGACTAAGTCCAAATTCCTAGCTTGATTGAATAATATCTCCACTCCTGGTATCATCTTTTGTTGTTTTCTACTAAGCTAAGGTTCTGGGAACTCATAGTATGGCTCTGAATCTCCATGCAGGATGAACTGACCATTGAGGGTAAAAGAAGGTTCTTTGATGTTTCAAGAAGTGTTACTTGGATCATATCATAATCCATGTCGATTTTGCTTGTCTACTATAGGGATTGGTTGCTATATCCCCCTACCATCACGTCCTAATCCAGTTGCTTGAGTATAACCCATCTTCATCATGATTTGAAGTTCTTTGGACAGATGTTGAATGAAAAATCCTACAGGCTCTTTGATTGCATTTGTGGATATAGCTGAGGCGTTTCTTTTCTTATGGCAATTGGTCATCCTTAGAGAAGGGGTAAATTTCTTCTTTTTGGACCTAAAGGTAGAGAAAAAGAAGTAAAAGAAAAGAGAAGTAAGCTACATATTACATAATGCATCACTAGATAAGGAATATTTTCTAAAACGACTTTGCAATATTTTGACTGGAATGGTCCACCTTTACAATTTTTTTTTTTTGTTTATTTTTTATTTTGACTCTCTTGAATGACTTTATTGTCATTGGGGTTGATAATAATTTTCTTTTTCATTATTCCATTCCCTGCTTTAATATACAACAAAGACAGACGATATAGAGAATAGGGCCTGTATCCCCATTGATGTGTCAATTCAGCATTCTGAAATTGCTCCTGTGATGAGTGGCATCTTGAGTTCTGATCACATTGCATGAAATACAATGGCTAATACATTTGAGTCGAACCCGAAGGCTGCCTACATATCCCCATTGATCCAAGTGCATTCTATTGGGAATCAGACTCAGCGTAGTTCGTTATTTTAGAAAGAACAAAAGTTCTTTTATTTAATAAAGCTACTGCACTCATATTGAGCTACTTACGTACCCCAGGTGTTACATAGGTGGAGTGATCTCACATTGCAAGTGTACGTGATAATGGGGATTCAAGCTGCACGTAGTTCTATGATAATAACTAGCTGAAAGATTTTTGTTTCTTTTTTTTATGGGATAACACCTTACAGGACTTTTACCGAAGATTTTTCAGCTTCTGTGAGATGATCAAGTAGCTTTGCTGTAGACAAGAGCTATGTTGGTGATTTGCTTGATGCGATAGCTGACAGCATGACATTGGTTTGTACCATGATCATGCAACTGATGATAATGACAGTACTTGTGGAGATTCAACCCTACAAGACTTGCCCCTGAGCGTCTAGGAAGTGGATGAATATGACCTTGTTCAACGAGTTTGCGAAAGATATCGACTTGGGATTGCGGTCGAGGATGTGACGACACCTTCCTTGCGGGTACTTCTTTGTGGGTCAGACTTATAAGACCTCGATCAATCAGGTTTTGAACTTTGTAGTAAAGATCATGGCAACGGTCACTTTCATGCCCAAATTGGCGACAATAAGTGCAGAGTTTGCTCATGTATGTTCTAGGAAGGGGTAAAGAGTGCACATACGTTGGGGCTTGAATTATACCTTGGTTCCGAAGACGATCATACACCATACTCAATGGTTCATCCATCTTAGCAAAAACCCTTGGATTTGCATTGGGAGTTTCAAGATTTTCCCGGGGTCGTTTTTCTTGAAATTTCAGATATCGATGTCAAAGCCATGCTGCTCCATGTGGCTAAGGCATGTGTACTTGATGGTAATCATGTGACGATAATAGAAGTCGTTCAGGTTTTGCAGTAATATAAGCATGAATCCCCGATCAGTAATAGGGATACGAAGCTGAGCGCGGATGTAAGCGCATCTCAAACAAAAGTGCGAGGAAGTTTCTAAGGCGCTTTGAAGCAAAGTGACTAGCTTGAACTTATGGACATTAGTCTGTTGATGCTCGAGAGTCCAATTGATGAAAGCCTGGCTAGCATTTTCCCAACTAGCTCTATCCACATAATCTCAGGAATAGTACTAGTCCAGAGCTGGTCCTTCTGAACTTTTATCAAAGAGCATGGGGTAATCTTCCTCTGGTATGCCCATGGGTGTAATGCATTCACAAAACCAACTAAGTGGACAAAAGGATTACCGTTCCCATCAAATTTCCTGAACTGCGACAATTCACAATAGTGATCTTCATGTTGATATCCTTGAAAGAGAATTAGTGACTCAGTGGGAACCTCCCGGACAGGGCATACTATATTAATGTCCAGGTCAAAATCGTCATTCCTAGATCTATTCTTTGACTCATCATCATCATTGCCTTGAGGATTGTCGATACAGGATTCCTGTGGTGCTTCAACTGACGTATCATGAGTGTCGATGCTTGGAACTCCTACTTCTTCCTTGTCATACTCACTATACTCTGGCTCTGTTTCTTCAGTGCTTACATCTGGTGTGGCCACTGGGACCTCATTCATCCACAAATTTTCAGGTCCTGATAGAATACAATGCTGAGTGTAATCATCCAACCTAGTGCCCTCTACTTCGTTAAGATACAATACAGATTTCCCGGTGTTGGAGATGGTCATAATTTCTAGATCACCAGAAATAGTCACAGCACCCTGCTCAGTGAGAAGCTTATTTGATGTAGAGTAGAGGTTGCTGCTATATTTTCATGCAGCCACGGTCTTCCTAATAAAAGGTTGAAAGATGCTTGAATGTCAATGATCATGACTTCAACCTTCCTTGCCACGGGACCACATTTAATGAGGGGGCTAATTAAGCCTACTACTTCTCTCTTAGCATTATCATATGCTCTAACCAGATCCTCTTTTGAATGCCCAAGTCTTGTTAGCACACGTAGAGGGTAAACATTGATTGCGGAGCCATTGTCAATCAATACTCTAGGTATCTCCCATCCATTACAACATACAGTGATGTGCAATGAATTATTGTGGTTGATATTGTCAGGGAGATCATTGTATGTGAACATGAGAGTTCGATCTACCCCATTAATCAGCCCACCATCTGGTTAGGTGCTATGGAAGAGCTTATAGAGGCTTCATTGAGATGCTTTAGAACGACCGCCCTATGATGCTGGGAATGCATTAACAACTCCCAGATGAAAACATTAGCATTTACTTTTTTTTATGCGCTTGATAGCATCATCTTCTTTATTACTATCCTCTGTCATTGGCTCCTTGCCCTTTTCTTTCCTTCTCAATACCTCCAAAGGATTTTCATCCTCCAAAAGGGATGGTTTAAAATGACGACCTTCTCTAGTTAAATGAGATATATCCACGTACTCTTCATCACTAAGATCATCGAGGCAGATGGGGCGCCAGTAGGTCTTTGGAGTGGTGAAATGACCTCCAGTATTTTTCTCCACAATCGTCAATACCGAAGAGGCATCTTCATCGGCATCGGAGTCCAAAATGAAGAATGTACCAATATAATCCAAGGTTTCACAGATATCAGAGAATGGATCCTTGTTGAGAGTGAAATTGGAGTCTTTACAAGGCATCATTTTGACTTTTTCTTGAGTGGAATAGTCATAAACCAGACACTTGTAACCTGCAGCTATTGACATTTCATACCTTTGGGGAACTGTCTTGCTGATTAGCTGGACTGGATCGCACCCATCTGAAGCAGCAAAGATAGCATGAATGGCAAATTAGGGCTTATGATTAGGAATGGGTTTTTTTGATGTTGGGTGAAATTCATTTGGTTTACTAGAAATGAACCTCAAAGAGAGTTTTCCATCATCCACAAGATTTTGAATCTGATGCTTGAGGGCCGTGCAGTTTTTAGTATTATGCCCCGGGCTTTGGTGATATTCACAATTTTGGTTTGGGTCATAACTAGGGTAAGGAATTTTAGGAGGTGGGCGGCTGAATAAGATTGGCCTTTTTTAGCTTGGAAAGAGCTTGGGAATAAGTATTGTTCAAGGGGATAAAGTTCCTTTGTGGTCGCAACTGGAATGCGGAAGATGCGCCAATGGCATGGATTGCATTAGTTGTCCTAGGAACAGTTGAATCATTGTTTGGGGCTCTTTTGTTATTTCCAAATTTTGCATTATAAGTGGCGTTGCCAGTAAGTTCATCTTTCTTGATGTCTCCCCTTTTCACAGCGTCCTCAACTAGAGTTCCCGTAGCAATCAAAGCTCTGAAGGTCGAAAAATATTGATAAGCGATATGCTTCTGATAGACAGGAAGAAGATTCTTCACAAGCAATTGCAGTTGTTCTTCCTCATTAGGCCTACTCATCATTTTGTAGGCTTTGTTCCTCCATCGAGTGATGAACGAAGAAAATGTTTCATTAAGATTATGAGAGGTCGTCTCCAGATCCCTTCTAGTAACATCAATTTCTTCATTATACTTTTACTAGTTCGAGAACTCTCTGACTGTGTCAGCCCTAGTGGATTTCTTTGTGTTCTCAAGATTGAGGAACTGATGCACTGCAACACCATCTAAATACTGCTGAAAGAGCCGAGCTATCAAAAATTCTTCCACTCCCCCAGGGACTCATTGCCCCCACATACATCTTCAGGAAATTAGTTCGGATGTCGGTCCCATCAAACTTTGTCAGATTAGGCATCTTGAAACCATGAGAAAACCGTGCCTTTAGGAAAAGTGTTAACCCATGAATGTCCATCCATGGTTTAGCCTTGGTCATGTTTAATAGCCTGACATATTAAGCTTGGATTAAAATCGATAATCCACGATTATAAGGCAAATGATTATTAATTAAGCTGTAATTGTTACGTTTTGAAATTTAAGAATTAAGATGACTGTTATGTGAATTTTGTTGTCAATGTGGATATTATGAGTTATTAGCTAAGTAATAACATGAGCTATGTGATAATTGAGTAATTCATGAGGAGTTATGTTAGGAGCATTGAGTATCGTTTCGGAGTTATGGGATTTGAAGTAGTTATTGATATACTACCTCCATCCCAACATAGTCTGAACACTTTCCTTTTATGTTTGTCCCAAATTTGTTTGAACACTTCCATTCTTGGCATGGTCTCACCATTAATATATTATTTCTTTTACACATCTTTGGCCCACACTCTACTTTTTATCAATAAAAAGTAACCTAACTTTCTCTCTCCTCTAATAAAAAATACCCCACCAACTCCTATCACATCTACTTTTTATATAAAATAACATTTGATAACCACACCATAACTTATCACCTTAAACTACGTGTCCCAACAAGTGTTCAGATCTTTCTGGGATGGAGGGAGTAGTTTTTTTTTTTGTGATTTGGGGAAGTGAGATTAAGGACTAATTAAGTCAAGATACTTCAATTAAGGTATACAATATAGATTGGGGAAATTTAGTTACGAATAAATAAGGATTAGGAAGTGATTGAGGAGAGAATCCAAATTAAAAGCATTGAAAATTCTGGTTTGTTCATAAGCAAGGGAAATGACGATCTGCACTTAATACTAAACCAAAAATCACAATTTTTCCATTACTCATCCTCCATATATATGTGACCAAGTCCCCTCATTCATTTCATCAGATTTATTTCACAAAAACACAACAAAAAGACTTCACGTTCTCTCCTCCTTCATCACGCCATTTCTGGCGAGTTACAAAGCTGTTGTTGGCAGCTTGTTTCTCTTGGATTCTAGCTCTGAATCTTGCATGCAATTACTTCCCTAGGCTTATTAAGTTGTTCTCAATACTAGGCAAGCATTACTTTTGAGGTTTCACTTCAGTAGCATCAAGGAAAACCATGTAAGGTGAGTTGTGGCTCAATTCCAGCACTTATGAGGTTTACTAGATTGAAACTTGATTTCTTTGGGTTAATTGCTGAATTTTAAGTTATGATTGTTTTCTCTAAGGTCCTAAGGAGTTGCTGGAGAAGTGATAAGAGTAGTTAAAGAAGATTTGATTCCTAAACATCGGATTAAAAGGTACACAAGGACCACCCTTCGAGGCCTTACTTTCTTAGTTTGTTTGTGTAGCACTTCTTTTATGGAAAATGTGTGAACTTCGAATGTGTATTTTGTTGGTAACCTACAGATTTGTTAATGAGTTATAAGTAGTTGATTTCAAAGTATTGCATATGAACTTTTGGTAATGATTTCCGAGATATAAATCGTTGCATGTCAAGTTCCTCTAAAACCGATCGAACAGTGATACTACTTTGATTGTACCTTGATTAAATGCCTTAATTGTTGCTGGTCGTTCATGGTATACTCCTGGAAAGTTCATATCTTGATTGTTGATAAACCTTTATTTCGTTTTTCCCCTCATATGCCAAGTACAACCTCCGTTTGAGAAGTAAACAACACTTATAATTCGATTTTTCGCTTAATTACTTTCCGAGCTAATCAACCCTTGCTACTTTGGTTCCTAAAATGCTTTTGAGTAATGAAAACCTACTTCACCTATTCATATACAAAGTTGTACACCAAGACTTTGGCTAAACAAAAGAGTTACAAGAGATTTTCTCACAAAAACCGCTATCCTTTAACACAAAAACCGAAAACCATAAAATTGATATATGTTTCGTTGTGTGGTATAATCTTGTGGTATCCGATTTTTTACTGTCTTAATTAACTGTCTGAATCCCACGAAATTCTTTCATTGGACTATGAGTTTTAGAAAACTTGGAATTCGCCACCCTATTAATATCTGAATAGGGACAGATTTATTTAATAAATCATTTTAAAATCAATTTCAAGAAATATCATTTAAAACAATGATGACTTGATATGGATAAGGCTTTTTGAAAATTGATCTTTCATACCATGAGATAGGGTTCGGGGTTTAGGTTAAGAGGTGCAAAAGTCTGGAACTCGTCTCCTCTTCTTACTAAATGCGTTTTTTTTCCCAATTTAAAGTAATCATGGCTATTAAAAAGAAAGAAAATCACATAGTTTGCACATATACACATCAACCATTTTTATTTAGGACCAATATATCGTACATGGTAGGTTTGAGCACTGAAGTTGCACTACGAACCAATCATTGCAAGATTGGAATCTACTCATGGATCAAAACCATCGTAGTTCGATCATATGTCTCACCCTAAATGGCCAATTCCATTGGGGAAGAAAAGGAAAGAATAGATTATGAATAACTCACCTTTAGAATTAAACAAATCTAATAGGAATAAACAAATCACTCCAATTAGTGATTGAGATGAGGTTATGATAATCACATTAATTAGTGATTAAATATGAAGGATTAAGATAACCAACTCAATTAGTGATTAATAATGAAGGAAAGAAGTAATCACCCTAATTAGTGATTATTCAAGGCTTAAGATACTCACTCTAATTAGTGATTAAATGAGAAAAATAATCCTCCTAATTAATTATTATTAAGGTTTAAGATAATCACTCGAATTAGTGATTAAATGAGAAAAATAATCGTCCTAATTAACGATTATTAAGGTATAAGATAATCACTCTAATTAGTGATTAAATGAGAAAATAATTGTCCTAATTAACGATCATTAAGGTTTAAGATAATCACTCTAATCAGTGATTAAATAAGAAAAATAATCGCCCTAATTAACGATTATTATGTTTTAAGATAATAACTCTAATTAGTGATTAAATGAGAACAATAATCGTCCTAATTAACAATTATTAAGGTTTAAGATAATCATTCTAATTAGTGATTAAATGAGAAAATAATCGTCCTAATTAACAATCATTAGGGTTTAAGATAATCACTTTAGTTAGTGATTAAATGAGAAAATAATCGTCTTAATTAACGATTATTAAGGTTTAAGATAATCACTCTAATTATTGATTATATGAGAAAATAATCGTCCTAATTAACGATCATTAAGGTTTAAGATAATCACTTTAATTAGTGATTAAATGAGAAAATAATCGTCTTAATTAACAATTATTAAGGTTTTAGATAATCACTCTAATTAGGTATTAATGAGAAAATAATCGTCCTAATTAACGATCATTAAGTTTTAAGATAATCACTTTTATTAGTGATTAAATAAAGAGGGTTAAGTTAATCACCTTAATTAGTGATTAACTAAGGTTTAAGATAATCACCCTAATTAGTGATTAAATGAAGAGTTTGCGTTAATCGCCCTAATTAGCGATTAATCAAGGAATGAAATATCCACCTTAATTAGTGATCACGTTTATGATTTTCAAGAGGTCTTAGAAGTTTGGTTCCTAATTTGAAGGCTTTTGAGAAACAATTTTAATTGAAGATTATTAAGCCATTTTGAGAAGAAAAAAAATCAAATTGAGATCAAATTTGGAGATTGTGTTTGGCTAATTGGAATTTGGTCACTTAAAGCGAGGCACGTGAAACAGCCTAAAATCAATTCGGAGATCATAATTACCAACCTAATTATGTCAAATTATATGTATAATTCATTTGAAGATGGAGAACAAATTTTTAATGTAGGATGGATCATCATTCTTTTTAACTTAGTTAGATTTGCAAATTTTCCTCTTAATTGAGATTGGGTCATTTTGATTCATATACTATGATATATTGGGCCAACATGCAACATTTGTAACATTGGCTGTTCATTTTATTCAAAAGAATTGTGGAATTATTTATGAAAATTATGCATAAACATCTCCATGTTTATTCATTAATGAGTGATGTAATAACTATTTACAAAGAAATTATTATTACAACAATTTGTACAAAATCTATGATCTATACAAATCTTCAATCTTGATCTTCACCATGATGCTCCTTGATCTTCATCTCCTTGAATGGGTTTTGGAATTCATGTTTATTTGTAAACTTGTGAAAAATTAGAGATTAATGAACCTCTTTGATTTTGATTTTTTATGACAATTTTTATTTATTTTTATTTACATGATGAAATGAGTCATTTTCAGAGAAACTTAAAAATTTCATGATTTTTAATTAATATCTTCGTCTGAAAAGAAAACAATAATTTTTTTTATGAAACTTGAGTTAATCACTTTATTTCATTATCCAGATTGCCATTTTGTTATTGTACTGACTTACAAAAATCATAGCTTTTTGCAAAAAGTGTTAAATTGAACATGTGATACAGCTATGGATAGTCAGTGAGTTCTTTATGTTGTCTCAAAATTTCATAAGCTTTTAGTGAAAAATCGAATTATGATGAATTTATGCCAAAACTGGTCAATATAGGACCTTTATTCAATTTGTTCATTGAAATCCAATTTATTGAACTTAGTTTGAAGTGAATTTTGGTACGAACATTCTAGACACTTTAAAAGACTAGATTGGAAATTTTCACTTGAATTCGACATTTTTAAAACCAGTTTTTGTTTGTTTTCTTAACCAAAGAGAAAATCAGTTTTCTGGAATTTAGTGATTTACATGAATGTTTTTGTAAAAATGATGTAAAATTGTATAAAATTCATATGAACATTATTTTTATATTTTTTTAAAGCCACTGATGTTTTATTTTAACTTGATGTTTTTGGTTTTATCTAAATGATTTTATTCTGAAATTTATTGACAGAACAAGCTTAGGTGGTACTGGACAAAATCAGTTTTGCATAACAAAGTGGTATGATTTTTAATTATTTGTACAAAATTCGTTGTTTAGAAATTCCAAAGTCCAGTTGCTGGAAACATCTTGCTCTTCATATAAAAAAATATTAGATCCTACAAACTATTCTGATAATACAGACGAAAAATAAAATGAAATACGAAATTAAAACTGACCATAATTACAGCATCACATTTTTTTTTTATGGAGATGTTTATGCACAACTCTTCTTGAATTTTTTTATGAAAACATTTTTTGGGTGATGAATAACAACTTGATTAAGAAAAATCACATAATTACATTGTTTCCTAAGAGTCTCCCCATTAGAGTTGACTATTCTAGGTGGGGTGATTTAAGGTTGGGAACCTATTAGAACTTCCACATACCCAAATCACTCCAAAAATTAAAAAAATGATAAGAAGAAACAAGGAGAAAGTTAGTAGAAGATTAAGAAGATAATAAAAAATAACAAGAGTTTCAACTCTACCTTGCTAGCTCAATGATGCACTTCCTTTTTGCAAATTTTTCTTCCTTTTTTTTGTGATTTTCTTAATTTCTAAGTGAGTTTCTAAATCCACTTCATTACTAACTTAAACTCTTTTTTTTGTGTTTTTGTTTTTTGATGAACTTCATTACTTACTAATTACTTTCCTAATCATTACTTTCTTTTACTTGAATGAGATTTTATAGGGGAAGGAAGTAGAGAAGATGAGAGTAGTATTGAGAGAAGTTGTGAAATTAAGTTGATTTTAGCTCAACTTGGTTTTGAAGTAAAAAAGGGAGGGTAATTATAGGGAAATGAGGTAGATGAACTAGGCTTTCAAAGAAGTAGAAAATTAGATTTTTAACCCAAAAAATCTGATTTTTCTCACCCTTAATCACCCTAATAACATCAATCTAATGACCTCACCCTAATGACATCATCAAATCTCTTTGGAAACACAAATCTTCTTATTCTTTTTGGTTTTTCTCATCAAAGAGGCAAACTCAGATTTTCAGAAAAATATTTTTCCCTAAATTCACCCTAATACGTAAAAAGTGCATCGAAAAACGTAAAAAACAAAACTGATTAGATCCCTGCGCCAAACGCAGGAGCCTGCGCTAGGCACAACACCGTGCGCTAGGCGCAGGGCTCTGCATCTGGAGCAGGACGCCGTTGTGTGATAGGCGCACAATCATGAATCTAGTGCATGATCGTGTGCCTGGCACACACTCGAATCTACCGGAAAAAAATTCGGATTCTTCCCTCTTACACATGGGATTTGATTCTTATTCTCACTTCTTTTATGGTTCTTATTCCCTAACTAATGGATAAAGGATGTGATTAGTGGATAAAGAATATATTCTTATTCTTTATTCAATGAACAATGACTTGACCATCAAGAAAACTGATTGCTACCGGTTTTGGGATACGATTAAAATCTCGACGCCTAATTGCGACTCCGTTTTTTTGTTTTTCGAAAGACTAACTTAAGACAATTAATGAAAAGTCATCAAATAAGTAAATACGAGCATGATTATACTACAGATCATTTTATCAAAATGGTAGTTGTAGATATTGACTACAACTCACGGAACATACGACGTAATGAAACTCGTGCTCCGGGGGGAAACATGCATTTGACGAGGCGTGCGCTACACGATACATGACGATTTTGGTTTTTTTTATTTCTTTTCAAAACTTTTATTTATCCGATAAAAAGGGGTTCAAAATTTGGTGTCTACAAATCTTTCTGTATATTTAAGAGCCTTTCCATAAACCCTTTACATGATGCCATGTTATGATAAACAATACCTTTAATCACCTCAACTAATCTCAACATCCTTTTGAAACCTGATTGTTAAGTCAGTTTTCCAAAAGTAGTGGAACTTGACATAACAAGCTTGTTTTACGATTTTTTTTTTTTATAAGTTAAGTTGATTTTAAAAGTTGACACCATTAAGTATTTGAGACTAAGATTCTTATATATTTGAGTATAAGTTTCTTATAAGTATTAAAAGTTTAGATTTAGAAGGGAAGTAGTTGCGTAAGCAGTGATGAACTACACTCACAGAGCGGGTTTGCTATTTAAGTATTTAGAGCGGGTATTGCTCCGGAGCAGGTATTGCTCCGGAGCAGGTATTGCTCCATTATGTAGGGTCATGACCTAGAAAATGTTGCAAGCAGGAAATAAGAAAGGTGGGGAGACGTCCCTTAAAAGTCTAAAGATATAGCTTTGCCCTCCATTCGTGTTCCTTCCCAGAGTTAAAAATATTTTGAGACATGTATAGAAAATGTTTAAGTAACTGTTAAGAAGAGTATAAACGTTATTCATGGAAAGTTACTCGATATATTCATGATGCTGTTGTTATCTCTACGTTATTCAAAGGGAGAAAGTAACTTTGTAATTAAGCAAAATAAAAGTGTTTGAGACATCGATTATGTTGTTACATCAAAGTAAAATCTATTTTCAGCCACCTTACTATTTTGGAACTCGTGGGACTTGTGTACCAGCATAAACTGATTGTTTAGTTCTCTTGAACCTCTCCTGGTGGGGGCAAAATTCAACAGTTTTGCAGGAGTAACCTGAGGTCAAAGATTAACTTAGTCTGGAAATGTTCGTATTATGTAAATTGCGGCTGCGACGTGCTTGTTGTATAATATTAACTATGTTTTATAACTTATATTTTGGGCTCGGATTTCTAAATACTTAGACTATGTTTTAATAATTAAATAATTTGGTTTGTTTTCATAATTAACCTTAGATACTTCCAGATTTCCTAACCTTCCAAGGGCAGGGTGGTATGGAAATCTGCACTAACAACATCTCTAACTAGCAGCTTAGTCCCTTAATTAATTATTGTTAGTTCAAATTAAGCTGCTATTTAAGGAGGGCTATTACATCATGCCTTTTAGGACTTCCTTGAGCTTGACTACTTCTACCTCGAGCTTAGTGGGAATTTCTCTCTCATTGTTCATAGGCTCAAGGTGAAAAGGTGAAACTACTTCTAATTCCAAAGGAGGAGGAGGAGGAGGCAACTGGGCGTTTTGGCGCATTATGCTCAATACAGTTTGTTCAATACCATCCTGTCGGTGAAGCATGGCCTAGACAAGTCCTCGGAGCTCAGCCTTTGGATAAGATGGAGAGGCAGAGTTATGTGGGTGCTCGTTATTCGGAACTTCAGACATATTGTTGAGACGTGTAGCAGAGAATACAACTGGTGTAGACAAGGATGACATTATTACCGAAGGAGAACGTTCACTATGGTCAGAATTTCGGTGAATCAGCCTAGATCCTCAGCGGGCCCAGGCAGAGTTCCTGTGAAATGAGATAAAAAGTTAGCACATAAATTTGTCCATACTTTGTTTCTTCTCTTTTTTTTGTGTAGAGAATGAAAGAAATGATATCTTTGAAATTTTTTTTTTTTTACCCCAATTTCAGTTTTCATTTATTAAAAGATGCGAAAACTTAACTCTATCATTTGTTCTGGATTTTCATTAGATTTCTTTGAATTGTCATTTTTTTTTTAGACATAGACCTTTACATTTAAAATTTTAGATTTCCATTTTTTTAGACTCGTATTTTTTCAGGATAATACACAAACATTTTTCAAAATCAATTTGGTGATTTATTTCCTTTTCCTGCTGCTACAGAAATAAGAGAATAGAGGTATACCGAGGCATGTCCTCATTTTGGCAAATTATAATGCCCCAGATATCGTTCTTCTTTGTGATGATCCCCATGTGTTGATTGCTTTTAAGCGCTGAAACCATAGAAGAAAATATCAAATGCAAAAGGGGCCGAACCCGAAGGTTGCCTACGTATCTCCATAGATAGATTTGGATATGTGGAAGAAATTTTTCTTGTGATGATTTTTTTTTTTGAATGGAGAATCAGGCCCAACGTAGTTCTAATATATTGAAAATGAAATATATATACTTCCTCCGGTTTTTTTTTTCATGTTACACTTCTGAAAAACCGGTTACCTAAGCAAAATTTTAATTGAAGATTAAGCAAAAGTAAGGGTGGGGGATTAAAGGGAGTGGGGACCACCAGTGAGCCACCACCACCAAATGGATCACCAGTGAGCCACCACTGCAACCACTAAAACCCCCCACCACCCCCCACCCACGCAAACTCCCTCCAACCACCCCCGGCCCGAAGCCCCCCCCCCTCCTCCACCCCTTCGAATCCCGCACCACCCCCAGCCCCTCCCCCCACCCCTTCTAATCCCGCAACCCCCTCCCCCACCCCTTCGAATCCCGCACCACCCCATCCCCCCACCCCCTTCGAATCCCGCACCACCCCCTCCCCCCACCCCTTCGAATCCCGCACCACCCCATCCCCACCCCTTTCGAATCCCGCAGGCCCCCCCCCCCCCATTCGTTTCCCGCGGGCCCTCACTCCTCCCTCCACCCTCTTCGAAAAACCCAAAAAAATATAGGCAAAATCTGGGCAAGTTTGAAAACCCGCAGAAGATAGAGGATTTCGGTGAGTGCAGTCAAAAGGTAACGCCATCTACGCCATTTGCGACGGCGAAATCGATTGGTAGGAGAGAGAGGATTTCGGTGGTTGCTTAACTTTAGGGGAGGGGGATGGGGGTGTGCGACTGCGGGGGTAAGGGAGGGGGTTGCGGGGAGGAGGGAGGGGGCTTTGGTGGTGGTGGGGGGGGCCTCGGTGGTTGTGGGAGGGGGGGGGGGAAGGGGGTGGCTTGTTGGGGTGGGTGGGGGAGGGGTGGTGGAAGAGAGAGAATATTTAATTAATTTAGATTAGTATATAATGAGGTTAAATTAAGTAGGTTTAATTTTGGTTAATTGTTATAAGTAAGGGTAAATTGGTAATTTTGCAGTATAAAACTTTCCATTTTGGGGAAGAAAAAAAGTGTAACATGTATTTTGCACCATTCCGTTTAATGAAAGTGTAACATGTAAAAAAAAAAAAGGAGGAAGTATATATAAACTTTTTTTCAGTTGCACTCATAAAATGAGTTGCCTACGTACCCCTTTTAGTACGTTACATAGTAAAGATAACTAAGATAGATGCATACAACATTAGATTTTTTTTTTAGCGGATGAAGCAGCACGTAGCTCTACCTACAAAGTACAATATAAAAGCAATTAACTACTCAGGTTCTTCCCAAATTTTTTCAGAATTCAGTCTGTTGGGCCACCATGGCATGTGTTCTCCTGTCTGAAGACGTCTATTCCACCTTTTAGGATTAGACTAGTGCGAAATACCTGAAATGTACACATTAACAATGTTAGTCATAGAATAATGAATTTTTCTATATATATATGTTTTTAGCAGGAAATGGAAGAATTTTTTCCCCTTTTTTTGAAATAATTATCCCTTTTGATTTTTTTGCTCCTTTTTTATATTTTTATTTTACCTTTTTCCAATTTTTTTAGACTATACTTCTCGTGTTTTAAGCTATACAGTTTTAATTACATTCTAATTCCTAAACATGATACATTTTGAACTCGTGATTATGACTCTTTTCATTTTTCTTTGTTTTTGGATTATATTTTCAAAAATAGGATTTTTTTTTTAAAATCAATTTTGTTTTTGGAAAAACCAATTTGAATGAAAAGAATTATGAAGTAAATGTAAGTTTTTTTTTAAAAAAAAAAGGTCAGCACACATTTCTTTTACATGGCACTTATGATAAATAAACAAGAATACTCTTAATATTTCAATAATCATTTCGGCAGCAATTCAGCTACTGTTAATGATTACTGAAATACTGGCCGACTGAAAACGAACTGAGGAATTTTTTAAAATTTCCACATTATTCAATAACTGAAATAAATAAAGGACATTTGTGCATTGATCCTTATGTCCTAAAGGTCGACTAAAAGGTGATTCATTTATGGAGAGCTTAAGTTAAAGTGGCCTCGATTCACATCCATTGTGTCCATCGAGGGTGGACGCTCTTGACAGAGCCGGTCGCAATACCTCGCAAATGCAAGTTTTCCGCCCTTAATTCATTAATTTATCATTCTAAAATTCTAACCCTTGCCAATAGACAGAGGTATCAGACCTAATAAGAAAATGGTTAAAAAGAGTGCATGTGTATGGATCGATAAACTACCAAGCACACATAATTTTCACATAAGCATGCTGTATACAAAAATTAAATTGTGAATAGCCATGATTAACTTTTTTATTATATATACATATGGAAAAGAGTGCATTAATCAGGTCTAAACCTCATATATACTTCAAGTGGAAGTATAATTCCCAGTGAAGTCACCAGCCTGTGGTACCCGATTTTTTACTGTCTTAATTAACGGTTTGAATCCCACAAAAGTCTCTTATTGACCTATAAGTTCTAGAAAACTTTGAAGTCGCCACCCTATTAATATCTGAAATTCTGAATAGGGACAGATAATCTGTTTTAAAATCAATTTCAAGAAATATCATATAAAACGATGATGACTTCATATAGATATGGCTTTTTGAAAATTGGTCTTTATACCATGAGATAAGGTTCGGGGTTTAGGTTAAGAGGTGAGAACATCTGGAACTCGTCTCCTTTTTCGTGCTACAGAACGGGCTCTTACTAAATGCGTCATTTTCCATTTTAAAGTAGTAATGGCTATTCAAATATATCATTTGTACATGGTAGGTTTGAGCACCGAAGTTGCACTACGTACCAATCATTGCGGGATCGGAATCCACTCATGGATCAAAACCATCGTAGTTCTATCTTATGTCTCACCCTAAATGGCCAATTCCATTGGGGAAGAAAAAGGGAGGCAAATAGATATGAATAACTCATCTTTTAGATAGACAAATCTATTAGGAATAAGGTAATCACTCAAATTAGTGATTGAAATGAGATTAAGATAATCACCTTAACTAGTAATTAAATGTGAAGGAGGATCAAGATAATCACCTTAATTAGTGATTAAAAATGGAGGTTAAGATAATCACCCTAATTAGTGACTAAACTTAAGAAGAAAGATAATCACCTTGATTGGTGATTAAAAATGAAGATTAGGAAGTAATCACCCTAATTAGCGATTATTCAAGGTTTAAGATAATCACCCTAATTAGTGATTAAAATGAAGGTCAAAATAATCACCTTGATAAGCGATTAAAATGAAGGAAGGAAGTAATCATCCTTATTAGTGATTATTCAAGGTTTAAGATAATCACCCTAATTAGTCATTAAAATGAAGGTGAAAATAATCACCTTAATTAGCGATTAAATTGAAGGAAGTAAGTAATCACCCTAATTAGTGATTATTCAAGGTTTAAGATAATCACCCTAATTAGTAATTAAATGTGAAGGTCAAAATAAGCAACTTAATTTCCGATTAAAATGAAGGAAGGAAGTACTCACCTTAATTAGTGATTAAATAGGAAATGTTAAAGTAATCACCTTAATTAGTTATTAAATAAAGGTTTAAGATAATCACCCTAATTAGTGATTAACCAACGTTTAAGATAATCTCCCTAATTAGTGACTAAATGAAGAGTTTGAGTTAATCACCCTAATTAGTGATTAACCCATGATTGAAGTAACCACCTTAATTAGTTATCGCATTTAAGGATTTTCAAGAGGTCTTAGAAGAAGAGGTTTGCTTCCTAATTGAAGACTTTTGAGAAATAATCTAAATTGAAGATTATTAAGTCATTTTGAGAACAATGATAAATTTGAGATCAAATTTGGAGATTGTGTTTGGCTAATGGGAATTTGGCAATTTAAAGTGAGACACGTAAAACGGCCTAAAATCAATTCGGAGATCATAATTAACAATCGAATTATGTCAAATTATATGATTGATCAATTTGAAGATGAAGAATAAATTTTAAAATGTAAGATGGATCATCATACAATTTAACTTAGTTAGATTAGCAACTTTTCCTCTTAATTGAGATTGGGTCATTTAATTCATAGACTATGATATTGGAACCAACATGCAAAATTAATAACATTGGTTTCTCATTTTATTGAAAAGAATTGTGGAATTATTTATGAAAATTATGCATAAACATGTCCATATTTTTCAGTAATGATTGATGTGATAACTATTTACAAATAAACTATTATTACAACAATATGTATAAATTCTATGATCTATACAAGTCTTCAATCTTGATCTTCAACATGATGCTCCTTGATCTTCATCCTCTTGAATGGATTTTTGAATTCATGTTTGTTTCTAAACTTGTGAAAATTATAGATTAATTAACCTCTTTGATTTTCATTTTTTTATGAATTTTTTTATTGATTTTTAATTTGCATAATAAAAATGAGTCATTTTAAGAGAAACTTAAAATTTCCTAATTTTTAATTAACATTTTCTTATAAAAAGAAAACATTTTTTATGAAAATTGAGTTAATCACTTTATTTCATTTTCCAGATTGAAGTTTTGAACTTTCTATACAAAACGTTGCATTGAGCATGTGATACACCTATGGATAGGTCAGTGAGTTCTTTATGTTGTGCCAAAATTTCACAATCTTTTAGTGACAAATCGAATTATGGTGAATGTTATGTTAAAAGTGGTAAAAACAGGACCTTTATCCAATGTGTTCTTTAATATCCAACTTACTGAACTTAGTGTGAAGTAAATTTTGGTATGAACATTCGTGGCACTTTAAAGGACTATACTGGAAATTTCCACTCGAATTGGACATTTTAAAGACCCTTTTTTATTTATTTTCTTAACTGAACATAAAATTAGTGTTCTGGAATTAAGTGACTTGCATGAATGTTTTTGTAAAAATAATATAAAATTGTATAAAATTCATATGAATATGATTTTTATGTTTTTGGAAAACTACTAATGTCTTTTTTCAAGTTAATGTTTTTGGTTTTATCTAAATGAGTTTATTTTAAAATTTATTGAAAGAACAAGCTTATGTGGTACTGGTGAATATTAGTTTTGGACCACAATATTGTATGATTTTTAATTAACTGTAAAAAAAAATTTAGAAATTTCAAAGCCTAGTTGCTGGAAACGACTTGAACTTCATTGGACAAATATTGCATCCTATAAATATTCACATAATACAGACGAAAAATGAAATGAAGTACGAAATTGAAACTGACCATAATTACAGCATCACATTTTATTTTTATGGAGATGTTTATCCACAACTCTACTTGAATTTTTTTATGAAAACATGTTTTTGGTGATGAACAACAACTTGATTAACCAAAATCACATAAGCACATATTTCCTAAAAGTCTCCCCCTTATAGTTGACTATTCTATGTGGGGTGATTTAAGGTTGGGGACCTATTAGGACTTCCACATACCCAAAATCACTCCAAGAATTTAAAAAAAAATGATAAGAGAAAACAAAGAGAAAGTTAGTATGTGATTAAGAAGATAATTAAGAAAAATAACAAGAACTTTAACTTTACCTTGCTAACTCAATGATGCACTTCCTTTTTGCAAAGTTTTCTACTCTTTTTTGTGATTTTCTTAATTTCTAAGTGACTTTCTAAATCCACTTAATTACTCAAAAAACTTCTTACCTACTAATTATAACTTTTGCTTTCTTTTTTGAATAAGATTTTTCTTAGAGGGAGGAATTAGGAAGGAGAGTAGTATTGAGATTCTTTAGTTGTGAGAAGTTCTCCCCCTTTGAAGTAAAAAGAAGGGGGGGTATTTATAGGGAAATGAGGCGATGAATTAGGATTTCACCCAAAAATCTGATTTTTAACATCCCATATTATCTTAATGACATCATCCCAATGACATCACCTTAATGACATCACTAAATCTCCTCAAATCTTCCTACATAATCAAATTTATTGGAAATACCAATATTCATATTCTCTTTAGATTTGATTTTGATCTTTACACTAATGAGAAAAAATTCGAGTTTTAGCTCGTCCTAAATACATTCTTATACGTAGAAATGCATCGAAAAACGTGAAGGAAAAGCTGACTGGGCAACTGCGCGAAGCGCAAAAGCCTGCTCTAGACATAGCCTTTTGCACTTGGTGCACTAGCATGCATCTGGCGCAAAAAGCTATTGTACGCGGGGCGCATGATCATGTGCCTGGCGCACAACTCGAATCTTCTGAAAAAAAATCGGATTCTAGGCTCTTACACTTTGGATTGGATTCCGATTCTTATTCCTTTTCACGATTTTCATCCCTTAACTAATGGATAAAAGGATGTGATTGGTGGTTAAAGAATATATTCTTATTCTTTATTCAATGGTCAATTGCAACTGATTCCTACGGGTTTTGAAAGACGATTAAAAATCCGCTGCCTAATTGCGACTCGTTTTTCTATTTTTTTAGAAAAACTAACTTAAATCAATTAGCAAAAACACCTCAAATTAGTAAAAACGAGCATGATATACTACAAATCATTTTATTAAATCGGTGGTTGTAGTTATTGACTACGACTTACGGAAAATTATATTTTTTAAGCCGGAATTGTATCACTAAAACGCAAAAAAAGGGAAAACCATACGACTGAATGACTCGCGCTCCGAGACGAAACAAGCCTTTGACGGGGCCCACGCTCCACAATACATGGCAGTTTTCATTTTTTTATTTCTTTTCAAAAATCTTTATTTTATAATGTTTATGCACAATAGGGGTTCAAAATTTGGTGTCTACAGCTGGATGTGATCGGTAGCTTTTTTTAGACTTGACCAACATGTCATAAATGTACACCTCCGTGGCGTCCCCAATCTGTCTTTCAAACATTTTATTTACTAACCTTTGATAAGTTGCGCCTGCGTTCTTCAAGCCAAAGGGAATCACTTGGTAGCAATAAATTCCTCGATCTGTGATGAATGCGGTTTTTTCTTGTTCTGCAGGGTGCTTGAGGATTTGGTTGTATCCGCTGAAGGCATCCATGAAGGTTAGCATTTCATGGCCAGCTGTTGCATCCACCATGGCGTCAATATGAGGTAGTGGAAATGGATGTTTTAGGCAAGCCTTGTTGAGATATGTAAAATCAATGCAAACCTGCCATTTTCTGTTTTTCTTTGGCACAACCACCACGTTTGCGAGCCAATCTGGGTATTTTTGCTTTTCATAGCTTGCCTGTTTCTAAGAGGTTTTGCACTTCTTCATTGATAACTTGGTTGCCCTCAGGTGCAAACTTCGTTCTTGCTTTTTTGCTTAACAGGCAAGTGGTTAGGATTAACATTTAATTTGTGCATTATTACCTTGGGGTCAATGCCAACCATATCTTCGTGTGACCAAGCGAAACAGTCCGCATTTTTCTTTAGGAATTCAATTAGGCGTTCTCGCAACTCGCCTTCCAAGTATGCTCCTATGCGGACAATTTGCTTTGATTTTGACAGGTCGAGGATGATTTCGTCTATTGGTTCTACTTCGGGTTCTACATATTCCTCGGTGGTCCGTCGTTGCTGTAGTTGCTATGCGGGCATCTTGCTTACTGCAGAGGGTTTTAGGGCTGTATTGGAGCATTCCTTCACCAGCTTCTGATCACCTTTTATCTCTTGCACTCCACACTTGGTAAGGAACTTGATGGTTTGGTGATAGGTAGATGGCACTACCTTCATGTCATGAGTCCAAGGCCTGCCAACAATGACATTGTAAGATGATAAACAATCAATGACAAGGATTTTTACCTGAATGTTGAAGCCTTGCTCATAAGTTGGCAAAGTGATGTCACCAGGTGTGTCTTTTGCCTCGCCACTGAATCCTACGAGCACTGTGGATTTTTTGGTGATGTTGCTTTCACTTAGCCCATGTCTTTGAGAGCATCTAACATGATGAAGCTTACCGAGCTATCATTGTCAATGAGCACCCTTCTTTGGAGGTAATTTCCGATTGTATGGGAGATTACTAGCCCATCATGGTGTGGATCTGCCAAATATGCGGCATCTTTTTCATTAACGGAAATAGGCATGCAATCTGTCTAGGCTCTTCGGCATGTGGCAACTGGTCTTTCCACGGCGCTTTCTTTTGCGTGGCGCTTTGCTACTTAATACGTTAAACCGCATACGTTTGGTCCTTCAGATATGAGATTGACTATTTTGAAAGGTTTCGGTGGAGCTGGTGGCCTTTCCGAAGTTGACGCTTCGCGTTGCATAGTTGCCTTAGACTTGTTAGTCATGAGATCTTTCAGGAATCCTTTTCTTACCAAATGGGCAACTTCTCTCCTTAGTGCAATACACTTATCAGTTGCGTGGCCAATGTCAGCATGAAAGTCGCCTAACTTGCCAAGGTTGGTTTCTTGTCCTGCGGGACTGACGTTGAAGTTGTATTCTCTGATTGCCGGAGGATGATTTGGATTCACCAAATCGACATTTTGCGTAGCATTTTTGTAATATAGCTTGTATCAGTTGTCTCGTCGGTTGTTGTTGCTGCTGGGGGATTTTCTGCCACCTCTGTCCAATTCTGCTGTGCCTTTTCTGGCGTCGACATCTTCCTCGAATCTGATTTGTGCGAGCGCTTTTGCCTGGGCATCTTCGAAGATTGGACAGGGATATTTCGTCTGCTCCTTGTACAATTCTAATTCTTCAAGCAAACCTCGTTGGAAGGCTTCAATAGCTGTGGGGACGTCGCATCTTGGAATGGGGACTTTTTCGCGGTTGAACTTGTTAAGGTAGTCTATCAGCGGTTCGCCATACCTTTGGACGACTTGGTATAAGTCGCTGGTTTGCTTTTCCAGGCGCCTGCTGCTGGCGAATTAAAGGTTGAACATGTCTACTAAACCTGCAAAAGTCAAAATTGTGCCATTAGGTAGATTAATAAACCATTGAAGAGCAGGACCTGATAATGTTCACCCGAAGCCATTGCACATGCAAGCTTCACGCATATCGCGTGGGACTGGGATGGTAATCATCCTTTGCTTGTACTGGACGATATGCTCACTGGGATCCGTCATTCCATCATAAAGCTTCATCCCAGGGACAGTGAAACACTTCGAAATTTCGACCAAGGCAATGGCATTAGCAAATGGCGAGTCAGCATAGCTAGTAAGGGCAGATTTCTACCCGGGTCTTGGCACTTCGGGGATTTTGAAGATCATCTCTTCGACCTGCCTGAGGCGCTCATACAGTGGATCTGCGATGACAACCGAGGGCATGACTCTTGACACATTCGGCACAGGCGGGTTGCTCCCTCCATCAAGCGACTGCTGGAGCTGCTCCGCCACTGCTTTGGGCGCGGGCTCATTCAGGATTGGCTTATCTTGCATTTTTCTAGCTTTCGCATCTTCACCAAAAAGGGAGATCCACTCATAAGCAGCTTGACGGTTCAAATCGGGATACTTGCCGGCATATGGTATCTCATGGTTGACTTGTTCAGCCCTAACATCTTCACTGTTTTCATGGAGTGGGTCTTCCTTATTGAGTTGCTTGGCTATGGTGCCGAGGTCGCCTTGGCGCTGCTTCTGGGAATTGGATGCGTAGGACAACATCTGGGACCGAAGTTCTCGGTCTTCTTCTCAAATTGGGCGCCTTGCACAACAATCTCTTCTCGGAGAGATTTCTTCATGATGTCGATGGCTCCCATGATTCGGTCCATGGCTTCTTGCCCTGGCACCTCAGAAGGCGAATTGGGAGTTGCGGGAGATCCAGCTTCGTTGATTTCAAGCATGTTGCGTGACGAGTTGATTAAGGATTATGATTGCTTTTTAATTATCAGCTCCACGGTGGGCGCCAAATTGTTTGGGGAAAATTTCAAACTAAGGCTAATTTGCTTGGAGAGAGGATTGACAATTAACTTGCGAATGGAAATGAATTGGGTGAATAAAGTTGCGAAATAAGAATAAATGCACACGATAAGTTTTTACGTGGAAACCCTTTGGAAATAAGAGAAAAACCACACGGGAGGATTGATATGCTGCCAATTCACTAAGTTGCATGAGTTTACGAGAGAATACAGGAGAGTTTTTAGCTATTAGGAGAGAGAGAGTAGTAGAGAGCAGCATGAGATGACTTTACAAAGTAGCTGGTGAACTCTATTTATACTAAGCGTAATAATAGCGTTGCCATATCGCCGCTTTCTTCCCTTGAACGCCATTGGCTCAAATCCTATTATGAAGGTGGCGATGGTTATCTCCCACGAAGCAGTTACAATCTTTCCTCTACCTTTCCCTCAATGCAGCGCACTTCTTCCTGAGATGTAGGATAATCTCAACCACCTGCCATGTCATCAATCCGGTCTTCTTTTACCAATGCAATTGCATAACGCCACTTCACGATCTAAACAAACACATATACGCCGAATGATATCCTGCCACGTGGCTGAGAAAATCAATCCCTAACAGTGCACACAGTAGTACATAGAGCATGGTGCGCACATGTACATGGATAACAAGCCAAATGAATACATGTACATGGATAATAAGCCAAATGAACATATGTACATCTCTATTGGTACATGTTCATTGATATTGGTCTTTGTGTTCAAAATCTAGTCCTTCATGTTCATCGTGCGTATGGTTCTCATCCTACGGACGTGTGTATGTACTGATTGGAGGTTCACTAAAGATCTAGTTGATGCTCTAAAGGTCAATTCATTTTTTTCTTTCTTTTTTTTTTAAAAAAACATAAGGGTAAAAACGTCTTTTCACTTTAATGAAGGTTAAAGTCATATTTTTCTTCCGAAACACTAGTAACATGTAAAAAACAAATTATAATGAACTTTTTTTACCCATGTTTAACAAAGTAATTCCAAAACAAAATTACAATAATAAGGTATAATAAGCCTTTAATAATTTCAAATTGACCTTCTTTTGGAACGAATTAGAACGACGTTATGTTTCATCATTATTACTATATAACAAAAAAAAGCAAAAAACTATGCAAATAATTAGATGCTAGGGAAACCAGATCCACTCCTAAGCTAAGCAATTGGATAATCGGGGTTGCACAAACATCTCACAAACAGCGACTAAATGCAATAGAAGCTCAACAAATCATGAAGGCACTCCTAATCCTTAGACCTAGTTCTTACTACAATCTACTAATTAATCATGAGCATGAATCACAAATGAAGTATGAGTGATGCGAATTATGGACACATTCTTAAGCCATTGATAATCTACTATCCTTGAGTGTGCAATCACTAGGTTGATCACTTATAAAACATGCACCATCATGAATAATCTATTATCTAATCAATTTAACCACAAAATCGACATTAATACAATTCCAATTACTCTAATTAATAAACATAGGAGCATCACCATATCCTTAGCAAGAAAAACTACTCGCTAACTATAGACGTGATTTTATTTTCGCCTACCGCGGTGTGAGCGCGTATTTGACTACCCATTGTTAAGGTTTTATTGAAAATGTTTTCGAAGTTGCCAACAAGTCTTTAAGGGAAAACTTATAAACCTAATTGGATATTGAAAACTGTAAGGACATCTTAGGGACTTACCCAAT
Source organism: Beta lomatogona (assembly GCA_947646795.1). Taxonomy (NCBI): domain Eukaryota; kingdom Viridiplantae; phylum Streptophyta; class Magnoliopsida; order Caryophyllales; family Amaranthaceae; genus Beta; species Beta lomatogona. The sequence goes on from CANSNZ010000942.1 coordinate 2,527,840, forward strand.
GTAGATTTCCCCGTCCTAACTCCATAGTGGTCAATGAACCATAGATTGAGTTCGGGGGTGAGGGTACAAATATGGTCATGATGAACCTCGTTTGCCTATTGCTGACCTTTACTTAATATCGATTTATATCATAGTTCTATGCAAAAGAATAACCATGGAACGTTTTAAGAACCCTAAAAATATTAGTCTAGATTGGTTCAGGAAACACATAAAAGACAATTTTTCTAAGTGACAAGTCATTTAACAATCAGATTATTGGGTTCCTATCAGATTGTCCAAATTATCGGATTCAATTAGAACAATTCCTTAGGTCTTCTTTAGCAATAAATAAAAGGTGATAAATATTGCAATCAGGCATAACAAATAATATGTTCATGGAAAAGAAATAAAAATAAGAAAATAAATATCGCAGGGAGTTAGTATAATATACAATACTTACTGTCGCAGGAATATATTAACAATCTACATCACGAATAGTTAGTTAGTAACATCAATAAAATAAATAAAGAAATAAAATAAAGGTGGTTAATTTAGTTAACCCTCAGAAATTATACCACCGCCTGGGATCGTTGATTTGTACGGATCTCGAATCGAAAGTTGAAAAAACCTTAAAAAAGTTGTGTCTTTTGTTATGTATTGCGTCCAAAATATTGTTCGAAAGTTTGATTACATTTGATGTTTTGGCGTTGACTTTGTTTTGCATGGGATCATGTATGTGTTTTAGAGTTGTGAAAGTAAGATACTGATGTGGCGATGGATATTAGGCTTTGATGATGATCCTCATGTGGCGCATGAGAACAAGGAGGATTAAGAAGATGATTTTGTGATATGTGTAATAGTCAGGGGCGTAGGAATTTGTAGTAACTATGTGAGATTAGTTTTAGGCAAGAGAATTTTAGTGCGGGTGATGGAAAGTAGGAGGTTGCCATGAAGATTTATTGTGGGAGATGAGAGTTGTCGAGTGATCCTTTGTGCCGAGTGAATTGTGAAGTGTATATAGGTTTAGGTTTTTAGGAAGCAATGGGTTTTTGAAAGATAGCAGGTCTCTAAAGCTTTTTATTAAAAAAATATTTTAGAAAAAAGTTAGATAAAAAATATCAAAAAAAAAGTGTGGAGAAAGATTATTTTTATAAAATATATTTTTATCCATAAAACCAATTAATATAATTAATTAATTCTATTAAATAAATTGGGCTAGAAAAGGGGTTTTAAAAAGTGGGCTTCCATAAAAACTATTTTTAAAAGGTTTTCGAAAATGGGCTATTTAAAAAGTTATTTTAAAACGTTTTAGAAAGTGGGTTTAGTAAAATTATTTATTAAAAAGATTTTGGAACTAGGTTAATAAAAAGAGTTACAACATGGTTTTGGGCTTAAAACATTTTATTTTAGACTCGTTCTTTATTCTTTCCTCGATCCGGACCAATTAGAGCGGGGTATTAGTCATCATATAGGGTACTAAATGATGAGACACGATTATGTGCCTACAGAAGCCCCCACTTTGACTGGGGTTTGTAAAACCGAAAGTCAAAGTATATGTGTCGGGACGGAGAATGATTCTAGATGCTCTACAATCCAGAATCACTATTTTACACCGGTAGCTGCAAAATAAGCAAGAGCTTTAGGAACAGAGATGTGTGGAACATATTTGTAAATATGTAAAAATGAGATGGTGTGTGAAAGAAGGGGTCATGAGCTATTTAGGCCCAGCTCATGTCGGAGTTACGAGCTATTTTAGTCCGGCACATGTCGGAGTTACGCTGTCTTGATTGTTGATGGTCCGCAGACCTGGCGGAATCCTCCGCCTTTCTGATTGATGATGGTACGCAAACCTGATGGAGTCCTCCGCCCAAGTGTTGATGATGGTCCGCACACCAGACGGAGTCCTCCACCTATACTGTTGATGATGGTCCGTAGTCCAATTCGCCTTACTGTTGATGATGGTCCGCAGACCTGATGGAGTCCTCCGCCTTTCTAACTGATGATGATTCGCAGACCTGACGGAGTCCTCCGTCTTACTGTTGATGATGGTCCGCAGACTTAACGGAGTCCTTCACCTTTCTAGTTCATTTTGGCTATGAAGCCCCCAAGCCCATTGTACAAGCTAGTGTGCAGGACGCAAAAGCTTGTGCGCAGGACACAAAAGCTTGTGCTTGGCAAAGAATACACATATATACAAACAAACAACTAGGGGACATGCATGTGTCCCGTGATGTGGGTGCTAGTGTATGGATAGGACATCACTTGACTTGACTTGACTTCACTTCACTTCACTTGAAGGTGTTATCGTGTGTGCATACATGTGTGCACGTGTGTGTGCGACTCCATGACTTACGTTAGGTTATATGGCTAAGGATGAAGTATGCAATGCTTGACACAATGTTGATGCAGACATGTAATGCAAATGAACAGATGTGATACTAATGCAGATGATATGATACTAATGCAGATGATATGATACTAATGCAGATGATATGATTTAATGCTAATACAGTGATATGATGCTTTAATCGTTCTTATAGAAGCTCAAATTTTCGTTCAAAAAATTGTTTTCGAAAGAGAAGAAACCGGGAAGCCCCCAGGGATGATCAACGTAAGTTAAGCTTGATTCAAAACGTGTTGTAGTTGTTACGGGCCTAAGTGAGCCCATAAAATAGTTAGGATCTCTTATGGGTTTAGAGCGCACAATTTGTTGTATCGACTCGTAATGAAGTCCTTATCAAGGTACACATGGAGCCCAAGGATGATCTATTCAGTTAATGGATGATGTTGGATTTGAAATTTGGTTGTAGAACGAGTCCTTGATTTAGTTTGTTATGGGCCTAAGTGAGCCGACAAATAGGTGGGATCTTGTATCTGTGTGGGTTTAAAACCCAAGATGTCATGTATGGACTCGAAATGATGTCCTTTAATAGGTCTGGACTTGGAGCCTACGATTTTCTGGGTGGACCAGTGATGAAGCCCCCAGTAAGATGGACTTGATGAAGTACCCAGCTTGATTGCTTGATTTTGAAGATATCTCGTCACGCTTAGTGGAAGTTTCGGCCAAAGGTTCTATATAGGGTTCCTAAAGTGAAAAAGACAAGAAAGGCCAAAGAAAGGAACACTCTAAAGATGAGGCGTGGTCATAGCGCTGAGTGTTGAAAGATTCTACTAAGGTTGGGTTAGAAGCGATAATGTAGTCGAGAAAACGGCAAGGGATAAGAATAAGAAGAGGACGGAGCCATAATGAATGGACTCATGCAATAAGGTCGGTTACTGATGCAGGTTCAAATCCCAGTCTAGTTCTAAGGGTTGGGATGATCATTGAAAATTCATGATTTTTTGGGCGATCGCGGTTTTCTCATGGGCCTAGGCGAGCCTTATAATAGATATGTTTCTTGTGAATTACAATTTAATTGGTGGCCGAGCATTTTGCTTTGGAGCCATTTGCAATGAATTAGGCATTGATTAGGAAGAGGTCTTTGGCAAGGGTGGATAATGATGTAGGTTTGGCTTGGTTTAAAGCGGTCGGACCTCATGGTGAGGATTCCTATGTATCCTTAGCGGAATCAGACCATTCGTAGTTCAGGCTAATGAATGAGAAGATGCACTGACTTTTGCCTAAGTCACCCTTATGGGTTTTCGACCCAACGGGATTGGGTTATTCTTTTTTATGGCTTATTAGGATGTGATATGCATGGTTGTTAAGAAGGTTTATTACAGAGTTATTATTTGACTTGTAATCGTTTTTGGTTGTGGAGGTCAAGGCCTTTGATGAAATTGGAGGTTTAGAATTGAAGGTTGAAGGTTTTGAAAAGAAAGTACATTTGACAAAGCTATTGGTGGGCTTATTTGCAACACTTCTTTTTTTTTCACTTTTTGTATCCCTTTTTTTTTCTTTTGCTTTAGCTTCGATTTTTGTTTTGTTGCTCTCTTTTTTTTGTTTTTGCCCTTTGCATTGAATGGTCATCAAATGTACTTCCCATAAGGTAGGTTAAAGGGAGATGGGTGTTATGCATTGAAATGGTGGAATAGTTGTAGTGCAAGGAGAAATGCCTCTTTTATATATGTCATGTGTTCATTGCCTTTATTAAAATAGTCATGAGAATTGTAAATTTATTTCCTTTTAAGGCGACAACAATCGTGATTTTCATTGATGCTCATTAGTGCAAGGTTAGAAAATAGATACTCATTTATCATTCGAAAGTTATGAGTATATGCAATAAGAGGAAAAATCCTATATTAGACTGGGCAAAATATGATAGATGAAACATAAAATGAAATCTCAAGTCTAGACTCCCACATTGCCCGTGACAAGCGACCTTAAATCTGTGGCAATTTTGTAGTAGGAGAAATTGGAAGTCTCCCATCATCGATCATGTCTTGCACGAGGTTCTTGAGGACCCAACATTCAGACGTTAAATGTCCTTTACCTTGATGATACTTGCAATATGAACTTGGATTCTACTTTTTGGACTTCTTCTTAAAAGGTGTTTCTGGTGTAGGCCCTACAGGAAAAATTGTGCCTCTGGCGTGAAGGCGGTCAGAAGCAACCTCATAACTCATGTCTAGAGAGGTATACTTCCTTTGGGATTTATTTAGATTCCTAATGGTATTAAATGTAGATCCAAGTGAGACAGTGACATGAAGGTCCTTAGAAGGTATTCCATTTGAAGTCGTACTTGATTGAAGGCGTTAGAAGTGAGCTATGTGCTATGATGTCGTTAAGCTCATTGATCCTTTATCGGTCAACTACAATCGCATCGAAGTGGTCTAATGCTTTGATATTTTTACCATGGTTCTCTTGAAGGACGTATTAATTTTGCTTGGGCCCCTTCACGCGAGCTATAAGATCTACTAGTATGCTCTTGATCTCATTAATCTGCTCTTGAAGTAAACTTGACATGTTGCGTATTTTCTACAATGGATCATCAAGCAGGAAATAAGAAATGGAGTGATGGTGGAGTGAGACAGATGAAATGAAAAGAATGTATATTTGAAAAGTTTTGATTTAAAAGTTGAACTTCTAGGAACAAATTAGCATCTCCAAAATGAATGCTTTTTTTTTTGTTTTTGTTTTTTGATGCACCTAAATCTATATGCATGTATGCATGATTCTTTTGGATGCACCTAGACCCTTATGCATGTATGAATGACTCAATCTATGCGTTTGAACCTATAAAGGCTGCCTACATATCACAAAAGAGGGAATCAGATCGCTTGTAGTTCGAGACTACTAAGTGCGGAATGCATGAGATCAAATGGAGAGTATGAATGCAATGAGACTGCTATATATGGACTCTAGTTATGCATGAAGTGTATGAATGATGGACTATGCAATGCAAAAGGATTCTAGTATGAATGCAAACCTAATTGATATGAAATTCTAATGACTTTAGAATCCTAGACATGATAGACTTCTAATGACGTTAGAATTCTAGATTTGGTGAAATTTCAAGGATGCTAGACTCCTAATATGGGCGGAACTCTAATGGATTTATACTTCTAACATGGACATAATTCTAATGGATTATTGACTTCTAAGATGGCAAGAATTCTAACGACCCTAGACTTCTTAGATGGGTGAACCTAGACAGGGTTAGCACTCCTAACATGGATAGAGTTAGATGAGGTGAAGAACTCTAAATGGAGTGAAACTGGATGAGTATGGACATATGTGCTAGATGGACTTTTAATGGAGTTAGAATTCCTAAATGGATGAGACTTTTAAAATGATATGGACACTAAAAAAATCCTAATTGATGTGCACATGAAAAATAGATAATATACATGAAAAGATAGGATATAGAATGATTTTTTGAAAAACGATATGTGATAGGGAAAAAGATGCAGTTTTTTTTTTCTGAAAAAAAAAGGTGAAGATAGAATTTTTGAAGTAGATAGGAGATTCAAGATGGGATGAAATTTAAAAAAAAAATGGGATAATGATTTTTGAAAAAAAAAGTTGGGGATGAATTTTCAAAAAAAGATGGGAGATCAATTTTTTTAAAAAGATGGGACATAATAGTTTGGTAACAGATGTGGATAGAATTTTCCAAATAGACACGAGATTAGAGATTGAAATTAATTTTTTTTTAGATGGATTTGTTTTTTTTTTTGATGAAAGATGATTAGAATGAAACAAAAAGGAAAAAAAATCTAATTATCCTAGGATTTGGTTAAAAAAAGAGGAAAGATGTATATGCGAGCTAAGGACACTATGCGTCCCAACTACCAAAGAAGCGAGCCATAACGTATGCGCTCGGCACAAGTGAGTGACGCAGCCAGCATAGGCCCGCGCTTAATGCCAAGGAATGCGCAGTACGCAATAAATCCGCGCTACACACAAATGAATCGTGCTTGACCCAAAAGAAGTGCGTTGCGCGCTGAGGATATGCGCGGTGCGCAAGAAATATGAAAGTTCGTTTTTTGCATTTTCAATAACGTAAATTCGCTTGACGAATTTAGTTCTAAAATTTACACAACACATAGCAATTGAAGGCACGCAACACACAAATATGCACAATTAAGATAATAATAATATGCACAGTTCTCAACCTAAAGTGCAGTTCAACATTTCAACTATGGTCAGGTTTAGGTTAAGTCTGAAAAGGGTCCATAACTAAGAGATTGATCCCACGCTTCGTACCTATGCTTAAAAAAGGTGGCCACGTGTAAGACGCACCCCAGTTCTCAAGTCAGGAACAAGATAACAATGCCATGGTTGGGTAGGTTGGCTTATGACTAAGATCCAACACTATCGCTCAGGAAGCGTATTTTTTTCAAAGGCATAAAAGGAGAATGAATCGTATTTTTCAAGTTTCACCCACTCATTTAAAAAAAATTAGATTTTATAAAATCCTCCCTAGTGAAATCGCCAAATTGTAGGCGTGATATTATTTCCGCCTACCGTGGTGTGAGCGCGTATTTGACTACCCCATTGTTAAGGTTTTATCGAAAATATTTTCAAAGTCGCCAATATGTCTATAAAGGAAAACTTATAAACCTAATTGGATATTGAAAACTGTAGGGACATCTTAGGGACTTATCCAATGTAGATTTCCCCGTCCTGACTCCATAGTGGTCAATAAACCATAGATTGAGTTCGGGGGTGAGGGTACAAATATGGTAATAATGAACCACGTTTGCCCATTGCTGGCCTTTTCTAAATATCGATTCATATCATAGTTTTATGCAAAAGAATAACCATAGAACGTTTTAAGCACCCTAAAAATATTAGTCTAGATTAGTTCATTAGTCTAGAACAATTCCTTAGGTCATATTTAGCAATAAATACAAGGTGATAAATATTGCAATCAGGTACAAAAAATAATATGTTCATGGAAAAGAAATAAAAAATAAGAAAATAAATATCGCAGGGAGTTAGTATAATACATAATACTTACAGTTGCAAGAATATATTAACAATCTACATCACGAATAGAATGTTAGTAACTTCAATAAAATAATAACAATAAATAAAGAAATAAAATAAAGGTGGTTAATTTAGTTGACCCTCAAAAATTATACCATCGTCCGTAATCGTTGATTTGTACGGATCTCGTATCGAAAGTTGAACAAGCCTTTAAAAAGTTGTGTCTTTTGTTATGTATTGCGTCAAAAATATTGTTCGAAAGTTTGATTACTTTTGATGTTTTGGCATTCACTTTGTTTTGCATGGGATTATGTATGTGTTTTAGAGTTATGAAAGTACGATACTGATGTGGCGATGGATATTAGGCTTTGATGATGATCCTGATGTGGCGCATGACAACAAGGAGGCTTAAGAAGATGATTTTGTGATATGTATAATAGTGTTGGTGACTATTGTGGGCGTAAAAATTGTGGTAACTATGTGAGATTAGTTTTAGGCGAGAGAATTTGAGTGTTGGTGATGGAAAGTAGGAGGTTGCCGTGAAGATTTATTGTGGGAGATGAGAGTTTTCGAATGATCCTTTGTGCCAAGTGAATTGTGAAGTATATTTAGGTTTAGATTTTTAGGGAGTAATAGGTTCTTGAAAGATAGTAGGTTTCTAAAAGATTTTTATTAAAAAAGATTTTAGAAAAGAGTTAGATAAAAAATATTTAAAAACAGTATGGACAAAGATTATGTTTATAAAAGATATTTTTGTCAATAAAACCAATTAACATAATTAATTAATTCTATTAATTAAATTGGGCTAGATAAGGGGTTTTAAAAATTGGGCTTTCATAAAAACTATTTTTAAAAGGTTTTCGAAAATGTGCTATTTAAAAAGTTATTTTAAAACGTTTTAGAAAGTGGGTTTAGTAAAATTCGTTATAAAAAAGGTTTTTGGAAGTGGCTTAATAAAAAGAGTTACAATATTGTTTTGGGCTTAAAACATTTTATTTTAGACTCGTTCTTTATTCTTTCTTCAATCCGAACTAATTAGAGCGGGGTATTAGTCATCATAGGGTACTAAATGGGAAGACACGATTATGTGTCTACACTAACCATCATTAAGATAGTTTAAATTGCATATGAAAAGAAATCTAAATATAAGCCCATAATCAATAATAAAAAAAGTATTAATCTAATCAAAGCAAACGAAATCAAGCAAACAATTAAACTAAAGATTAAGCTACTAATTAAAATAACACGAGAGAAATAAGCAATAAACAGGAGAAATAGTAAGAAAATTCTCATTGATTATTTGTTGAAGCTTCAATAAAAGTTGTCACCCCTTAGATATCAAAATCTCCAACCTTAGATATCAAAATCTCCAATCTCTCTTTGATTTTCCTCATTTTCTATCTCTAAACTAAACTTTGGAGGTTAACCCTCCGTAAAAGTCATCAACTAATCTAAGCTAATCTAATTTTGTGAGAAGAAAATGTAAGACTAAGTGGTGTCACCTCCTCCTCCTTTTTTAACCTCCTAATCTCCTCTGATAAATATAAGATTCCTAAGGGTTATTAAAAAAGGATCAAAGGGAATAAACGAAAAAAGAATAAAAAAGAAATAAAAGCAAAATGAAAATGAAAACAAAAAAAAGACTGAACAAGAAAAGCTAAGGTGCGAGTGAGCTGCGGGGCACAACATTTGATGGCGACGTAGCTTCACGACTACATGCGTGATACAATATAGTTCCTGCCATAATTCAGTGCGGACTGGTATCAGGCAGCGAAGACAAGGCTGTGGGAGCAGCCTTACCACGGGTGCAATTATGTGAGGTCCGCGGGGGCGACCGAGCTCCAAGTGAAGGTGAAGTTGTGTTAACTTGTGGCTGCATGATGTTGGCTGCAGGTTGGTAGCTTGGTTGTTGGTGGTTTGTTGAAGATGGTGAGAGCAGCGGAGAGAGGGTTGCAGTTATGTGGTTTGTTAAGTTGTCAACTCATTCATGAGGGATAATAGCTTGAAAGGCAACTAGAGGAGTTGGGGTATGATGAACAAATTTTGGAGACTGAGGAGGTTAAATAATTCTCAGGATGAAGAAGAGGATCATGGACACTCACGCCGTGAGTACAACACAAATCCGGCTAGTAACTATTCGACTGGCAGTCACCTGTTGAATAGGCCGAAGCATTCTCCCTTCGCGCCGGAGATTTTGTATCACCCTATGCCGAGAATTAAAATGCCATCATGCAAGTATGACAGCAGATCTAATCAAGACGATCACGTAGCAGCTTACGAAGGGCATATGTATTTATACACCGAGGTGGACGCCATCTGGTGCAAATTCTTCCCATCCACCCTGATCGGTATTGCTCAGACATGGTACAAAAGTGTGAAAACATGTATTGTTTCAAGCTTCTCTCAACTAACATCTATGTTTAGTACCCATTTCGTGAGTAATAGGCGTCGTGAGGGCACAACTGGGGAGTTGCCGTCCATGAAGCAAGGAGAAACTGAATCTCTTCGTGATTTTATAGGCTATTTTAATGTAGAAGGTGTCACCATCCCATGGTTACAGCAAGACGTGATGGTGTTGGCCTTAATGACGAGATTTAAGGAAGGATCCACATTCAGAAGCTATTGGGCCGAAAAATGTTCACGTCCCTGGGACTAGTGCTTGGCAAAGCTAACGATTTTATAAGAGATGAAGAATTCGATAAGGCCGCGAGCAGTCAGCATTGCGAGCCTAAGAAGAAGAAGGAAGAGAAGCAAAAGAAGGAGTAGAACTGCGATAATAATCGTGGCCGAGACGAAAGGAGCCATAAATCAAATGTGGTAAAAAGGGGAAATGAATGGGAAAGAAATGCTCGGAAAAGAAACGACCGAAAAAATGTGAATGCGAGGAGAAATTTGATGAGTATACACAATTGACAACTTCCAGAGCTCAAATATATACTATGAAGAGGGGCAGTGATAAGTGGCAGCGTCCAAAAAAGATGTTTTGTAGGAACCGTGACAAGAGCAAATTGTGTGATTTCTACGGAGATCGCGGCCACATGACTGAGGATTGTAGATATCAAAAGGATAATCTTGAAGACCTGATAAGAAGAGGCTACTTCACACAATATAAAGCTCAGACATGTGGGGGAGATATTATCAGATATCATATGAAGGAGATATTGTCAAATTAAGCAGCCAGAATGTCCAATCAAGGCTGGGAGAGATACATGTAATTAGTGGCGGCTCCATTCATGGTGGGAGTTTGTGAATGGTGCGAAGGCAATCTTAAAAGAATTTAGGCACCAGGTCAACTTCAATGAGGATTTATATTGGCGGAAGCTACTAGCAATGTCGTCCATGTCATTTACTGTGGAAGACGCAAATCATGTGGTGTGTCCTCATGACGACCCATTGGTGGTCACATTGAAATTGTCAAACTATTTAATTCAAAGAATTTTGGTGAATGGGGGGGAGCTCCGCTAATATTTTGTTCTCGGCGACGTTCGAAAAGCTTATGATTGGTCGAGAGCACTTGCAGCCTGTACGCTGATGATTTGTTGAAAAGCTGATGATTGATCTGATAGGATTCACAGGAGCATCTATGGTCCCGAAAGGAATCATAAAATTGCCGGTAAGAGTTGGCGAAGATGATGATGCTAGGGATGTGGCGGAATTTCTGGTGGTTGATGTGCTAGGGGCATACAACGCAATTGTTGGAAGGCCATTCGCATACGATGACGTCCAGGGGGTACCAACCTATCATCTAACAATGTTGTACGTATCCAACTATGCTACTACAACAAAATTGAGAGGCAATCAGGAAACAACAAAATCATGCTAGGTAACGGCTATGAAACAGCAAGCAAGCAAAAATTCGATGCTGGTTCTGTGTCCGCCAATGCAAAAGCAGAAGAGGGCTAAAAAGAAAGCTCTGGTAGACGAGGAGAATTTTGAAAAAGAGGAAAAAATGATGGAAATAATTATGGAAGAGCTTGAAACGAGACCTGATGATATGCCAAGCCCCGAGCCTGATGTAAAATAAGAGCAAGAGATGTTAGGTGAAGATCTAACAAGGACGGTCGCGGTCGGAACAGATATGGACCCAAAGTTCAGAGTTAACTTGGTCAAACTCCTACTACGAGCAAACGCTAACGTATTCGCGTTCTCTGCTGCTAAGATGCCGGGAATCGACCCGACCGTGATGGTTCCTCGTCTGAATGTCGACAGCGCAATCCGTCATGTCAAGCCGAAGAAAAGAAAATTTTCAGCAGAGTAAAACAAGGCTATCAAAGATAAAGTGGATAGGCTGTTGGCAGCTAATTTTATAGAAGCCTGTGAATATCCAGAGTGGCTGGCCAAGGTAGTGATGGTGAAGAAAGCCAACAACCAATGGTGGATGTGCGTTGATTTCATAGATCTGAATAAAGCTTGCCCCAAGGACTACTACCCTTTACCGAGAATATATCAGTTGGTAGACTCTACCAGTGGTCATGTATTGTTGTCCTTCATGGATGCGTTCTCTGGCTATCATCATATTAGTCTTGTGGAGGCTGATAGGAAGAAATCTGCATTCATTACAGACTGTGGACTCTATAATTACATGGCAATGCCCTTTAGCTTGAGAAATGCTAGAGAAACTTATCAAAAGCTGTTCTACCAGGTCTTCGCAGACCAGAAGGGGAGAAACATAGAAATATATGTTGACGACTCCATCATTAAAACTAAAACTGACCGCGAACACCTTATTGACCTGGAAGAAACTTTCAGTACTTTGAGAAGGTACATGATGAAGCTCAACCTAAGGAAATGTGTATTTGGAGTAAGAGCTGGAAAGTTCCTAGGATTTATGGTGAGCAAAAGAGGCATAGACGCGAATCTTGACAAAGTACCAGCGTGCGCCGAGCGCACAAGCCTGACACATGGATCAGTGTGTCACACAGAGTCCTGCGCCTAGCGCACAAGCCTGACACATGGATCAGTGTGTCACACAGAGTCCTGCGCCTAGCGCACACTCTATGCGACATGCACCTGTCTTTTCTATCTTTTTCAAAAGTGCGTACCACGTGTATGCATTTTATTGTCCATGCGGCGTCAGGCGCACCAATGTACGCCTAACACGTGTGATTGTGCGTCACACAATCACTTGCGCCTGGCGCAGCTGGCGCGTGAAGCGCAGCTGGCGCGTGAAGCGCAATTTCGTTTCTATATAAATAGGCTTCGATTTTCCCGAATCAAATATGGTTTTCTCATACACTTATTACTTCGACATTTATACACTTTACAAATTTACCTACGAAACCTCTTTACAAAAACTCATTCTTTTCAAATCTACACACACACAAATACATAATTTCATACATACATACAAGTTCAAATTTTCAGGCTTCACGATTGCTCGTCCCGAAGGTTGTCAATCTCTCAGACCTAAGCCACTGTATAATCCTGAGGGTCCTTGAATAAATTATTTTTATATTCAATTATTTTAGTATTTCTGTCCTGATGTAGATCTTTAATATAAAAATCGTTCCTTTGTACATTCTAATCCCTTTTCTTCCTTTTTCTTTATTATTCATATGACTATAGATAATTGTATGATTTAATGCTTTTCATCACTCACATGTTATTTTTGCTAATCAAAGACCTAATGAATTATTCTAATATTAATCAGATAATTTGGACAACCTGTTAGGTTCCCTGTAATTTTTATTGCCTAATAACATATCACTAAAAAAAATACTTTTTTATGTGCTTGATGAACCAACCTAGACTAAATTATTTTTAGGCTGCATGAAAATATTACTTGGTTGTTCTATTGCATAAAAATTGACATGAATCGATATTTAGTAGAGGCTAGCAATGGGTAAATATGGTTCATTATGACCATGTTCGTACCCTCACCCCCGAACTCAATCTATGGTTCTTTGACCATCTATGGAGTCAGGACAGGGAAATCTACATTGGATAAGTCCCTAATTTGTCCCAAGGTTTCTCAATATCCAATTAGGTTTATGAGTCTCTCTTTAAAGACTTGTTGGCGACTTCGAAAAGATTTTCAATAAAACCTTAACAATGGGTAGTCAAATACGCGCTCCCACCGTGTAGGCGAAATAAAAACACGCCTACAGTCGTTGAATTGTCAGAGTATGACATACAATACAAGCCCATGACCGCCATCAAGGCACTGACATATTTCATTGTAGTATCATCATATGAAGAAGAGGAACAGGTTGAAAAAGATACTTGGTTGTTAGAAGTTGATAGCACCTCTACTGTTAACGGATCAGGAGCTGGCACTGCAATGAACAACCAAGAAGGAAACATTTTTTAGTACGCCATCAAGTTTGCTTTCCCGGCTTAAAATAATGAAGCTGAATATGAGGCAGCCATTGCTGGTTTAAAGATGTGTTTAGCAGCAGAAACAAAGAGTGTATCATTGAAAATGGACTTACAATTAGTTAAGGGACAGTTAAAAGGAGGGTTTGAAGTTAGGGAAGCCAACATGCAGAAATACGTGGTGAAGGCAAGGAAATGATCGCTTAGTTGAACAAAATTAAAGTTCAAGCAATTTCGAGTGCCGAGAACAAAAGCGGATGCCTTGTCCAAAGGCTAGTTTCGACTCATTCAACATTGAGAGGTCCGTTACAGTAAATATTCTCAAGGAAAAGAGCATCACAAAGCAAATTGTGACTGTGAATAGCATAGACCAACAAGGAGAATGGTTTAGCAAGTTAGTAGCATACAAGCTAACAGGAGCACTCCCCAGAATGCCTTGGAAGCTAGGAAGTTGAAGCGGCATGCTAGTTGTACGTCATTTAGTTGTACAATAAATCTTTTAGTTTTCCTCTGCTAAAGAGTGCAACAGCATGGGAATCCAGCAAAATAGTGGAAGAAATTCACGAAGGAATTTGCGGTAACCATATTGGGGGAATGGCTTTGGCACTAAAGGCTTTGAGGTTAAGTATTTTACTGGCCAACATTGTTAGACGATGTCAAAGATTTGCTCCCATCATTGTAATCCTCGTATGTTTTCATGATTGTTACAACTCAAATTGTGTCGTATATAGGGGTGTTAACGAGCCGAACCGAGACCGAGCCTGGCTAGGCTCGGCTCGGCTCGAGAAGGGGGAAAATCGAGCTTGGCTCGAGCAGTCGAGCTCGAAGCTCATCGAGCTTCAAAATCTGGGATCGGCTCGAGCTCGAAACAAAATAAATTCGGCTCGGCTCGATAAAGTTCGCGAACTATTCTGAAAATTTCTAAGCACAATTTACATATTCATCCACCTGAATAATTGGCCTATTCATCCAGCGCTACTAAGCAAAAAGGTGAATAAGAACTCAAAAGGTTTGATAATTCACCCACACATAAGAACAAAGGGAGGGAAAAAATAAAAGGAAAAAGAAAAATGAAAATGGAAAAGAGAGGAAGAAGTCAGACATCAAAAAGTGAAAAAACGAAGAAGAAAAACAAGATAGAGGAAGATGCAAGATCAGAGTTTACATCCATGATCACTTAGTCGCCGACTGGGAAGTCACATCTTCAAGTGTACAAAGTGTGAAAAATAAATTAGAGATTTAGGGTTGAAGTTGACGATTGGGAAGTGGGAATTGAAGCTGTCATTTTTTTCTCTAGTTATTTTTGTTTGGTTTGTAATTGTTATGTGGGCTGGAAATTTGTGTTTGGTTTGTATTATTAAAGTGGGATGAAAATTGGGCCTTATGTTTTTTTTTCATAGTGGATTAAAAATCAATGTACAAAATAGTATTTAAAATTTATCGAACATGTTTGCGAGCTTTTGAGCCAAACTCTACTAAGCTCATGCTCGGCTCGTTAAGGCCTCGAGCCGAACCCGAAGTCGAATCGATCCACCTCGAGCCGAGCTTTAACCGAGCTTTGACTGAGCCGAATACGAATAGTTTGCGTGCCACCTTGGCTCATTAGCACCCCTAGTCGTATATTTAAAATGACTCAACTAACTTAACTAACAAAATAAAATTACATTTTTTTGGTTACATGAAAAACCTTTACTTTAAGAGTAAAGTAAAACCATGCAACAACCTAAGAAAGCAATTAAAGATAAGTGATGAAGTAGTCTTTGCACGAATTATGCATCATACTCCCCTTCTTCAAAGAAACTTGACCTCAAGTTTGATCAGCAAAACAGTCCAAGAAATCATCCATATGAATCGAACGAACATTAATAAGATCACTGACGACAATAGATTAAAGATTGAGCAATGATTCATGCGACCATAAACAAACAACTCAATGTCTTTAGAACTTGCCTTCTCATGAAAAAGAATAAATCTTTTCTGCAAAATCAAATCTTTATAAACATGACGTGAAAAAGATCCATTCTTTTCCTCTTCTTGAGCATCATCAACAAGAATTAAATCTTTATCATCATCATGTGAAAAAGGTTCAATATGTTCTTCTTTAACATCATCAACAAGAATCAGATAGTTTACTTGTTCTTCATGTTGTTTTGCAATCCGTTCAATCAAAGCTGTAATCTTCTCTTTACCCTTTTAAAGTCGTACTAATGTTTCTCCAAGAGTTGGCGGACATAAAAGATCTTGTATTCATGATTATCCCTTTCAATTCTTTGAAAAGCATCTAATAAATCAAATGACACACCTTCAAACTTCGTAGCACTGAAACTTATAGATTTCAAACTGATAGAAAACTGCCAGAATTTTGCATCGAACATAATTGCTCGTTGTCGAGTCGTTATGTCTCTAAAGCACACAAAATTTTACCGGACCTAGACCTATATGTAATAAACACTCGGCCAAAATTTCTTGCAAAAATTCGAAGCCAGCAGTTCGCAGTTATTTTTATCCCAAAACTGTTCCAGATTTACCCGGTTTTAAACCAGTTCGGAAGATCATTCTCGAATATATATTAAATAAACTTCAAATCTTACGAAATTTTAGGACAATAAAGTAGACAAATATTAGTCTAGTATAGGCTCAAGAGTCACCCAAAAATTTGATTGGAGGTGGGAGAACGAGTCATTCAAAGTTACCTCAAAAATATGGCTATTACGGGCTATTATCTTCTTCCTTCTTTCTTCTTCTCCAAGAACGTCTAAGTACCAAGAGGACTTGGATAACCTGGCTCTGATACCAACTGATATGAATGCGGAAGCTTAATGTACGATTTGTTTTTGGTATGTTATAATTATGAACGAATTAAAAAGATAGGCTCTTGTTCCTTCGAGAACTAGAGGATCTCTCACTAACCTCGACTAGGAGATGCACACAAACCTCGATTTGTATGTTCTTGGTACAACGAACAAATATTCAATGCACAAGCATTCGAATAACTCAAATATCAATTCACTCAAAATCTGATTTTCTTTATTAAGTTAGGCGCCTATTTATAAGGCTAAGAGCAGCAAGTAATCCTTGCTTTCCAAGGCAATACACCACACGCCAACTAGCACATATTTTAGGAAAGTTTCCCCTAAACCTAAGCCTAGAATCTAGCTTGGTTTTAAGGAAACAATAGCTTTAAGGAAAGAGATGCAACACTTTCCTTAAATAGAAAAACTACACTGCAGCAGCTAAGGGCATCCCTTTGCACGCCTATTACAACTCAACGATCAAGAGACTTTCCTAAAATACAGCCATGACAAAGCACCAAAATATTACTAAGTGTTTTCGGATTTAAAATGACTCAACTAACTTAACTAACAAAATAAAATGACATTTTTTTGGTTACATGAAAAACCTTTACTTTAAGAGTAAAGTAAAACCATGCAACAACCTAAGAAAGCAATTAAAGATAAGTGATGAAGTAGTCTTTGCACGAATTATGCATCAGAAACGCCGCTAAGACTTGGGACCTGGTTCTACGCTGGACAGCCGCCACTGGAAAAGCTCATGTAGAAGGAAAGCTCACAGCCAACTAGGAAGGGTCGTATGTGATAGCAAAGGAAATTGGTCCCATCTTGTTTACTCAAAAGAATATGAAGGGCATAGTGCTAAAATATTGTTGGAATGCTAGTGTACTGAAAAAATATTACGTCTAAGTTGTAATGAATATAATAGGCTGAGAGCCATCCTTATTTCAGAATAATATAAATGACCGTTTACGTCTCATCTATTGTACATTGACAACTTCTTTATAAGTATATAAATAGCCACATAACAGGCTAAGTATGTTTAACGACCATACAACAGGCTAAGTACAAAAACAAGCCATATAACAGGCCAAGTACAAAAACAAGCCACATAACAGGCTAACTACGCTAATAGCCATATAACAGGCCAAGTACAAAAACAAGCCACATAACAGGCTAAGTACGTTAACGACCATATAATAGGCCATGTACAAAAATAAGTCACATAACAGGCTAAATACTTTTATTTCACTAGGAACACCACAAGAGGGGAGGGGGGTGAATTGTATGTGTAGAAATAAACGTAACTTTTTGCGGAATTATAAAACTTGAACAAAGAAACAAGCTAAAAGAATACAAGGGATTTTTACGAGGAAAAACTTATTGGGCCCAACAAGAAGAAACAACCTCGACCACTAGGGATTTTAGACACAACACTTTCTACTAATTAGGCCTAACAACTTTATTACAACCTAATTCTACTCACGGGCCATACCTTGAGTTCCTAAACTCAAGTTCCTGAACAGCTGTTCCTTTAACAGTTGTTCCTCTATACTTTACTTAAAGTTTTCTCACTTTAACTCACTTCACTCAAAGCTTTCTCTCTTACAGGACTTCACTCAAAATCCCCTTACCCCAAAACCATAATACAATGATCAATAAACTTAATGGAATTAGAGTAAGAAGGCAAAAAACAAATGGCTTCTATGAGAGAATGAAAGTACTGCCACTTTACTTAGTTAAACTCACTAATTCACTTGGTCAGGCACAAATTGGAACTTAATTAGATATAAGTACTTATAGCAGCAATTACTTTGTGGGATTAAATCATGTTTTAGTGGTAAAAAAACCATTTTCCCATGGTGTTCCTCAACTAGAGGAACACGTTCCTTTTATAACCCATGATCTCCATGATCTAATACAAACGTGTGTTAGGATTAATACTGCTTCCTTAGTTTTAGTAACCACTTAAGCAGTAACCAAAAAATCTGATTTAACTAAAACATATTTTAATTAATAAAACCGAATTTAAATCTTTTTTAAAATATTATCTTTAAAAATATTTTCATTAAAACTGAAAAAAGGATTTTAATTATCTAATAAAAATACAATCTTTTCCTTAAAAAGATTTTCCTTAAAATCAGACTTTTACTAAATAAAAACGATTTCCTAGAATCTAGGCATAAAACACTTAAGCGTCATTATTGGACCGTTATACTTATTCACATATGTCTAGTTCCTTTAACTCAATATAACAGTGCCACTTTGTCTGTTCCTTACAGTGGAACGAAGATTCGTTCTCATTTTATATTGCCACATTTCCGTACCAATTCTTACTCGTTCCTTTACATTGGAACTAGAAACAAAAAGTCATGCTTTGGTCTTCTTGCTGCAACGCTTCTCCAGTATCAAATCTTTAAGCATCTTCACTGAGTCTTCAAAATCCAAATTTGAATTTTTCTTCTGACATAGTATTCTCTTTGCTCTTGTCATTGATACCTTGTAAAATCCATTCACTTAACAACTTGTTAGTTCAATACTTAGTTTGTATCTTTGTTCCTTTGTCATCATCAAAACTAGGGTTCAACAATTTCCCCCTTTTTGATGATGACAACAAAGTTACAAACTAAGGAAAACAACAAATAACATAAGAGAATAATAATACTTTATATAATTTTATTAAGGCAGATTAAGGATATGAAGTTTTTCACTTTTTCATTTTTTCAACTTTGTTTGTTCCTCGTATCTTTTCCCCCTTTGTCATCTTCAAAAAGATCAAACTCTTGGTGATATTGGGAAGACTGATATTTACAAGACCTTTAGACCATTAACAAGCACAAAAAAAAAATGGTTATGTTAGGAATTGCAAAGGTTAGACTTGCTCAAACATCAATCACAGAATACTCGCCATTCCAAGTAAGAAATTAGGCAATCAAATCATAAACGAAGGCAATTTGTAGCAAAAGTCATTATATTAATAACACTTGTTCAACAAAAGTACAAAAAGAAGAAAAGGAAGAAAAGAAAAGAAACAAAACGTAGGAGTTCCTATTCCTTTAAGAGAAACACGAACTAGACATTAGAAACGGAAGGGGAGTTGTGTTCCTCGACGACTTCTTCTTTCACCACCTACTCAATTTCTTCATAACCTCCTCATGATGCCCATCCACTTACTGCTTCAGGGTGCTAATTGCTTGGGCCATCATCTCTATATTCTTTTGTTGCTTTATCACCGTATCACTAAGGACTTTCATTATACCCATCATCTTATCAGTTTGATCATCCAAAGTCTAGTGAAGGTGATTATAGAATTTGATCATATGCTGAGCAGGGAGACATACCTCATTTACCCATCCATAATCATCCGAAGGAACTTGTTCATTGCCCTTTGAGCTAAAGTTAGTAGGTGATTTTGGTAGAGCAATTACTGGGGTGTTTTCTTGGAATGGTCCTGCTGTTCCTGTGAGAGAAACAGAAGGTGAAGTGGTGGTGTAAAGTTGTGGAAGAAATGGAGGTTAGGGTGGTAGGGCAGTAGATGTAGAGGAGTGAGGGTTAGACTCATTTATGACAACCTTCATCTATTCATAACTGGAAGGAACAGTGAAGGATGAGGGAGAGATGGAAGGGATGGTAATGAGAGTAATCGGCATTCTTGATGAAGAAGGAAGAGTAGGTTCCTTAGGTGAGATTTGATGTTGTTCCTCTGCATCAGATAGGATTAAAGGTGAGTCCTCATTAGAAGGAACAGGGGTGATTTTTGCAATTCTCAACCTAAAACTTTGCCTAACTTGTTTAGGAATAGGTTTGGTAGGCTTTTTGGCAAATGTTTTTCGTTTCTTAAGGGGTTGTGCCTTTGGTTCATTAGGTTTAGGAACTTGTTCCTCCAAGATCACTTCCAATTGTTCCTCCCACTACAAGAAAATCTTGACGTTATTTGTGTTCTTTTACGACCAGAATTCCGTATGGTCATTATTTTTGGTCGCTAATGAGTTGTTTTCTTGTAGGATCCTCTACTGCCTAGGCAATTTTCTCTTTTGTGAGGAACTAGAGTATCCTCCCTTGAGTCAGAACTCCATCTTGGACAGAGAGGTCCAATCCATACAATGTTTTTTCATTTAAAATATTACCTTGCATAATTCCCAAGGTAGACCAACCAGCAGTTTTGACTTTGAAGTCGGAGAGAACAAAGGTGATGAGTGCTGCATATCCAATAACACAATGGTTTTCAATACAGTGTGTTAGATGTTGGATAAAGAGAAAAGGGAAGTTTATTTGGATGTGGTGGTCAAGGTAGAACATATAGCACATATCTAGGAGACTCACCTCATTCCTCTTTTCAATTCGAGGAATGACTACCCTCCATAAAAGATTGAACAAGATTTTATGTACTCGGGAGAGGATATTATGGTTGATCTTAGTTTGGCCAGGTTATCCCCCAAAGGATTAAACAATGTCATCATGGAAGAAATTAGGATAGGTGACAGTTCCTTTCGGTTTAAAATACAGATCAGTTCCTTTGCAAGGAACTTCCCATATTTTTACTAAAGTTCCTCCTTACATCAGTAGTACATACTCCATCAGTGTTGATGAAGTTTGCACAAAATTCATCCATGGCTAAAGGAACTAAGGCATTATTAAACGGGGTTTTAAAAAGGTATTCTATACCGTATTCCATTAGAATTTCAATTAGTTCATTGAATTGAGCTTTCTTGGCCCATTTTAGATCTACACAGAATCCAAGAACATACCTCGAATCACTTCGTTCCACTCGTTTCTTGGAGGAATAAGTAGCAGTTCCTTTGGAAGGAACATGCGTAGGTTCTTTTTCCCCTTCAACTGATTCAGGGGTTTCTTCTTCATCATCTTCCCCAATCAGTTTCCTTCTTCTTATACTTCTTGTTGGTTTTATGTGGTGCGAAGAGGTGGGAAGTAGATGAACAATGGTGAAGATGAAGCGTTTAAAGGAATTGGTTTTGGAAGGGAAGAAAGAAGATGCATGTAACAGTATACGAAGAGTTACACGCGGAAAATAAAAAAATATAAAAGAAAAGATAAAAATTGAATCAAGACTTGATAAATCTGATTCCTATATTTTTGGGATTTTCGGATTTTTTGATTTTTATGCATGGAAAGAAAAAGAAAAGTAAGGAACTTGTGCTATAGGAATAACTTTTACTTATTATCAACATTCATCAAGCATGTTTCTATCACTTAGGAACAATAAGGGGAGTATTAGGTGACATTTGTGAGTGGCTTTATTACTTTCAATCCGTGTTTATGTTTTGAACATTTTAATTTGCAAAGGTCTTCGGCAATTAATCACAGTCACTTAATATCACATAGAGTAAGACAAATCAATTTAGACATGGGGGATTGGAACAGGAACAATTACCTAAGTTTTATTAAACCTAACTCAAGCCTTAATTTTTCACATCTATCTCTTTGTAGAGGCTTGGTTAAAGTATCAGCAATCTGATTTTCAGTTTGACGAAACTCAAGTTTAATCAAACCTTTTTCCACATTTTCTTTTAGAAAGTGTTGTCTGATATGTATATGCTTAACTCTTGAATGATGCACTGGATCTTTTGAAATACTAATGACACTTGTATTATCCTAATAAATAGGAACACAATTAAAGTTTATTCCATAGTCACAAAGTTGTTGTTTTATCCAAAGCATTTAAGAGCAACATGCAGCAGCAACTACATATTCTGCTTCAGTAGTGGATAAAGCAATTGAGTTTTGTTTCTTAGTGCTCCAAGAAACTAAACTATGACTAAGAAATTGAACTATACCTGAGGTGCTTTTCCTATTTACAAGATCTCCAGCGTAGTCAGCATCATCATATCCTCTTAACTCAAATGCGTCACTTCTTGGATAGAAAAGTCCAAGATCATTTGTTCCTTTGAGATATCTAAGAATTATCTTTACTGCTGTTAGATGAGACTCCTTGGAATTTGCTTGAAATCTAGCACACAAACCAACACTGAAAGCCATGTTTAGACGACTAGCAGTTAGATACAAAAGAAAACCAATCATGCCTCTATATTTTGTTTGATCAACACTTGTTCCTATGGAATCTTCATCTAATGTAGTTGAAGTTCCCAGCGGAGTGTCATTTAGCTTTGAATTTTCGAGGCCATATTTCTTTAACAGTTCCTTTATGTATTTTTGTTGGTGAATAATTATTCCTTTTTCCATTTGCTTAATTTGTAACCCAAGAAAAAAATTTAACTCACCCATCAAACTTATTTCAAATTCATTACTCATAGCTTAGAGAATTCTTTGCATAACGACTCATTAGTTTCTCCAAAGATAATGTCATCAACATATATTTGAACAAGAAGTATATCAGTTCCTTTCTATTTTAGAAACAAAGTTTTATCAATTGTTCCTCATTTAAAATTGGTCTCTAAAAGGAACTTAGACAAGCTCTCATACCTTGACCTAGGTGCTTGCTTTAACCCATAAAGAGCCTTGTCAAGCTTGTAGACATTGTTTGGGAAATCATTATTTTTAAATCCAGGGGGTTGTTCAACATATACATCTTCATTTAAGTAGCCATTAAGAAATGCACATTTGACATCGATTTGATACAGTTTAAATCCCATATATGCAGCAAATGCAATTAGTATTCTAATGACCTCAAGTCTGGCAACAAGAGCAAAGGTTCTTCATAGTCAATTCCTTCTTGTTGATTATAACCTTTTACTACAAGTCTAGCGTTGTTCTTTACAATTGTTGCATGCTCATCTAGTTTGTTTCTAAACACCCATTTTAATCAAATCATTTTTGGGATATTATCTCAGATAACCCTGACATATAGGCCTTTTTCCCAAATAACCCTGACATTATTTTTTTTTACCCAGATGACCCTAAACTTGAATTTTGTCATTAAGCCTGGCGGAATTGTTAACGCCATTAACTATTTTCAAATAAAAATAATTACTGCCTTTTTAAAAAAAAAAAAAAAAAACCAAACTCGTCTCTTTCTCTCTCTTGTTCTTCATCTCTTCTCAAGCATTCATCAATGGCTTTCACCACTTTCTCCAAAATTTCTTCCTCTTTTTTGTTTTAAAAAATTGTCATGAATGTACAAGTGAATCTGGGTACATTAAGATTCACCATTAATGTAAACAAGTTCGTTCAAAAGAGAATAATCAAAAATTAAACCACGATTCTCTCTCTCCTCACAATTCTATGGGTCATGGGATTTTGTGGTTGCAACCATGATTAACCACAACAACAACACCAACATCATCTTCGACCTCCATACTCAAAAGGAACTCATAATTTCTCTCTCCTCTGCATGAATCTGGGTACAAGTGAATATGGGTTTTGGGTTTTGTGGGTTTTGGGTTCTTCGGTTTTGGGGGGTTTTGGCTGCAGCAACGTTTCTTCCTCTAACGTTTTTTTTTTTTTGATAATTTTGTTTCATTAATCAGGCGCAAGGCCAGCTATATTACATGTCAATCAAATTCCATCAAGGATATCCACCATAACCGGCAGAATTAAAACAAGGACTGATTCACTTGTAGTCATGTACCCAGATTTCCTCTAAAACAAAAGCCTGCATATTCTTGAAGATATATAAAAATGGAAAAGCAGATTCTCCAAAACAAGGTTAGATGAGATTTCCTCTAAACCAAAAGGTAAGGAAACAAACTATAAGAAAAACCAAGCAAATTAAAAAAAAGGACTGATTAATGGAAACAAAATTAGAGAGAGGAAGAACAAGAGTGAGGAAATCAAATTAAAACATATTATGGAATTTAAATTGAAGAGTAACAAAGACTTGAAGAACAAGAGAGAGAAAATGGTGAAGAACAATAGAGAGAGGATGAAGAACATAAGAAAGAGGATGAAGAACACAAAATAGTTAACGCCGTGTCTTATTCCTTCAGGTTTAATGACAAAAATCAAGTTCAGGGTTATCGGAGACAGGGCTGCCAAAGTCGGGGTTATATTGGAAAAAGGCCTATAAGTCAGGGTTATCTGAGATAATATCCCATCATTTTTTTTTGTTTAGAAGAGGGGACTAGATGTCATACCTTGTTTCTTTGAAACTCATTTAACTCATCTTGCATAGTAGTGATCCAATCAGAATCAGTTAAGGCTTTTTCATGATTTCTTGGTTCCATCATTGATAGAAACACATGAAATGCACAAAAATTCCTTAACTGAGATATAGTTTTGCGTACCTTTGGATATGTCACTTATTATGAGTTCCACTGGATGTGATTTTGATGTCTCCAAGGTTTTGATTGAAATTCCCTTATAGGAATAGGTTGTTCCTCTTAAGTTTCATGAGAGGATGAGGAGCCTTGTTCATTTGTTCCTCTTTCAGCAATTGTTGAATTAGTTCCTTCAACATTTTCGTTCTTAGTAGGAACAGGAACAACTCCATCATCTTGAGGAATAGGAACAACGTTGTTAGGAAAGTTTTCATATTATTCGTTCCTTTCCTCTTTTATTCCTTCTTCTTCCTCAATTGAATCTGCATCTTTTTCATTAGGTCGAACCAAGCCTATTTCATAGTCATCAACCTGCTTGCTTAGATTAAAATTGTCATATTCATTAAAAATTATATGTTCACTTTCTTCGACACACATAGTTCTTTTATTGTAATCTCTATACGGCTTACTATGTGATGAATATTCTAGAAATATTGCTTCATCACTACTTGCGTCAAATTTTCCAAGATTATCTTTCCCATTATTATGAACAAAACATTTACAACCAAATGTTCTGAAATGTGTAATATTGGGTTTCTTACCAAAATAAAGCTCATAAGGAGTTTTGTTAATGATAGGTCTCATCATGGCACAATTTATTATGTGACAAGCAATATAAACAACCTCAGCCCAAAAGTTCCTTGGAAGTTCACTAGCAATTAGCATAGTCCTAGTCATTTCCTCCAAAGTCCTATTTTTCCTTTTTATAACACCATTTGGTTGTGGTGTTCTAGGTAAAGAAAAAATTTTGAACTCTTTTTGTAAAGACAAGGAACTCATCATAAGTCTCATCCTTATTAGAAAGAAAAATAACCCAAGTGTATCTTGAGTAGTCATCAACAATAACTAGCACATACCTCTTACCACTTCTACTTTGAATTCTCATGGGGCCACATAAATCCATGTGAATTAATTCCAATGGCTTTGTGGTGCTCACAACAGTTTTAGATTTGAAAGAGGATCTAATATGCTTCCCTTTGGCACACGCATCACAAACTTGATCAATATGAAATATTATAGTGCTAATCCCAAAACAAGATCTTTTGATCGAAGTTTGTCAAGTAATGAAAAGCTAGCATGTCCTATACGATTATGTCATAAGAGAGGATCATCTTCAATAACACTAAGACATTTCAAATTATTTTTAGGAACAAGATCAAAATCCACAATATATGTGTTCCCTTTCCTTGTTCCTTCCAAGATGACATTCTTAGAGTTAATGTTAAAGATTAAGCATTTTTAACTATTAAATTTAACTATATTTCCTTGTCACAGAATTGAGAAATACTTAAGAGATTATGCTTTAAACGTTCTACTTGAAAAACATTATCAATGGAATGTGATGGTGACTTACCAACCTTACTCATGGCAACTATGTTACCTTTCTTATTGTCACCAAATGTCACACTTCCACCTTTATAGGTTGAGAGTGAGAGAAACTTAGATTTGTCTCCTGTCATATCCTTAGGACAACTACTATCAAGATACCAAGTGTTGTTCCCCCTCACTCCAACCTGCAAAAATCAACTAGTTGTTAGATGTAGGAAGTTAAGAACCTTTCTTTCGTGGGATCCTGTTCTTGACTAGAATTTGTTTTAGCAACCCATTTCATGTTGCTTAATTTCACATTTTTGCCAATCATTCCAGTTCTCATTTGACATTGAGTTATGTAATGATCTATGTTTCCACAACACATGCAAATTTTTGTCACTAGGTCAGTCAACATATTTCTTAGGCTTGTTCCTTTTCTTGTGTTTTCAAAACTAAGACCTTCTTTTCTTTTAGCCCGTGGTCTCTCAATCCACATAGGAACAACCATCACTTTGCCTCTGTTCCTTGTAACAACAAGTTCCTTCTTGAGATTGCAGATCCGTTCCTTTAAGACAATTTTTTCTTTATTCAAATTTTCGATCTCAGATCTATAACCTTTCAATGGAGTTGATATTATATCAAAGGATCTTAGAACTGGGACAAATTCCTTTAGGTGTGAAATTTCTAAATTGATTAGATAATTTTCATTCTTCACACTCTCATATAATTCCTTTATTTTTAATTTATTATCAAATAAATCAAAAAACCTACTTTCAACATTTGTTCTCATTTTCTTAAGCCATTCTATATGTTTTTTACAAACTTTAACAACTTG
Organism: Beta lomatogona; assembly: GCA_947646795.1. NCBI lineage: Eukaryota > Viridiplantae > Streptophyta > Magnoliopsida > Caryophyllales > Amaranthaceae > Beta > Beta lomatogona. The sequence continues at coordinate 2,554,681 of CANSNZ010000942.1, forward strand.
TTTAGTTTGTTCATGCTTATCACGTTCATCTCTACATTCAAGACTTGCATCATAAAGAAGATCATAAATTTAAATCCTAGTTTTTCCATCTAAGTATGATTCAAGTATATGTTGGCTTACCTCAACATTTTCTTCATCTTCCTTTATGCTAGTGTTTGCCATGAGGCAAGGATTTGCAGTTTCTTCAGTTTGTTGTTCCTCTTCCTCTTCAGTCTGAATCTCCCCAATCTGCTATCATAACTTTTCGAACGTTCGCTTTAGAGAAAGGTGCTTTAGTATCCATGTTCCTTTCAGCGAAACGTTCCTTGTTCCTTTCTTTGGTTTTGTTGTTTTCCCAAAGTGGACATTCCTTGATGAAGTGATATGTACTACCACATTTATGTCAAGCAGCTTTGTTAGAAATTTTTTTAGCTTTACCTTTGAAGTTCCAATTTTTCTTGTTCCTATACATTTTTCGAATTTTTTGGACCATGAGAGCTGATTCCTCTTCTCCTGAGTCAGATTCATCTTCATCATCTGTTTTTAGGGCAATGGACTTTGACTTAGAGCTTTCACCATACTTAGTATCAAGGTGTTCCAAGTTGAACTTAGTGAAGTCTTTTGTTTCTTGCAAAGCAGTGACCTTAGCCATCCATCTATCCTTAGGAAGACTCTTAAGAACTTTTCGAACCTGTTCTTCTGATGAAATAAACTTTTCAAGAGAAGCTAATTCATTAATAATGTTAGTAAAACGAGTAAACATCTCTTCTATGCTTTCCTTAGCCTTCATGGAGAAAAGTTCATATTGATTCATTAGTAAATCAATTTTAGATCTTTTGACTTCATTAATTAGTTCCTTCATGGGTAATTCAAGTAAATCCCATATTTGCTTTGCAGATATACATCCCATGATTCTATTTTGTTCATCGGGTCCAAGACCATAATGTAAAAGTTTAATAGCCATAACATTCACTTCCATTTTTTCAAAGTCAGATTTGTCATATTCAGAGAAGTGTTTAGGAATTACCTCATTTTTGTCATTACTAGTTGTGACCTCAAAACCACTAACTTCAATGACTCTCCAAACCTGATAGTTTTCGGCCTTGATGAAAATCTCCATTATGTTCTTCCAGTAGGAATAGAACTTGAACATAGGAGGCCTTCGCGTAGAGTAACCTTCCTCAAGTTTCTCGGTGGTGTTCATTGTTCCTTGGATCTTTATTTCAATAAGGTTTTCAATTTTTCGTGAGTTCTGGCTCTGATACCAACTGTTATTTCACTAGGAACACTATAAGATGGGGGTGAATTGTATGCGTAAAAATAAACGTAACTTTTTGTGGAATTATTAAACTTGAACAAAGAAACAAGCTAAAGAAACACAAGGGATTTTTACGAGGAAAAACTTCTTGGGGCCAACAAGAATAAACAACCTCGACTACTAGGGATTTTAAACAAAACACTTTCCACTAATTAGGCCAAACTAATTTGTTACAACCTAATTCTACTCACGGGCCACACCTTGAGTTCATAAACTCAATTGCTGAACAACTGTTCCCTTAACAGCGGTTCCTCTCAACTTCACTTGAAGTTTTCTCACTTTAACTCGCTTCACTCAAAGCTTTCTCTCTTACGGGACATCACTCTAAATCTCCTTACCCCATAACCAAAATACAATGATCAATAAATTTAGTGGAATTAGAATACGAAGACAAAGAACAAAGGGCTTTTATGAGAGAATGAAGGCACTGATGACACTTTACTTAGTTAAATTCACTAATTCACTTGGTCAAACACAAATTGGAACTAAATTAGATATAAGTATTTATAGCAGTGATTACTTAGAACGTGGGATTAAATCATGTGTTAGTGGTAAAACCATTTCTCCCATTTTGTTCCTCAACTAGAGGAACACATTCCTTTTGACACTCATAATCTCCATGATCTAATACAAACGTGTGTTACGTTTAATAATGCTTCCTTAATTTATAACCACTTAAGCAGGAACCAAAAAACTGATTTAATAAAAATAAATTTTAATTAATAAAACCAAATTTAAATCCTTTTACAAAATATTATCTTTAAAAATATTTTCATTAAAATCTAAAAAGGATTTTAATTACCTAATAAAAATAAAATCGTTTCCTTAAAAAGATTTTCCTTAAAATCAGATTTTTACTAAATAAAAAGGGTTTCCTAGAATATAGGCATAAAACACTCAATTGTCATTATTTAACCGTTATACTTATTCACATATGTCTAGTTCCTTTAAAATAGTTAGTTCCTTTAACTCAATATAACAGTGCCACTTTGTTTGTTCCTTACAAAGGAATAGACAATCATTCTCATTATAAATTGCCACAGTTCCTTAGCAATTCTTACTCATTCCTTTACATTGGAACTAGAAACAAAAAGCCTTGCTTTAGTCTTCTTGCTCCAACACTTCTCCAGTATCAAATCTTTAAGCATTTTCAGTTAGTCTTCAAAATCCAAACTTGATTTTTTCTTCTGACTTAGCATTCTCTTTGCACTTGTCATTGATATCTTGTAAAGTCCATTCACTTAACAACTTGTTAGTTCAATAATTAGTTTGTACATTTGTTCCTTTGTCATCATCAAAACTAGGGTTCAACAAGTACGTTAATAACCATATAACAGGCTAAATATGTTAACATCCATATAACATGCTAAGTACGCTAACAACCACATAATAGGCTAAGCATGATAGCAACCATATAACAAGCAAAAAATTAAGAAACTGACCAATAGCGAGATAAACAAACATAGCGCATGATTGCTAACAAGAAAAGTATAAAATACTAAGTATAAAACTTGTTAGTGGACATCATATAGCTAAAATCGCAAGAAACTTTATTACCACACTCAAATGAAGCTAGGCTTGGCTGCCAACTACAAACAAAATTAGGGGGTAGCCAACAAAAAGGCATCTGAGTCATATAAAAGTACTTGCAATTCAAAAGTAAATTGTTTTACGTAAATGCCAAAGTGGGCTGAATTCAAAGATAGATAATATTAAGATTTACAAAGTACTATAAACTCTTTGAAGAAATAGAGGAGCTTGAAGAAAGCCGCCAAAAGCTTCAAGGGAGAGGGACAAAATTCCTAGCTGGAACAGTGCGAGGATCCCTGTTGGCAATAACATCTTAACATCAGATAAACTCCTCTCCCTCATGGGGTTGGGCATGCTGGTTGTCATTAAAGGTAGTTTCGATCTCGGACCAGTTAAAGCCTTGGTGGACCCGACAAACACACCTCATAGCTGCCACCCATCTGCCATCGTATCTCCCTTGAAGGGCCACCACATAGTCATCAGTTTGCTTAAAGTCCGCAACGGCACTGGTGGCCCCTGCCTCCATGGCCTTGTCTACAACAACATCTTTCTCAGCTTTCGCAGCTTCCAACTCAGCAATCAGAGCCACCACTTTGTTCTTATACTCCACCAGCTGATCCGCTTTAGCCCTTAGCATCTTAAGCTCATCTTCTAGTGGAGCTTGGGCGGCAATCTTATAAGGTTCCAAATACATGATATATTCTCTCTCTCACCACTCTAAAAATAAAAACTACAAGAAAAGAGAAGAAAAAGAATAAATAATCGGGTTGTCACCCGATCATCGCGTTTACCTTCCTCAGTGGCCAAGTAGTGGTGGTGCTTGGAGGTAGAGTTCAAGGTAGCACCTGCATGGTGCAACTTCAAGCATTGTATATTCACCTTGAATTTCTCACCTTTTTTAGGCATACTCTTTACTGAACTAACTGTATTGACCATAGTGATTGTAAAATGGCCAGACCATCTAAACTTTAAATTTTCAAGGAAAAAGTTTAAGCCTATAGTTGTAGAAAAGAACTTCATCACACACTGAAAAATCTATGCGTAATATATTATTATCTGCCACCTCTTAGTGCGCTCTTTGTAAAGTCGAGAACTATCATATGCATCCATTCGAATCTCATCAAGCTCATTAAGTTGTAGAAGTCGCTTCTCCCTCGCTAGTGAAAAATCCATATTGACTTCCTTAACAGGCCAAATAACATTATGCTCCAATTCAACAGGAAGGTGACATGATTTGCCATATAACAAACGATACGGGGTAGTACCAATGGGTGTCTTCAATGGAGTTTTGTATGCCCACAAAGTGTCATCTAGTTTTTGCACTCCAATCTTTTATGAACTTAGCAACCACATTCTCCAATATAGTCTTCATCTCACGGTTCGAAACTTCCACTTGCCCACTCGTTTGAGGATGATAGGCTAATCCGGTCCTATAAGTGATCCTATACTTCCTAGAAGAGCATCAAATGTGCGCTTGTAAAAGTGTGAACCACCATCACTAATCACCACTCTAGTAACTCCAAACCGTGGGAACATGATTTTCTTGAATAGCTTCATGACCACTTTGGAGTCATTGGTTGGAGAGGCCAATGCTTCTACCAACTTGGACACGTATAGTCCACAAGCACAAGAATATAGCGATTACCTGTAGAGGATGAGAATGGTCCCATAAAATCAACACCTCAAAAATCGAAGAGCTCAACCTCTGGAATAGATGTTTTAGGCATCTCGTGCCTTCGAGAAAAATTTCCACTCCGTTGGTATGCATCACAAGAAACAACAAAGCTCCTTGCATCCTTAAAAAGAGTTGGCCAGTAGAAGCCAGATTGCAAGACCTTAGCCACAATTTTGGAGGCCCGAGCATGTCCTCCATAAGGTAGAGAGTGAGACTGCTTGAGAATGTCATGCACCTCCCACTGAGTAATACATCTCCTATATAAACCATCGGCACATCTCCTGAATAGATAGGGATAACCCCAAAAGTAATGACGAGCATCATGGAGGAACTTTTACCGTTGTTGATAGCTTAAGTCAGGAGGAGACTTTCCACATACATAAAAATTAGCAAAATCAGCATACCATGGAGTCTGAACTGAGAAAGTGAAAAAATGGTCGTCTAGAAATGAGTCATTAATAGGAAGATCAACCATTGCACCGTCATAGCTCAACTTAGATAAGTGATCTGCAACAACATTCTCGGCCCCCTATCACAAATTTCCTGTTCAAATTCTTAGAGTAAGAAAATCCATCTAATGAGCCGTGGCTTAGCTTCCTTCTTCGCAAGGAGATACTTTAGGGCTGCATGATCAATATAGACTATGACCTTAGACCCAAGTCAACAAGTCCAAAATTTGTCCAAGGCATATATAACTGCACGTAGTTACTTTTCTAGTAGTAACATAGTTGACCTGGGCTTCATCATGTGTCTTACTAGCATAGTAGAAAGCATGTAAGACCATGTCCTTCCCCTGACCAAGTACAACTCTAATATCATAGTCGTTGGCATCACACATGATCATGAACGGAAGAGTCCAATTTGGAGATCGAATAATAAGAGCAGTAATCAACGCTTGCGTGATTCTGTTGAAAGAATCAATACACTCATCAGTAAACATAAACGGGGCATCCTTGAGGAGCAACTGAGTAAGTAATTTAGCAATTTTAGAGAAATCCTTGATAAAGCGGCGATAAAACCCCGCATGACCAAGGAATCCTCGCACTCCTTTGACTTTCACATGTGGGGGGGTAATTACTCAATCACTTGAATCTTTGCTTTATCCACCTAGATGCCTCGTTCAAAAAAAGTATGACCGAGTACTACTCCTTCAGTAACCATGAAGTGGCTCTCCTCCCAGTTTAAGACGACTTACCTCTTCGCCTCTTTTCAACACTTTAGGTAAATTTGTCAAACATGCATCAAAATTAATTCCATATACACTAAAGTCATCCATAAACACTTCCGTAATGAACTCAATAAACTCAGAAAAGATGGCCATCATACAACGTTGAAAAGTGGCGGAGCATTACATAGTCCAAACGGCATCCTTCGATATGCAAAGGTACCATAGAGGCATGTAAAGATAGTTTTCTCTTGATCATCTGGGTGGATAGGTATTTGGAAAAAGCCAGAGTATCCATCCAGATAACAAAAGTAAGAGTGACATCCAATCTTTCCAAGATTTTATCAATAAAGGGAACGGGAAAGTGGTCTTTCTTGGTGGCAACGTTTAATTTTATATAATCAATGCACATATGCCAACCAGTTACTACTCTTGTAGCAAGTAATTCTTCTATTTCATTTTATACAATAGTAGTGCCTCCCTTTCTAGGAACCACTTGAACTGGACTCACCCACTTAGAACCAGAAATGGGGTAGCTGATTCCAGCATCAAGCAATTTCATTACTTCTTTCTTCACCGCCTCTTGCATATTGGGATTCAAACGACGTTGGCCTTGTATGCTAGGGCGATGATCATTCTCCATGTGAATCTTATGCATGCAAAAATCAGGGCTTATACCTATTGGATCACCAATACTATATCCAATGGCCTTTTTATGTTTTCTAAAAACAGACATAAGTTGAGATAATTGACCATCATTTATTGAAGCACTAACAATCACAGGATAATATTCAGATTCATTAAGAAAGGCGTTTCTAAGAGAAGGGGAAAGGGGTTTAAGCTCAAAGGATCCTACCTCAACCGGTTTAGTATCATGTACCTTCTTCTAACTATCAATACTACGAAGCTCTTACCTAAAAGAGCCGCTTTAAAGACATCTACTTCAGCACTCAATGGGCTACCATCACCTATAGAAGATTCAAGATAAAGCAAAGCCTCCAAAGGATCCCCCTAAAAGGGATTGAGGTAGATCATCATTAAGCAGCAAAATCAATGACATCAATTCTATAATAGGCTTCCTCTAGCATTAGACTTTTTAGATCACTAGTCAAACTAAAGGTCACCTTATCATCTCCCACAGTCAAAGTTAACTTCCCATTCTTAACATCTATAACAGCTCCAGTTTTATGAAGGAGTGGTCTCCCTAAAATGATTGGGATTTGAGTATCCTCTTCCATGTCAAACACAACAAAATCCACAGGAATAATAAATTTCCCTACCTTTATAGGTATGTCTTCTAGGATACCTAGGGGGTATATTAATTGAATGGTCTGGCATTTGAAGAGTAATATTGGTGCATTTAAATGTCAAGATTTTTGTAAATAGTAAGAGGCATGACACTAACACTAGCACCCAAATCACATAAACCTATATCAATAAAAATAGTGCCAATGTTACATGGGATAGATAAACTCCCTAGGTCTTTCAATTTAGGTGGGAACGGATTTTTCAAAAGAGCACTACATTCCTCAGTGGATGCTACAGTCTCAACCTCAATGACCTAGATGGCCTACTAGCAGAGGAACTAGCCAACTGAGCTAGTTGAGTCTCCATCATCTTGTTATGTGTACCTATGTTTTCCAGCTGAGCTTTTGTATCTGCTTGAAAAGCATTAAAACCTTCTACATCTGAAACATCATGTTCTTCAACTCTGTCATTACTAGATCAGCAGTGGGAACAAATTGTTGTGGAGCTTGATTTTTCTTGAAAACAGGAGGAACTTCTTGTTGTTGAGGTTGATATTGTTTGACTTGGTTTTGAGGATCACATGGTTGTTGTGGTTGAGGATTTAACACATTATTGCTCCTATATGAGAGGTTTGGATGATTTCTCGACCACGGGTTATATGTGTCAGAATAAGGATTGAACTGGCCCCTAGGTTGTGACTAAAAAGCATTGACTAGCTCACAGTTACCCTCGATACTAAGGTGGGAGAGCGCGGCACTCTTGAAAGTTGTGCCCAATATCCCACAAGCGTCACACATGAGAGCACTGTATCTAGAAGCACTATGATGATACAACCTAGCAAACCCAAGGTAAAACAGGCAAAGATCCATAGCCCCCCCACCTTCTAGGAAGGGTTTGGACTAAGAACCAAAACCAGAATATACCAAACTACTCCTGGACAAACCCAGGATTACACCACCACCAGAATTAAATCAACAAAAGATCTCTAAGGGAAGCATCAACTCTACTAGCAACAGAGAAAATAATAAGCTTCAAGGTCTGCTGTGGAGAAAGCAGGCTATGATTGCACACTTTTTGATTCCTCTGAAGCCATATATGTTAGACAGATTCAACAAATAACATGTTGTACAATTGCTTAGTTCCATACTTCTTGCTACTGACTTTGCTCACCAACTGCACTTCTGTACTCCAAGGCAGAATACATCTATAGGTTCATCATTTGAAGACATCTCTTCCATATTTGAGCACTATAAGAGCATCTAAAAAACAAGTGCTCAATATTTTCCTCATCAGTGTTACAGAGAACACAAATCTTGTATGCAACCATGTTCCATTGAAACAGTCTAGTTTTAGTACTCAGTCTATCATGTAAACACAACCAAGTGATGAAAATAGCCTTAGGAGTGGCTTTACTATTGCAGGTAACTCGTCTCCAAGGCATTTTTGCGCTATCACCTTGCATCTGTTTATAAAGATGCTTAATAGAAAACTTCCCATTTGGTCTCACAAACCCAGACTGACTAACAAGATGCTCCCTTCAAGCAAAAAATTTCCTAATAGCCCATGAAAGCCTTGAGGGGGGAGACATCTGCCAAATATCATGCTATCTAATATAGTAAGCATGGAGCCATCTAATCCATAGCCTGACTTGCGTTTCTAGACAAAGCCCAAAAGAGCTTAGCCACAGCAGCCCTATTCCAAATGAAAAGGTCTTTGAAGTTTAAACCCCAACAAACTTTAGGCATACAAAGGGTATCCCATGCAATAGAAGCTTTCCTAGAAGCTGAGTCAGCACTAGTCCAAAGGAAGATTCTACAATACTTCTGAATTTCCTTCAGCACCTTCTTAGGCAAGATGAAAATTTGACTCCAGTAGAGCTGAATACCCTGAATGACAGAAGCAACAAGCTGCACACGACTAGCATAAGAGAGCTCTTTAACAGTCCGACTCTTGATTCTAGCCACCACCTTCTCAATAAGAGGCTTGCATCCATCATAAAACAGCTTCTTGGAAGCCAGAGGGACTCCCGGGTATTTAAATGGAATAGTTCCAAAAGGAACCTGAATCATAGCTTGTAATCTTACAGCCTCAGTAGCATCAACTCCAGCAATAAAAAAATTGCTTTTATCAATATTTGCCTCAAGACCAAAAGCACCAGAGAACTTCTGAAAAGCATAAAAAAGAAGCTGAATTGAACTTCCATCAGCTCTAGCAAAAAGAAGCCGATCATATGCAAACATTAGGTGGGTAATACCCAACCTCTCACATCTTGGATGAAAATTGGATGCAAGTATGTCTATCAATTTTCCCAAGCATCTGGATAAGTATTCCATGCAGATGGCAAATAAGAACGGAAACATGGGGTCCCCCTGCCTGAGGCCCTTTTTTGCTGAAAAATGAGGACTAGGGAGCCCATTTATCAAGATAGAATAAGATACAGAAGTCACACATATCATGATCCATTCAACAAACTTAGGAGGAAAACCTAGTTCATCAAGAACAACTTTAAGGAAGCGCCATTCAACAGAGTCATAGGCCTTCCTTAGATCAACTTTGAGCATACACCTAGGACTGACATGTTTAGTATTATATCCCTTGATAAGCTCAGTAGCTAATAGAATATTATCAGAGATATTTCTATTACGCATAAATCTAGGTTGAGCAAGATCAATAATGCTGCCAATCATTAACTGCATTCTTTGTGTAAGAATTTTAGCAATTAACTTATAAAGCACAGAACAGCAAGCAATGGGCCTAAAATCCTTGATATAAGTAGGATTAGGAATTTTAGGCACCAAAGTTATCATAGTACAATTCACCTCAGCTGGCAGAATACCATGATTAAAGAAATCTTGAATAGCAGCATACATATGGGCTTTAATCACAAGCCAAGCTTTCTTAAAGAAGAAGCTGTTGAAGCCATCAATTCCAGGAGCTTTACAATCATTTATAGAAGCAAGAGCATCATCAATTTCTTTGTGAGACACAGGCTGAATAAACATATAGATATCTTCAATTCTCACCTGAGCACCAGCTCTGAGCACAGAAACATCAGGACAAGGCAGGCAAGTAGCAATAGAGCCCATCAACTTTTTATAGAAGCCTAAAACTTCCTTTTGAATATCATCAGCAATAGTAAGTTCATTACCTTGGTCATCATAGAGCATTTTAATACTATTTCTAGCATACATGTCTTTCATAACCTGAAAGAATAAATGGTTGTTAGAATCACCCAACTACAGCCACTGAATTCTAGACTTTTGTCTTAGAGCACTCTCTTCAATGTTATAAAATTTATTCAGTAAAGCAATATAAGCAGACTCTTGCTGCTGTAGATTCTGGCTATTAACATCCCTTTCCAACTCAATCTAAACAATACTCAACTGCTCTTTAATTTGATCAATTCTGGTGTCAAGTTTAGCAAAATCTCTCTGATGAAGGTGCTTAAATCTGTCTTTAAGGACTTGAAGCTTCTTCCACACTTGTTTCATAATGGCCCCAGAAGCTCCCAGACAGAAGATAAAATAGAATCAAAATCCCCATGATCAGCCTTGTAGTTGAAGAATTTGAATGGTCTCCCTCCTTTATGAAGATGAGATGAACACTTCAATAAAAGACTATGATATGAAATCCCCGAGTTTTTAAATTCCACAACATGAAAGTAATCCATCCTCTAGTGAGAGTTAACCAAACATCTATCAATCCTACTATAAATCCTAGCATCTCCATCACTCTTATTAGTCCATGAGCAGTAGCACCCACAACTTCTAAGCTCACTTAAATCACTATTTTGCAGCAAGTCCTCAAAATCCTGTGTTTCATGAGTAGTAATAGCCCTGCCATTGAGCCTATCATCACTAGTTAACACAGAATTAAAATCACCAAGAACACACCAATCACCCAGCATAGTACCATTGAGATGATGCAAACTATCCCATGGAGGCTTCCTAGATTCAATAGTATGCAACCCATAAACAAAAGTAACAAACATGCTCCTGCCATTTGTTTTATCAGTAAAACAGCCATGAATCACCTGATCAGTCTTGAAAACAACTTGATATGTTAGAGCTGACGTGTTCCAAGCAACCCATATTCTCCCTCTATGAGAGTATTGATAATTATCAATCCAGTTCCAGTTAGTGCCAAACTTCCTCCTAATCTTCAACTTATTAGCATCTTTAACTTTGGTTTCTAGCAAAGCAAACCTAGTTATATTATTCATATTTATATATTTTTTTTTTTACTTCTACTACTGTTGCAGGACCATTCAGTCCTCTCACATTCCATAAACTAATAATCATGCTATGTTATAGTGGAAAGAACTTGTCCCCTCCTCCCCAACTGTGTGCACAACAGACCCAGGTCCAGGCTTTATATTACCATTTCCATTGTTGCTTCTTCCAGGAACCACTGACCACTCAATGTCTCCCACTCTAACCTGGCAAGCAGAGCTAGAAGCCTTCTCATTACTAGCTCCCTGAGTTTGCACAATAGCAGGTGCCTCTTGATGTTTACTAGCATCTACATCTGCAATCACCTCCCTAGTAGCTTTACTCTTAGGCTCTTGATGTGTAACCAACCCTGGCTGAGTAGCCTTAGGTACCCGCTTTTGTTTAGTGGTTACCCCAGATGGCTTGACTTTAGCACAATCATGGCCAACTGTTTGGCAATTCTGGCAGAAAGGTGGGCCCCATTCATAATGAACTCTCTGCTCAACCACTTCTCCATTATCACCTTCAATAGCCACAGATTTAGGTAGGGGTTTTGTAACATCAACTTCAATCAACAATCTTGCAAAAGACACCCTCATTTGTCTAGTTGTACACTGCATAAAGAGGGACCCCAATCATGCTTCCAATCCTGCTTAATGTTTCTGGTCCCCAACAGTTCAAAGGTAGATTAGAATACTTAATCCATAGTGGGACAACTCTCATAATCTCCTCATGGAAATTGAAATCTGGAGTTCAGGCCTTAATAATCAAAGGTCTACTATTGTGGGTATAAGGGCCAAAATACAGAATTTCATTCCTATCTTCCATTGTTTCAAATTTCACAATGAAATAACCATCCTCATGTAGGAAAACCTTAGGCTTACTAACATGGTTCCAATTAACAGCAATGAATCTAACAATAGCTCCAATAGAAGGCTTATGCCCAACAACATACAAAACAACAGCATTTGCCCAAATATTTGTCAACTTGACAACTTCATTTTTATCTAATTGAGCAACTATTTTACCATTTTTCACAGTAGGAGCAACAAATTTCAAGGACATACCCTTAGAGGTCATCTTCTTCTCTATAGTCATAGCTGACCACGACTGTGGTGGTTGTCGCACTTCTGCTTCTGGAACTTCAATATCATTATCAATCGAAATTTCATTCATCGCATCAGCAGAAATCAATGGAACAGTGACGTCAGCCAATGGAACAGTAGCTTCAACATTTAAACTCTTTTGAGCTCCACTCCCAGCTTGCTTCTACCTATTAGTGGTAAAAATGCGAGTCATATCTTCTACGACATTTTGAACCTCCATTGTCACCCCTCGTGGAGTGGATTGAGGTGTGACACCACTAGTACTACTTATCGAGGATTTAGATCCTTGAAGAACTTGCTTTGCTAGTAAATTTTGAGCTTGCCTTGTCATTGGGGGATTAGAAGATTGTGCTTTCTTTTTACGACCCATGATAATCATAGATTGATAGAAAAAAAAAACCCTATGCAATCTACCGATCCACCCTGGAAGAGAAAACCCTAAACCCTCCTAACTCTCTAAATTTCTTAACACACGTTCTCCCTATAATTAACTATGTTCTTTTTCTTTTCCATTATGACCAAGCTTCAAAGAATCGATCTTCTGATTTAAAGCAACTAATTGTCCTGACAGTAGGGAGTAGGTCTCAACATCACGTTGGCCTCCTTTCTTCATAAAAGAGAGAATAGTGGCCGCTTGATGTATGAATAAAAACTAGTACCGCAAGTGCACGGTGTACGATATTTCACAACTAGCAAATACGGGTCGAACCAACAAGGATGTCGATATCAAGTTTTATTACCCACTTAATTATATGAATCTAGCCAATTATAGACAACGAAAATTACTATGTGGTAACTGAATAATGAAATAAGAGTGGAAAGCAAAAGTACATAAATCACTAAAGCAAATTAACTGAACTAAGAACAACATTATATGAAAACAAAGCTAACTCTAAGCCTAACTCTACTGCCATTCCAATTCCAAAGAAATGATTAACTAAAAGCACTAAACATACAAGACAAAATATTTATAACCATCATATAGGAGTAGGCAGCATTCATCAAAGAATTGGAAACTGAAGAGCCCACTACTGTCAACGTAAAAAATTAATGAAATCACTAAGATTGAAAAGTAATAGATTAAGAATACAATTAATTAAACTCCTATGCGAGAACTCAAAGTGCAATTCTATGAATATAAAGAACGACAATTCGTGATAATAAACCAACAGTCGGATAATATAACTACTACTACATCAGATCAATCAATGAAAATAAGGAATTGATAGAACAATTGAATATGAAATCAAAGAAGAGGAACGAAAATACCAGAAATCTTGCAAATCGATTGAATAACAAAGAAATACAGAGAACTGGACCAATTGTATTTCCACCGCTGTCACCGACGGATAGACAAAAAACCTAACTCAATGAAAATGTAAACCTAAAACTATTTTTTGTGTCAACATTCTCTATTTTGATCCTCCTCCTCAATATAATGGAATTAGGGAGATTTTATATCCCCGCTAATGATATGATAACAAGGAAAGAAAAATAAACTCCTAATAGAAGCTTGATCCGTATCTTAGGATTTTGCTTGGAGAAGGAGTAAACTCTCCTTTGGTAAATATTGTTGACTTGTGTAAACTCTTAAACTTGGGCTCTTATTTCCTTTTAGCCTTTGACTTGGGTTGTTTGTTATTTGGGCTCGTACTTACTTTTCCCAAACTGAACACCTATCATAAAATAAAACACTAATTAAACTCAATAGGTGATATAAAGAATAGCTAAAAGGAATAAGTATGCAATATTAAAAGTTATACTAAAAACCCATATTTAAATATAAAATATATTCCAATAACTAAAATATAGGTGTAAAAGTATGCAATAAAATGAGCTAATCAAACTCCCCCACACTTAGTCTTTGGTCGACCTCGAGCAAAATAAGATTATTAAACCAAGTGTATAATAAAAACAAGACATTAGTTAACCACCCAACCTTACAATAAACTAAACTAATAAGCGTGACAATAGACTAAATTTTTTTTTTTAAAAGAAAGCATAAGTTATTCATGAATACGTTTTCGTTAGGAGTAATCTCTTTTATATCACTAAGACTCTATCCTATAGCATTCTTGTACTTCTTAAGCATTTCCATCAGTTTATTCTCTTCCAAATCATCTAAGTTAGACGCAATGATGAGTGGAGAGCTCTGATCTTGTCCTAGGAAAGCATATTTCAAAGACTCGGGAAATGGTTTAAGCTCTAGGGAAGGTGTAGACTCAGGGGCAGCAAGCAGAGAAGGTGCATCAGAACTTATAGACTCATTAGAGTCAGAAAACATAACATTTTCATGGTCTGAATCTGAAGACTTGATGTGTACTGACTCAACATCATCAATACCACCAGTAGGATATGCTTCTAACCAATTAATCGTAGCATAATACTCTTCATATGATGGTTGTTTATAGATCAGATCTACTGTCATGTTTTCAAAAGATATTTTCATCATACCATTACGACAATTAATCAATGCATTAGAAGTAGCTAAGAAAGGTCGTCCTAAGATGACTCGAATTTGATTTTCAGGATTAGGAATGTTTTCAGTTTCAAGAACAACAAAAATCTACAGGAAAAATAAATTCACCTACCTTAATTTGGACATCTTCCACCACTTCCTTAGGTACCTTAATGGATCTATCAGCTAATTGAAGAGTTACCTTAGTGGGTTTCAGTTCTAAGCTAAGTTGCTCATAAACAACAAGTGGAAGCAGGTTGACACTAGCACCCAAGGCCAAGAGTGCTCTATGAATGGTCTTATCGCTTATAACAATTGAAATAGTAGGGCAGCCAGGGTCTTTATACTTCACTGGACTCTGATTAGAAATAATAGCACTCACATTAGAGGCTAAGAATGCTTTCTTAGTTACGTTAGTTGCTCTCTTTGTGGTGCATAATTCTTTTAAGGTGGCATTTGATTAATGGCATCAAGAAGAGAGATATTAATTTTAACTTGTGAAAACGTTTCCGTTATCTTTTCAAATTGACCTTCATCTTTCTTTTTAGTGAGCCTATGAGGAAAAGGTGCTTTAGGCTTGTAAATATGGTCATTAACAGTAGGTATAAACTTGTTCTTATGTGTTTTACTAACCTCTTTTCACTAGATTGTTCTAAATTATCAGTGGCAAGTTCATTGTTACTCTTCTTCTCACTAGTTATGGAAGGCGAACTAGGTATAGAAGTAGAAGAAGGAGGATTAAGAACATCATCAGATGTGTCATCTATGTGATTATCAACTTATTTACCTGACCGTAAAGAAATCACAGCATTAACTCTTTTCAAATTATAATTTTGAACTTGTTAATTAGAATTCGCATTCCTAGGATTAATTTCAGGTGGACTAGGGAATGTTCCTTTCTCTCTGTTCTGAGAAACTAACTGAGCAACAGTGGCAGTCAATTTTTTAAGAGTCCTTTCTAAACTACTTATCTTTTTATCAGTTTCTGAATATCCAGGAGGAGGTTGTGTTTGAGAAAATGGTGGCCTTTGATTACCTTGAAAATTATGATTTGGAAACATAGAAGGTTGAGGTATTGAACTGTTATTAAAATTTCCCACTTGACTACTAGAGCCTCCTAAGTGCTGACCTTGACTCCAAGAGAAGTTAGGGTGATTACGCCAACCTAGATTATAGGTATTAGAGTATGGGTCGTTCCTACATCGCTGGAAGGCCATATTAGCTTGTTCTATATTATTATGACTCTGTGGAGCAATGTATGGACAAGCATTGGAAATATGATCTAAACCATGGGAATGAGTACAGGAAAAAGATGCAATTTGGAGAGCTTTGGATTGTGGGACAGATAACCCTTTTAACTGGTTCTCTAACAAAGTGAGCCTAGACTCAAGATATGTGTTATCTGAAACATTATACAATCCACTTTTAGCACTAGAAATCTTGGCAAAAAGGCTACTACTATCAGCTCTAGTGGTGTCACATTGCAATGTCTTATCAGCTAAATCTTCTAAAAATTCCCATGCTTCATCAATAGTTTTACCCAAGAAGTTTCCCTGACACATAGATTCAAGCATAGTTCTAGAGTTAGGATCGAACCCTTCATACACAATTTGACACAATCGCGATTTTTCAAATCCATGGTGAGGGCATTGAACAAGTAAATCCTTAAATCTATCTAAATATTTCCATAAACTTTCACGTTCTAGTTGAATGAATTGGTTAATTTCATTTCTAAGTCTTACGGTTTTACCATTAGGGAAATATATTTTTAAAAAGACTAGAACAAAAGCATCCCAAATGTCGATTGAATTAGGTGGAAGCCCATACATCCATTTTTTAGCATCAATATTAAGAGCAAAAGGAATAGCCCTTAATCTTAGGCTGTCATTAGTTACTCCAGGATACTGCATTGTAGCACATATTTCATCAAATTCTCTAAGAAACAAATAAGGATTTTCAACATTAGAAAACTTAGGGAGTAGGACAATATTGTGATGTTTAAGCTCAAAATTAACATTACCACGTATAGCAGGAAGTACAAAACAAGATGATTGAGACGACCTAGCTGGATAAAAGATGTCATTTTAAAGTACGAGGGGGGTGTCTCGTATCCCATTTTACCGTTTCTTAAGTCACTAAAAACTTTATCCAAGTCTTTATCTAGTTCGGTACTAAATAACCGAAAGGTCTTAGGGTCGGTACTCCAAACCTTCATAAACTAATCAAAGCAAAGTGACACAAATTAAACTAATTTTTTTGTTTTACTTTTTTTTAGAAAGAAAAAAAGCAAGATTATGAAATACAACTGATTAGACTAAATTTAAACAAGATGAAATGCAAAGTACTAAATAAGTAATAGAGCTAGAACTCACGCAAACAAACAACGACTTAAATCAAATAGGTAATATAACTCAATACAAAACATCTCCGGCAACGGCACCAAAAACTTGTATGAATAAAAACTAGCACCGCAAGTGCACGGTGTACGATATAGCACAACTAACAAATATTGGTCGAACCCACAAGTTTGTCGATATCAAGTTGTATTACCCACTTAATTATATGAATTTAGCCAATTATAGACATAACGAAAATTACTACCTAGCAACTGAATAATGAAATAAGAGTGGAAAGCAAAACAACATAGATCACTAAAGAAAATAAACTGAACTAAGAACAACATTATATGATAACAAAGCTAATTCTAAGCCTAACTCTACTGCCATTCCAATTCCAAAGAAATGATTAACTAAAAGCACTAAAACATAGAAGACAAAATCTTTATAACCATCATATAGGAGTAGGCAGCATTCATCAAAGAATTGGAAACTGAAGATCCCACTACTGTCAACGTAAAAAACTAATTAAATCACTAAGATTGAAAAGTAATAGATTAAGAATACAATTAAACTCCTATGCGAGAATGCAAAGTGCAATTCTATGAATATAAAGAACGATAATTCGTGATATAAAACCAACAGTCGTATAATATAACTACTACAAGATCAAATCAAGCAATGAAAATAAGGAATTGATAGAACAATTGAATATGACATCAAGGAAAAGGAACGAAAATAACAGAAATCTTGCAAATCGATTGAATAACAAACAAATACAGAGAACTAGACCAATTGTATTTCCGCCGCTGTCACCGACGGATAGCCAAAAAACTAGACTCAATGGAAATGTAAACCTAAAACTATTTCTTGTGTCAACATTCTCTGTTTCGATCCTCCTCCTCAATATAATGGAATTAGGGAGATTTTATATCCCCACTAATGATATAATATCCTTTGGTAAATATTGTTGACTTGTGTAAACTAGTTATAAGACATATTTTAAGGATTTAGTTTAAGTATAATGAAGGATTATAACTTAATTACAGAGGGTTAAGGATTAAGTAAAACCAGAAAATTCTGGAATGTTCTTAAGTTGTGAAAGGACGATTTTGCCCTCATTACTAAACCGAAAATTACGATTTTTCCCTTACCCATTCTCTATATATATGAGAGGAAGGTCCTCATTTATTATCACCAGATTCAATTCACAAACAAACACAACAAAGCAGCGAAATTCTCTCTCCCTCATTCACGCCATTTCTGGCGAGTTGCAGCAGCTCAATTGCCAGCTTGTTTTCTATGGCTCCTTGCTCTGAAACGTGCATGCAAATACTTCCCTAGGTTCATCAAGGTGTCCTCCATACTGGGCAAGCATTAGTTTAGAAGTTCCATTCCTGTAACCCTAAGAAAAAACAAGGAAGGTGAGGTATGGCTAAATTTCAGTATGCATGATGTATATTAGTTTGAAACTTGATTTCTTTGGGTTAATTACTAATTTTAAGGTGATGAATGTTTTGCTTAAGATCCTAAAAGATTGTTGGAGATGTGGTAAAAGTTACCAAGTAAGATTCGATTTCCTAGACACCAAGTTAAGGTAAACAAGCTCCACCACCTAAACTCTGTTTCTAGTTTTGATCATGGAATTTGTTTGTGGAATTGTGAATACTTGGATTATGTTTGAATGTGTATAAAAATTGATTTGCATGTGTTTTCTTATGGAAAGATATTGTGTTAAAAATGTTTTGCATGTCAAGTTCCCTATGACTCACTGAATAACCGAATAAGAAAGTGATTATCCATTCTCTTGAGTTATGCTGCCGTGACCTTCTCTTCCAAATATCTTTCTTTTCCACTCTGTTTTTGGCCTTGGTGTCTCTTGGAAATGGTAGATCATGAAATGTTATTGAATTTAGACCCAAAAATCACTCCATTTGGAGTTGTACATCAAAAGTTATGTTGTCCGGAAGTTACTATGTGCATAACAAGTTCCCTCAAAAGTTGTCAATCCTTGCTATAACTCGATTGTGTTTTGATCAAAGATCTTGTTGTGGTTAAACTTCCATGATATTCCCTTGGAACATTTATGTCCTGATTATCAAATGAATCTTTGCTTCATTTACCTAATTAAACACGCAACCTCAATTCATGGAGGAAAATAACACCTAAAAAAAAACTCGACTGTTCGCTTAATTACTTTCTGAACTTGTAAACCCTTGTACCTTTGATCCTTTCAATATGTTTCTATGATGAATACCTACTGTCCTTATATATATTAAGTGTGAAACCTAAACTTTGGCTAAACCCAAGAAGTACAAGTGATCTTTGCATAAAAACCATTGTTCTTTAACACCAAACCGAAAACCATGGGAATTGATATATGTGGTGTTTGTGTGAGATAATATTTCCATATATTAAGAGCTCTTCTATAACCTTTTATATACTGTCATGTCTTGATAATAACACCTTTATCTACCTCAACCAAATCACATTATTCTCCGAAACTTGGTTGTTAAGTCACCTTTCCGAAACTAGTGGAACTTGACATAGCAAGCTTGTTTTCCGAAACTTGTTTTCATAAGTTAAGTTTGCTTTAGAAGTTGTTGTAATTGATACGAATAAGATTTAAGTAAAGTATTTGAGTATGAGAATTTCAGTATAAGTATTGAGCATAAGTATTTCGGTATAAGTATAAATTTTGTTTTATAAGGGGAAGTAGCTGCGTAAGCAGTGATGAACAACACTCATAGAGCGGGTTTGCTCATTATGAGTTTGGAGCGGGTATTGCTCCGGAGCGGGTATTGCTCCATTATGAAGGGTCATGACCGAGGAAGTCTTGCAAGCAGGAAATGTAGGGAGACGTCCCTCAAAAGTTTGGAGAGCCGGGTTTGCCTCCATTCGTGTTCCTTCCCTGGAGTTATGTTAAGTTTTGTAATAAGTTTAAGAGTATTGTTGTTCTAAGTATTGAGAATGATATGTGATATTTTGAGATAATTCTTGAAGAATTTCTCCTGCGTATACAATGCAACTTTTATGGAAGTTAAAAGGAAGAATCAACGTATTTATGAGCAAGTATAAACGTATTTCTGAATAAGAACAAAAACCTTCTCAGTGATTTAATGAATTTCTGAGCAAAAGAAAATGAAGCTATGATTGTTATAAGTTTATGTTTAAGTATAAGAAACGACTGAATAGTTTCAGCCACCTTAATATTTTGAAATTGGTGGGACTTGTGTACCAGCGTAAGCTGACCTGTTTTGTTCTTTGAACTTGTCCTGGTGGGGGCAGATTCATCTGTTTTGCAGGTCTAGAGAAATGTTCGAGTTAGCTTTTGTGTGCAAATGTGAAGTTGTGGTCAATGTGTTAAATCCGCTGCTATGAGATGAATCGAATTATATAATGATTTTTGCAAGTTAAGCATATATTTCAGATTTGTAAACTACGTAATCCAAACCTATTGTAGTAATTATTTTATTATAACTTATTTACGTATTATGCTTGGATACTGTGAGACTTCCTACTTTTCCTAGGGAGGGAAGGTGTGGAAGTCCTCCCTAACACTCTATCTGAATGGCAGCTTAAATTTGTAATTAGCAGTATTAGGTCTTAATGAAGTTGCTGTCCGGAGCGGGATGTTACAAGTTTAGACTTGGGCTCTTATTTCCTTATAGCCTTTGACAATTTGGGCTCGTACTTACTTTTCCCAAACTGAACACCTATCATAAAATAAAACACTAATTAAACTCAATAGGTGATAAAAATAATAGCTAAAAGGAATAAATACGCAATAATAAAAGTTATACTAAAAACCCATATATAAATATAAAATATATTCAAATAACTAAAATATAGGTGTAAAAGTATGCAATAAAATGAGCTAATCACTTGATTAGAAGTAATTCTCTCTAGAAGTTCATACCCTTCAATAATGCCTTTATCCATGAAAAACCCACCAGAGGCTCCATCAATTACTCGTCGTGTATCCGCATCAACTCTATTTGCAGAAAATCTGACACAAATACCACTTGTCAAAATTATGATGAGGACAAAGGTGCTACAGATCTATAAATCTCTCCGAAGCTTATACAAAGACTCTATAAGATCTTGGGTGAAAGTCACTATCTCATGGCGCATTCAGCAGTCTTTTGATATGGATAACACCTGATTAGGAAAATTTTGGATAAATCTTCCCAAGTGGTGCTGGAGGTAGGCAACTTGTTATACGAGAACAAAGCTTTGTCTCGCAAGAAAAAGCCAAATAGAATCATTTTCATCTCTTCAATAAAAACACCAGCTTGTTTCTAAGTAGCAGAACATTGTGAAAATCACTGCAGGTGCTGGTTTGGGTCTTCAAAAGGTAACCCAGCAAATTCATTGTTTTGAGCCATATTCAGCTCATGAGACTTGATTTCAGAATTTGCAGCAGCGATAGTAGTCACCCGTACCCTAGTGGGTACATTACCAGGAGATGGTTGTGCATAATCCCTGAAGGTTCGGGCAGCATTCTCACCCATTGTAAGAGAAATAGGGGTGACATAGAATTCTTGTTGCGGTGATGATAGTGGAGTAGGCGTCTTTTGGGAAGTTGTTCCTGCAGACAACTTTGCTTGCTCAGTTTTCTTTCTGATTCTACAAGCAGTCTTTTCAATCTCCGGATCAAATGGAGTTAGATTTCAGGATTTTAGTTTCTTGCTCATACACCAAAAACACTAAAACAAACTTGAGATGATTCGAAGAGCATGTGTTCTTCAGAGTAAGTTAGTGTAATACTATAATTCAGATAGAATAGAAATAAGCCGTCTCCCCGGCAACGACGCCTAAATTTGACAGGCTAAAGTCATATTACCTAATAAAAAATAACCTAAGGTCCACTAACTAGGTAGTCAGGAAAGTTAACGTCGAATCCACAGGGAGATAGCTACACTATAATGTCTGAACTCTAATATTATACTAACTAAATCAAATATAAAAAAGGAATTGGTTTACTACACTAATTGCAAATAATAAAATCACAAATATCAAAAAAGAGAAAGACTAGGGAAATGGTTCACTATGTATGCAATTCAGGATCTCAAGAATGATAGGAGAAACTCAATAAATCAATATGACTAGGGCACATGTAATTTCTCTCGAACATGACGTCCCGTAAATCTCACTAAGCCGCTCTCGCATGGTCATAGATAGCTAAGTCTATTATTGAGAGCCTAAACAAAATCCTACCTCTCGGTTTATAACTTTGTATTGCAATAATAATCAAAAAAAATTCGCCCGAACTTGTAGATTAACAAAACTAACTCAACAATAAGAATCAGATGAAATTCATAAGCAAACGAATTATTCAATCAGTCCCTCATTCATACATAGATCCCCAATTAAACTACTCACTCATAACTGGGGAAAACATAATCATGATTAAATAAGCAAGCAACATGAACTAGTGATGAATAATAGATAAAAGAAGGTAAAAATACCAATTGAAAAACAAATCTTAAAATCAATTACTTCTATTCAGAGCTACAATGTATTTTAGCATAAAATTAAGCTTGAAAACGAAAACTAGGGTTCTTGGTAGCATGAAAGCTACTTAGAAAACTAATAAACTGAATAATAATGTAAAATGTTGTTTTTCACCACTAAAAAGAGAGCTATTTATATTAAAACCGCAAACGGTGCAACACACACTCTAAATCGCATAAAAATTAACCCGCTCGGGCCGCCAGGGTGGATTCCACCCGACCGGGCGGCATCAGCTATATTAAAATCTTCGTCTCGCCCGATCATGCAGAATCATACCTAACTGAACAACCATTAGGTGCCTTCTTGTTGACCAAAACATTGACTCACCAGACCTACCTGGGCGAGATACACTGGGCCGGGCTTGCAAGTATTTTATTTTCTCCCAAAAAATTTCCAAATTAAACGATGAAAATTTCCTAAGTAAGGTCGCACCATCTGCCGGGACAACACTCGCCCAACCGGGTGCTCATCAGGTTCCAAACCTGCAAAATTCTCTATCTTGAAAATACCATAACTCCTTCGTTATTCATCGAAATTTGGCAAGTGACCACTCGATGCAAAGCTCTTGCAGTGTAGAATCTAACCCAATTAAAATCATTGCACTCCGATTTGTAAAACTTGAGTTATGATCAATAGAGTGGATGAGATTCATTTTTCTACTTCTTTTACTATTCGCTTTGCTTCAAAACTCTTCCAACTCAATGCTCGTGCTCTCAAAACTACATTATCTCTTATAGTGGTACAAATGAGTAGGAAATGCACCTAAATATGCTAATTCTTACAATGATAAACCTGAAACTACAAACACACTACAAGCAGCACATTAGTACTAAAAATTGCTCCAAAGAGTGCAATTAAGACCAATAATCTATGAGTTACGGGGGTAAAAATTATATCCTAGAACCATACTCCATACCGATAATAAAAAGCAACGGAGAGAGGGGATCTCCTTGCCTTAGCCTCAATTTTTTTTTGGAAAACGCCATTGGGGCTGTCATTTGAAATCAGTGTGAAAGAGGGTGTTGTAACATAATTCATAATCACTCTCACAAAAGAAGTAGGGAATTTAAGAGCAAGCAACATTTCTTGAATGAGTTGCCACTTAACATTATCATATGCTTTCTTAAGGTCAAGCTTCATAAGGCAGTAAGCTTGCTTTTCAGTAGTTTTATATATCTTAACAAGATCTCGACAAACCAAGACATTATGCATAATGTTCCTGCCAGCTACAAATGCTCCTTGAGTGCTGCTGATCATACGAGGCAGAACATCATTCAATTTGGCACAAATTAACTTGATCAAATATTAATATATAGTAGAGGAGAAAGCAATTCACTAGTGGAAAAAACATCATCGAATTCGGTCAAAATCGGAGTTACTGATCTGGTTTTGGGCCAGATAAGTTGGGCTCGGATCTATTGACGGTACAAAACTGATTCGGTTTTCAACCGGATTAGATAATACTCAACTGATCCTGTTGAGTGTGAAAATCGGATCAGTCAAGTACAAAATTGATCCGGTTTTCACACTTAACCAGATCAGTTATCCCTATGTTAATGTAAAAAAACATGTCACCCTATATACTGCCACACTGCCATTTACGTTCATCAAGCACGTGAAACAAGATAAAGAATTACTTGCCACACTACCAGTTATGTTCATCAATTCAAGCCAGCGAAACGAAATAATGAATTACATTAACCCATATACAACAATCTGTTTATTGAACTCTTAACAAAGAAAAAACGAGGTGGAAGAGACGGAGATAAGCCAAATTTTATTCAACCAGCAAAAAAAGAAAATAAAAAATTACATTAATTCTTAATAATATAAAGATAGTAGATTAATCGAACTAAAATAAACCAGCGGAATTACCAAAAAATTACAATAAACCAAAATTACAAAAATAAGATACTAGATCCACAAATTAACTCGAAACAAATTTACATTAAAACGAAATTAAACAAAATTTTCAAAAACAAAATGAAATCTAAATCAAAAGTTTATGAAACCCTAACAACAAATTATCCCAAAAATGAAAATGAAATAAACCTAAATTACCAAAAAAAACAAATAAATCCTAAGATATCACAAGTAAAAATAAATGACAAAAAAAACTAAATCTAAAGCCTACCTTAGATCTGGAATGACGAGAGGAGATGAAGTGTCATTGGAAGATGTGACTCCACAACTGGTGGTGAGGAGGTGGCGATTAGACGAAATTCGGTGGCGACGAGACGAAATTCGATGGCGACGAGACGAATTTTGGTGGCAATGAGACGAAATTCGGTGGTGATGAGACTAAATTCGGTGGCGATGAGACGAAAATTGGTGGTGAGGACCTGTGAATGGGCGAAGGAGGAGATAGGAGATAAATATTCCAACATCAATCGAGAAAATTCGAAGATGGTGGTTTTTCGCGTGAGAAGAGGATAGAGGAAAGGGGGAGGAGAGAACGAAGATGGTGGTGAGTGAGAGGAAAGAGGGAGGACCGGAGGAGAGACAGAAGGGAGGAGAGAGAGGTTTTGTGAGGGGATTCATTAGGGTTTTGTTGAGAATAGGTCAGAGGATGAGAGGGGAAGAGGGAATGTATTTAAGTAAAAAGTGGGCTTCGTTGGTCGTGTGGGAAGTGGGAATGGACATTAAATAAGATAGCTTGATCCAATTGATCAGGCCCAGCCTAAAACCGAATTAGTTTTGTTAACTGATCAGGTTTTTAGGCTGGACCTTATATTTTGGGTCATTATACAATTTGCGCGGAAAACTTATGGAACAATTGATCCGGTTTTGGGTGAACAAGATCTATTTTCTTGTGTCATTTAAGAATTTTTCAACAAGTGATTGGCCTGATGCACTCACAGAAGATGGGAATTTCCACCTTAGGAAGTAAGGTGATACTGGAAATGTTCAGTTCCTTGACCTTAGAGCTAGTTATAAGCACATCCAACACACATAAGCCACTTCTAAGCCAAGTATGTCCTAAGCAACTTTGAAGAAAGCACTATTGTATCCATCTATGACAAGAGCCTTATTGTTCGGAATACATATTATCACTTTCTTGACATCATTAGAAGTGAAATTAAATATAAGCAGCTCGAAAAGAGCAATAGTGATAGTGGGGACTAGCTGAATGATATCAGGGAGAATAGAGGATTTCCTTTGCATACATTATTATCCAAATAGTTTATGGTAAAACTCCATAAAAGCAGTAGCAAATTCATCTGGAGTTTCCACTCACCTTCCATCTTTATTCCGGACAGCATTGATAGTCTTCTTCCTCCGTCTAGCCTTAATGTCGTTAAAAATACTTTCTAGTTTTCATCAACTTCCTTAAACCAGTGAAATTTAGCTTTTTGTTGCAAGAAAATGTGATAGTTTCTCCGAGCAGTCTTTTAGGCTTCATGAGCTTCCTTGTCCGTCTGGGAGATGCTAGAATCAGCAGAATTAGATCTTGTTTGAGGTGCTTTAGCTTCTTTATAACCTAAAAGATAGGAACTGCATGAACTTGTCTCCTCCACCCTTATCTCACAGCCTCCAAAAAGTTTTCATTCAAGCACTAATGATTGAAGAATCCGAAAGGCTTCCTTCCATGGTATGTGAAACATGTTTTGATGTGCATAGTACTATGATCAAACTGACCTTCTGGCATAAAGATGGCCTCAACATCAGGAAATTCAGTATTCCAGCTTACATTTATCAAAATTATGTATATTTTAGACAAGACTATTTGATTTTCTGATTGCTTATTTGTCTAGGTATAAAATCTACATGTGGCTTTAATATCTTCTAACTAACAATAGGTCATGCACCTTCTCATAGGACTAGGTTTTCCTTCCCTAATGAGGGAGCCTACCCTTTCACCTCTATTTAGCACAGAGTTGAAATTGTCTCCAATGCACCAGGGCTCAGTGGCTTTCCCTTCCATTTATCACATTTAAACAATAAATTAAAGTACATACAAAAGGTTTTTACTATTGCAGATAGAGATTATATATTGTATCATTGGAGCTGAAGCTTGCTTAATATCAATAGGAAAAGAACCATGTTGCCAAGGCAGAACAATTCTCCCACTATCATTGTAATTATGATTAGTGAAGAAACACCAATTAGGACACATACTAAGATAAAATCTCCCCGGTTAGCAGATTTTACCTTAGTATCCAAGAAGCTAAATAGCTGAACATTATGAAGAGTGATCAACAATCTTACTTTGACTTGCTTTGCAGGGCTATTTAGACCTCTTACATTCCATATACGAATATTATCCATTGCTAGTAGGGCACTTCCTCCACTAATCATCATGCCCCTCTTTTGTATCAACTAGGTGAGTCTTAGTGACCCCCTCCATAACATCCCCTTCCTCATTGTGTAGCTGAGTGAAAGAATTAATAACATTCACAGGATGAACAACAGATTTTTCTTTTGTGGGGCTAGCTTTCTTCTTTATAACTAGCTGAAAACCATCAACATCTATATAAGTGGTAGGCATCACAACACCATTATGTGCTTTGATAGCCACAATTGGCTCCTGAGTCTTAGGAACCCACTTCTTACTTTGAGCTTTTTTACAGGATTCCACAGAATGACGATAATTCTTACATTTTATGCATAGCAATGCTCTCCATTCATAGTCCATCTTCTACTTCACAATTAATCCCTTTTCATTCTCAAATTAAATAGCATTAGGTAAAGTTTGCTTAATTTGCACTTCTATAAGCACCCCAACAAACATTAACTTCTCTCTATGCTTAGTTGCCTGGTCAACTTTGATCATTGAACCCCCCCCCCCAAAAAGTCCAGCAATCTTATCAACCCCAATATTTAAGATCTAAGTGTGGCAGTTAATCCATTTGGGAACAGTTTTCATATTATCTATGGTGACATCAACGTTAGAAGTCCAAGCTTTGGCAATTAAAGGTTTACCATCAAAGAAGTGAGGATCACCCTCTATTGCCAACCTCATGTTTTCATTGCAATTAAATCTCACAATGAATAAACCCTTGCCTACTACTGCAATTTTATCAATTCCTTTGTTCTTCCAGATTCTTTTAAGGTATCCCTCCATAATTTTCAACGGCGGATTCACCCCCAAAACATAACAAATCGCAGCTGAACTCCACACTTCATCCTCAATATCATGTTATTCAATTTTAGCATGAGATCGAGAATTACCTCCAATAGGCGAATCGGGAAAAATCAGATCATTGCTCTGTTTTCCTGCTACATCACCCTTAATGTTCATCGCTCTTCAACATATTCAGCCATAAATTGATTGGATTCTGGTCAACTAACCTTTCCAACAGTAACAAAAGGAACAGGTTGGTCATCAATGGTAGAATCATCAGTCTTCGGGTCTTCCTTCGAATGAGCTGAAAAATGGGTTTCCTCACATTCTGTCCCATGATTATCAATTGATGCAATAACTTATTTCCTTTTAGCAATAAGTTCGAGCCATAGCTCAGGTGCAAGCACCGCAAACTCCAACAATAGCGGAAAATCGGGTCCTAGAGAGAGAGTGTTTTAGAGAGAAAGGAGAAAAGTATTAAAATCCCATTTGAAAATCTTTGGCTGTAAATGTTTGGAATTGAGCATTATACATAGGATAATAAATGGTATTCCTACTAACGGTCAATGACCGAGCATTTGTGGTATGGCAAATTTTGCCAAAATATTGTTCATCCTCTGATTTCATAACCAGTGTATCAATAATGAGTCATGTACATTGATATAGTACATTCTCCTGATGGCCATCCAAAACAAATATAATTATCAGTTTTCCCTTGAAAGCTTGTGAACGTTTTCAATCCTTATCAACTATTATGTATAGTGATCATTTCTTTCGACAAGGTGGATAAGCTTTACGCATGAAAAATTACAAAAAGATTTCTAAAAACATATCAAAATTGCCATATAATGGTTAATCCAACACAATTAGTCCTTTATAGTTCTAGAGGATAATAACCATTTGTCAATACTTTAAAGTAACTTGACAATACAACACTTTAAGGTGACATGATAATGCCTCACTTTAAGGTGACATGACAATACTTTGAGTCATAAACGATGATGATGGATTTGACAATTCATTTGTCATCATGGCCATAAAGCAGGAAAAACTTTGTTAAAACATGAAGTCAGTTTATCAACTGTCAGAGTCTTTCTTGTTAACAAAAGACTAATTCATAAGACAAAACTTACTAAGACGAACATAAAGTCGCACATTCAAATTTAGAAAATTAATTGGGATTTTCTATCCAAGACGACAATAAAGTCGCATTTTCAATTTTAGGAAATTAATTGGGATTTTATATCTACTACGATTATAAAGTCGTATTTTCAATTTTAGAAAATAGATTGGAACTTTTTATCCAAGACGAAAATAAAGTCACTTTTTCAATTTTAGAAAATTAATTGGGATTTTTTATCCAAGTGGAAGATAAAGTCAAAATTTTAGAAAATTAATTGAGATTTTCTAAGAACATGACAACAAGGTCACATTTCTTTTAAAGAATATTTTCCTACTAAGACAACGACAAAGTTGTATTTTCAATTTTACAAAATTAATTGGGATTTTTTAACTAAGAAGAGACTAGAAGTCGCGAATCACTATATCAAAAGTACACCATTTTTTACTATTTTCTTATGGAGAATATGTTATCTCCAAAAAAAAAAAAAAAAAAAAAAAATTCTGTCAAAATTTTGTATCTTTTCAAACATTGGTCATTAGTTTCTACACAATTCAACCAATGTGGGGCATTTTGTAGACACCAAATTATATGCCCCTGTTACGATCAACAATTTAAAAGAATATTTTGTAAAAAAACGAAAATACAATGTTTGAATACTCAGCCGGAAGAAGTCAATGAGACAAATGGTGAAACTATCACATGCTCCGCTCGGAATGCAAGTTTCGTTTTGGCATACGATTTCCCATTTTTGCTTTAATCATATAATTTAATTTTAAAGTCATTAAATTTTTCTCATATAATTTGAATTTCGAAAATAATATTTAATAATAACAATAGCGGATTTTGTTAAACGACACTTCTTTTGTGGTAAAATCACGCTCATTTTTGTTAAATTTTGTTGAGTGTGCGTTATACTTTTTAAGTTTAATCCTTCGAAAAACGAAAAATAATTCATGCGTAATTGTCGGAAATGTAGTCTTTTCTCTCAAAATGAGTATAAATCAGTTTTCTTGGTAATCAAGTACTTTGTAACAACCAATCACTTCTATTTATCCATAGATTAAAAAATAAGCATCAAAATCTTGTTGCTGTAAGTCTGATTAGATGGGCTAAGGATTTGTTTTTTCCGTTAGATTCTCGTGTTGTGCATGACGCATTGCCAATGCGTGCAGCGCTACTGCTCGCCGCACAAGCAGCCCATAAACGCCCCATGCAGATTTTTCACAATTAGGGGTATCTAAGGTACGTGTAAGGAGAATAAAAGGCTAAAAAATCAAATTTTCCTTTGTGTAAAAGCACAATAAAATCAAAAGAGAACAAAAAATATTCACATTTTCCATGAGAATAAGGTGATGTAAGTGGAGAAAAATCTGATTTTTGGTGAAAAAAAAAATTGATTTTCTACCCTTTTCAAACTCTAATTCATCACACAATTTCTTCTATAAATACCCCCTAAGAAATTCATCAAAGCACAAGATAAAAAACACATAATACAAGAGAAAAAGAGCATTAGAAGAAGAGATGAAGCTTCTAAGTTTTGAAAAGTTGAGTGAGAAAGAGTAATTAGTAAGTAATTTATAAGTAGTAAAGAGTTAAAGTAAGTAAGTTTGTCAAAAACTGCAACAGCCCGCACTTCCGAACTACTAGCTATCACACTTAACATTCATAAACCTCAATTAATACTTAATAACCTCAAATTTACATTTACTCGCAGCAGAAACAAACACCTATAAAACGATCCTCGACCTGTGGGTTATGGGCCCACAACAAAACAACTTCAAACCCAATATCAGATTACAAAGTACTTGACTCGATCCTCAAAGCAAAAAAAAAAAAAAAAAATTAATCCTCAAATGAGCACTTGAGTACGAACAACTTATACACTAAATACAACTTCTGATCATTAATCTAATTACAAATTCATCACCACTCTAGCTTTGATCCACTCTGAGCCTCCGACATACAACTGCAAATTCACAGAATAAAATACAAAACAAATATAAAACTAAAACTAAAATGAGCGGAAAGCTCAGTGACTTTACTTCAGCCCGTCAAGATTATTTTAGTTCGCAAACATTTTTCATATTATAAGCAAACTTGGTAATTGCTCAATCACTTAACACAAAACGCTGGCAAGTATAGGCAGAATCCTAACATAAGATAACATAACACAATATTCGACCGTTTGGTCTTAACTCATATCTGAATCACTTTCCTCCACCTGTACCTTGCCCTCTTTTTATTTCAGTTCGTAGGCTAAGCCAGCTAAAGCAAATACGGAATCATTTTTACATTATCATACTCAATTCATATCTCAA
Source organism: Beta lomatogona (assembly GCA_947646795.1). Classification (NCBI taxonomy): domain Eukaryota; kingdom Viridiplantae; phylum Streptophyta; class Magnoliopsida; order Caryophyllales; family Amaranthaceae; genus Beta; species Beta lomatogona. The sequence goes on from CANSNZ010000942.1 coordinate 2,585,730, forward strand.
GAAATATAGTATCTCCAAACAATTCCAATAACTGGGCAAAACATACTTTTATGATCAATCAATATAATTCCATAACTCAATACATATTCATGCATCTATAACCATGGCCATGACTATAAACAATATACGATAGAAATACAACACACACACGGGCATATGAAATACATTTTGCTGAACATAAATGTTACTTCAATTGCAAACCAATTTCTTACTCTCCAATCCAATAAATGAGAACCTCCAAGCTTCCTTAATTTCTTTGAGCTCCATACACCAATATATAATCACCTCATCAATAAATTTAACAAATAAATTCCTATTAGAACCCAAGTTAAAGAGTTGAGCTTAATTAACCATTCTCAATACATTTCTCCTTTTACTAATCTAACTTCCTTCAATTAGAAAATAATCAACAATAACCACATAACCTAACTCTAATTAATTTAATTCCTCTTAATAACATTGATATAACTTGCAAGTTCAATATTTTCTTTATAAACTTAACTTCCAAAAACTTATGCTTAATATAGAATTAGGTTCAATGGATTTCAAAGCCACAAGCTTATTTCCTTTTGGCAAATAATAGCAGTTATTACTAGAAAGTTAGAAACTTTATCAAACAATCTCATCATTTCTTTTACCCCATTTAATTCTCAAGCAACATCAATACAGTTACTTGGCTTATACCTTTAAAAATCACCCAAAATGATTTAAACTCACAAAATTTAGAATTGAAAAAAGTGTTACGGAACCAGACAATACCTTTGGTTAAAGTACTATGGACCAATCATGGAACGGAAGAATCAACTTGGGAAAAAGAAGTGGATATGCGAGAATGATACCCCCAATTATTCCATGGTATGTTATAAGTTTCGGGACGAAACTTCTTTAAGGGTGGTAGAGTGTAATAGCCTGACTTATTAGGCTAATATTAGAATCGATAATCCACGATTATTAGGCTAATGACGATTAATTAAGCTGTGACCGTTACGTTTTGAAATCTAAGAATTGAAATGACTGTTATGTGAATTCTGTTGCCAATGTGGATATTATGTGTTATTAGCTAACTAATAACATGAGCTATGTGATAATTGAGTAATTCATGAATTATGTTAGGAACGTTGAGTATCGTTTCAGAGTTATGAGATTTGTAGTAGTTATTGATATCCTTTTGTTATTCGGGGAAGTTAGATTAAGGATTAATTAAGTCAAGATACTTCCATTAAGGTATATTATATACTTTGGAGAAATTTAGTTAAGAATAATTAAGGATTAGGAGGTAATAGAGGAGAGAATCCAAGCTAAAAGCCTTGAAAATTCTGGTTTATTCATAAGCAAGGGAAATGACGATTCTACCCCTAATACTAAACCGAAAATTACGATTTTGCCCTTACCCATTCTCCATTTATATGAGACTAAGGTCCTCATTCATTTTCAACAAAATCATTCCACAAGAAATACAACAAAAACACATCTTTTCTCTCCTCCTTCCTCACGCCATTTCTAGCGAGCAGCAGAGCTGTTGTTGGCAGCTTGCTTCTTTTGGATCCTAGCTTTGATACCACCTGTAACAGCCCGCCCTTCCGAGCTGCTAGCTAATCACACTTAAGATTCACTAATCACAATCAACACTTAATAAACCTCGAATTGAATTTACTCGCAGCGGAAACATAACCTTTTAAATGATCTTGGACCTATGGGTTTTGGCCCACAACATAATAACCTCAAAGCCAAATATCATATTAAATAATATTTTACTCGATTTCCAACCATATAAAAGACTTTATTCTCCAATAAGCACTTAAATATTAACAATTTCACACTCTAGATACAACCTCTGAATCATTAACCTAATTACAATTTCAAAACCAAACTCTCGCTTTGATCCACTTCGAGGCTCCAATATAAACCTGCAATTTACAGAAGAAAATACAAAACAAAAACAAAACTAAAATAAGCAGAATGCTCAGTAACTTTACTTCAGCCCATCAAAACGGTTTTTGTTCGAAAACGGTTTCCATATAATAACAAACTTGGTAATTGTTCGAAAAAGAATTAATCCTTTAAAATATATCGCTGGCATAGCTCAATCACTTAACACAAAAGGCAGGCAAGTACAGGTTTCCACATAATATAACATAACATAACATAGCATAACATAACATAACATAACATCACATAATAGAATATTCGACCTTCTCTGGTCTTAACTGAACTTATATCCGAATCATTTTTCTCCACCTGTGCCTTGCACACTTTTCATCTCAGTTCATAAGCTAAGCCAGCTAAAACAAATACGCAAACCTTTTTACATTATCATAGTCAAATCATATCTCAAGAAACATAGTAATTCCGGATAATTCCAATAACTGAACAAAACATACTTTTATGATCAATCAATATAATTTCACAACTCAACACATTCTCATGCATCTATAACCATGGCCATGACTATAAACGATATATGTTATTAAAACACAATACATCACGGGTGTTTAAATACATTTTGCTGAACATGAATGTTACCTCAAACACAAACCAATTCCTTACTAATACAGCTCCAATATCTCTACAATACAACTTCTTCCAAGCTTCCAAGACTCTTTGATCTCCACATAGTAATACCCATAATTCACCTTAATAACAATAGAAATAATCAATAGCCGTTCTCAAACTAATCTCATTCACGAATTCCACTCAATTACTATTCAAATACTAATTAACATGAATTCCATAATTTCAATCACTTCAACAATAGCAATAATAAAAAAATATTTTCGAACTAATCAAACTTCCTTCCATTATAATCAACATCAACCTCATAAGTTAACTCTAATCAACCTCATTCCTCTTAATAATCGGATATAATTTGCGAGAGCCCGCACTTCCGAGCTGCTAGCTAATCACACTTAAGATTCACTAATCACAATCAACACTTAATAAACCTCAAATTATATTTACTCGCAGCGGAAACATAACCTTTTACAAGATCCTGGACCTGTGGGTCAGGGCCCACAACATAATAACCCAAATATCGGATTACATAATACTTTACTCAAACCCAAATAGTATAAGATATTTATTCTCAAATAAGTACTTGAACATTTGTAAATACAACTTTTCAATCACTAATCTAATTACAATCTCATAATTAAAACTCTCGATTTGATCCCCTTCGAGCCTTCAACACAAAACTGAAAATTACAGAAGAAAATACAAAACAAACAAAAACTAAAATGCGCAGAAAGCTCAGTAACTTCTTTACATCAGCCCGTCAAAATGGTTTTAGTTTGCAAATGTTTTTCATATAACAAGCAAACTTGGTAATTGTTCGGAAAAGAATTGATCCTTTAAAATATGTCGCTGACGTAGCTCAATCACTTAACACAAAATCGCTGGCAAGTACAGGTTTTGGTAGAACATAACGTAACATAACATAACACAATATTCGACCTCATCTAGTCTTAACTCATATCAGAATCATTTTCCTCAACCTGTACCTTGCCCACTTTTCATCTCAGTTCATAAGTTAAGCCAGCTAAAACAAATACGAATTCCTTTTTACATTATCATACTCAAATCATATCTCAAGAAACATAGTATTTCCAAACAATTCCAATAACTGGGCAAAACATACTTTTATGATCAATCAATATAATTCCACAACTCAATACATACTCATGCATCTATAACCATGGCCATGACTATAAACGATATACGATATCGAAAACACAACACACACTGGCATGTAAATACATTTTGCGGAACATAAAGGTTACCTCAATTACAAACTAATTTCTTAATCTCCAATCCAATAAATGAGAACCTCCAAGCTTCCTTAATTTCTTTGAGCTCCATATACCAATATATATATTTACCTCATTAATAAATTTAACAAATATATTCCTATTAGAACCCAAGTTAAAGAGTTGAGCTTAATTCACCATTCTCAATACCTTTCTCCTTTTACTAATCTAACTTCCTTCCATTAGAAAATAATCAACATCAACCTCATAAGCTAACTCTAATTAATATCATTCCTCTTAATAACATTGATATAACTTGCAAGTTCAATATTTTCTTTCTAAACTTAACTTCCAAAAACTATTAAACATAGCTTAATATAGAATCAGGTTCAATGGATTTCAAAGCCACAAGCTTATTTCCTTTTGACATATAATAGCAGTTATTACTAGAAAGTTAGAAACATTATCAAACAATCTCATCATTTCTTTTACCCAATTTAATTCTCAAGCAACATTAATACAATTACTTGGCTAATACCTTTAAAAATCACCCAAAATGATTTAACCTCACAAAATTTAGAAATTGAAAAAAAAGAGGGAACTTGGGATGATAACATATACCTTAGCAAGACATTATCTTTGCTTCACCTACAATGAATTAGAGATGGAAAGAGAAGCAAGAATTAAAGCCACAATGATCATCAAACACCATAGTCAGCAACTAATAGAAGGGAGTAGCTCTGCACGCAGCAGCAACACCTAAGCATCGCAGCGCTAAACGCAAGGCAGCAGCAACATAAATATTCAAGAAGCAAATCTCACAACTCGTAACTCCGAATTGAGTGATTTTTGGGTCTAAATTCAATAACTCGAAGAGATATACAACTTTAATGAAGAAACAAAGAACAAATATGGATTGCATGTTGTAGATAATTGAGGCAACAGATTGACGAAAACAGAGAAAACTTAAGGGATTTTGGTCTTCAATAGCTTCAAACACGAATTAGAGAGCAAAACTAAGATTTGAGGCATGATTTTTATTTTATGGTTGCTCCCAATTAAATGAGTATTAAGGATTTGCAGCAACAGATTGATAGGAGTAAGATAGAGAAGAAGTGAAAAGGAACGAGGAAGAGAGTGAGGGAGGGTTGGGGTTTCTCAATTACTTCCCACAGAATTTCTCATAGAATTTTCTAGCTTATGAAAGATTTATAGGGTAGAGATTGAGAGTTATGATTTCTCTAGAATGTTCAGATGGAGTCCCAAGAGAGGAAGAGAGCAAACGAAGAATAGGTTTTGTTAATTTAGTTTCTAAAATATAATTTATACTCTACAAATACCAATACACTTTGTTAGTCTATTTGATTTGAACTAATAATTTGATAATTAGTAATGAATTTTCCAAATATAATAATCATAACTAAAGCATAATTAATAACTAATCAAAAGCTGTTTGAAAACTGGGCTGTTACAAAAACATACAAAAAAGAGATCTATGTTAGAAGTTAAGTACACTTAGAAAACCACTTAGAATTAGGAAAATAAAAGAAATGTAGACATTTGCTAGGAAATGACACCATTGATGTTGTTTGGTAAATTTTAGTTTCTTTAAGTTTCTTGATAAACTTCTTAATCACTTACTAACTCTCTACTTTGTTTCCTCTTTCCATTTTTTTAACTTTGGAGTGATATAGGTATGTGGAAGCCACAATGAGCTCCCAACCTAGAAATCACCCACCTAGATAGTCAACTCTATTGGAGAGACTATTAGTAATTATGTGATGAGAGTAAGAAATGAGTTTTTTTTAGTCAAGTTGTTATTAATCACCAAAAAATCACTTTTCACAATGTTTTAACTTGAATTGTGCATAAACATCTCCATAAAACCAAGAAGTGATGCTGTAATTATGTGCTCAATTTTAATTTTGGAGTCCATTTCATTTTTCTTCTGTACTATGTAGATACTTCATAAGATGTAATATTTTTCCTACAAAATTCAAGATTTTTGGGGCAACGAGTTTTGGAATTTATAAAAAAGATTTCCTCCTAACTAATTAAATTTCATATAAAATTGTTGGTATAAACTGATTTGTCAAGTACCATGTAAGCTATTGTTCTTTTCATAAAGTTCAGGTTAAATTCATTTGGACGAAACTAAAATGAACAACAACAAAGTAAACATTGGTAGCTTTCCCGCCATGTAAAAATATTTGTCATGTGCCTTATCTGAGTTGTTTGCTCCTATCTGCTAACATCTTCTTACGCAAGTAATCAGATTGCTTGTAGTTATTGTCCTGCATACTAACTTTGTTTTGCAGAGACCGACGATATATAGATCAGTTCTAAACTACAGAGCGTTTAGAATCGTTCTTCGTCCCGAAACCGTATACTTTGACTATCGGTTCCCTGAACCTCAGTCAAATTGGGAACTTATGTAGACACAAAATTGTGTCTCCTCATTGAATACCAAATGATGCAACATACTGTCGTCGTAATTGGTCCAGTCCAAAGCAAAAACGATCCAATGAGCTAAGCCCAAAAGCAATTCAAAAATATATAGTCTATTTATAGGTTTAAAACAATCCAAGCCCAATTTTGAATTCCAAATAATTATTCCTGATAATTAATTGTATTTTAAATATTTTAAGATTGATTATTCATGATAATTAATTTTAAAGGATATTTCGAAAATCAGATTTTTTTTTATTCCTAAAGATAGCTGATTTTGGATTTCAAAGGATAGATTTTCCCAAAGAATAAAAAAAATCTTATAACAATAAAAAAAAACGGGCCAGAAAGCAAGTGCGCATGACGCACATGATGTGCGCTTGGCGCGCCGCTGCACATCTGGCACATAGGTTGTGCGTCAAGCACAAAGCTGTCAGTTTTATTTTATCTTCTCGATTCATTTTGGGTTTTCGTTGCCTATAAGTACCTCGTTTCTTCAAACGACTTTTTACAATGCTTTCCTACGACTTCTACACATACTTTCATACACTCAAACTCATATATAAACATTCAAACTCACGTTCAAACACATTCATACCTTCGAATTTCTTACTTCAAGCTTCAAGATTGCTGATCCCGAAGATCGTTGCATAAGACCATGTGACAAAGGTATAGTTCATGAGGGTCAATTCCAATTTAATTCTTATTTTACTAATAATCTACTTGTCATGATGTAGATCTTCAAAGAATTAACGATATACTGTAAATTCTTCCCTAGTCTCTATTTTTTTATATTTCTTTTTTATATTATATTATTATTACTCATATGCCTATGCATGATTGTATGTTTAATGCTTTCATCACCTCAAAGACCTAAAGAATTGTTCTAACATTAAAGTAAGATTATCGGACAACCTGTTAGGTTCCCTGTAATTTGAATGCGTAATAACATGTCAACAAAAATTAGTCTTTCATTTGTTTAATGAAATAACATAGATTAATATTCAGATTGGATTAAAATATTATGTGGTTATTTATTTGCATGACTATAGATATGAATCGATATTAAGTAGAGGCCATCAATGGAAGAATGTGGTTCATGCCCGTGTTCGTACCCTCACCCCCGAACTCAATCAATGGTTCATTGACCATTAATGTAGTAATAACGGGGAAATCTACATTGGATAATTCTCTAAGTTGTCCCTATGATTTCCTAATATCCAATTAGGTTTATGAGTCTTCTGTTAAAGACTTATTGATAACTTGTTGAGGTAGTAAAATACGTGCTCATACTACGTAGGCTAATAAAAACACGCCTACAATCACTAACTGATCCGATTTGGCAAGAAAACTATAGTTAACTTCATTAACTGATCCAGTTTTCTTGGCAAACCGGGTTAGCTCACTGCATTTGTATTAAAAAAACTGGCTCGTCACCCAAAATATAATTTCAGTTTCTGATCTGGGCTATGACTTTTTTACCTTAAAATTATAAACCATATACTTCCTCCGTTCTGTTTTAAATAAAACATTGGGTGAACGACACTATTCATTGATCAATTTTGACTCCAATCTTTCGCCATTTTATAAAGAAAGACATAGTCAAGTGGATTCTTGTTAGATTCGTCTCGATGCATACTATCAAATTATAACTTTTTTTATAATTTTTACATTTGCACAACTAAAGATGTTAATGATTAAAGAAGTGTGTTGGGTTGCGTGAAAAAGCAAACGTTTCATTTAAAATAGAACGGAGGAAGTAATTAACTTCTTCAAACAAACACGAAACTGAGATCCAAAAATCGAAATGAAAAAAAACCAGTTACAAATCATATATTAATACCACCAGTCAAACAACATACAATTCAGATCCAATAATCAAAATGAAATAAATGAAAAATCTCCAATTACATATATTAAGTGACTAATTAATTTATAAAAAAAAAGATAAATGAAAATAAATTTCTAAACTACAAGATAAATTATAAAAATTAAAAACTACAAGATAAATTGCAAGAAATTAAATATTAAATATAAAAAGAAATTACAGTGTGGACTAGAGACCACCCTCCTCTACGTGCTCCTGCTCAAAAACGACCTTGTGTTACAAATGAAACGCACAGCTTAAAACAAGGAACCAAAGAGATTGAACATGCTCTAACTATGGAAAAGAACGCATGTTTCGTGGAAGAAAAAATTGACAAAATTAATCTCTATAAATCAGATAATAAAAACTGGTTTTTTTAAAAAAAAGATAATATAAAAATCCCTTTATATCCGGTTATATCTAAAATACCTGTTAAATTTCAAAATACTTCTTTATCTCACTCAAGGCTTTGCTAGCCCTCCTTCACCGTAAATTAATTTTTTTGAAGATTGTAATGTGAGGTAGAAATTAATGGAAAGATGAAAGTTCAAACAAAAATGGAGAAAAAGAACAGGAGGAGAGTGAACGAAGATGGAAGGTAAGCTATCATAACTTACCCAAGTATGTAGACATGCAGAGAGCCATAGACACGTGTGTCAGTGTGTGTTCAACTCTTAATTCTTAATCTTTAGGATGTTAAACAAAAGAATTATTATAAACATTTGATATTAATATTTGAGCATGTGTTCTTCTATAATTATCATGGTGTTAGCATGTGTTCTTTTATAATTATCATGGTGTTCTTTGTAATATACTTGTATGTTCTTTTCAAATGCCTATTATTTTATGTCAGAAAATACACAATTTGTTTGTGAAATAATTAAAAATATAACATCAGTATATTATGTCAAACATACAAAACTTTAATTTGACAGATCACTATTTTCATATTATATGAAATAAAAAAACAAAATTGCCATCAAAGATTTATAGTTTCAATTTCTAAAGTGAGCAAAATATTTAAGTGTTACTTAGTTGTAATGAACGACATAGTCATTAGTTATCTTTCTTGATGTTCTTTTTAAATTTCTATTATGCTCTAATTCCATGAGTCATATGTTCTTTTTTTTCATAATGATTTCGTATGTCCTTTTATCAATCAACTATACAATTTTTTTTCCAAGTCAATACCATATTCTAATTGAACTAGCAATATGTTCTTTATATTTTTATTGGATGTTCTTTATAAATTACTAGCATGTTCTAATTCCATGAGCCATATGTTCTTTTTTTCATAATGGAATACTATGTTCTTTTAGCAATCAACTATATAATATTTTTTCAATTTATTATCATATTCTAATTGAATTAGCTAGCAATATGTTCTTTACATTAGCAATCATATAAAAGAATAAAACCAACACAAAATCATAAGAGGAACATGATAATTACACCAAAATAATTGGTATGCATATTATAATCTTAATTACATTGGAAATAACATTGAACATATCAAAATCTGAAAAGAACATACACAAACACCAACTAAAGCTACATCTTCTACCTCATAACATTTAATTTCATATGACAAATCATAACAAAAAAAAAGAAAAATTAGAGCAATAAAATAATATAGAAATATCTTATCCTTCTATGTTGATTCCATCCAATATATCCTCGTCATTGTTAACCTCATTCGAAACTATGAAATGACAATTCGAATCATCTCGAAATTCACAATCAACCATTGTTGTTATTTTTTGCAAAGTGAATGTAATCCACGTACTCCAAAAATATTAGTGTTAATAATATTGTTATTGTTCACTCAAAATAATAGATAATGAGTTTTAATTTTTTTTAAAAGGTTTAATGCAATCCGTGGGATAATGAGTTACAGCCGCAATTCGTGGAATAATGAGTTCAAACTTCATCTACTTAATTGCGTAATGAGTTACCTGTGCACTTTTGGTGGAACGAACTTCATGATTTTTTTTTTTTTTAATTTATTTCAGGGGAGAGTAGTAAACTTCACGCACAAAACGGCATCGTATACAAACAGGTGCACAGAGAGCATCATGCTCTCTGGTGCACCTACAAATTTGCGATAAATTAAGCACGAAATTAAAAACGAAAAAATCAAATACAAATCACGAAGGAAATTCAAATTGAAAAATTACAAAAAAATCACGAACCCTAGATCTGGGTTACAAGCAACGGCGGCAATGTGAGGAACGACGGGTTGGTGGTTGGTTGATGTTGAACGAAATAAAACGAAATTACGAAAATAAGGGAACCAAAAAACCAATCTTTGAACTAACAAATTTGAAACCTGCAAAGTGAGGAGAGATTTATGTTCGTGGAATTGGTTGATGTTGAACAACCCTAGATCTATGTCGAGTGAGGAGCGACATTGGTTGATGTCGAAAACCATAGATCCGCGACTTGAGAGAGGAGGGACGACGCTATTGGTTGGTTGGTGGTGTTCATGCCTTCGTGGGTGGTGGTTGTTCCCTTCGTGGGGGTTGATGGCGAATGGAGCAGTGATGCGTGAGAGAAGGCTAGCATCAAAGGAGGGAGTGAGAGAGGGCTGAGAGGAGATGAGAGAAGAGGAGAAGACGATGGCAAGGAGAACTAGAGAAGACGATGGCGAGGATAACTGGAGAAGAAGACTGGGGCTAGGTTAGCGAAATGAGGGGGCTGAAATGAGAAGGGGGTAAAGGCGTGAAATGAGAGAGAGGTGAGGGCGTGAAATGACAAGGTATATAACTTGGGCCAGCCCAGCAACTAATCCGGACATGAGCCCACCAGATTATTTGAGTGAGAAATGAGACAAGATTACGAAATTTAGGGAAGACCACCAACTAAATTGATCCGGGCCTGGATAAAATTGGATCAGTTGACTATAGTTGATCCGGTTTTTCCTAAACAGGATCTGTTTAGTCGTGTCATTTAATGTCTTTTCCATTAGTGAATTAGGAAGTAAATCCCACATTGTAAGATCCTTTTTCCTGACTTGGTATCACTAATTGGAGTGACACCCTCAATCTTCATTTAATTTCAGTAATTAGAAGTGATTATCATAACCTTAATGGATATTACTAATTAGTGTTATTATCTTAATCCTTGTTTTATCACTAATTGGAGTGATTATCTCAACCTAATCCAAAATTCAATAACTAATTGGAGTGATTACTTTAATCCTAAATTTAATCGCTAATTGGAGTGATTATTGTAAACCCATTTGGTATCACTAATTGCAGTAATTACCTCGATCGTAACCCTTGCTTAATCACTAGTTGGAGTGATTATCTCAACCTTAATCCTTGTTTAATCGATTCTTGTAGTGATTATCTTAAACCCATTTGGTATCACTAATTGGAGAGATTACCTCATTTTGAATAATTTTGGATAATTCTACAGGTGAGTTATTCGTAATATATTTTCCCTTCTTTTCTTTTCATCCCCTGTGGAATTGGGCATTTAGGATGAGACATAAGATCGAACTACGATGGTTTTGATCCATGAGTGGATTCTAATCTCGCAATGATTGGTATGTAGTGCAACTTTAGTGTTCAAAGCTAACATGTATTAATGATATATTGGCCCTCTTAAGTAAAAAAATGATTAATGTGTATATGTGCAAATTATGTGTTTTTCTTTCTTTTGAATAGCCATGATTACATTCAAATGGAAAATAACACATTTAGTGAGACGAGTTTCAGGCGTTCGCACCTCGTAACCTAAACTCCGAACCTTATCTCATGTTACGAAAGACTGATTTTCAAAAAAAGCCCTATCCATATGAAGTCACCATTGTTTTAAATGATCTTTCTTTAAATTGATTTTAAAATGATTTATTAAAATAAATCTGTCCCTATTCAAATAATAATAGGGCGGTGACTTCAGATTTTCCAATAAAAACCATAGTCCACTGTGAGACTTATGTGGGGTTCAGACCGTTAATGAAGACAGTATACTATCGAGTACCCGCATATACCAATTGTTGGTTGAATAGGAACACTATAAGAGGGGGTGAATTAGAGTGTGAGAAATAAGCGTAACTTTTTTTTGGGGGGGGGGAAGCTAGCTAGTAAAGGAACACAAGAAATTTTTACGAGGAAATTCCCTATCTCAATATAAGGAGAAAAACCTGGACCACTTGGGATTTATACTCTCTTTACTATAATAGATAACCACTCTATTTGATGTGCCAATTTAATATACTTGAAGTATTAATATGTGGACTAGCTATGTCGAAGGGGAATTTTGTTTCCTTTTTTAGTTATAGATAGTTTTGATGTTATGTCTTCAATCTCATAAGCCTTTTTGGATTCTAATTGTGTAGATAACATTTCTATTTGTTTTAATATGGTAGTGAGAAGTTGATTTGAATAATTATTTTGGTAGTATAATTTTTCAACATCTCCTAAATTAGTAATGGAGGAGTTATCATCATCTCTTCCTTTTTAAAATGAGCCATAATGAAAGATCCTTCATTATTATTAACTTGAATTTCGGTTAAAGGAGGATGGATAGATTTAACTATACTTCCATCTTTTAAAGTCCAAATCTGAATTAAACTATTTGTCATGTTTATTTGATTTTTATTGAATGGATAATATACATTATTTTTATGGTGTATGTAGAGACCCATGTGAAAAAAAGAATATTAATTTAATTTCTATTTTTTCATGTCAGAAATCCATTTTAGTCTAATATGATTTCTAGCAATTTGATCAAAACATCCAAATAACTTGTCTTTTTTATCATAATTATATTTTGAATAAAAATTATTATGAATATAGTCTAAATCTGTAACACCCCAAAATTTCAAAGCGAAAAAAAAAGAAATAATAATAGTATTAATAGGACGATGGCGGAAACATCGTCTTCTGGGAATGTCACTACTACAAGAAATGCGTTTAAATAACTAAGTCATAAAACCAATATAAATAAATAGTATAAATAAAATAAATTAATTAGATTAATATCTAAAAGAGAAAACTGACTCTCAATCTAATTAAAAGTCTAGGCCTAAAACATCTAGCTTTTTGATGCTCACAACTCAACCCGAGCCCAAAACCAAAGAAGATTCCCGTCAACATAACCTGCAAAATATACAAATAATATCCACAATCAGTGGGGAGTAACTAGCAGTTCTCCCAGAACAAAAGAAATCAAAGCATGATTCAGACATAGAATAATAAGAAAGGAAATAATTAAGTCAAGTCAACTACAATATGCATCCACTTCCATATAACTCACAAATAACGCAAATGTATAATAAATAGCAAGTGAGTTGGATAAAAATAAATAAATCATCTCAAGAGTACTTTTATAAAATCAAAATATAGGTAAAACAAGTTATTGAGTCAGAAACCGAACGCCAGTGAATCGCAATTCACTTCCTAAGGTTTGTCAGATCGCAATCTCCAGGTCAGTCTATGGGCTTACGTTCCCCACTGCCTGTGTCTAAGAATGGCCAAACTCCCGATGCAGGGTAGAACACGCAGAACTCCCTGACCTCTCGGACGACAACAATTAACCCAGGTGTATCCCTAGTTCCAAAACAAGTGGTTGGCATGTTCTTCACCGGGGACTACCTCTATCCCACCAGATGTTCTTATCTCAAAAATAAAATCATAATTCATAAATATCATTAAAGTATCATTCAGCTCAAAATTCGTCAAAAGAGATGCCACCCGGCCTTATACCCATAATTCATCAAAAGTAATTCTTCAAAAAAAATCCTCAAAGTAGTAACTTATAAGCTTACAACAAATATCTTCAACCACAATAATTTGAACATCACTAAACATCAACAATAATAATGAAATAGTTTTTACAGCACTAACAGTTCAATCAAAAATGCATCACCAATTAACTCCAAGACTTATTAAATAAATGAATAGTACACAATTAATTACTTTTACATAAATCAACATAAACATAATGATACCCAATAATACTTACAGCAACTTACTAAACACCAGCATCCAAGAATATAAAAGATCATAAATTATTTCTGATTAACAAGCTCTTAAATAATTTAAAAGTATATCCTCAAATTCACAACAAAAACCAAATAATAATTAAAAAAACTAATAAATACAATCAGTAAAATAACACAAAAATTATCATACGACCCTTATGGCTCTACTGACATGGTACAATTTTTATTTATAATTTTCGGACTATAAAAGTATTTTTAAACGATAATTTACAGAATACTCAATAAAGCAAATATAATAATTAAAAATAAAAATAAACGCCCAAAAATTACCAAAAATTTACATAACATGCATAAACTCACGGTAATACATAATATACAAAGAAATTAATTTTTTGGCCTCCAGAAATAATTTTCACGATTTATATACTGACAGGCACGAAAATGCAAAAACAGATAAACCAATTAAATAAACCTGTAAACATTAGGAAAAATTATTCCAAGGCATGAAGTACATACTACACATATAAATAATTCATGAAAAATAATTTCAGCAATTTTATCATTCGTTCAATAATTATTTAGCAAATAAGCCAAAAATGCACAAAATACCAAATAAATCAAATAAATACTAAAACTCAGACGAAAGTTATTTTTCTGTATACAATATTTATACAGCATGCATCAAGTATATTCACGTCAAATTTCATCAATAATTTCATTCTTAAAAAGTATTTTAAACAATTTCTAGCGTAATAATCTAATACCGAAAAATACTCTAATCTCTATCGTTCTAAGATAACTACTAGTTACCTGGAATGTCAGGAGGAGAGCTGAGTCTAAAGTCAGGAGGAGAGCTGAGTCTAAAGAGATAGTTAAGAGTTACGCATACAATCCAATTCCTCTTCTAACTCCAAAGCACAACGAACGATAATTGTAGCAACAAGTCACTAGGCGTTTTCTTCTTGAATGTTGAAAACTCTTATTTCGTACTGCTCTGTTCCGAACCTGATTCCCGGTGATTGAAAGCTCGTATTCACAATCTCTCTGGTCAAAGTGAAGATCAAGATGTTATAAACATGCTGTCCAAATTTGAGAATGATCCAACGGTTAGATCCCCGGATATGGTTAATTTCGTGAAGGTGTGATAGGGAACAAAAATCGGATGACTCGTCTTATTGAAACGAAAAATGCACTCGCATCTTTCCCTTTCTTCAAAAACAAATTATACCACGAAGCAAGATCTTTCCGAGTAGATAGATTTTGACTACTCACACGTTCAATTCGGATAAGAAACGAAGGAGATATGATGCAAACAAAATAGGTGTGCAAAAATGGACGAAAATCCGAGAAGAGAGAAGAACTCTTTCTCTTCCTCTCTAAGGGTTGGGCGAAAATGGGGGTTAGAATACAGCAAAAACCTGATTAATAACATCATTAAGCAATGGTTTAAAGGGTGATTATAAAGGTGGGTTAATGGGGAAATAAATAGGGGGTTACAAGAGATCCAAATGTTAGCTTAATAAGCACCAAAACTCTTCATGCTCCACTCCATAATTGCTGATTTTCGGCCAGCATGATACGCCACACGTGATGTACCATTTCATCATCCCAAGTCGGTCAATCAACGTTACAAAAACGTTACGCGACAACACCGCATCCTAAACGCCTAAATAAATAACAAAACTAATATAATCTTTAAAACAATTAACTAACAACTTAAAATAAATATATATAAATATATCACAACATATAAAAATATATACACTTTCACAACATGTTCCAAAATAATCTAAATAATATATTATTTATTTTTACGAAAAACATCATTTTAATGTAAACAAACACCAAAAATAAAGGGTGAAAATTACGGGGTGTTAATAGGAAAAGTAAGTAAAGTAAAAGTTGTTGAATGCTAACCTTTAAAACAAAATAGTTTGCGTCTACATTTCAATCTAACACCAAGACAACTCATTAAAGTACTTTTATTTTCAAAGACTACAAAACTTATTACCATAATTAAAAGCTAAACAAGGATTAGCATGAAAAATAAAAATATTAAAAGGAAAATATTTATAACTATAGATGGTCAAAAACGGTAAGAGAAATTTGAAGACAATTGAAATTAAACGTTTTTCAAAAGAGTATGTCAAAATATTAACAATAACAAAATTTGAAAGTCAGAAAATAACTCTAACATAAGTATTTTTATTAAGTTCAAAGATCTAAAATATAATTTGGAATATAAATTCAAACTAGAAAGTTTTGTAAATAATAAAAAAGATACGTCATACTCACATAAAAAAAAACAACACTTAATTGAAAAAGAACATAAAGTATATATTGTCTCACATAATAAGATACACTATCAAGCAACTAGCAAATAAAATAAACGCAATGCCACACACAAGACTATATTAAAATAAAATTAAAGTTTATCTTTAAATTGCAAAACACAAAATAAATTAAACACACAACTAAACCGAGAAGGCTATAAATTACTTCGCTTTCGCTGCGCACTCTGATAAAAGAGAAAATAAATTACATGTAAGAGGCCCTGCAAATAAGATTAGCAAACTTGGTAGACTAATTCCACCAATAATACAAATAACTATACATATAACATATGCTCCATAAGCATGAGAGCACACCACATTCCCATAAGGTTTCCATTTACTTACTCTACCCATCACACTCTCATTATAGTGAAACAACTAAACTTAACTCTAAACAAATTTTATATCCTATGGCTAACTAATAATTCTAAAGAATCATTAGCAACTCTTTTTTCAGAGTTTAGGAGCGTTTTGCTCTGATACCAACTGTAACACCCTAGAATTTCAAAGCGAAAAAAGAAAAAGAAATAATAATAGTATTAATAGGACGATGGCGGAAACATCGTCTTCTGCGAATGTCACTACTACAAGAAATGCGTTTAAATAACTAAGTGATAAAACCAATATAAATAAATAGTATAAATAAAATAAATTAATTATATTAATATCTAAAAGAGAAAACTGACTCTCAAACTAATTAAAAGTCTAGGCCTAAAACATCTAGCTTTTTGATGCTCACAACTCAACCCGAGCCCAAAACCAAAAAAGATTCCCGTCAACATAACCTGCAAAATATACAACAAATATCCACAATCAGTGGGGAGTAACTAGCAGTTCTCCCAGAACAAAAGAAATCAAAGCATGATTCAGACATAGAATAATAAGAAAGGAAATAATTAAGTCAAGTCAACTACAATATGCATCCACTTCCATATAACTCACAAATAACGCAAATGAATAATAAATAGCAAGTGAGTTGGATAAAAATAAATAAATCATCTCATGAGTACTTTTATAAAAATAAAATATAGGTAAAACAAGTTATTGAGTCAGAAACCGAACGCCAGTGAATTGCAATTCACTTCCTAAGGTTTGTCAGATCGCAATCTCCAGGTCAGTCTATGGGCTTACGTTCCCCACTGCCTGTGTCTAAGAATGGCCAAGCTCCCGATGCAGGGCAGAACACGCAGAACTCCCTGACCTCTCGGACGACAACAATTAACCCAGGTGTACCCCTAGTTCGCAAACCAAGTGGTTGGCATGTTCTTCACCGGGGACTACATCTATCCCACCGGATGTTCTTATCTCAAAAATAAAATCATAATTCATAAATATCATCAAAGTATCATTCAGCTCAAAAATATTCGTCAAAAGGGATGCCACCCGGCCTTATACCCATAACTCATCAAAAGTAATCCTTCAAAAAAAATCCTCAAAGTAGTAACTTATAAGCTTACAACAAATATCTTCAACCACAATACTTTGAACATCACTAAACATCAACAATAATAATGAAATAGTTTTTACAGCACTAACAGTTCAATCAAAAATGCATCACCAATTAACTCCAAGACTTATTAAATAAATGAATAGTACACAATTAATCACTTTTACATAAATCAACATAAACATAATGATACCCAATAATACTTACAGCAACTTACTAAACACCAGCATCCAAGAATATAAAAGATCATAAATTATTTCTGATTAACAAGCTCTTAAATAATTTAAAAGTATATCCTCAAATTCACAACAAAAACCCAATAATAATTAAAAAAAATAATAAATACAATCAGTAAAATAACACAAAAATTATCATACGACCCTTATGGCTCTACTGACATGGTACAATTTTTATTTATAATTTTCGGACTCTAAAAGTATTTTTAAACGATAATTTACAGAATACTCAATAAAGCAAATATAATAATTAAAAATAATTTTCACAATTCATATACTGACAGACACGAAAATGCAAAAACAGATAAACCAATTAAATAAACCTGTAAACAGTAGGCAAAAATTATTCCAAGGCATGAAATACATACTACACATATAAATGATTCATGAAAAATAATTTCAGCAATTTTATCATTCGTTCAATAATTATTTAGCAAATAAGCCAAAAACGCACAAAATACCAAATAAATCAAATAAATACTAAAACTCAGACGAAAATTATTTTTCTGTATACAATATTCATACAGCATGCATCAAGTATATTCACGTCAAATTTCATCAATAATTTCATTCAACAAATATTTTAAACAATTTCTAGCGTAATAATCTAATACCGAAAAATACTCTAATCTCTATCGTTCTAAGATAACTACTAGTTACCTGGAACGTCGGAAGGAGAGCTGAGTCTAAAGAGATAGTTAAGAGTTACGCATACAATCCAATTCCTCTTCTAACTCCAAAGCACAACGAACGATAATTGTAGCAACAAGTCACTAGGCGTTTTCTTCTTGAACGTTGAAAACTCTTATTTCGTACTGCTCTGTTCCGACCATGATTCCCGGTGATTGAAAGATCGTATTCATAATCTCTCTGGTCAAAGTGAAGACCAAGATGTTATAAACGTGCTTTACAAATTTTAGAATGATCCGACTGTTAGATCTCAGGATATGGTTAATTTCGTGAAGGTGTGATAGGGAACAAAAACCGGATGACTCGTCTGATTGAAACGAAAACTGTACTCGCATCTTTCCCTTTCTTTAAAAACAAATTGTACCATGAGCAAGATCTTTTCAAGTAGATGGATTTTGACTACTCACACGTTCAATTCGGATAAGAAACAATGGAGATATGATGCAAACAAAATAGGTGTGCAAAAATGGACGAAAATCCGAGAAGAGAGAACAACTATTTCTCTTCCTCTCTAAGGGTTGGGCGAAAATGGGGGTTAGAATACAGCAAAAACCTGATTAATAACCTCATTAAGCAATGGTTTAAAGGGTGATTATAAAGGTGGGTTAATGGGGAATAAATAGGGGGTTACAAGAGATCCAAAGGTTAGCTTTATAAGCACCAAAACTCTTCATCCTCCACTCCATAATTGCTGATTTTCGGCCAGCATGATACGCCACACGTAATGTACCATTTCATCATCCCAAGTCGGTCAATCAACGTTACAAAAACGTTACGCGACAACACCGCATCCTAAACGCCTAAATAAATAACAAAACTAATATAATCTTTAAAACAATTAACTAACAACTTAAAATAAATATATATAAATATATCACAACATATAAAAATATATACACATTTTCACAACATGTTCCAAAATAATCTAAATAATAAATTATTTATTTTTACGAAAAGTATCATTTTAATGTAAACAAACACCAAAAATAAAGGGTGAAAATTACGGCTGTTACAAAATCTATTCAAAATTCTTTTTCTATAACATTAATAGAGGAAAAAGTAGGTGGTTTCATGGCTGAAGAAGTAGGTGAATTTGAATTCGCAGAAAATTCTCCTACTTGTTCAGGTATTGCGTTTTTATAACAGAATTTTGAAGATCCCTCAATGTGAATTTTTTTTTAAGTAGATGTTTGAGGACTATTAAATGAGTTTTCTTCGTATGAAGGTTGAGTATTTTCATAAGAAGTTGATGGTCTAGTTTTTTCAAGATTAGTGCCTAATTTTATTATTACTTGACCATTAGGCTCTTCTATAAATTGATGAATTTTCTTTTGGGCAATATTTTTTGGAGGAGGATTATAAAGAATTAAAAATTATTTAGGAATAGTGATTTCATTCCATTTTAATCTCTTTGGAGTAAAGGTAGCTGCATTTTCAGTTTCTACTTTTAATAAAATAGTTTCATCTATAGTGGGATGAAGTAAACATTTTGGATTCAGTTGAAAAGACAATAATCTATAATAGACACGGTATATTAATGCAAAATTTTTTAACAAATTCTCTAAATTGTACTGTTGAATTATTTGAAAGGTGGATTAACACTTAGATTTTGGTCGACCTCGATCAGAACACTACTAAAGTAAGAATAAAAGCTATACAAGTAAAACAATAAACCTAACTCACTGTCGTAGGAATCACGATTGCACTTAGCATGTGCAACAAGCTCTTTAAACCCCTAGGCTACCCTAGAGGATGAGTAAGGTCTCGTGAGGATTTTTAGATGGCATACCCAGAAAGCCTTATTAATATATGTCTCCAAACCAATTATATTCTACCTAAAAAGTAAATGCAACTATTATCAATGATATACTAAATATTTCCACTTCAAAATCCTGTATCGGAAATAACTAGATTAGTTAGTCATATGACAAGAAACTAAAACTCTTTTAATATTAGTCATAAGAAAAGCGATGGAGAAAGTGTTATTAGGAATGTTAATTTTGGTTGTCGAACAACAAGCCATCAAAACTCATAATATTTCGTAGCATTTTCACCTCTGTATGACTTTCAAACATTTATTTTCTTTGATTTCCTCTCCAATAATAATTTTTTTTTTCAATTTCATAACCCTTGTTTTCTCCTTTTTTTTCTTTTTCAATATGTCTCCACTATAACACAAACTTACAATACAAACTCAATATAATAACTCCCCTTAGCCA
Organism: Beta lomatogona; assembly: GCA_947646795.1. Classification (NCBI taxonomy): domain Eukaryota; kingdom Viridiplantae; phylum Streptophyta; class Magnoliopsida; order Caryophyllales; family Amaranthaceae; genus Beta; species Beta lomatogona. The sequence continues at coordinate 2,606,666 of CANSNZ010000942.1, forward strand.
GGCTTGGGTATAATATGTAAGAGTACCATGTCAAGTTCAAGAGCCACACTTCATTGAGGAACTATCACACAAGAAAGAAAATAGTGAGACTGATGCAGACGTGTCAGTCTAATAGGCTCAGAAGCTCACAAGGTTTTGGTGTATCTATCTAGCCAACTTATTTAGGAGAAGCAATATACTTTTTTTGTTCAATTATATTATGAATATCTCAAGTTCGACTATCCATTTCCAATCATATAACAATCCCAAAAAAATTTATTTCAAAAAATATATATATTTTTTATAACAAGTTAGATTAGAGTTTCTTATCAACTTTCACTAATAATCATTCCTTAGGGAATTAAGAAGTGGAATCCTAACTTAAATATAAATAAAAGCCTCTAATAATGCAAACAAAATACGCATTTTTTTTTGCGACTAGAAAATTCTAAAGAAAATTCGGGAGCATTTTCCCTAATGCTGAACATATCCCAATATTTCATGACTTAAAACCATGGAGAACATATCTATTTTCTACATATAAATCACATACTGCTAGCACAATACACAGTCCATCCAGTGGTTTCGCCAATTCCCCAAATTTCCAGCTCAAAATTGAATATTTTCATTATCCCCCACACTTAGAATCACCATTGTCCTCAATGGAAAAGAAGTTAAGATATAGAACAAGAAACTTAGCTGGTTATTGAATGAAGGTGATTTAGCTGTCACAAACCACAATGTTATAATTGCATACGAACGTCAACTCCAAGTATATACTAGCTTGATTGATAAGTTCAATAAATATTGTGGTGTATTCTTTTGATACTGCATGTTGATCCATGAATCCTGGCAACGTATGAAAAACGCAAAACTGCAATGTGAATATATTAAAGTGTAGCAAACAAGCAGATACACTATTTTGCGAAATCACAACAGAATATTCTATGCACATAGATACTTATTAGTAATAATATTGCAAGTAATCCAGCATGAGCAACCTCTATATGAGGGAATATTGTAAACTCTAATTGCAGAAGTCAAATAACTAAAGTAACTAAAAAATTAAAAGCAAAAAGTGTAGCTTGGTTGCCTCCCAACAGCCTTTAATTCACGTCGTTGGCTCGACGTACTCCTATTTCGTCTAGAGCTTCTCAAAGGAGATTTCTTCTATGCCCAGGACCTGTACTTGATCATAAAACGGTTTCAACCTGTGACCATTAACCTTAAAAACCTTATTAGTATCCAAATTCTTGATCATCACAACACCATGAGGAAAATCGTAGACGAGCATTATATAACAAGACTTTATGTCCAACTTGAAATGTTTTCCTAGCTGTCATGGAAAACCTTAGTCTTATCTTTCTTTATTTTAGCATTTTCATAAGACTCTTACCTTAATTTCTCTAATTCAAGTAGCTGCAACTTTCTATCTTTTCCAGCAGCATCATAGTCTAGGTTACAATGCTTCACTGCCCAAAATGATTTGTGTTCGATTTCTACGGACAAGTGACACGGTTTACAAAAAAACAAATCTATAAGGAGACATGCCTAGGGGTGTTTTCTATGCAGTTCTGTATGCCGACAACGCATCACCGAGTCGAAGACTCCAATCTTTCCTATTTGGGTTGAACATTTTTTCTAGAATAGCCTTTATTTCCCTATTAGACACTTCCACTTGGCCACTAGTCTGTGGGTGATGTGTAGTAGCTACTCTATGGGTCACATGGTATTTTTCAAGCAAATCACCAAATTGCAAAAATGAGCCCCTTTATTACTTATAATAGCCTTAGGCATGCCAAATCTATTAAAAATACGACTCTTAATAAACTTCACCACCATTTTAGCATCATCAGTTATTATAGCCTTTACCTCGACCCATTTAGTTACATAGTCAACAATAAGAACAAAAAAAAGTTTACCAAAAGAGGAGGGAAAAGGGACCATAAAATATATACCCCATACATCGAAGATTTCACAAATTAAAATAACAGATTGAGGCATCTCATTCCTTTTAGACAAATTTCTAGTCTTTTGGCAACGTTCACAAGACATACAGAACACAGAAGCATCTTTATAAATTGTAGGCCAATATAAACCACATTCAAGAACCTTATGAACAGTCCTCTGAGGACCAAAATGTCCTTCACTTTCAAGACTATGACAGAAAGAAAGAATTGAAGCATATTCAGATTTGTCTACACATCTTCTAATTACTTGGTCAGAGCACGATTTCCATAAGTAAGGGTCATCCCAAAAATAGTACTTTGAATCATATTTAATCTTGTCTTTTTGAGCTATAGACAAAGTAGGAGGGAATGTGCTAGTCACCAAATAATTAACCATATCAGCATACCAAGGAGTTTCAACATGATGCATTGAAAGGAGTTGTTCATAAGGAAAGAATTAACCTTCTTATCTCTGATTTCTAAGTCAAACTCTTGTAACAAAAACATCCACCTAAGCAAGCGAAGTTTTGAATCTCTCTTTTTCAAAAGATACTTTAGAGCCGAATGGTCAGAATAAACAATCACATGTGTTCCTAGTAAATAAGGTCTAAACTTTTCCAAAGCAAAAATGACAGCATACATCTCTTTTTCAGCGACAATATAATTGCATTGAGTAGAATCAAGTGATTTAGAAGCATAATGGATCACATAGGATTCTTAATCTTTCTTTTGACCTAAAGGCACCTATGGTCTTATCACTAGCATCACACATTATTTCAAATGGTAAAGTCCAATTAGGTAGTCGAATCATAGGTGCACTAGTCAATTTTTCTTTCAACTCATCATTAAAGTCAAAAATAGCATCTTTAGCAAGCAAAACACACAAGGGAGATGCAAGTTTTGAGAAAATCTGAATAAAGCGTCTATAGAAGCCAGCATGCCCTAAAAATGATCGAACTTCACGAACACATGTAGGATATGGCAATGAACTAATGACATCTATTTTAGCTTTATCAACTTCTAGACCTTTAGCACTTACAATATGTCCAAGTACTACACCTTGTTCTACCATAAAATGACATTTTTCAAAGTTCAACACAAGGTGAGTTTCAAAACATATTTTTAAAACACGAGACAAACCATGGAGGCATCTATCAAAATAATCACCAAAAACAGTAAAAATTGTCCAAAAACACTTCAATATCTTATTCAATCAAAGCAGAGAATATACTCAACATACAACGCTGAAAAGTTCCAGGGGCATTGCATAATCCAAAAGGCATTCCCCTAAAGGCAAATGTACCAAAAGGGTAGGTAAATGTGGTTTTATCTTGATCTTCAGGGGCTATGGGTACTTGAGTATAACCAGAATAGCCATCAAGAAAGCAAAAGAACGATTGACCAATAAGTTTTTCTAGCATTTGATCAATAAAGGGCAAAGGGAAATGATCTTTTCTAATAGCTTGATTAAGCTTCCTCTAGTCAATGCATACCCTCCATCAATTAGTCACTCTAGTTGGAACAAGCTCCCCTTTAGCATTTTCAACAACAATAATTCCACTCTTTTTAGGGACCACATGAATAGGACTTATCCATTGAGAATCAGAAATAGGATAAATCACGTATGCATCTAACCACTTAAGGATTTTCTTTTTAACTACCTCCATCATGGAGGGGTTTAACCTACATTGAGGTTCTCTAGTGGGTTTAGCATCAAGGAAAATTCTATGCATGCACAAGGTGGGACTAATTCCTTTTATGTTATCTAAAGTTCATCCTATAGCCTCTTTTTGGTCTTTTAGCACATTTACCAATTTATCTTCTTGAGATTGATTTAGAGCATTTGAGATAATCACAAGTAAAGCCTCATTATCACCTAAATAAACATATTTCAGATTAGAGGGAAGTGGTTTCAACTCTAATAGAGGTGCTTTGAGAATAGAAGGGATTAGTTTAGGCACAAACAATGGCAAATAAAGGTCAAAATCATCTTTTTTAGCATTCTGCGATTCAAGACTAGCCACATCAGACAAGGCTACTAAAGAATTAGACATTTTAGTTTCCTTGCTATCATTAAAATCATCAATCTCAAACAATTTTTCACACCACTTATCAAAATTTTCTTGAGCCATCCTGTCAAAAGCATCAAAAGAATCAATTAAACAAACATTATTGATATCACTTGGTTATCTCATAGCATCATAAATATTGAACTTAATTATTTCACCATCAAATTTCATCGTCAAATTACCCTCATGAACATCAATTTTAGTCTTAGAAGTTTTTAAAAAAGGTCTTCCCAATAGTAAAGGAACATTATCGGTTCTATCACCCATATCAAGTACATAAAAATCAGCAGGAAAGACTAATTCATTTACTTGAACCAGTACATCTTCTAGAACTCCAATCGGAAAATACATTTGACCTATCAGCTAACTGAATAACAACATCAGCTCTAGACAAAGATCCCACATTTAAAGTATCATAGACAGATTTGGGCATAACATTAATTGAAGCTCTTAAATTGATCATGCATCTTTTGAAATTTATAATTACTAATTTTGCAAGGAATAGAAAACATGCCGGGATCTTTACATTTAGGGGGAGCTTCTTTTGAATCACAGCTGAAATATTTTCCCCCATACTTACCTTTTTAGAAGGGCGAAATTGTCTTTTGTTAGTACAAAGTTCCTTGACAAACTTTGCATAACGCGGAACCTGTTTAATAGCATCAAGTAAGGGAATATTGACTTCAACTTTCCTAAAAGTCTCAAGAATTTCATTGTCAAGAGCCTCTTTCTTAGCTTTAGCAAATCTGGACAGAAAAGGGGGCACATCTTTAAAACGAGATACATCAATTTCATAATTAACATAACCCTTTCCTTCATGTTCTTTCCTACTCTCTTCTTCTCCATTTCCCCCTTTATTAAGTCCATCATGAGGTTTAGCTTTTATCTCTTTTTCAATCTCCCGACTCTTTATCTTCGGTTCACTCAACTCTTTCCCACTCCTAAGGATCACAACCTTGGCATTTTATTTGGGTTAGGAAGTGGTTGAGATGGTAGTTTACCCGAAAGTTGAGTTTCTAAGTTACTTAGAGAAGTACAAATTTGTCCTATTTGAGTATCTATGTGATGAAGGTGATTATCAGTTTTCTTTTGATACTCGACTCCATGGTTGTGAACTTGACCTATTTCAGTAGTTAATTTCTTAATTAAGTCTTCTAATGATGGGCCAGAAGATTGGGGTGGAGGGTTTTGCTGACCAAATTGCCACGGTTGATTAATTTGTGAAAATTATTGTCTAGTTCCATACCTAAAATTTGGGTGATCTTTCCAACCTTCATTATAAGTCTGTGAATAAGGATCATATTTTCTTTGACTTGAAAAATCACCTATGGCATTAACATCTTCAATTTGCAAAGTAGGAGAAACATCAGTATCATGAGAACAGTCTGAACACATACCACATACTCTAGCTTTAGACTCATTACCAACAACAATTTTAGACACTAAAAAGCTCAAAGTAGCTTTTGTTGAGCATTTTCTTGCAATTGAGATTTAACACCATTTAAGTCAATTTCATTTACTCTTTTAATATCATTTTTAGTGTTACATTGTTGAGTGTTTTGGGCCATGTTAGCAATTAAATTCCTAGCTTGAGTTGGTGTCTTGTCTACTAATGCGCCACCACTAGCAACATCAATCATACCCCTATCATTAGGCAATAATCCTTCATAAAAATATTGAATTAACAGTTGATCACTTATTTGATGTTGTGGACATGAAGCACATAATCTTTTAAAACGTTCCCAATATTCATAAAGTGATTCTGAAGCATGTTGTCTAATTCCACATATTTCCTTCCTTATGGATCTAATAAGACTTGCCAGAAAGAATTTTTCAAGAAAAGCTTATTGTATGGCGTCCGAAGTTGTAATGGCACCAGAAGACAGAAGTTGTAATGGGAAAGCATGGAATCTTACATGATTTTGTTCAATTCCTTATTCATAGTTGAACAAACAACTATAAATTCTTTTAAATGTCTATGAGGATCCTCACCTGCGTTCCCATAGAATTTGGGAAGAAGATTAAGAAAACCTGAGTTCAGCTTCAAGGGTCTCTCCAAGGTTGGAAAGACGATCTAGAGAGGTTCATCATCTAGCTTAGAAGCTCCCAATTCCTTCAAGGTTCTTTCATCCCCCAACTCTGAGTCTTCGATTGGTCTATCTTGAAAGATGTGAAGTAATTTCTCTAGGCAAGCTTCATTTAGAGTTTCAATGAACTGGCTTATTCGCTGAAGTTTGGTTGTAGTATCCAAACCCATGCATCTGAAATAGTGCACTAAAATAAGAAACATACTTGACAACATATATGGAAAGTACTTGTTAGGCAAATTTTAATGTTTAAGGTAGTTGTACGTATGTTAATTAATTTGGACAATTCCAAACACATTAATAGCCTAAGCTGTAATCAACACATATAAAAATGATGCACCACAATCTAGTAGCTACTCAACTACTGATAGCTAATACAAAGTAGAACCATACTTGTCAAACGATATCTAGTTAGAGCAAAGAAAGTATGAAACAAAAACTAGGACAAGTATGCTGGCATGTAATTATTACTTATAGTCCACTAAAATATTGGCTCTAACTAACCTTATTCATCCCATGAGATGTTTAACTCACAAATTTATTCTACCAGATCAATATATATATATATATATATATATATGCATCAAAGTGTATAAAAATGTCAGACCATATTACTCTCCATCATATTAATCATTCTTAGCATAAGAGAAGAAAATACAAATCTATGGTTCAATTTAGAAGTGCCAACTAAACAAGTAAATACTTTAACATCATTTAGGATACTACTATCCAATGAGTAATACAACAAGAAGGAAAAAAAAATCAATCTTTTAGCTAATCAATTTCAATTGCAAAGTTTCAGATCACTCTATACTAGCTCTAGCCACCATATTTTCATAGACTTCCCACAATTTATGGATTGGATTCTAATGGTTAGAGATCAGTGAATATGTATAGATAGATCACCATAAAAACATGCATTTACATTAGCTTCATGTACTTCTTATTCAAGAAGCTAAATTAGACGTTGTTGTAACTTATATATATATATATATATACACACATATATACACATATATATATATACACATATATATATATATATATATATACACACATATATATATATACACACATATATATATATATATACACACATATATATATATATATACACACATATATATATATATATATATACACACACATATATATATATATATATATATATATATATATATATATATATATATATATATATATATATATATATATATATATATAGTGCTTGGGTTCTAGTGAGAACCCTCTTATGGTGAGAACCGTGAAAACCACTAAAAATAAGCAAAAACTTCCTAAAATGAGCCAAAAAAATAAAAAATGAGCAAAAGCACAAAATGATAGAAAACATTAAATGAGCAAAAACATACAAGATGAGCAAAAATGCAAAATGAGAAAAACTTAAAATAAGCATAAAAAGGTTAAATGAGTATAAACGTAAAATGAGCAAAACGTAAAATGAGCAAAAACGCTGTGAAATGAACATAATAATGTTAAATGAGCAAAAGCATAAAATAAGTAAAACATAAAATGAGCAAAAACGTTGTGAAATGATCAAAATCTTTGTAAAATGAGGAAAAATGAATGGTTCTCATGGTTCTCACCATAAGGGTGGTTCTCATATGAACTCAAACACTATATATATATATATATATATATATATATATATATATATATATATATATATATATATATATATATATATATATATATATATATATATATATATATATATATATTTTCATCGTCTACCTAAAATTTTGTCTATCTTGATTGGTTTTGTATATTATAAATGGACCATCAGGGTATCTGATAGTTTCCTCATCAATGATTTTTTCATTTTTATTCATTATTATGATTGTTCATCAATTACTCTTTTATATTCAATTTCTATTCTTTTCTTCAAAAGTAACTCTGGAAATAGTTGTGAATATTCTTTAGTTATATTCTTTTCTAGGATTTCATAACCTTGTTCTTCTAGTTCTACTGGGACTTTAGTAGTATTACTGGATTCAATTGTATTTTCATTATTTTTATTATCTTTTATTAATTGCATGATTAATAATATGTTTGTATTTATTATTTTTAAATTGGTTCCTAAATTTTCTTCTTGTTCTAGTTTACTCATATGTATAGACTTGGTCTTCTATTTAATGTATAATTAATATAGTCTTCTTGTATTTTATCAGCTATATTTTCCTGTTCCTTAATTTGTATGTTTAGTAGTTCTATTTGATTATCAAAAGGTTTTAAATCTTTTTCAATCTCATCATAATTATTATTTCCACTTAATGTTGCTTGTTCTAGTGTTTGTATTTTATTTATGATAGCTATTTGTTTTTGATTTCTTAGTTCTATATTTTTTATATCTGATTCGATCGTTGATATAAAATATTGGTGATTAACTCTTCTTATAGCCTTTTCTATTTGTGATTTGATTGTCATATATATAACGAATTTTCTAAATCTTTAAGTTCTTGTTTATTTTCTAAAAGTTTTCTTATTTTAATTTGTTTTCGTTGTATTTCTTTCCTTATAGCATTTCTCATTTCAATATCGTTCCTTCTATATGCTTCATACAAATAGTCTTGATATTGTGTTATTTTTTCATTTGTATTTCTAATTCTAAGGTTCTTGCTCTTTTTTCTTTGCAGTTTTGTATTTGTGTTTTCATGGTAAATCAAACAAGTAAATATAACAAATTAAATAAGCAAGTATGCAATATAAGGAAGTATTCTTTTCTGTATGAACTTTCTTTTAGACTCAATCCCTTCGCTCATAATAAACCTTAATCAGTTAATAATAATTCTATCAGCTTTCATATAAGTACTGCTAATCCGCTTTGCAACCCTTAAGCATTTAATCAAAATTAAATAAAATCATGTTTATTCAACCTCACCACATAGGTTTTATGCATCACGCCCTCAACGCCTTCTCATTCCCAACGGCTAAACGGGCTCCTGCTACCAATTGTCTCTTGGTTTCTAAACATGATTTTACTTAATTGGGGAAAGCATAATTAAGATAGCATACATCTTATATGAAATTATAGAATTATCTTAACAGATTTCAGTATTATTACAAACTAGGGGATTAAATTTAAATCCAGTTCATAAGAAAGAGGATTACCTTATCTGCTTCCATAGTTTGATAATGGAATATCTTGAGAAATAAGCTCTAAGTGAATAGCTCCGGTCTTTTATGAATAGTAGCTTTGATACCAACTAAGGGTGAAGCGTGATTATTTTAGAGAGAGGAAAGGATTTTGAGAGAAGTAGTGGAGAAATGGGGAGAAGCTGATGATTCTTGCTTCCCCAGTGGTTCTTATTTATAGGCAAAGCTTTTACAAGATCTTTGTAAGATGTTACACTGCCCCTGGTGAAGCTACGTTTCAAGAGATAAAACAATGTATCCGAGTTATCAAGATGGGATGTACCAGTAGTTATCTTATCCCTGAAGAAATTATAGCCCAGCCTGAGTTAAATGTAAATGATATACCAGAGATCCTCCGGGAAATGCGAGCAGTTATGGTGAGGCAATCTATGAAGCATTATGCAATATAGTCAAGACTCCAGTATGGGTCAACCATAAGGAACTTAATACACTAATTATCTCTCAAAGCAAAGAGTATGGTTATGATGTCGTGGAAACTATAAAGTCTTGGATATGGAGTTTACTCCATCTAGACCAAGAACCAGTTACCAGGTATATTCCACGAAATTTTATGACCATAGATACTTTGAAAAGATACTGTAGCTGGATGCAGCAAAATAATAATCATATATGCCAGATCTGCAAAAACCAACAAACTACTGTTCCCATAATAGAAGATATAGAAGATGAAGATAGAACCAAATCTTCTGGAGCCAACAAGAAGTCGTGTCAAGATAAACGCAAGCTACTACGGGATAGGGTGTAAAAAGTAATCTTATAATATCTATCTTGTAACAGATAATAGATAAGTATCGTAACAGTTATCATAAGATACAGCCAAAAAATAGGTGGCTGAAGCTTTAAAAGCAGCCGAAAAATATGTGAATAGTATGAATAGTATTTTCACTTTTACTGTAGCAAATAGTATTTGTAATAGTATGAATAGTTTTGTAAAAATTGTACGGCACTTGTAAAAGCTTTGCCTATAAATCAGAACCACTGGGAAAGCAAGAATCATCAGCTTCTCCCCATTTCTCCACTACTTCTCTCAAAATCCCTTCCTCTCTCTAAAATAATCACGCTTCACCCTTAGTTGGTATCAGAGCTACTATCACTAGTGGGAAAAAACGCAAGGGCTGCGATTTTAGATGGGAAGATACTGATACTAAGATTTTAGACTCAATCCCTTTGCTCATAATAAACCTTAATCAGTTAATAATAATTCTATCAGCTTTCATATAAGTACTGCTAATCCACTTTGCAGCCCTTAAGCATTTAATCAAAATTAAATAAAATCATGTTTATTCAACCTCACCACATAGGTTTTATGCATCACGCCCTCAACGCCTTCTCATTCTCAATGGCTAAACGGGCTCCTACTACCAATTGTCTCTTGGTTTCTAAACATGATTTTACTTAATTGGGGAAAGCATAATTAAGATAGCATACATCTTATATGAAATTATAGAATTATCTTAACAGATCTCAGTATTATTACAAACTAGGGGATTGAATTTAAATCCAGTTCATGAGAAAGAGGGTTACCTTATCTGATTCCATAGTTTGGTAATGGAATATCTTGATAAATAAGCTCTAAGTGAATAGCTCTGGTCTTTTATGAATAGTAGCTCTGATACCAACTAAGGGTGAAGCTTGATTATTTTAGAGAGAGGAAGGGATTTTGAGAGAAGTAGTGGAGAAATGGGGAGAAGCTGATGATTCTTGCTTTCCCAGGGGTTCTTATTTATAGGCAAAACTTTTACAAGTGTCGTACAATTTTTACAAAACTATTCATACTATTAAAAATACTATTTGCTACAGCAAAAGTGAAAAATAGAAGAATCTATCAAAATAATACATATTAATACCAAACAAATATTAGATAAAGTATACAGAGTAGAAAATAATTTTAATGAAGAAATACAAAATCTTAAAATAGAGTATAACAATAGGTTTGATAAAATAGAGGAACAACTTATAACTAATCTCAAAGATAACACTGAAATATCAGAAATCCATGAATCAGATAACGAAACACTAAATAATACTACTATAGAAGCTTTAAATACTGAAATAGAAAGACTTGAAGTAAATAATATAGCAGTAAACAATATAGAGGAAAATAATGAAGATTCTAATTCTGAACAATCTAGTCAAGAATTTAGATATTCAAATCATGTAGAATCAGACTTTGATTCAGAAGAAGAATTTAATGGGCTTACTAATGATGAGGAATATTCTCATATAGAAACTAGTAGAAATTACAAACCTACATTTAGAAAGAAAAAATACGATCGCGACTATAGGAAATTCCATCTCGTTCATAACTATTTTTGGGCTAACTTGGTTTGGAGAATATCTTTGTAAGGACATATTTTTCCTATTCATAGGAGTATTAATTTTTTTTGTGATAGCTCGGTTTTTATAGTTTTGGCTACTGCCAATATCTGCTTGCTCCTTTCCTGGATTGGTGGAAGCTACTCTTTTCATAAGAGTTACTTCTTCCATTAGCTCTTTTATTTGTATCTTTTGCTCCCGATTCTCTTGAATCGTCTTTCGCACTAACTCGGGAGAGATAATCTGCATAGCAATTTTCGTTTGTCTTTAATAATTCAACAGAAAACTCATATTGATTGATGTCAGCTATTATTCTATTTATTTCCTTTCTAGTTATGGAATCTTGTAATTTTTGGGTTAACCAACTCCTAACAGTTCTATTATCTATTCTAATTATGAACTTACTATAAACTATATAACATTCAAATTTTTTGATTCCATATTTTACTACTTTTAACTCTTTTTTATGTCCCAATTGATTTCGTTTGCATTAAAGGTTCCTGAATGATATCTACATATATATTCTTTTTTATTATTTTTGTATTTATATTTTAATACTGCTCCATAACCATTATTGGTTTCACTAGCATCTGTTTCAACTATCCATATAAATTCTTTATCTTCATCTGGAAAGCTTAGTTTTGGTAATTTCCTAACTAATTCTTTAATTTATTCTGAAATCTTAGTATCAGTATCTTCCCATCTAAAATCGTAGTCTTTCCGCAATTTTTTAGTAAGTGGTTCAGTATATTGTGATAGTTTCGGTATATATTCCCTAACCTGATTCACTATTCCTAAGAATTTTTGTAGTTCTTTCTTAGTATTAATCTCCTTTTGAAATTCTATAATTTTTTGGGCTATATGGTCTTGCATTTTTATTCCCGCTTTATCTATTTCAAATCCTAAAAATTCAATCTGCGTTTTAAATAATTTCATTTTCTTTTTACTTAATACTATTCCACTATTTGTTATGATTTCTATAAATTGTTCTAATAATTTATAGTGTTCTTCCTTTGTTTTTGAATATATAAGCATATCATCTATGTGTACTACACAGTTTGATAATTGATTTAAATATTTATCCATAAATGCTTGGAATCTGCCAGGGGCATTTTTATATCCAAAAGGTAATAAATTCCATTCATAAAATCCATTAGGGACCTTATGTAACACCCCCAAAATGCATAGCATCTAAACTACGTAGCGTCTACTTTGGGAGTGTTACCGCCGCGGTGAAACGCAAGGCATATTAAAATCAAAACGTTAACAACTCCTTATTAAGAAAACTACATTGCAGCGGAAATAAAATGTTTACTTTAAACTACAACTCGGGAATCACCATGGACCCCTTTTATTCAAACCATTAACTACGAATACTAATTATTCTATAAGTTCAACAAAACGCTTAAGAGTTTATAAACCAGAAAATATCCCCCGTATGCCAAACTCATGTAGCATCACCAGCATACCTAATCTGCTCCCTATTGAAATATCAATGGTTCATCACAGGTCAACAAACATCACAAATAACAAACAATCAGCTATGTTGAGTACGTACATAATCAGTTAAATAATACATTAAACATAAACAGAATAATAATAATCATTCCTATACATGATACTACAAGTATATTACAATTCATTTTTTTATAGTTTAATTAGCATCGAACGGGAACCGTCATCTTTCTAGAATCATACGAGCTACTTAATCCTTAATAGACAACGTAGTCTATTAGATGGAATGTAAATACGGTTTCGTTCCGTTCCACATCCATCACCTAAGTATGCATACCCCCAAGATCGTACGGAACCTTTCGCCTACTTGAGTTATCAAAATTTATAAGGACACTACTATCGTCATAGTAGGCATGCGTAGGAGTGTAGAACAAATCCCACACTCCCCCATTGTTCATTACTTGTAGGGAATTTAACTACAAATTTATTGCCAACAATCCTTTTTAGCGATACTCATTCATACAACATTAAGCATATGATTTCTATAACATCATATAAAATCCTTTAGTTTAGGCAACCTCTTATAAATCCTTGCTACAATTATTAATCATAGCATTCCAATCCAATATCTCATTTCATGCTTGTGATACGAAAGAATTACACATTCCAATAACAACTCATTCTATTTCACAAGTCATACAACAAGGAAATACATACAGATTTCCAATTGATTTCATGCTACCAAACAATCTCAACAATCAGGAACATACAATTGTTCCCTATCATGATTTTAGGTTCCAATATAACAATCATAACCTAAACATGATACTAATATATCGAACTGAACTAGTACGCGTACGTACCTTGTAACGGAGAATCTTTACTGATTACTCAAAACGTTCCGCTTATGAAATTGGGACCTAATCGAATAATAAAAGTAATTCAGTTCTAAGTCCTTGATATCATAAATTACAGGCTTCTCCCCTTAAAGGAAGTTTCGTCCCGAAACTTTGAGGTAGCCAGTCTTAACGACGATATTTTGCACTTCTAAGTTCCAATATTTCACAAGCGTTTTCTAGTTTTCGCAAGTCACATAAGGAATAATACACATAAATAACAGACTTAGCAAACTTTAGGGGAAGCGCGAAATTCTATCGCATTCTTCCCCCCTTAAAAGAAAAGTTACGTCCCCGTAACTCGCCTACCTCTTGAAAAAGCTCAGGGTACTTCAGACGCATCGCATCTTCTGCTTCCCATGTGGCTTCTTCAGTATTTTGATTTTTCCACAACACCTTCACGATTTTGACGTCCTTATTTCTCGTACTACGCACCTTGTGGTCTAGGATCTTGATGGGTTTCTCCTCATAGGACAAGGTTTCGTCTAACTCGACGTTTTTAGGTTCTAGGACATGCGACTCGTCAGGTACTTATTTTCGAAGTTGGGATACGTGAAACACGTTATGGACCCTTTCTAACTCGTTGGGCAATTCTAAGCGATAAGCCACTTTGCCTACTCTCGCCAAAATCTCATATGGTCTTATGAACTTAGGGCTTAGTTTCCCTTTCTTCCCAAATCGCATCACCCTTTTCATTAGGGACACCTTCAGTACCACTTTTTCACCCACTTCATAGTTCTCTTCCCTTCGCTTCTGCTTGTCCAGTGCAGCCCTAATCTTCTCTTGAATGACTCGCACTTGATCAACAGTCTCTTGAATCATTTCAGGACCTAACACCACAGTCTCACTAATATCGTTCCAGCACAAAGGACTACGACACTTTCTCCCATACAACGCTTTAAATGGAGCCATTTTGATACTAGCATGATAACTGTTGTTGTATGAGAACTCTATAAGGTCCAAATGGTCTTCCTATGATCCCTAGTATTCTAAGGCACAAGCTCTTAACATGTCTTCCAAGGTGTGGATGGTTCTTTCTGTTTGACCGTCTGTAGCTGGGTGAAAGGCTGTACTCATCAATAACTCACTACCAAATGCTTCCTGGACCTTTTTCCAGAAATTCGAAAGGAATCGCGAATCCCTATCAGACACTAGACTCGTGGGTACTGCGTGCAATCGAATGACATGTTTAACATATGCTTTGGCTAGGGCTTCCATACTCCATGTGTCTTTCATGGGTATGAACCTTGCAGTTTTGGTCAATCGGTCCACTATCACCCATATTGTGTTATTTCCTTCCCGACTCCTAGGTAAGGCTACTACGAAGTCCATGGATAGCGAATCCCACTTCCATGTTGGAATGTCCAGAGGTTGGATTTTGCCTTGAGGTCTCTTGTGATCACTTTTAACCTTCTGGCACGTCAGACATTTGGAAACAAACTCGCGCTACTGCCCTCTTCATTCCAGGCCACCAAAACATCTTTTTGAGGTCCTTATATAACTTATCCCCCCCGGGTGGAGGAAATAGCTCGTATTATGACCTTCACTCATTATCTTTTGCTTCAACTCCTCACATTTTTGCGGTACACACCATTGACCCTTGTAGCGTATACTCCCATCCTCATGGATTTCAAACCTTTCTGCTTTTCCCTCCTTAAGTTTTGCTTTGACTCGCTCAAGTTTCACATCCCCAGGCTGACCATCTTTTATTTCATCTAGGAAGTTGGGCTGGATGGTTAGGGCACTCAATAACTTTTCCACTTCCCCTTCATGAACCACTTCAATATGGAATTTAGAAAATTCTTCACAAAGTTTGTTAGCAACTACCAAGGTGTTCAGGCTATGGCTAGACTTACGACTCAATGCATCAGCAACAACGTTTGCTTTACCCTCATGGTATTGAATGTCTAAGTCATAGTCCTTAATGAGTTCTAACCACCTGCGATGTCGCATATTAAGGTCTTTCTGGGTGAAGATGTATTTGAGGCTTTTATGATCAGTGAAAATTCGACAAGCCACCCCGTAAAGGTAATGTCTCTAGATTTTTTAGGCAAAGACAATTGCAGCTAACTCTAGGTCATGTGTTGGGTAATTAACCTCATATGGTTTCAGTTGACGGGACGCATAAGCTATAACTTTCCCATTTTGCATAAGAGAACAACCCAACCCATTCTTTGACGCATCACTATAGACATCATATCCCTCATCCCCGTTAGGCAAGGCTAGAACAGGTGCTGAGGTTAATCTCTCTTTGAGTGTTTGAAAGGCTTTCTTACTATCTTCAGTCCAGTTAAACTTGCAATCTTTCTTCATTAAGTTAGTCATGGGTTTTGCTATCTTCGAAAAGTCTTTAACAAACCTCCTATAATAACCGGCTAAACCTAAGAAACTCCTTATATCTGTGACATTCTTTGGTGTAGGCCATTCACTCACAGCTTTTATCTTTGCAGGATCTACTGATACACCCTCCTTAGAGACGAAGTGACCCAAAAATGACACTTTTTCTAACCAAAACTCACACTTTGAAAACTTTGCATACAGTTAGTTCTCCCTAAGTGTCTGTAAAATAAGCCTCAAATGTCCCTCATGTTCCTCCTTGCTCCTTGAATAGATCAATATATCGTCTATGAACACGACTACGAATTTATCGAGATAGGGTCGAAAAATCCTATTCATGAGGTCCATAGAAACAATAGGTGCATTGGTTAACCTAAAAGGCATGACGGTAAACTCATAGTGTCCATACCTAGTCCTGAAGGCAGTTTTAGGTATATCTTGGTCAGCAATCCTCAACTGACGGTAACCAGACCTTAAATCTATTTTGAAGAACATCCCTGCACCCTGAAGTTGGTCAAATAAGTCATCTATCCTAGGTAATGGATATTTGTTTTTCACAGTGACATTGTTCAACTCACGGTAGTCTATACACAACCTCAAACTACCATCCTTCTTTTTCACAAATAAGACAGGGGCTCCCCATGGTGACATACTAGGTCTAATGTACCCCTTCTCTAGTAGTTCTTCCAACTGGTTTTTCAACTCGTTCATTTCTGCTGGAGCCATTCGGCATGGGGCATTTGAGATAGGTCCAGTTCCAGGTACTAAGTCAACAGTGAACTCTACATCTCTCCTTGGCGGCACACCAGGTATTTCTTCAGGAAAAACATCCTGGAATTCACTGACTATAGGCACATCCTCAGGTTTCAATGGATCATCCTCAACCCTTCTCACATAACACATAAATAGAGGCCATCCTTTGTCTATATAACCCTTAAGTTGCAAGGCATTGATTACCTTAATCCCAGGTTCTCGAGGTATTCTCCTATATGACACCCTTTTTCCCGAAGGATCTCTCAGTTCCACTTTTTGTGCATCACAGTCTATCTTAGCCTTGTACTTCCCAAGCCAATCCATCCCCAAAATGACGTCTAGGTTCGATAAGTTAAGCTCTATTAGATCGGAAGGAAAGAAGCCCTCCCCTATTTTTCAGTGAGACATTCCGGAAGTTCTTAGAGCAATTAACAGTATCCCCAGACGGAATAATTATAGGCATAGAAATTGACTCGGGCTCAACCAGTGCTAGAGTTCTAACAGTTGTATGGGCAATAGAAGGCAAAGATGCTCCAGAATCGAACAATACTTTAACAGGAATTGAGTTGATAGAGAAAATACCAGTGACAACATCTCTACGAGCTTCCTCTTCACTAGCCGTCATCATATACAGCTTCCTTTTGCCCTTATTATAATTGTTGTTGGTCACATGGTTCCCAGATGGTGCCTGATTATTTGCATTAGTTGGTGGTTTGGAGTAATTAGTAGGGGTGTTCACAAAAAACCGAAACCGAAACCCCGTACCGAAAAGCCGGAAAACCAGTCAAAATGGGCGGTTACCGAACCGGAAAATTTGGGATTGAACGGTTCGGTTACCGAACCGGTAAAAATAACGGTTAAATAGTACGATTACGGTTATGATTTTTTATAAAACGGTTAACCGAAAAACTGGATAAATTTATTTATTTATTATTATTATTATTTAATTTTTTATAATAATTATATTAATTAATTGTTTTTATTAAATGCACTAATTATTAGTAAGTAAAGTGTAGTCTGTGACTTTTTGTATAGTGAGAAAACGTAAGTCAGTGCCTAAGGGCTAAGAGGAGAGTAAGCCTAAAGTCCAAAATATTAGTGAGCCCAAAGTCCAAAATAATGAAATATGAGGCAGTGATTTTCTTGTGCAAAGTCCAAACACTTGCTGCTGTTTTTTTTTGTAACTTCTCACTGTGAACTACAACTTGTAATAGTTTAAGATTTTTGTGCTTGTTTTTTCTTAGAACTTTAAGATATGTATTTCATTGTATCGTAATATTGTATGGTGTGGAATGTTTTTAAAGATGATTGTCTTTTATAGATAATCTTGGTATTAATGGTATATTACTTATGTTGAGAAAAAATTAAAATCTAATATATAAAATTAGTAAACTGATTTGATAAAACTTGAGTAACGGTTAATGGTTTACCGGAAAACCGTACCGAAAAACCGGTTAACCGTTTATGTGGTTACTGGTTTGAACGGTTACGGTTACGGTTCGCAAATATGGCGAACCGATACTTCCGGTTACCGTCCCGAAAATTTATTTCGGTACGGTTAACCACCCATGAACACCCCTAGTAATTAGAGTTCCTTGACCCATTGTATGTATTTCCACCATTCCCATTCCCATTCCCATTCCCATTCCTAGGCTTGTCTCCATAGTTCCCTTTCTTCTGACCATTGGGGTTAACCTTATTTTTTGAGTAGCACTCATACGCCCTATGCCCCAGTTTCCCACATTCACAACACTCCATTTTGTTACCCTCGGAATCTCTCCCAGGATGGTTGTTTGGGCACTTCTTACACCTGTACGCACGCTCAGGTCTGCGGTTGTTGGTGTTATTATTGCGGTTGTTGTTATTGTGTTGAGTGTTGTTGTTGTTGGGTCCCTTACCAAAGTTTCTTTGGGAGGTTTGATTGTTCTGGTTCCCATGGTGTTTCTTTTCAAACCTTTGAACCTCCGGGTTTGGATTCTCCTTTCGCTTCTCACCTTGTTTACCCCCTTCCTCTCGTTTCCTTATCACATATAGGTGGATAGCTTTGCCAAAGACATGGTCCAATGAGGTGAAAGTATCTCCCCCCAGTCTCCCTTGCAGGTCAAGGCTGAGCCCTAACTCAAAGCGTGAGGCCTTAGCTTCCTCAGTTGGGGCAATTTCGGGAGCAAATCTCATCAACTCAATGAATTTGCGGTAATACTCCTCAACAGACAGGTTCCCTTGTTCTAGCATCATAAACTCTTGGGCTTTCTGCTTTTTGAGGTATGGTGGGTAATACTTATCCCTCAGGGCTTTCTTGAAGGTTTCCCACCCAAAGTCAGGTTGTTTGAGGAGGTTGTCCTTAGCTTGGGTCCATCAAAAGTGGGCATCCCCCTGTAGGTAATAGCTTGCTTAGGGCACAGTCTTGTCATCTGCACAGGAGAGGGTAAAGAAAAGCTTATCAAACTCCCCAACCCAGTTTTTTAGTTCTTCGGGTCCCCTTTTCCATTCAGTACTGGTGGGTTCCTATGGGCAACCTTTTCAGACAAGTCCCCATCCCGGTTATGTCCTTGGACTAAGTTAGCTGTGATCGGCACTAGATCACGAATCGGTTGCTCGACATTCAGAGAGGTATCAGGCGTGCCGCCTTGACGGACCATTCTGCGTTGAAAAATGGCACAATGGCTGTTTCAGCGACATGTACATAGTCGTTTATTTATTTAACTACTACACATTGGCACGTTCATATATCACGTTTTTATTGCGAACAATCATTAAGTCTCTATTGACTTGCAATATAAACATCTCAAATAAGACGTTACATCAAATAAATGAATAAAACTGTTGTATTATTATTGAAAAGGGTAAAATTTATTGTTTCCAAGGAAAACATAATATGAATAAATAAAGGAATAAAAGAATACTAATTTGCTACTTGGCATACAAGCCTTGTTAAAACTGAAATAAACGAATAAAATAATATTCTAATCCTAATTATATATTCAAAAGAAACTAGGGACTATAAAGGTGAGCTTCGTCATCTGAGTTAGGATTTTCTATTCCTTCTTCCATGTCAACTTCGTCCTCAGAAGACTCGTCATCCTCTATAAGTTCATCTTCCTCCAGAGGTTCTTCTTCCATGGGCTCTTCTTCTTCTTGGTCATTTTCCTCAATCAGATCCCCTTCAGCAGGCTCATTTTCATTAGGATCTTCCTCTTGAGCAGGCTCATTTTCATTAGGATATCCCTCTTGAGCAGGCTCATTTTCATTAGGATCTCCCTCTTTCTCATTTTCTAAGTCAAGTATAGGTTCAACATTATCTTCCCCAATCACTGCGATGAATGTCCTATTATTCCCCTCATCATCGGAAATGTAGGTAACGATTCTGAGGTTTGACGCTATGTGGTAGTCCTCGGGTATGAACTCGTCCTCAAAAGTTTGGTACCTAGCTCTTTTTGCAGCTCTAAATGACCTTTGCGGATTAGATTATACTCTGGGGTTCTCAGAATTCACATTAGTTCCCGAGCTTTCCCCCACTTGATAGGTTCCTCTAACTTAAGGTGATGAGGTAGAAGGCTCCCAACTTCTTTTCTCACGAATTCTCCATTCATTTTCACAGTATTTAAGATCAGTAATGAAATGTCCTACAGTAGGAAGGTATTGGTTCCAGTATGTGTGTTTGGCTCTGTTAAAACCTCCATTTTCTGACGATATATCCCCATATCTACGGTGTACGAAAAGGTAGGGTTCCTCCTTAGGGAC
The DNA here is from genome assembly GCA_947646795.1 of Beta lomatogona. Classification (NCBI taxonomy): domain Eukaryota; kingdom Viridiplantae; phylum Streptophyta; class Magnoliopsida; order Caryophyllales; family Amaranthaceae; genus Beta; species Beta lomatogona. Next base: position 2,627,422 of record CANSNZ010000942.1, read on the forward strand.
GTACTGCAGCATAAAATATATTTTCTCCATTTCAGTCCTTAGCCTAGTATCTCCCTGTAAGGTCCTATACTCCATAGTAGCTTTCATCTTATGGGCCTAAATGTCCCAATCTTCCGCTATTCGGTGTTTCATCAGGTATTCCTTAGGACCTATGGTGTAAACCATCTGCGAAATTAAAGAAAGAAAATAGTCTAAGTTTTGTGAATTTAAGGTTTTTAAGTATACATTATATATAAACATATATAAGAGGTAAAACAATTATGTTCAGTTTTAGAACTCAAAGTTCAAAATATTTATAACAATTCAGATGGTTCTTTCCAAAAATATTCGATATAATGTTTTAATTTAATACTCTTTTTGACACATCTTAGGAATATTATATTAATTCGGAATTTTAGGGAATAAAATATTTCACAATCGAATTTAGTGCTTCTAACCACTATCTACGTACCTATCCTTGTACATTCTTCTAATCTATTCATACTTCGAAGATTTCAAAGAACCTTTCACAAATTCAATCAAGAAAACCACACAAAATTTCATATAATCATACATCTGATTCATTCTACAGTATTTGCATGCTTTCTATAAACACATCAGACAAGTAAAGGCAAGAAAGGCATTACAAATAAAATCATTCCATTGATTTAATGCACGCAAAAGTAATCTACATGCTCTTATCCTATACTACCCATTTTAAAAATCTTTTAAAACATCTTTGAAAAGAGGAACTTTTGGCTCTGATGACCAGTTTTGTAACACCCCCAAAATGCATACACGTCTAAACTACGTTGCATCTACTTTGGGAGTGTTACCGCCGCGGTGAAACGCAAGGCATATTAAAATCAAAACATTAACAACTCCTTATTAAGAAAACTACATTGCAGCGGAAATAAAATGTTTACTTTAAACTACAACGTATTCTATACCTTGGATTCATTTGAGTATTCAAGAGTTTGTAGTAGACTCGATAAATAATCGAAAACTGGACTCATAATCCAATGAGAAATTATTATTCTAGACCAACGCCTCCAGATCTCCAATTTGAAGAACGCGGAACTTATGGTTCTCAAAATGTTTATTCTGGTGACCAACTATATGATTGGAATATAGATGGTAGATCAGATTTTGTAATTGCCAAAGTTTTCCACGAAATGTGCATTGCTGCTAATGCATATTCTTCCAATGATTTTACAAATGATCAAATTGCTGAAACTATTATCAACGGTTTTTCTAGACAATTGAAAAACTGGTGGGATAATACTTTCACAACGGAACAACAACAGACTATTATCCATCATGAAAATGCGAAAAAAGAAAAGGATGGATTCGTTCTTTTAACTCAAACCATGTTTATTCATTTTCTTGGTTCCACAACAGAATGTTTAAATTCTAACACTTTAGTCTTATCAAATCTTCGATGTCCAACGTTGAATGATTATCGTTGGTACAAAGATACGTTTTTATCCAACGTTCTAGTCCGGTCTGATGCTCAACAATCTCTCTGGAAAGAAAAATTTATTTATGGACTTCCAAATTTATTTGCTCAACGAATTTTCCAAAAATTAAAAGAGGCTACACACAAAGAATCAATTGCTTATAACGAATTTACATATGGCCAATTGTTTGCTTTTATCAAAAAGGAAGGATTATCTCTTTGCAATGAGCACAAAATCCAATCTAAGTATGGCAGTGAAAAAGTTCAGCAAAGTAAAGAACTTGGATCTTTTGGTGAAGCCTTTGGATTTGAGAAAATCCAAGCCCCTTCAACTATCCGAAAACAGGAACTCAAAAGAACTCAAAATTTTCGTCAAAACAAAATTCCATCTCCTGAAAAATTTTATCAAAAGAAAAAAAAACATTTCCAAAAGAATTTCCAAAAAAGGATTTCCAAAAGATTATTTGCTATAAATGTGGCAAACCTGGTCACAAAGCAAATAATTGCTACTTCAAATATAAGATTAATGAGATTTTCCATGATAATCCTAATTTACGTGACAAACTTTTAAATATTTTCCAGTTAAATCAAAGTGAGCCAGAAGCATCTGATCCTTCTGATTCAGCTCACATTATTTATCAATTAGACTATGATCAAGATTCTGATGAATTTAATTATGATCATTCTCTCCAATTATGTTCCAAAGGACTTTGTGTTATTTCCAAAAAGGAAAAGGAGAAGGAATTACTTCTTGATATTATTGAAAAAATTCCAGATAGCAATCTTCAAAAACAGTATCTTGAAAGATTACGAGAAATTGTTCTGAAATCTTCTGCACTTGAAGAAAAACAAAAACCAGTTTCTTTTAGTCTCCAAAAAATACTTGATGATTCTCCATTTCATCAACCATTTATTTCTCCAGTTCATACTCATAATCTTCAAAATGAGGTGCTTCAATTGAAGTCTCATATTCAAGGTCTTGAGCAAAATGTTTTAAACCTTCAAACAAAAGATTTAGAACTTGAAGCAAAAATTACTTTACTCCAAAAATCCAATTTTAAGATAGGTGAAACTTCTGAACGTTCTCCTATACCAACTGATTCTATCCAAATCTCAGATACTCCAATTGAAAATTAAAAATTTCTTCAAATTATTCACCGATTTTATTATCAAAAATGGTTTTGTCCAATTACATTAGTTATTGATGATAATTTCCAGATTCATGATGTTGCATTATTTGATAGTGGTGCTGATCTTAATTGCATAAAAGAAGACTTAATCCCTTCTCATTATTATGAACATGCCACTAAACATTTGACTATTGCTAATGGTCAAAAACTTCAAATAAGATACAAACTTTCCAATGCATCTATTTTCAATAATAATAATTATTTCCAAACCCCATTTACTCTTGTCAAAAATCTTAGTTATGGTACTCCATTTTTCACTCAAATATATCCATTCTCTGTCAATGAAGTTGGTATTCATACTGTTATCAATCAAAAACAACTTTCTTTCAAATTCTCTGCTAAATTGTCATATTCTGATGTCCAAAATCTTCAAACTAACTCCATCTATAAACAAATTAATATGATTTCTGCAGGGATGAACAGAATGCAAGGTTCCAAGGCTCCTACTTCCAGACCACAAAAAGAACAAGGTATAGTAATCCATCCTACAGGAAACATTCCTGTTTCCACAAATCAATTCTCCAGTTTATCTAATTTCCCTCCAATTTCCTATGCCCAAACAACCCATCCAAATGCCACTGATACTTCATATTATCAAAAACTCCAATATACTACTTTGTTTTTAACAAATTTCTTCTCCAACAAATTATCTTCCCATGATGAATCTACTCAAAAAATATCTACTTATGTCAGAAAGATACTTCCAAATGGTTTCAATTGGTTTCCTTTTGAAATCACTAAACCAATTCAATTTTATCGTAACATCCTTCGTGACACAAATTCTTGTCACATTAAGGATAATATTACCACCACAACAAATTATTCCAAATGCCTGATTTTCCATGTCATTTCCAGTACTGAATGGAAAATAATCCATTCTTCTCTTTCAACCTCCAAAACATTTTCTTCCAGTCTTCTTGATCCAAAACTTCCACAGACTTATAACTTTTATGATTATGTACAAGCATGGTATTGTGCATTTTTAGTTGAAAGTTATAATCATTCTTGGTTCTTCAGTTTCCATCGTGACTGTCTTCAAAAAAATGTAATATTTCCAATATGGTTCGTTGAATGGTGGGATAGCTATGGAGCAATTCCTGATATCTTCCCAGATGAACTTCAAACTGCTTATGAATTTTACCATTCCAAAGCTCGATTTCCAACAGCTAGGTTTCCCGAAGGTTATGAATTTTCCAGTGTTATTTATTTCTGTCAAATATTGCGAATATCATGGATAATGTGTTGGAATTATTCTCTTCGACAATTGATGGAATCCAGACCTTATTACCTGGTTCGAGAATATCGAGTCAAATGGTGGAAAAACTTTAAAGTTTATCCAAAAATGCAAGAATGTGTTTCTCAATATCTCCAACAAGGATTATCTGCTCTCCATGACTATAATGAATGGACTAAACAGAGTTTCCAGCAGTATAAACAACTCCAAACAGCCCCTCCTAAAAACACATTACATTCTCCATCTTCATCCACAAAATCCAAAAAGACCAAAAAAGCTTCAATAAATAAGGCTGAACTATTTGATCAGTTCCTTCATTTTATTTACCAAACTAAAAGGGCCCAATCTTCCAGTTCCAGTTCATCTGAGGCGTCAAGCCCATATTTGTATGGTGGGCCTTGTGCCCAAGATCTATTTGATTTTTAAAAATAAAAACGACAAAGAAAAGATCCCGCTAAGTGTAACTGTTTTACACTTAGGCAAAAGTAAGGGACATGTTTATCTCAGTTTACAGGTGTCCAGAATTCCAGTTTACTAGATAACGCTTCCAGCAATTTCCAAGCACTTTCCATGCAATTTCCAATTTCGTCAAAAAGGTGAATCGTGAATAGTGAAAAGTCGACGATCAATGGTACTATTCATGAACCGTCATGGAATTTTCACCAAAATTGACAAAAGAAGTGGCAGACAAGTATCCAGCTGTTACAATGCACTACCAAAAGCAATGGCACATATGTATCCAAGTGTCCCATATGTAATTTCTAGATTAAGTTCAATTATTGTACTTTTCGTACTGTATTTCCTTTTTCAAGTCTATAAATAGACTCACTTGTATTCAGTTTTAAGCAGAGCAAATTTAAGAGCAAAACTTAGAAGCAGAAACTAAGAAGCTCAGCTCTCATCCAAGTTTGTAATATTTCCAAGTTATCAATAACAATTCCAGTTTCCATGTCACTTTTTTCTTCAGTAAGTTCTTAATATTCTCTTCCAATATTAATTTTCTTTTCCAAAATTTAAATTTCAATTTATGTTTAGAATTAAGTTATCAGTTTTAGTCATATTTGTGTATTTCCTTTACAAACTAGGTCAGTACTTAGGGTTAATCTGCCCTTCCCCTGTCCTGGGTCCCTTCCTGGTATCAGCAAATTTAAGAGCAAAACTTAGAAGCAGAAACTAAGAAGCTCATCTCTCATCCAAGTTTGTAATATTTCTAAGTTATCAATAATAATTCCAGTTTCCAAGTCACTTTCTTCTTCAATAAGCTCTTAATGTTCTCTTCCAATATTCTTTTCCAAAGTTTAAATTCCAATTTATGTTTAGAATTAAGTTATCAGTTTTAGTCATATTTGTGTATCTCCTTTACAAACTAGGTCAGTACTTAGGGTTAATCTGCCCTTCACGGACCCAGGACAGGGGAAGGGCTGCTTAACCCTAAGTACAAACTTAGTTTGTAAAGGAAATACACAAATATAACTAAAACTGATAAATTTATTCTAAACATAAATTGGAATTTAAACTTTGGAAAAGAAAATTAATATTGGAAGAGAACATTAAGAACTTACTGAAGAAGAAAGTGACTTGGAAACTGGAATTGTTATTGATAACTTGGAAATATTACAAACTTGGATGAGAGATAAGCTTCTTAGTTTCTGCTTCTAAGTTTTGCTCTTAAATTTGCTCTGCTTAAAACAGAATACAAGTGAGTCTATTTATAGACTTGAAAAAGGAAATACAGTACGAAAAGTACAATAATTGAACTTAATCTAGAAATTACATATAAGACACTTGGATACATATATGCTATTGCTTTTGGTAGTGCATTGTAACATCTGGATACTTGTCTGCTACTTCTTTTGTCAATTTTGGTGAAAATTCCACGAAGGTTCATGAATAGTACTATTCATCGTCGACTTTTCACTATTCACTATTCACCTTTTTGACGAAATTGGAAATTGCTGGAAGCCTTATCTGGTAAACTGGAATTCTGGACACCTTTAAACTAAGATAAACATGTCCCTTACTTTTGCTTAAGTGTAAAACAGTAACACTTAGCAGGATCTTTTCTTTGTCGTTTTTATTTTTAAAAATCAAATGGATCTTGGGCACAAGGCCCACCATACAAATCTAGGCTTGAGGCCTCAGATGAACTGGAACTGGAATATTGAGCCCTTTTAGTTTGGTTAATGAACTGGAGGAACTGATCAAATAGTTCAGCCTTATTTATTGAAGCTTTTTTGGTCTTTTTGGATTTTGTAGATGAAGATGGAGAATGTAATGTGTTTTGAGGAGGGGTTGTTTGGAGTTGTTTATACTGCTGGAAACTCTGTTTAATCCATTCATTATAGTCATGGAGAGCAGATAATCCCTGTTGGAGATATTGAGAAACACATTCTTGCATTTTTAGATAAACTTTAAAGTTTTTCCACCATTTGACTCGATATTCTCGAACCCGGTAAGAAGGTCTGGATTCTATCAATTGTCGAAGAGAATAATTCCAACACATTATCCATGAAATTCGGAATATTTGATAGAAATAAATAACACTGGAAAATTCATAACCTTCGGGAAATCTAGTTGTTGGAAATCGAGCTTTGGAACGCTAAAATTCATAAGTAGTTTGAAGTTCGTCTGGGATGATATCAGGAATTGCTCCATAGCTATCCCACCATTCAACGAACCACATTAGAAATATTGCATTTTTTTAAAGACAGTCAGGATGGAAACTGAGGAACCAAGAATGATTATAACTTTCAACTAAAAATGCACAATACCATGCTTGTACATAATCATAAAAGTTACAAGTCTGTGGAAGTTTTGGATCAAGAAGACTGGAAGAAAATGTTTTGGAGGATGAAAGAGAAGAATGGATTGTTTTCCATACAGTACTAGAAATGGCATGGAAAATCAGGCATTTGGAATAATTTGTTGTTGTGGTAATATTATCTTTAATGTGACAAGAATTTGTGTCACGAATGATGTTACGAAAAAACTGAATTGGTTTAGTGATTTCAAAAGGAAACCAATTGAAACCATCTGGAAGTATCTTTCTGACATAAGTAGATATTTTTTGAGTAGATTCATCATGGGAAGAGACTTTGTTGGAGAAGAAATTTGTTAAAAACAAAGTAGTATATTGGAGTTTTTGATAATATGAAATATCAGTGGCATTTGGATGGGTTGTTTGGGATAATATAAAAACAAAGTAGGAAATTGGAGGGAAATTAGATAAACTGGAGAATTGATTGAAGGTTTAAAACATTTTGCTCAAGACCTTGAATATGAGACTTCAATTGAAGCACCTCATTTTGAAGATCATGAGTATGAACTGGAGAAATAAATGGTTGATGAAATGAAGAATCATCAAGTATTTTTTGGAGACTAAAAGAAATTGGTTTTTGTTTTTCTTCAAGTGGAGAAGATTTCAGAACAATTTATCGTAATCTTTCAAGATACTGTTTTTGAAGATTGCTATCTGGAATTTTTTCAATAATATCAAGAAGTATTTCCTTCTCCTTTTCCTTTTTGGAAATAACACAAAGTCCTTTGGAACAGAATTGGAGAGAATGATCAGAATTAAATTCATCAGAATCCTGATTATAGTCTAATTGATAAATATTCTGAATCAGAAGGATCAGATGCTTCTGGCTCACTTTAACTGGAAAAATATTTAATAGTTTGTCACGTAAATAGGGATTATCATGGAAAATCTCATTAATCTTATTTTTGAAGTGGCAATTATTTACTTTGTGACCAGGTTTGCCACATTTATAGCAAATAATCATTTGGAAATCCTTTTTTGGAAATTCTTTTGGAAATGTTTTCTTTTTCTTTTGATAAAGCTTTTCAGGAGATGGAATTTTGTTTTAACGAAAATTTTGAGTTCTTTTGAGTTGATGTTTTCGGACAGTTGAAGGGGCTTGGATTTTCTCAAATCCAAAGGCTTCACAAAAAGATCCAAGTTCTTTTCTTTGCTGAGCTTTTTCACTGTCATACTTAGATTGGATTTTAAGCTCATTGCAAAGAGATAATCCTTCCTTTTTGATAAAAGCAAACAATTGGCCATATGTCAATTCGTTATAAGCAATTGTTTCTTTGTGTGTAGCCTCTTTTAATTTTTGGAAAATTCGTTGAGCAAATAAATTTGGAAGTCCAGAAATAAATTTTTCTTTCCAGAAAGATTGTTGAGCATCAGACCGGACTAGAACGTTGGATAAAAACGTATCTTTGTACCAACGATAATCATTCAACGTTGGACATCGAAGATTTGATAAGACTAAAGTGTTAGAATTTAAACATTTTGTTGTGGAACCAAGAAAATGAAGAAACATGGTTTGAGCTAAAAGAACGAATCCATCCTTTTATTTTTTCGCATTTTCATGATGGATAATAGTCTGTTGTTGTTCCGTTGTGAAAGTTTTACCCCACCAGTTTTTCAATTGTCCAGAAAAACCGTTGATAATAGTTTCAGCAATTTGATCATTTGTAAAATCATTGGAAGAATATGCATTAGCAGCAATGCACATTTCGTGGAAAACTTTGGTAATTTCAAATTCTGATCTAGCATATATATTCCAATCATATAGTTAGTCACCAGAATAAACATTGTGAGAACCATAAGTTCCGCGTTCTTCAAATTGGGGATCTGGAGGCGTAGGTCTGGAATAATAATTTCTCATTGGATTATGAGTCCAATTTTTGTTATAAATACGATTAATTTGAGGGGAAAATTCTTCATCAGAAAAAAGGTTTTCAGAAATTTTATTAATTTTCTTATCCTTATCTAGACACGTAATATTTTGTCTAACTTTTCAGAAATTCGTTTCAAAAGTGTTTTATTGCTTATTCCAAAATTTTTTGAAGTTGAAAAGGTAGTTGGAACATGAATAAGAAGTCTAGAAATGGCATTTGGAAAAGTGGATGAACTATTTTCAGTAAGAGAATATCCATTTAACTTTTTTTATAAATCACCAATTTCTTTGGAAGGTTCAGAGTCATAATTTTTGGAAGATAAAGAATCAATTTGAGTGGAAATTTGATCAACTTGTTTGGAAATAGTATGTAAAATTATATTGGAAAAGTTGTTTTGTTCATAAACCTTTTTAATGTCTCCTAAAGTAGGACCTGATTTCTCATCAGCATCGCTTCCTACTTTATATGGAGCAGCTTCACAAGATCTACCTTCTTCTGGAGGAACTCGTAAACCTGTTAATGGAGGATGAATAGACGAAACTAATTCACCATTTTTGAGAATCCATTTTTGAGCAATATTGGACTTAACACATAAATCAGAAAATGGATAAGGGATTTTTAAATTACTTAAGTAAATTGGAAGCCATGTGAAAAATGAAATATTTGCAGATAACTCATTTAATTTGGAATAGTATTTTTCACGGATAAAGTCTGTAGCAGATTTATCAAAATTGGAGAAAAACCAAAGTCATTTTTCACGATTTACTGGAGCTTCAAAATCATTGGAAAGCATTGGTTTATTTATTTGGAATCCTCCTTTTGTAATAATATTCAAACTGGAAAAATTTGGAGGTCTCAACAGACTTAGTTGGTGATGGAAAATCATTTTCATCAACTATTTCTGGAATGAGAGATTTTTCAAAAACTTTGTAATTTTGAGAAACATTTGGAAAATCATCTGTGTTTGAAAAAGTACTTGACCTTTCAAAAGAACAAGAAGATCTTGCACTTTGAAAGTCATAGTTGGAAGAAGAAGATGGAAACTCCTTACTTGAATTGAAACGAATAAGAACTCTGCCATGTGGTTCTTCAACTATTTGTTCAACCTTGGATTCTTTTAGAGATTTTTGAACTGGTGGAGTTTGAACTTGCCATTCATCTGGAATAGTAACTTTATCCCATGGAAGAGCTTCTGGAGTATGTGTAGTTGCTTTGCCATGTTCAACTTTGAAAATCATAGTTTGACCGGGAGCAAAGCGTATTCTACACCTTGCATTCATTTGAGTATTCAAGAGTTTGTAGTAGACTCGATAAATAATGGAAAAGTTTCTAGCACCTTGGAATTGAAGATCTTTGGAAATATTGACATCTAGAGTTAAAGTCTTAAGAATATAAGGATCCTCAAGATCTTTACTCAGATTTGGAAAACAATTGAAATAAATTGGACCCTGACAAATATTAGTGTTAGCCAAAGCTAAAAGAGAATCTTTGAAATGTTTAAGAGAAGTATCTCTTAAAGCCAGCATAATTGGACAATCAAGACCTAATCTGACCATAGGCTTGATAGCAATTTGGACACAACCAAAATGGATATACCTAAAACCTTGTTCTAAGTGTTTTTGGATAGACTCATTATCTAGAAGTTGGATAGTCATTTGACGTTGATTGACACTAGTAATAATTCTTCTATATGGATTCCTCTACCAAAATTGAATTCCCAACTAAATTGTTTATCATAAATATCAGTTTTAGAAAGAATTGGCATTTCCCAAACAAATGGATCATCCTTTTAGGTAATTTGTTTCTTCTGGACTGGATTCTTACTGTCACCAAAAACCTTTGATAAAACACTACTAATTTTACCTTTCATCATGTTTTACTAATAAACACTACAACAATAGTTATAGCTTGAGGGACCACTGGGACCACCTGAGGGACCACCACACCTGTAACACCTACACCACGGCTTACCAACAGCTTTACAGGCTGACCAAACCCAGGCTGGCCAAACAGCTGACCAAACCCAAACAACAAACACCACTACAGTGATGTCTCAATAACAATGGCTACAAGTAACCTTAGAGCACTTCGTCAATGGCTCTGATACCAGGAACGGACCCAGGACAGGGGAAGGGGCAGATTAACCCTAAGTACTGACCTGGTTTGTAAAGGAAATACACAAATATGACTAAAAATGATAACTTAATTCTAAACATAAATTGGAATTTAAACTTTGGAAAAGAAAATTAATATTGGAAGAGAATATTAAGAACTTACTGAAGAAGAAAGTGACTTGGAAATTGGAATTGTTATTGATACATGAGAATGCTCCTTACATGAGAAATGAGAATGAATCTCAACCACACGATTGGATTAGAGTTACAACACTTGTTCATTAGAGTCATACCTTCGAAAATATTTTGAGCCCCAAAAAAAAAAGTTTTTTTGAATTTTTTTTTTCTAATATTCTTTTTTTTGGAGTTACATCAATTTTTCATTAGAGTTACATCACTTGTTCATTAGAGTTATAGCGTGTAAAATCCATTCTCATTTCTCATGTAAGTATGTATTCTCACATGAACTCACTTCTATATATATATATATATATATATATATATATGTATATATATATGTGTATACATACATATATATACATACATATATATACATACATATATACATACACTATGTATGTATATATATGTATATATATATATATATATACATATATATACATACATATATATACATACATATATATACATACATATATACATACACATATATACATATACATACATATATATACATACATATACATACATATATATACATACATATATATATATATATACATACATATATATATATATATACATATATATATAGTAGCACTTTCAGTGTAACACTTTCACTATAGCAAATAGTATTTATAATAGTATGAATAGTTTTGTAAAATTGTTACGGCACTTGAAAAAGCTTTGCCTATAAATAAGAACCACTAGGGAAGTAAGAAGCATCATCAGCTTCTCCCCATTTCTCCACTACTCCCTTCCTCTACTTTTCTCTAAATCCCTTCTTCTCTCTAAAATAATTACGCTTCACCCTTAGTTGGTATCAGAGCTACTATTCACAAATAACCGGAGTTATACACTAAGAGCTCAATCCTTAAGATATTTCACAGACAATTATGGAAGCAGATAAGGCAATCCTTTTTCTTATGAATTGAATCTAAATTCAATCCCCTAGTTTATAATAATACTAAGATCTGTTAAGATAATTCTATAATTTTATATAGGATGTATGCTATCTTAATTATGATTTCTCCGATTAAGTAAAATCATGTTTAGAAACCAAGAGACAATTTGTAGCAGGAGCCCGTTTAGCCGTTGAAAAATGAAAAGGCGTTGAGGGCGTGATGCATAAAACCTATGTGGTGAATTAATTTAATTCTGCTTAAGTGCTTAAGGGTTGTCAAAGCGGATTAGCAGTACTTATATGAAAGCTGATAGAATTGTCATTAACTGATTAAGGTTTATTATGAGCAAAAGGGATTGAGTCTTAAAAGAAAGTTCATAAAGAAACAGACTATTTACCTATTTAATTGATTATTTGCTTATCATATTATGAATTCTCTAATAAAAACTGTTTAATTAAGTGCTGAATGGATAAATTATGCTTTACTATTCAAAATAAATAGAGTAAGAGATCAGATAAGTATTTCTGATATTCAAGCATCTGAAGCAGAAGATACTGAAAGAAGATATTCTTTACTTATATCAATACAAGAAGAACAAAATAAGATAGAAAAACTTTCAAAAATTCAAATAGAACTTAAAAAATTACAAGAACTATTAAAACACATAGAACTTAGACAATTATTAATAGAACTTGAACAATTAATAAATTTGTTATGACTATTAAGACGCAAATAAAAAACGTTAAAGAACATATAAAAATATGAGATAACATATTAAATGTTCAAATCCGAATTGTACAAGATAAAATAGATGAATTTGAAAATTATTTATATGAAGCCTACAGAAGAAAAGATAATGAAATATAATATGCTTTAAGAAAGTATTTAACTAAGTTACAAAACAAGAAAAATAGAAAAGTAATAGCTAAACAAGAACTTAGAGATTTACAAAATTCGTTATACATATGAGTACTAAATCACAAGTAAAAAGGGCTATGAGAAGAGCTAATTGAGAATATTTTATATCAATTATGCAATCTGATATTAAAAATTTAGAATTAAGAAATCAAAAACAAATAACTATTATTAATAAACTACAAATATTAGAACAAGCAACATTAAATGATAATTATGACCATGAAGAAATTGAAAAGGAGTTAAAACCTTTTGATGATCAAATAGAACTGCTAAATATACAAATTAAAGAACAGGAAGATGTAGCTAAGAAAATAATAGAAGGTTATACTAATTATACTTTAAATAGAAAATCAACTTTATGCCTATGAGTGAACTAGAATAAGAAGAAAATTTAGGAACTAATCTTAAGATAATAAATACAAATATTTTATTAATTATACAATTACTAAAAGAAAGTAAGAAAGATTTAGATAAACCAGAGTCTAGTAATACTAGAATACCAATAGAACTAGAAGAACAAGGTTATGAAATTTTAGAAAAGAAGATAACTAAAGAATATTCACAGTTATTTCCAGATTTACTTTTAATAAAAAGAATAGAAATCGAATATGAAAGAATAATTGACCAATCAAAATAATGAATAAAAACGAAAAAATCATTGAAGAAGAAATAATTAGATACCCTGATGGTCCATTTAAAATACACAAGACTAATCAAAATATACAATTTGCAGAAATTAGTGAAGGCAGATTTTATCTAATAAAAGATAGGAAACAAATGATACTAGAGAATGAGTTTGATAGAGAAAGAAGACTAGCACTTGAAAATAATTTCGTACAAGTAACAAATATAGAAAGTAGCTATCAAGACAATAAAACAATTAATGACATCTACAAGAAATTAGAAAAACTAGAGAGAAAATATGATGAAAGAATGCGAAAAATGGAAGAATCTATTAAAATAATCCATATTAATACTAAACAAATATTAGACAAAGTCTACAGATTAGAAAACAATTTTAATGAAGAGATACAAAATCTTAAAGTAGAATATAATAATAGGTTTAATAAAGTAGAAGAACAACTTATATATAATATCAAAGACAACACTGAAATATCAGAAATCCATGAATCTGATAACGAAACGATAAATAATACTGCCATAGAAGCTTTAACTACTGAAATAGAACGACTTGAAGTAAATAATATAGAGGTTAATACTCTAGAAGAAAATAATGAAGAAGTTTATTCTGAACAATCCAGTCAAGAATTTAGATATTTAAATTATTTAGAATTAGACTTTAATTCAGAAAAAGACGAAGAAATTAACGTACTTACTAAGGTTTACACAGATGACGATTATTATTATACGAAAACCAGTAGAAGTTATAAACCTACCTTCAAAAAGAAAAAATATGATTATACTCATAAAAATAATAACTATATATGGAAATATCGAAGAAAATTAGAAAATGATTACATACCCAGAGATAACCAAACAGGAGAAACTTTAAATCTAGATTGTTCTACAAATGCTGAAATAACTATACAAAACTAGACAGCTAGAATAAATGCAAATTTAATAGAAGCTAAAATACCAGTTAGTGCAGCGGCTAGTTATATTGAAGCAACTATAATAGGAATTGCAAGAAGCTATTTAATTAATATAGAAACAAAAGAATTAACAGAACAGCGAAGTACTAAGATAGAAGGAACTGAGATGACAGACTCAACACAAATGTTGAAAAAATACGAAAAAATAATTCGAAGAGAATTTGGTTTTCCAAATTCAGATTAAAAATATGCAGCAGCTAAGAAAGAATATTGTATGTCTCAATTATATAATATGCAAATATGTTCCATGTGTCCAGAAGATCTAAACAAATATAATTGTGCTTTCCAGATGAACTATTATGAATTAGGAACCGAAACCCCTGAACAATTAGCTGTATTTCAAAAAATTATATTTTGAAAAATTACCAATACCTATAAATACTATGGTGCAACAAGCTTATTATACAGAACCTAAAACAGGAACTTTAGGAGAACAAATAGCATTTTTACAAACATGGTATAAAAATTGTTGTATTGAAGTCAATAACCAAAAGGCATTTAGAAAACAAGCTAAAATTAGTGACTGTTGTGAAAAATATGAAATACCCAAATTTGGATGTCACAAATTAAACAAAAGATATAAAGCTAAAAGACCCAAATTAATGCGAAGACGATATAAAAGATTCAAACCGTATGGAAAATATAAAAATAAGAAACGATCAAATAAAAATTACTTTATTAAAAGAAAAATCTATAAATATGCTAAAAATCCAAAAAGATGTAGATGTTATAATTGTGGACAGATAGGTCACATAGCAAAGGAATGTAAGACTAAAGCAAATAGAAACATTAATAAAAATATAAAAAATGTAAATTTCATTGAACTCCATATAGCAGAATATAAACTAGGTAAAACCAATATACCACCAGATGAAGAAATATATGTGTTCGAATATGAAACAGATAATGATGAAATTAATAAAATAGGAAATAATGATGAAACTAGTGAAGAAGCAGATAATATTGAAACTGATAGTAATGAATAAAGAGTTACAAGAAGTTGATTACGATGAAGATATTACAGTACAACATAAAAATCAAAGAGTCATTTTTGACTTATAAAAATATAATGCATTAAAGTATGAAAAATTTACGTTGTCCCCCGAAAAGATTATTGAGAAGAAAAAATTTGACCTAACTAATTTAACTAAGTATTTCAAAAAGAAAAAGGAAGAATATTTAGTTATAGCTAATAGAGAACATGTTATAGATATAACACAAGTACAAGGTAACACTAGAGTCCCATTAATAACACAAGAAGTGTTAAATGAAGAAATAACCAAAATTAATAACATATTAAAAAATAAACCAATCACATTTAGATTTGTAGAATTAGCAGCCATAGAAAGAATAATAAAAGCCTGTTTTAAAGAAGGGATAGATACTCCCTTAGAATTAGAATTAGATGATGATAGAATCAAAGAACCAATAGAACAAGCGATTATAGCACAACTTAAAGGAAATCTTATTTATCAGACAGTTAGATTCATAATTAAGCTCAATTATTCTATAAGTTTTAACTGACCAAAATATAGAAAAGGCATTAGTCTTATATTGCAAACTAGATAGAATAAACATGACAACTGGATCAAAAGTTATGACAGTACAATGTAAGAATGCTTATATATTAACAGATCAACATCAGGTTTATACTAAAAACAAAGTAAGACCAATTACTATAGATACCCCTTTTACAGATCTTATATTACCTATAGAAAAAGGATTAAAATTATATTCTAAACTAAACTATGAAGACTTAGAAATAGTAAAGAAACGATTAAGTGTTTCTAGATCTAAACGAGATTTAACTGACAACCTACCTATTCAAATAAAATCACACGAATATTATATAATCATACAAATAGGAACAAAAAACCTAACAGCGCACTTGGATATCAATGCTAAAAGTAATTATATACCATTAGACAAATTGTCAAATCAAATAGTTAACATTAATGAAAACTTTAATAGATTAATTACCTTAACAACAAAAATTGCACTACAGGATATAAATATCGACTATGTCATAACCTTAAACAATAAGATAATATTAGGAAAAGACTTCTTAGAAAAAGTTAAACCATGGACAATAGAACCAGATTACTTTAAATTTACTTATAACCAAACTCTATATAAAACTAATAATAAATGAGTAACACAATACCTAGTTTAATAGTTATAATAAAATTGCAAAAACAGATAGAAATGACAAAAGAAGAAAAGGCCCATATAACTCAAAGACTGCAATACCTAATATTTGCAGGATGTCATAGAGATAGTACAAGAACATTATCGAAAAAGAACAAAAGAAAACTAGAGACATAGAAATATTAGAACAAAAGTTACATAAAATGAAAAATGAATTAGCAATTCTTAATAAAAATGAGTAATTTAACCTATATACTTATAAAAATAATCTTTGAGGTATATAAAAGTCGGTATTATACACCAATGGTAGACACAGGAGCACAACCAACAATTATGAAAGAAAACTGTTTACTAGAATGGAAAAGATTAAACACACCATTTAGAATCAATGGGTTTAATAACAATAGTAGTAGCATTACCTTATATCAAACAAATGTAAAAATACAAATATGGAATAAAATATTAATCATACCTAAAGTATACTTGTTTCGAATTAATAGGAAAAGACATAATACCAGGAACTAACTTTCTTAACCAATATAAACCATTTAGTATAGGTAAAGAGTTCGTTACATTATTTACTCCTTGTAAACATAAGTTAAGAGCTAAAGTAGTCAAAAATAGAGAACGAATGCCAATAGAATGGGAAAAATGTAAAATTGGCGAAGAAGCTCAATTAGTCCAAAAAATGACAACCAAGAAGGAAGATATTAATAACTTTGAAATTATAGAAATTGGTATACTCTATCTAGATAAGCTTACTCCTTTAGAAACCCAATTAGAAGAACTATGTAGTGATAATCCTTTAGAAAATTGGCATAAGCATAAAACAGAAATAAAAATGACATTGAAAGACCAAAATAGCATAATATCACAAAAACCTTTTAATAATACCCAAAGAGATGAAAAAGAATTTAAAATGCATGTAACAGAACTATTAGCTGGAAAACTAATTAGACCAAGTAATTCAAAACATAGTAGCAGTGCTCTTATAGTTAATAATCATTCAGAACAAAAACGAGGAAAAACAAGAATGGTTATTGATTATAGAATTCTAAATGAAAAAACAATTACATAAAATTATCCCATGCCAAATAAGATACTTAAAATGAGGCAAATACAAGGATATAATTATTTTTCAAAATTTGATTGTAAAAGTGGCTTTCACCAATTAAAGTTAACCGAGGATTCCAAACAACTAACAGCATTTAAAGTCCCAAATGGATTTTATGAATGGAACGTCTTACCCTTTGGATATAAAAATGCCCCCGGCTGATTCCAAGCATTTATGGATAAATATTTAAATCAATTATCAAATTGTGTAGTTTATATTGATGATATACTAATATATTCAAAAACACAAGAAGAACACTTTAAGTTATTAGAACAGTTTATAGAAATTATTAAAACTAGTGGTATAGTTTTAAGTAAAAAGAAAATGGAATTAATTAAAACACAGATTGAATTCTTAGGATTTGAAATAGATAAAGCTGGAATAAAAATGCAAGATCACATAGGTCAAAAAATTATTGAGTTTCCAAAAGAAATTAATACTAAGAAAGAATTACAAAAATTCCTAGGAACAGTAAATCAGGTTAGAGAATTTATCCCTAAATTACCACAATATACCGAACCATTAACTAAAAAACTAAAGAAAGACTACGATTTTAGATGGGAAGATACTGACACAAAGATTTTAGAAAAAATTAAAGAATTAGTCAAAAAATTACCAAAACTAAGTTTTCCTGATGAAGACAAAGAATTTACATGGATAGTGGAAACAGATGCTAGTGAAACCAATAATGGTTATGGAGCAGTATTAAAATATAGATATAAAAATGATAAAAAAGAATATGTTTGTAGATATCACTCAGGAACATTTAAGGCAAATGAAATTAATTGGGATATAAATAAAAAAGAGTTAAAAGCAGTAATATATGGAATCAAAGAATTTGAATGTTATATAGTTTATAGTAAATTCATAATTAGAACAGATAATAGAACTGTTAGAAGTTGGCTAACCCAAAAACCGCAGGATTCAATTACAAGGAAGGAGATAAACCAAATCATAGCAGATATTAATCAATACGAGTTTATTATTGAATTATTAAAAACTAATGAGAATTGTTATGCAGATTATCTCTCCGAGCTAGTCCAACAACTAGTTCTAAAGAATCAGGCACAAGAGATACAAATAAAAGAGCTAATGGAAGAACTAACTCTCATGAAAAGAGAGAGAGAAGCTTCCAACAATCCTAGAAAGGAGCAATTAGATATTGGCAGTAGCCAAAACTATATTGGCAATAGCCTAAACTATATTGGCAGTAGCCAAAATTATAACACTCAAGCTATTACCAGAAAAGTTAGTACTCCTACAAACAGGAGAAATATGTCCTTACAAAAATATGTTTCAAGCCAAGATAAATCCAAAACCCTTATTGACGAGATAGAATTTCCTACTCTCGTGCCGGATACTACCTCTTTTAAAAAAAAAACTAACCCTTGGAACAAAACAAACTATGAACCCCCAGGTTCGAGCATATATTTCCAATTTCCATGTAATTGACAATAAGCTAAACACAAACCCTGAAGTAACCACAAAAAATAGCCAGTCAGAAATCGAAAGCGGATATGTCACCAATCCCCTAAAGAAAATAAACGAGTTAATTGCCTTCCCATGTTGTAATACAAATATGATCAAAGCAGCTTATGACTATGGTCTTCTCAATTCGGTTTATACCATGAATGGGGAAGAACTATCGTCAATACCTAAGTTATACAAAGCAGCAAAAAAACTATTTAAATATCACAAAGGCCCCAATGATCTTTGTGAGGTGCTATCTGACCCCTGGCAAAGTCACTTATCAAGAGATAAAGCAATGTATACGAGTCGTCAAAATGGGATGTACACTCAATTTCCTTATCCCAGAAGAGATAAAAGCTTAGCCTGAGCTAAATATCAATGATATACCGGAAATCCTCCGAGAAAAAAGAGTAGTAAAAATTAAGACAATTTATGAAGCCCTATGCAACATAATAAAAACTCCAGTATGGGTCAACCATAAGGAGCTTAATACACTTATCATGTCTCAGAGCAAAGAATATGGATATGATGCCGTAGAAGTTATTAAGTCTTGGATATGGAGTTTACTCCACCCAGATCAGGAACCAGTTACCCGATACATTCCAAGAAATTTCTTGACACAAGATACTCTGAAAAGATATTGTAGCTGGATGCAGCAAAATAACAGTCATACTTGCCAGCTATGCAAAACCCAACAAAATACTGTTCCCAAAATAGAGGATATGGATGATGAAGGTAAAGCCGAAACTTCAGGCAGCAGTCAACAGGATATCGTAACAAGATAAAGTTACTAAGAGATAAAGGATAGAGATACTCATGTAATAAACTCATGTAATAGATAAACGTTGTAACAGTTAAAACATGACAAAAGATAGGCGGCGAAAAATATGTAAAATATGTGAATAGTACTTTTACTGTAGCACTTTCACTGTAGCAAATAGTATTAGTAATAATATAAATAGTTTTGTAAAAATGGTACGGCACTTGAAAAAGCTTTGCCTATAAATAAGAACCACTGGGGAAGCAAGAAGTAAGAAGCATCGCAGCTTCTCCCCATTTCTCCACTACTCCCTTCCTCTACTTCTCTCTAAATCCCTTCTTCTCTCTAAAATAATTACGCTTCACCCTTAGTTGGTATCGAGCTACTATTCACAAATAACCGGAGTTATTCACTAAGAGCTCAATCCTTTTTCTTATGAACTGAATCTAAATTCAATCCATTAGTTTATAATAATACTAAGATCTGTTAAGATAATTCTATAATTTCATATAGGATGTATGCTATCTTAATTATGCTTTCCCGGATTAAGTAAAATCACGTTTAGAAACCAAGAGACAATTGGTAGCAGGAGCCCGTTTAGCAGTTGAAAAATGAAAAGGCGTTGAGGGCGTGATGCATAAAACCTATGTGGTGAGGTTGAAAAACATGAATTTATTTAATTCTGTTTAAGTGCTTAAGGGTTGTCAAAGCGGATTAGCAGTACTTATATGAAAGCTGATAGAATTGTCATTAAACGATTACGGTTTATTATGAGCAAAAGGGATTGAGTCTTAAAAGAAAGTTCATAAAGAAACAGACTATTTAACTGTTTAATTGATTATTTGCTTATCATATTATGAATTCTCTAATAAAAACTGTTAAATTAAGTGCTGAATGGATAAATTATGCTTTACTATTCAAAATAAATAGAGTAAGAGATCAGATAACTATTTCTAATATTCAAGCATATGAAGCAGATGATACTGAAAGAAGATATTCTTTACTTAAATCAATACAAGAAGAACAAAATAAGATAAAAAACTTTCAAAAATTCAAATAGAACTTAAAAAATTACTAGAACTATTAAAACACATAGAACTTAGACAATTATTAATAGAACTTGAATAATTAATAAATTCGTTATGACTATTAAGACACGGATAAAAAACGTTAAAGAACGTATAGAAATAAGAGATAACATATTATATGTTCAAATCCGAATTGTACAAGAGAAAATAGATGAATTTGAAAATTATTTATATGAAGCCTACAGAAGAAAAGATAATGAAATAAAAGATGCTTTAAGAAAGTATTTAACTAAGTTACAAAACAAGAAAAATAGAAACTTAATAGCTAAACAAGAACTTAGAGATTTACAAAATTCGTTATACGTATGAGTACTAAATCACAAGTAAAAAGGGCTATGAGAAGAGCTAATTGGGAATATTTTATATCAATTATGCAATCTGATATTAAAAATTTAGAATTAAGAAATCAAAAACAAATAGCTATTATTAATAAACTACAAATATTAGAACAAGCAACATTAATGATAATTATGACCATGAAGAAATTGAAAAGGAGTTAAAACCTTTTGATGATCAAATAGAACTGCTAAATATACAAATTAAAGAACAGGAAGATGTAGCTAAGAAAATAATAGAAGGTTATAATAATTATACTTTAAATAGAAAATCAACTTTATGCCTATGAGTGAACTAGAAAAAGAAGAAAATTTAGGAACTAATCTAAAGATAATAAATACAAATATTTTATTAATTATACAATTACTAAAAGAAAGTAAGAAAGATTTAGATAAACCAGAGTCTAGTAATACTAGAATACCAATAGAACTAGAAGAACAAGGTTATGAAATTTTAGAAAAGAAGATAACTAAAGAATATTCACAGTTATTTCCAGAATTACTTTTAAGAAAAAGAATAGAAATCGAATATGAAAGAATGATTGACCAATCAGAATAATGAATAAAAACGAAAAAATCATTGAAGAAGAAATAATTAGATACCCTGATGGTCCATTTAAAATACACAAGACTAATTAAAATAGACTATTTGCAGAAATTAGTGAAGGCAGATATTATCTAATAAAAGATAGGAAACAAATGATACTAGAGAATGAGTTTGATAGAGAAAGAAGACTAGCACTAGAAAATAATTTTGTACAAGTAACAAATATAGAAAGCTAGCTATCAAGACAATAAAACAATTAATGACATCTACAAGAAATTCGAAAAACTAGAGAGAAAATATGATGAAAGAATGCGAAAAATGGAAGAATCTATTAAAATAATCGATATTAATACTAAACAAATATTAGACAAAGTCTACAGAGTAGAAAACAATTTTAATGAAGAGATACAAAATCTTAAAATAGAATATAATAATAGGTTTAATAATATAGAAGAACAGCTTATATATAACATCAAAGACAACACTGAAATATCAGAAATCCATGAATCAGATAACGAAACGATAAATAATACTGCCATAGAAGCTTTAACTACTGAAAAAGAACGACTTGAAGTAAATAATATAGAGGTTAATACTCTAGAAGAAAATAATGAAGAAGTTTATTCTGAACAATCCAGTCAAGAATTTAGATATTCAAATTATATAGAATCAGACTTTAATTCAGAAAAAGACAAAGAAATTAACGTACTTACTAAGGTCTACACATATGACGATTATGATTATATGGAAACCAATAGAAGTTATAAACCTACCTTCAAAAAGAAAAAATATGATTATACTCATAAAAATAATAACTATATATGGAAATATCGAAGAAAATTAGAAAATGATTACATACCCAGAGATAACCAAGCAGGAGAAACTTTAAATCTAGATTGTTCTACAAATGCTGAAATAACCATACAAAACTGGACAGCTAGAATAAATGCAAAATTAATAGAAGCTAAAATACCGGTTAGTGCGGCTAGTTATATTGAAGCAACTATAACGAGAATAGCAAGAAGCTATTTAATTAATATAGGAATAAAATAATTAACAGAATTGCGAAGTACTATGATAGAAGGGCTGAGATGACAGACTCAACACAAATGTTGAAAAAATACGAAAAAATAATTCGAAGAGAATTTGGTAATCCAAATTCGATTTAAAATATGCGTGACTAAGAAAGAATATTGTAAGTCCCAATTATATAATATGCAAATTTGTTCCATGTGTCCATATTTGTTTAGATCTTCGAACACATGGAACAAATTTGCATATTATATAATTGGGACTTACAATATTCTTTCTTAGCTGCTGCATATTTTAAATCTGAATTTGGATTACCAAATTCTCTTCGAATTATTTTTTCGTATTTTTTCAACATTTGTGTTGAGTCCGTCATCTCAGTTCCTTCTATCTTAGTACTTCGCAGTTCTGTTAATTATTTTATTCCTATATTAATTAAATAGCTTCTTGATATCCCTGTTATAGTTGCTTCAATTTAACTAGCCGCTGCACTAACTGGTATTTTAGCTTCTATTAATTTTGCATTTATTCTAGCTGTCCAGTTTTGTATAGTTATTTCAGCATTTGTAGAACAATCTAGATTTAAAGTTTCTCCTGTTTGGTTATCTCTAGGTATGTAATCATTATCTAATTTTCTTCGATATTTCCATATATAGTTATTATTTTTATGAGTCTAATCATATTTTTTCTTTTTGAAGGTAGGTTTATAACTTCAACTGTTTTCCATATAATCATAATCGTCATCTATGTAGACCTTAGTAAGTACGTTAATTTCTTCGTCTTTTTCTGAATTAAAGTCTGATTCTAAATAATTTGAATATCTAAATTCTTGACTGGATTGTTCAGAATAAACTTCTTCATTATTTTCTTCTAGAGTATTAACCTCTATATTATTTACTTCAAGTCGTTCTATTTCAGTAGTTAAAGCTTCTTTGGTAGTATTATTTATCGTTTCGTTATCTGATTCATGGATTTATGATATTTTAGTGTTGTCTTTGATATTATATATAAGCTGTTCTTCTATTTTATTAAACCTAATATTATATTATATTTTAAGATTTTGTATCTGTTCATTAAAATTGTTTTCTACTCTGTTGACCTTGTCTAATATTTGTTTAGTATTAATATCGATTATTTTAATAGATTCTTCCATTTTTCCCATTCTTTCATCATATTTTCTCTCTAGTTTTTCTAATTTCTTGTAGATGTCATTAATTGTTTTATTGTCTTGATATCTACTTTCTATATTTGTTACTTGTACGAAATTATTTTCTAGTGCTAGTCTTCTTTCTCTATCAAACTCATTCTCTAGTATCATTTGTTTCCTATCTTTTATTAGATAAAATCTGCCTTCACTAATTTATGCAAATTTTCTATTTTGATTAGTCTTGTGTATTTCTAATGGACCATCAGGGTATCTAATTATTTCTTCTTCAATGATTTTTTCGTTTTTATTCATTATTCTGATTGGTCAATTATTCTTTCATATTCGATTTCTATTCTTTTCTTAAAAGTAATTCTGGAAATAACTGTGAATATTCTTTAGTTATCTTCTTTTCTAAAATTTCATAACCTTGTTCTTCTAGTTCTATTGGTATTCTAGTATTACTAGACTCTGGTTTATCTGAATCTTTCTTACTTTCTTTTAGTAATTGTATAATTAATAAAATATTTGTATTTATTATCTTTAGATTAGTTCCTAAATTTTCTTCTTTTTATAGTTCACTCATAGGCATAAAGTTGATTTTCTATTTAAAGTATAATAATTATAATCTTCTATTATTTTCTTAGCTACATCTTCCTGTTCTTTAATTTGTATATTTAGCAGTTCTATTTGATCATCAAAAGGTTTTAACTCCTTTTCAATTTCTTCATGGTCATAATTATCATTTAATGTTGCTTGTTCTAATATTTGTAGTTTATTAATAATAGCTATTTGTTTTTGATTTCTTAATTCTAAATTTTTAATATCAGATTGCATAATTGATATAAAATATTCAAAATTAGCTCTTCTCATAGCCCTTTTTACTTGTGATTTAGTACTCATACGTATAACGAATTTTGTAAATCTCTAAGTTCTTGTTTAGCTATTAATTTTCTATTTTTCTTGTTTTGTAACTTAGTTAAATACTTTCTTAAAGCATCTTTTATTTCATTATCTTTTCTTCTGTAGGCTTCATATAAATAATTTTCAAATTCATCTATTTTATCTTGTACCATTGGGATTTGAACATTTAATATGTTATCTCTTATTTCTATATGTTCTTTAACGTTTTTTATTTGTGTCTTAATAGTAATAACGAATTTATTAATTGTTCAAGTTCTATTAATAATTGTCTAAGTTCTATGTGTTTTAATAGTTCTAGTAATTTTGTAAGTTCTATTTGAATTTTTGAAATTTTTCTATCTTATTTTTTTCTTCTTGTATTGATTTAAGTAAAGAATATCTTCTTTCAGTATCTTCTGCTTCAGATGCTTGAATATTAGAAATAGTTATCTGATCTCTTACTCTTATTTTGAATAGTAAAGTATAATTTATCCATTCAACACTTAATTTAACAGTTTTTATTAGAGAATTCATAATATGATAAGCAAATAATCAATTAAATAGGTAAATAGTCTGTTTCTTTATGAACTTTCTTTTAAGACTCAATCCCTTTTGCTCATAATAAACCTTAATCAGTTAATGACAATTATATCAGTTTTCATATAAGTACTGCTAATCCACTTTGACAACCCTTAAGCACTTAAGCAGAATTAAATAAATTCATGTTTTTCAACCTCACCACATAGGTTTTATGCATCACGCCCTCAACACCTTTTCATTTTTCAATGGCTAAACGGGCTCCTGCTACCAATTGTCTCTTGGTTTCTAAACATGATTTTACTTAATCGGGGAAAGCATAATTAAGATAGCATACATCCTATATGAAATTATAGAATTATCTTAACATATCTTAGTATTATTATAAACTAGGGGATTGAATTTAGATTCAGTTCATAAGAAAAAGGATTACCTTATCTGCTTCCATAATTGTCTGTGAAATATCTTGGGGATTGAGCTCTTAGTGAATAACTCCGGTTATTTGTGAATAGTAGCTCTGATACAAACTAAGGGTGAAGCGTAATTATTTTAGAGAGAAGAAGGGATTTCGAGAGAAGTAGAGGAATGGAGTAGTGGAGAAATGGGGAGAAGCTGGTGATGCTTCTTGCTTCCCCAGTGGTTCTTATTTATAGGCAAAGCTTTTTCAAGTGCCGTACCATTTTTACAAAACTATTCATACTATTACAAATACTATTTGCTACAGTGAAAGTGCTACAGTAAAAGTACTGTTCACACTATTCACTATTCACATATTTTACATATTTTTCGCCGCCTATCTTTTGTCGTGTTTTAACTGTTACAACGTTTATCTATTACATGAGTTTATTACATGAGTATCTCTATCCTTTATCTCTTAGTAACGTTATCTTGTTACGATTTCCTATTGACTGCTACCTGAAGATTCGGCTTTATCTTCATAATCCATATCTTCTATTTTGGGGACAGAATTTTGTTGGGTTTTGCATAGCTGTCAAGTATGACTGTTATTTTGCTGCATCCAGCTACAGTATCTTTTCAGAGTATCTTGTGTCAAGAAATTTCTTGGAATGTACCGGGTAACTGGTTCCTAATCTGGGCGGAGTAAACTCCATATCCAAGACTTAATAACTTCTACGGCATCATTTCCATATTCTTTGCTCTGAGACATGATAAGTGTATTAAGCTCCTTATGGTTGACCCATACTGGAGTTTTTATTATGTTGCATAGGGCTTCATAAATTGTCTTTATCTTTACTGCACTTTTTTCTCGGAGGATTTCCGGTATATCATTGATTTTTAGCTCAGGCTGAGCTTTTATCTCTTCTGGATAAGGAAATTGAGTGTACATCCCATTTTTACGACTCGTATACATTGCTTTATCTCTTGATAAGTGACTTCGCCAGGGGCTGTATAGCACCTCACAAAGATCATTGGGGCCTTTGTGATATTTAAATAGTTTTTTGCTGCTTTGTATAACTTGGGTATTGATGATAGTTCTTCCCCATTCATGGTATAAACCTAATTGAGGAGACCATAGTCATAAGCTGCTTTGATCATATTTGTATTACAACTTGGGAAGGCAATTAACTCGTTTATTTTCTTTAGGGGATTGGTGACATATCCGGTTTCGATTTCTGACTGGCTATTTTTTGTGGTTACTTCAGGGTTTGTGTTTAGCTTATTGGCAATTACTAGGAAATTGGAAATATATGCTCGAACCTGGGGGTTCATAGTTTGTTTTGTTCCAAGGGTTAGTTTTTCTTTAAAAGAGGTAGTATCTGGCACGAGAGTAGGAAATTCTATCTCGTTAATAAGGGTTTTGGATTTATCTTGGCTTGAAAAATATTTTTGTAAGGACATATTTCTCCTGTTTGTAGGAGTACTAACTTTTCTGGTAATAGCTTGAGTGTTATAATTTTGGCTACTGCCAATATAGTTTAGGCTACTGCCAATATAGTTTAGGCTACTGCCAATATAGTTTTGGCTACTGCCAATATCTAATTGCTCCTTTCTAGGATTGTTCGAAGCTTCTCTCTTTCTTTCATGAGAGTTAGTTCTTCCATTAGCTCTTTTATTTGTATCTCTTGTGCCTGATTCTTTAGAACCAGTTGTTGGACTAGCTCTGGAGATATAATCTGCATAACAATTCTCATTAGTTTTTAATAATGCAATAATAAACTCGTATTGATTAATATCTGCTATGATCCGATTTATCTCCTTCCTTGTAATTGAATCCTGCAGTTTTTGGGTTAGCCAACTTCTAACAATTCTATTATCTGTTTTAATTATGAATTTACTATAAACTATATAACATTCAAATTTTTTGATTCCATATTTTACTGCATTTAACTCTTTTTTATTTATATCCCAATTAATTTCATTTGCCTTAAATGTTCCTGAGTGATATCTACAAACATATTCTTTTTTATCATTTTTATATCTATATTTTAATACTGCTCCATAACCATTATTGGTTTCACTAGCATCTGTTTCCCCTATCCATGTAAATTTGTCTTCATCAGGAAAACTTAGTTTTGGTAATTTTTTGACTAATTTTTTAATTTTTTCTAAAATCTTTGTGTCAGTATCTTCACATCTAAAATCGTAGTCTTTCTTTAGTTTTTTAGTTAATGGTTCGGTATATTGTGATAATTTAGGGATAAATTCTCTAACCTGATTTACTATTCCTAGGAATTTTTGTTATTCTTTCTTAGTATTAATTTCTTTTTGAAAGTCAATAATTTTTGAGCTATGTTATCTTGCATTTTTATTCCAGATTTATCTATTTCAAATCCTAAGAATTCAATATGTGTTTTAATTAATTCCATTTTCTTTTTACTTAAAACTATACCACTAGTTTTAATAATTTCTATAAACTGTTCTAATAACTTAAAGTGTTCTTCTTGTGTTTTTGAATATATTAGTATATCATCAATATAAACTACACAATTTGATAATTGATTTAAATATTTATCCATAAATGCTTGGAATCTGCCGGGGGCATTTTTATATCCAAAGGGTAAGACGTTCCATTCGTAAAATCCATTTGTGACTTTAAATGCTGTTAGTTGTTTGGAATCCTCGGTTAACTTTAATTGGTGAAAGCCACTTTTACAATCAAATTTTGATTAATAATTATAACCTTATATATGCTCATTTTAAGTATCTTATTTGGTATGGGATAATTATATGTAATTGTTTTTTCATATAGAATTCTATAATCAATAACCATTCTTGTTTTTCCTCGTTTTTGTTCTGAATGATTATTAACTATAAAAGCACTGCTACTATGTTTTGAATTACTTGGTCTAATTAGTTTTCCAGCTAATAGTTCTGTTATATGCATTTTAAATTCTTTTTCATCTTTTTGGGTATTATTAAAAGGTTATTGTGATATTATGCTATTTTGGTCTTTCAATGTCATTTTTATTGGCATTTCCCATTCTATTAGCATTCGTTCTCTATTTTTGACTACTTTAGCTCTTAACTTATGTTTACAAGGAGTAAATAATGTAACGAACTCTTTACCTATACTAAATGGTTTATATTGGTTAAGAAAGTTAGTTCCTAGTATTATGTCTTTTCCTATTAATTCGAAACAGTATACTTTAGGTATGATTAATATTTTATTCCATATTTGTATTTTTACATTTGTTTGATATAAGGTAATGCTACTACTATTGTTATTAAACCCATTGATTCTAAATGGTGTGTTTAATCTTTTCCATTCTGGTAAACAGTTTTCTTTCATAATTGTTAGTTGTGCTCCTATGTCTACCATTGGTGTATAATATCGACTTTTATATCCCTCGCTCAAATATTATTTTTATAAGTATATAGGTTAAATTACTCATTTTTATTAAGAATTGCTAATTCATTTTTCATTTTATGTAAATTTTGTTCTAATATTTCTATGGCATCCCTGCAAATATTAGGTATTGCGTCTTTGAGTTATATGGGCGTTTTCTTCTTTTGCTATTTCTATCTGTTTTTGCAATTTTATTAGTTCTATTAAACTAGGTAATGTGTTACTCATTTATTATTTTAGTTTTATATAAATTTTGATTATAAGTAAATTTAAAGTAATCTGGTTCTATTGTCCATGGTTTAACTTTTTCTAAGAAGTCTTTTCCTAATATTATGTTATTGTTAAAGTATAGTAGTATCCTAAATGATGTTAAAGTATTTACTTGTTTAGTTGGCACTTCTATGTCAAACCATAGATTCGTATTTTCTTCTCTTGTGCTAAGAATGATTAATATGATGGAGAGTAATATGGTCTGGCATTTTTATACACTTTGATGCATATATATGTATTGATCTCGTAGAATAAATTTGTGAGTTAAACATCTCATGGGATGAATAAGGTTAGTTAGGGCCATGTTTTAGTGGACTACAAGTAATAATTACATGCCAACATACTTGTCCTAGTTTCTGTTTCATAATTTCCTTGCTCTAACTAAATATTGTTTGACAAGTATGGTTCAACTTTGTGTTAGCTATCAGTAGTTGAGTTGCTACTAGATTGTGGTGCATCATTATTTTTATATGAGTTGATTACAACTTAGGCTATGAATGTGTTTGGAATTTTTTAAATTAATTAACATACATACAACTACCTTAAACTTAAAAATTTGCCTAATAAGTACTTTCCATAGATGTTGTCAAGTATGTTTTTTATTTTAGTACACTATATTAGGTGCATGAGTTTGGATACTGCAACCAAACTTCATCGTATAAGCCAGTTCATTAAAACTCTAAACGGAGCTAGCCCAAAGAAATTACTTCACATCTTTCAAGATAGACTAATCGAAGACTCAAACATGGGAGATGAAAGAACATTGAAGTAATTGGGAGCTCCCAAGCTAGATGATGAACCTCTCTGCATTGTCTTCCAACCTTGGAGAGACCTCTGAAGCTGAACTCAGGTTTTCTTAATCTTCTTCCCGAATTCTATGAGAACGCAGGTGAGGATCCTCATAGACATTTAAAAGACTTTATAGTTGTTTGCACAACTATGAAACCTGAAGGAATTGAACAAAATCATGTAAGATTCCATGCTTTCCCATTTTCCCTACATGATTTAGCTAAAGATTGGTTGTATATTATGTCTTCTGGTTCCATTACAACTTGGGATGCCTTACAAAAAACTTTTCTTGAAAAATTCTTTCCCGCAAGTCTTATTAGATCCATAAGGAAGGAAATATGTGGAATTAGACAACATGCTTCAGAATCACTTTATGAATATTGGGAACGTTTTAAAAGATTATGTGCTTCATGTCCACAACATCAAATAAGTGATCAACTGTTAATTCAATATTTTTATGAAGGATTGTTGCCTAATGATAGGGGTATGATTGATGCTGCTAGTGGTGGCGCATTAGTAGACAAGACACCAACTCAAGCTAGGAATTTAATTGCTAACATGGCCCAAAATACTCAACAACATAGCACTAGAAATGATATTAAAAGAGTAAATGAAATTGACTTAAGTGGTGTTTTATCTCAATTGCAAGAAAATGCTCAACAAATTGCTACTTTGACCTTTTTGGTGTCTAAAATTGTTGTTGGTAATGAGTCTAAAGCTAGAGTATGTGGTATGTGTTCAGATTGTTCTAATGCTACTGATGCTTGTCCTAAATTGAAGATGTTAATACCTTTGGTGGTTTTTCAAGTCAAAGAAAATATGATCCTTATTCACAGACTTATGATGAAGGTTGGAAAGATCACCCAAATTTAAGGTATGGAACTAGACAATAGTTTTCACAAATTAATCAACCCAGGCAATTTGGTCAGCAAAACCCTCCGCCCCAATCTTCTGGCCAATCTTTAAAAGACTTATCTAAGCAATTAACTACTCAAATAGGTCAATTTCACAACCATGGAGTCGAGTATCAAAAGAAAACTGATAATCACCTTCATCACATAGATACTCAAATAGGACAAATTTGTACTTCTCTAAGTAACCTAGAAAACTCAACTTTCAGGTAAACTACCATCTCAACCACGTCCTAACCCAAAAGAAAATGCCAAGGTTGTGACGCTTAGGAGTGAGAAAGAGTTGAGTGAACTGAAGATAAAGAGTCGGGAGATTGAAAAAGAGATAGAAGTTAAACCTCATGATGGACTTAATATACAGGGAAATGGAGAAGAAGAGAGAAGAAAAGAACATGAAGGAAAGGGTAATGTTAATTCTGAAATTGATGTTTCTCGTTTTGATGATGTGCCCCTTTTCCCGTCCAGATTTGCTAAAGCCATGAAATAGGCTCTTGACAATGAAATTCTTGAGACTTTTAGGAAAGTTGAAGTCAATATTCCTTTACTTGATGCTATTAGACAGGTTCCGCGTTATGCAAAGTTTCTTAAGGAACTTTGTACTAACAAAAGACAATTTCGCCCTTCTACAAAGGTAAGTTTGGGGGAACATATTTCAGCTGTGATTCAAAAGAAGCTCCCCCTAAATGTAAAGATCCTTGCATGTTTTCTATTCCTTGCAAAATTGGTAAGTCTAAATTTGAAAGATGCATGCTAGATTTAGAGCTTCAATTAATGTTATGCCCAAATCTGTCTATGATACTTTAAATGTGGGATCTTTGTCTGGAACTGATGTTGTTATTCAATTAGCTAATAGGTCGAATGTATTTTTCGATTGGAGATCTAGAAGATGTCCTGGTTCAAGTAAATGAATTAGTCTTTCCTACTGATTTTTATGTACTTAATATGGGTAATAGAACTGATAATGTTCCTTTGCTATTGAGAAGACCTTTCTTTAAAACTTCTAAGACTAAAATTGATGTTCATGAGAGTAATTTGACGATGGAATTTGATGGTGAAATAATTAAGTTCAATATTTTTGATGCTATAGGATACCCAAATGATATCAATAATGTTAGTTCTATTGATTCTTTTGATGCTTTTGACTGGATGGCTCAAGAAGTTTTTGATAAGTGGTGTGAAAAATTGTTTGAGATTGATAATTTTAATGAGAATAAGGAATAAAATGTCTAATTCTTTAGTAGCCTTGTCTGATGTGGCTATTCTTGATTCGTAGAATGCTAAAAAAATGATTTTGACCTTTCTTTTCCGTTGTCTGTGCCTAAACTAATCCCTTCTATTGTCAAAGCACCTCAATTAGAGTTGAAACCACTTCCCTCTAATCTTAAATATGTTTATTTTGGTGATAATGGGACTTTACCTGTGATTATCTCAAATGCTCTAAATCAATCTCAAGAAGATAAATTGGTAAATGTGCTAAAAGACCAAAAGGTGGCTATAGGATGAACTTTAGCTCACATAAAAGGAATTAGTCCCACCTTGTGCATGAATAGAATTTTCCTTGAAAAAGATGCTAAACCCACTAGAGAAGCTCAACGTAGGTTAAACCCCTCCATGATGGAGGTAGTTAAAAAGGAAATCCTTAAGTGGTTAGATGCAGACGTGATTTATCCTATTTCTGATTCTCAAGGGCTAAGTCATGTTCATGTGGCCCCTAAAATGCGTGGAATAACTATTTTTAAAATTGCTAAAGGGGAGCTTATTCTAACTAGAGTGTCTAATGGATGGAGCGTATGCAATGACTACAGGAAGCGTAATCAAGCTACTAGAAAAGATCATTTCCCTTTGCCCTTCATTGATCAAATGCTAGAAAAACTTGTTGGTCAATCGTTCATTTGCTTTCTTGATGGCTTTTCCGGTTATACTCAACTACTCATAGCCCCTGAAGATCAAGATAAAACCACATTTACCCGCCCTTTTGGTTCATTTGCTTTTAGGAGAATGTCTTTTGGATTATGCAATGCCCCTGGAACTTTTCAGCATTCTATGATGAGTATATTCTCTTATTTGATTGAACAAGATATGGAAGTGTTAATACTGTTTTTAGTGATTCTTTTGATAGATGCCTCTATGGTTTGTCTCGTGTTTTGAAAAGATATGTTGAAACTCACGTTGTGTTGAGTTTTGAAAAATGTCATTTTACTGTAGAACAAGGTGTAGTACTTGGACATATTGTAAGTGCCAAAGGTCTAGAAGTTGATAAAGCTAAAATAAATGTCATTAGTACATTGCCATATCCTACATGTGTTCGTGAAGTTAGATCATTTTTAGGGCAAGCAGGCTTCTATAGACTCTTTATTTAGAATTTCTCACAAATTGCATCTCCCTTGTGTGTTTTGCTTGCTAAAGATGCTATTTTTGACTTTAATGATGAATGTAAAAAGGCTTTCGATGAGTTTAAAGAAAAATTGACTAGTGCACCTGTGATTCGACCACCTGAATGGACTTTACCTTTTGAATTCATGTGTGACGCTAGTGATAAGACCATAGGTGCCGTTTTAGGTCAAAAGAAAGATAAAGAATCCTATGTGATCCATTATGCTTCTAAATCACTTGATTCTGCCCAATGCAATTATACTGTCACTGAAAAAGAGATGTATGCAATCATTTTTGCTTTAGAAAAGTTTAGACCTTATTTACTAGCACACATGTGATTGTTTATCCTAGCCATTCACCCTAAAGCATCTTTTGAAAAAGAGAGAATCAAAACCTCGTTTGCTTAGGTGGATGCTTTTGTTACAAGCGTTTGACTTAGAAATTAGAGATAAGAAGGGTGTTAAAAAATCTAGTTGATAACCACCTCGGTTGAATTGTTACTAGAGATGATTGGCCTTTAATGACTGAATTCTTTCCTGCTGAACAACTTCTTTCAATGCATCACGTTGAAACACCTTGGTATGCTGATATGGTTAATTATTTGGTGACTATCCCATTCCCTCCCACTTTGTCTAGAGCTCAAAAAGACAAGATTAAATCTGATTCAAAGAACTACTTTTGGGATGATCCTTACTTGTGGAAATTCTTACCAAGTAATTAGGAGATGTGTAGACAAATCTGATATGCTTCGATTCTTCCTTTCTGTCATAGTCTTGAAAGTGGAGGACATTTTGGTCCTCAGAGGACTGTTCATAAGGTTCTTGAATGTGGTTTATATTGGCCTACAATTTATAAAGATGCTTATGTGTTCTGTAAGTCTTGTGAACGTTGCCAAAAGACTAGAAATTTGTCTAAAAGGAATGAGATGCCTCAACCTGGTATTTTAATTTGTGAAATCTTCGATGTATGGGGTATAGATTTTATGGGCCCTTTTCCCTCCTCTTTTAGTAAACTTTATATTGTTCTCGTTGTTGACTATGTAACTAAATGGGTTGAGGCAAAGGCTACAATAACTGATGATGCTAAAACAGTGGTGAAGTTTGTTAAGAGTCGTATTATTAATAGATTTGGCATGCCTAAGGCTATTATAAGTGATAAAGGGACTCATTTTTGCAATAAAACATTTGGTGCTTTGCTTGGAAAATACCATGTGACCCATAGAGTAGCTACTGCATACCACCCACGGACTAGTGGCCTAGTGGAAGTGTCTCATAAGGAAATAAAGGTTATTCTAGAAAAAATGGTCAACCTAAATAGGAAAGATTGGAGTCTTCGACTCGGTGATGCGTTATGGGCATATAGAACTGCATATAAAACACCCCAAGCATGTCTCCTTATAGACTTGTTTTTGGTAAACCATGTCACTTGCCCGTAGAAATCGAACACAAATCATTCTGGGTAGTGAAGCAGTGTAACCTAGACTATGATGCTGCTGTAAAAGATAGAAAGTTGCAGCTACTTGAATTAGAGGAATTAAGATTAGAGTCTTATGAAAATGCTAAAATAAATAAAGAAAATACTAAGGTTGTCTATGACAAAATGACAGCTAGGAAATCATTTCAAATTGGACAAAAAGTCTTGTTATATAAAGCTCGTTTACGATTATTTCCTGGCAAGCTTCAATCAAGATGGCTTGGACTCTTTCTTGTGACTGAAAATTTTCCTCATGGTGCTGTTGTGATCAAGAGTTTGGATACTAATAAGGTTTTTAAGGTTTATGGTCATAGATCTAAACCGTTTTATGATCAACTATAGGTCCTATACATAGAAGAAATTTCCTTTGAGAAGCTCTAGACGAAATAGGAGTACGTCTAGCCAACGACGTGAATCAAAGGCGGTAATTGGGAGGCAACCTAAGCTACAGTTTTTGCTTTCAATTTTTGTTTGGTTACTTTAGTTATTTGAATTCTGCAATTAGAGTTCACAATATTCCTTCATAGAGAGGTTGCTCATGCTAGATTACTTACAATATTACTGCTAATAAGGATCTATGTGCATACAACATTCTGTTGTGATTTCGTTAAACAACGTATCCACTTGTTTGCTACACTTTAATGTATTCACATTGCAGTTTTATGTTTATCATACTATGTTGCCAGGAATTCATGGATCAACATGCAGTAGCAAAAGAATACACCACAATATTTATTGAACTTATGAATCAAGCTAGTATATACTTGGAGTTGACGTTCGTATGCAATTATCACATTGTGGTTCCGTGACAACTACATCACCTACATTCAATAACCAGCTAAGTTTCTTGTTCTATCTCTTAAATTCCTTTTCATTGAGGACAATGTTGATTCTAAGTGTTGGGGGGGTTATGAAAATATTCAATTTTGAGCTGGAAATTTGGTGAATTGGCGAAACCTCAGGATGGATTGTGTATTGTGCTAGAAGTATGTGATTTATATGTAGAAAACAGGTTATGTTCTCCATGGTTTTAAGTAATGAAATATGGAGATATGTTGAGCATTAGGGGAAGTGCTGCTGAATTTTCTTTAGAATTTTTTAGTCGCAAAAAAAAAAAAATTTGTGTATTTTGTATGCATTATTACAAGCTTTTATTTCTATTTAAGTTAGGATTCCACTTCTTAATTTCCTAAGGAATGACTATTAGTGAAAGTTGATAAGAAACTCTAATCTAACTTGTTTTAAAAAATATATATTTTTTGAAATCAAAGATTTTGGGAATGTTATATAATTGGAAATAGATAGTCGAACTTGAGAGATTCATAATATAATTGAACAAAAAAAAGTATATTGCTTCTGAGCCTATTAGACTAACACATCTGCATCAGTCTTAGTATTTTCTTTCTTGTGTGATAGTTCCTCAATGAAGTGGGGCTCTTGAACATGACTTGGTACTCTTTGAGACTTTTGTGACAAATGCTATGAAGAAATGATTTAGGCGTCCTTTTCATTTTTTATAGCCTCAGAGATTTTCTTTCATATAATATTTCCCTGTGTTTTGCCCCTTTGAGCTTTAAAATCCGTGTCTATTTGCTAACCATACATTACAAACCTGCGGCCTCCTACATATTATACCCAAGCCTGGCTAAGGGCGGTTATTATATTGAGTTTGTATTATAAGTTTGCGTCATAGTGGAGACGTATTGAAAAAGAAAAAAAACGGAGAAAACAAGGGTTATGAAATTGGACAAAAAATTATTATTGGAGAGAAAATCAAAGAAAATAAATGTTTTAAATTTATAGAGAGGTGAAAATTCTACAAAATAACCATATAAGTGTTGCAATTGCTGTACATGTGAAGGATATGGTGAATAATTTGAAAAGAAAAAAAGTTGGAGTATGATGTTTAATGTATAAATGGAGTTTGTTGTGACTGGAACATCGTAAGTCATGTATTTTTGCTCCATTTAGCTTAGCTTCTAATTAACTCCACATTCCTAAATATTACCCCTATCCTTTAGCCTTACCCACATTACAACCATTAAAAAGACCTTTTGATTTTTATGCATTTTGTCACTCTCGAAATGGAAATTGAGATGATAGTCAACTTTAAAGAAATATACTTCATTTTGAGTCGACTTAGTTATAGGTTTGAGTGAATATTATTTAACCCCAAACTCATGAGAGTTGCGTGTTTAAATTCTACTCGTGAGGGTCTATATATTGAACTCAATGTGCACGAAAGTGTGGATGAGCCAACTATTTTTGAGCCGTGAAGAAAATCATTTGTTCATGAAATATTATGAGTTTTGATGATTTGTTGCTCGACAGCCAAAATTAACATTTCTACTAACACATTCTGCATCGCTTTTCTTGTGACTAATACTGAAAGAGTCTTAGTTTCTTGTCGCATGAGTAACTAATATAGTTATTTTCGATACAGGATTTTGAAGTAGAAATATTTAGTATAACATTGATAATAGTTGCATTTAGTTTTTAGGTAGCATATAATTGGTTTGGAGATATATGTTAATATAGGTTTTTTGGGTATGCCATCTCAAAATCCTCACGAGACCTTACTCGTCCTCTAGGGTGTGGTATCCGATTTTTACTGTCTTAATTAACGGTCTGAATCCCACGAAAATCTCTCATTGGACTATGAGTTTTAGAAAACTTGGAAGTCGCCACCCTATTAATATCTTAATAGGGACATATTTATTTAATAAATCATTTTAATATTAATTTTTAGAAAAATCATTTAAAATGATGATGACTTCATATGGATAAGGCTTTTTTGAAACTTAGTCTTTCATACCATGAGATAGGGTTCGAGGTTTTGGTTAAGAGGTGCGAACGTCTGGAACTCGTCTCCTCTTCCGTTCTTCAGAACGGGCTCTTACTAAATGCATTATTTTCCATTTTAAAGTAATCATGGCTATTCAAAAGAAAGAAAATCACATAGTTTGCACATATACACATCAACCATTTTTATTTATGACCAATATATCATTTGTACGTGGTAGGTTTGAGCACTGAAGTTGCACTACGTACCAATCATTGCGTGATTGGAATCCACTCATGGATCAAAACCATCGTAGTTCGATCATATGTCTCACCCTAAATGGCCAATTCCATTGGGGAAGAAAAGGGGATAGATTATGAATAACTCACCTCTAGAATTAAACAAAGGAAAAATTGACAACAGAGGTCTCAACTTTGGGTGATAATTTTTAAAAGGTCTGAACTATTGATTAACCTGTGTAGGTCCCAACATTAGGGGGTCTTAACTCTTAGCGAGCCTCGGTGACTTAAAACTGACGATTTTTTTAAAAATCTCACCTAGTTCCTACATCCCTCCCTCAATTAACCCTTCTGGTGTGACCCAAGTTTTACAAGTGATGACCTATTAAGCCAGTTGCAAGTCACTAAGGCCCGCTAAAAGTTAAGACCCCCTAAGTTGGTAACTATACAGGTTAATCAATAGTTCAGACCTTTTAAAAATTATCACCCAAAGTTGAGACCTCTGTTGCCAATTTTTCCTTAAACAAATCTATTGGAAAATGAGGTAATCACTCCAATTAGTGATTAAAATGGGGTAATATAATCACTTTAATTAGTGACTAAATATGAAGGAGGATCAAGATAATCACCTTAATTAGCGATTAAAAATGGAGGTTAAGATAATCACCCTAATTAGTGATTATTCAAGGCTTAAGATAATCACTCTAATTAGTGATTAAATGAGGAAAATAATTTTCCTAATGAATGATCATTAAGGTTTCAGATAATCACTCTAATAAGTGATTGAAATGAGGAAATAATAGCCCTAATTAACGATTATTAAGGTTTAAGATAACCACTCTAATTAGTGATTAGATATGAAAAAGATTAAGTTAATCACCTTGATTAGTGATTAATCAAGGTTTAAGATAATCATCTTAATTAGTGATTAAATAAAGAGGGTTAAGTTAATTACCTTAATTAGTGATTAACCAAGGTTTAAGATAATCACTCTAATTAGCGATTAAATAGGAAAAAGAATCGCCCTAATTAACGATTATTAAGGTTTAAGATAATCACTCTAATTAGTAATTAAATATGAAAAATAAATAAATCACCTTAATTAGCGATTAAAAGGAAGGTTAGGATAATTACCTTAATTAGTGATTAAATATGATGAAAGGTTAAGCTAATCACCCTAATTAGTGATTAAACAAGGTTTTAGTTAACCGCTCTAATTAGCAATTAATCGAGGATTGAAATAACCACCTTAATTAGTGATCACGTTTATGATTTTTAAGAGGTCTTAGAAGAAGAGGTTTGCTTCCTAATTGAAGGCTTTTGAGAAATAATCTTAATTGAAGATTATTAAGTCATAGAGAAATGATCAATTTGAGACCGGATTTGGAGATTGTATTTGACTAATTGGAATTTGGCCATTTAAAGCGAGACACGTGAAACTGCCTAAAATCATTTCAGGGATCATAATTATCAATCTAATTATGTCAAATTATATGATTAATCCATTTGAATATGGAGAACACATTTTTAAAATGTAAGATGGATCATCATACAATTTAACTTAGCTAGATTTGCAATTTTTCATCTTAATTTAGATTGGTTCATTTAATTCATATACTATGATATATTGGTCCAACATGCAACATTTGTAACATTGGTTGCTCATTTAATTTAAAAGGAGTTGTGAAATTATTTATGAAAATTATGCATAAACATCTCCAGGTTTTTTTTATTAATGAGTGATGTAATAACTATTACAAAAAATTATTATTGCAACAAAATGTACAAACTTTATGATCTATACAAAATTTTCAATCTTGATCTTCACCATGAGGCTCCTTGATCTTCATCTCCTTGAATGGACTTTGGAATTCATGCTTGTTTGTAAACTTGTAAAGATTAGAGATTAATTAACCTCTTTGATTTTGATTTTTATGACAATTTTTATTGATTTTTATTTACATGATATAATGATACATTTTAAGAGAAACTTAAAATTTCATGATTTTTAATTAACAATTTCATGTAAGGAAAATAATTTTTTTATGAAAGTTGAATTAATCACTTTATTTCATTTTTCAGATTGCACTTTTGTTCTTGTACTGAATTACAAAAATCATAACTTTCTGTAAAAAGTGCTAAATTGATCATGTGATATATCTATGGATAGGACAGTGAGTTCTTTATGTTGTGGCAAAATTTCACAAACTTTTAGTAACAACTCAAATTATGGTGAATTTTATGTCAAAACTAGTCAAAATAGGACCTTTATTTAATTTGTTCTTTGAAATCCAACAAATTGAACTTAGTTTGAAATGAATTTTGGTATGAACATTCTAGACACCTTGAAAGATTAGACTGGAAATTTTCACTTGAATTGAACTTTTTTAAGACCTTGTTTTGATTTTTTTCCTTAACTAAAGGGAAAATCAGTGTTCTGGAATTTCATTATTTGTACAAAATCCGTTTTTTAGAAATTCCAAGGCCCAGTTGCTGGAAACATCTTGCATTTCATAGGAAAAATATTAAATCCTATCGACTATTTAGTTAATGCAGACAAAAATATCAAATAAAGTACGAAATTAAAACTGACCATAATTACCGCATCACTTTTTTTTTATGGAAATATTTATACACAACTTTTCTTGAATTTTTTTATATCAAAAACATTTCTTGGTGATGAACAACAACTTGATTAAGGAAAATCACATAATCACATTGTTTCCTAAGAGTCACCCCATTAGAGGTGACTATTCTAGGTGGGGTGATTTTAGGTTGGGAACCTATTAGGACTTCCACATACCCAAATTACTCCAAAAAAAAATGATAAGAAGAGACAAGGAGAAAGTTAGTAGATGATTGAGGAGATAATCAAAAAATAATAAAACCTTCAACTTTACCTTACTAGCTCAATGATGCACTTCCTTTTGCAAATTTTTCTACATTTTGTGATTTTCTTAATTTCTAGGCGAGTTTCTAAATCCTCTTAATTACTAACTTAAACCCCTTTTTTGTGTTTTTTCCTTCTTTTGATGAACATCTTTACTTACTAATTATCTTACTAACTGTTACTTTCTTTTCTTAAGTGTGATTTTTTTAGAGGAAAGGAGTAGAGAAGATGAGAGAAGTAGTGAAATTAAGTTGAATTTTTCTTTCAACTTCCTTACTTACTACTACCTCCGTCCCAGAATAGTTTGAACACTTTCCTTTTATGTTTGTCCCAAATTAGTTTGAACACTTCCATTCTTGGCATGGTCCCACCATTAATATATTATTTCTTTTATACATCTTTGGCCCACACTCTACCTTTTATCAATAAAAAGTTACCCAACTTTCTCTCTCCTCTAATAAAAAAAAATACCCC
The DNA here is from genome assembly GCA_947646795.1 of Beta lomatogona. Lineage (NCBI taxonomy): Eukaryota > Viridiplantae > Streptophyta > Magnoliopsida > Caryophyllales > Amaranthaceae > Beta > Beta lomatogona. The sequence continues at coordinate 2,668,787 of CANSNZ010000942.1, forward strand.
ACCAACTACTATCACATCTACTTTTTAAATAAAATAACATTTGATGACCACACCACAACTTATCACATTAAACTACGTGTCCCAACAAGTGTTGAGATCTTTCTGGACGGAGGAAGTAATTATGACTTTTGCTTAGATGAAAAATTAAGGAGAAGAAGAGTAGTAGAGAGAGAAATTGTGAAGTTGAATTGAGTTTTTTCAACTTGGTTTTAAAGTGGAAAAAGGAGGGTATTTATAGAGAAATGAGGGACGTGAACTAGGGTTTCAAAGAAGTAGAAAATCAGATTTTTCACCTAAAAAATCTGATTTTCTTCATCCTTAATCACCCTAATGACATCACTCTAATGACCTCACCCTAATGACATCATCAAATCTCTTTGGAAACACAAATATTCTTATTTTTTTTTGGATTTTCTCATAAATAAGGCAAAATAAGATTTTCAGAAAATATTCTTCCTTAAACATCCTAATACGTAAAAAAAAATGCATCGAAAAACATGTAAAACAAAACTGATTAGGACGTTGCGCCAAACGCAGGAGCCTGCGCTAGGCATAGCGTCGTGCGCTAGGCACAAGGCTCTGCGTCTGGCGCAGAGAATGCTTGTGCTATTTTTCTTACACATGGGATGTGATTCTTATTCTCACATCTTTTCATGATTCTTATTCTCTAACTAATGGATAAAGGATGTGATTAATGGATAAAGAATATATTCTTATTCTTTATCCAATGAACAATGACTTGGTCATCAAGAAAACTGATTATTACCGGTTTTGGGATATGACTAAAATCGCGACGCCTAATCGCGACTCGTTTTCTGTTTTTTCGAAAGACTTACTTAAAACCATTAACGAAAACTAGTCAAATTAATAAAGACGAGCATGATTATACTACGAATCATTTCATTAAAACGGTGGTTGTAGTTATTGACTACGACTTACGGAAATTATATTTCTACTCCGTAACCGCACGACCAATACACAAAAATGGAAAACCGTACGACGGAATGAAACTCGCGCTCCGTGACGAAACATGCATTTTGACGGGGCACGTGCTTCACGATGCATGACGGTTATCATCAGTGCTATTTTGGTGTTCAAATTTTGGTGTCCATAGGATGCCCCACATTGGTCGAATTTTGGAGGAAATGGCGACCAATGCTTGAAAAGACACAAAATTTTGACAGAAAAATTTCTTTTGAAATAACATATTCTCCATAGAAAATAGTTATCATCAGTGCTATTTTGAAAACATGATTTGCGACTTTTGTTGACGCTTTAAGTAGAAAATCCCATCTAATTTTCTAGAATAGGAGATACGATTTTGACGTCGTCTTAGATAGAAAATCCCAATTAATTTTCTAAAATTGTAAATGCGACTTTATCGTCGCCTTAAGTAGAAAATCCATATTAATTTTCAAAAATTTGAACATGCGACTTTATTGTGGTCTTAGATAGAAAATCCCAATCAATTTTCTAAATTGTGAAAATGCGACTTTTTGTCGTCTTAAGTAGAAAATCCCAATTAACTTTCTAAAATTTTAAGTGCGACTTAATCGTCTTCTTGTTTTTTTAGTTTTATGAATTTGTCTTTTGTTAATGTGAGAGACTTCGGCAATTAACAGGTTGACTCTAGTTTTTTTTTTTTTTTTAAGTTTTTCATGGCCTTAATGACAAACAAGTTGTCAAGTCACCATTACTTACTATTTATGACTCCATGTGTCATTAGGACATTGTCAGGTCATGTCACCAAAAGGGTTGACCAAGGGTTGTTACCCTCTAGATAAACTATGGTGGATCAAATCATCATGTGGCAAAAAAATTTATCTGTTTTTCCGAAAATCTTTCAGAAAATATTTTATGCGTAATGCTTATTTGCTTCATTGAAAAAAAAGATGATCACTATAGATTGATCAAGGTCATTATGTTGGATGACTATCGGGAAAGGAATTGTATCAACGTTCTTGATTCATCATTGACACAGTTTTTTTTTTTATGTTTGGCTTTAGCAAAAATTGCCCTACCACAAATGCTTGGTCATTAACCATGGTGAAGGATGCTCCTTATTATCATATGGACAATACTCAAACTTATTATCTATGGCATGAATCATGGATGATCATCTTTTCCATCTATAAAAGGGGCATGGTTCTTCATTTCCAAATGCACCACTTCCACTACTCCAATCTTTTCTCCAATTTTTTCTTTCACAAAATGGTTCTTACTTATGAAGAAGCTAATGAAATGCAGAGTCGGAAGAAAAAACAACTCTCGGGGGTCACAAAGAATTTGGAGCAACCAACACAATCTTTTTCTTCTTCCCACTTCACTAAGGCTCTCATGCCTTTGCTTTCTCTTTCCATCTGTTATGACATGATTCATGCTACTTCTAAATTTTGGGATGAAACTCGTCATGTCTTCCGCTTTGGAGACCGAGAGATTGTGCCTCTTGTTGAAGAGGTCGAGGGTTTGCTAGGCTTATCGTCCAATGATCCAATTAATACACCTAGATCTCCTACAAGGATCTCGGGAGATTTATCAACAATTTTATATCTTCCCGAAAATCTTCATGGCAACTACCTACAATATGGTGAGGTATTTCTTCTCAACTTATTGTTGATTTTTCAATTTGGCACTTGGCAATTCTCTAATAATGCCAACTATAAGATTGCTAGATAAAATGCTTGCATTCTTATGATTTTGGGAAGTACCCTCACTAAATGGTCTTTAAACACATGTCATGTTCAATGTCTTTCACTTATTCCTCAAATCGTTAGTGGGGGTCATCTTGGACCGCTTATTTTGGGGGAAATGTTCATTGGCTTAGATGAACTCAAAAGAAACCCTCAAAGCTTTGTGAAGGTATGTCCATTAGCCCTTCATTTATGGTTATTGGAAAAAATTTATCTCATGAAACGACACAAGAGTCTTACTTACAAAACTAATCATGTCCGAGAGAGAGGTTTTCTTCCTTTTTTTTATCAACTTAGCAAAAATTGTGGGTGGGAGGATTTTTTTCTACATCGAGACATAAAGTGGGTTACAAGCCACCTTGGCATTAGTGTAATTGTATATTGCAATTCTGGTCACAGAGGTGTGCAATTACCCGGGCTTTGCCAAGTCACTTTCTACCTTCCATGGAGGTGTCTAAGGCAAATTAGTTCAAAGCAGCAACATATTCCTGCCCTCCAGACTCTTCCAAGATGTACCACTTATGAGGCTGATATGAGTGGTATTTAGAGAATGCCTACTATATGGCAGGGAGCAAAAATTATATCTGCGCTACCTGAACCTCACTTGCCACTGATTGATGAAGATTACCTTCAATGGCTTATGGTGGATTTTGGTCAAGACAATGATTCAGACGGGCCTACCATGAAGAGGAGAAGGGTTTGAGAGAAATATCATGTTTTTTTTCCATGTTGCTTTTTCTTTTTTTTAATTTTCTCTTTTTTTTCTTTTGAGTTTATAGGAAATGAAGGCTTTATGTATTTTTATGTATGAAATGAAGTACCCCAGTTGGGATGAATAAAATGTGAGAAATTCAATGTGAACACAATTCTAAACACGTGCACACTTTAACATTAAATATGACTTGGAAATCATAATTAATCAATCATATAACACATAAAACCATAACATATAAACCTTAAAAAAAAACACAAACATCCTTGCATGTTTCATCATTTTTCTTTTTCTCTTTTTTCTTCTCCTTTTTTTTTCTCTTTTTTTTCTCATTTTTTTTTTTTTTTTTTTGCAGACACTCTATAAATATCTTCAAACACATGCCATGTTTATTGAGAATAAACAGATATGATACAAAATCCACAAATTGCTTCGTTACTTGACCATGATAATTACAATTACTTTGATGCCTAAGCGTAATATTTCTTCAATTGATCAAGATTAGTGAAATGGGTGAATTCATTCCCATCAAAATCTATTAGCTTTACTGCTCCAGCCGTGGTGACATGCTTGACTAGGAATGGTCCAGACCAGTTAGGCTTGAACTTTCCTCGAGGATCATGCAATAGAGCTCTATTTTCCTTTAAGACTAGATCACCTTCTTGAATGTCTCTATCTCGAACCCTTTTGTTAAATGCACGAGTAATTATCCGCTGATAGAGTTGAATGTTATGCAAAGCTTGTAGTCTGTGCTCATCTGCAAATGCAAGCTCATCATAACGCGTTTTATACCATTGGTCTTCTGAGATTTCACTTTCTGTTATGACCCTAAGAGATTGTATCTCTACTTCAACAGGTAGGACTGGCTCCATCCCATAAACCAAAGAATACGGGGGTGTTCCTGTTGGAGTCCTAATTGATATCCTATATCCCCAAAGGGCATACGGGAGTTTGTCATGCCATTCCCTAGTCTTTTCAGTCATCTTGGCGACAATAGTCTTAATTGTCTTATTGGCTGCTTCCACCGCTCCATTTGTTTGGGGACGATAAGGTGAGGACTGATAATGCTTGATTGCATAGCAAGAGTAGCCTTCAAATGACCCTCAAATTGTGATCCATTATCAGAGATGATTTCAAAAGGTATGTCATATTGACAGATAATATTGTTAATCAAAAATTTCGAGACTTGCTTTGCCCCTAACATTGAAGAGGATGCAGCTTCAACCCACTTCGAAAAGTAATCAATTGCTACAAGAATATATTGATGCCCATTTGAAATCTTTGGATGAATTTGTCCGATTATGTATATGCCCCAACTCGAAAATGGCCAAGGGGAGGTCATATTATGTAGTGACACAGGTGGCATATTAGCAAATATCTGACATTGCTTGTAGGCGCGGACAAAGCTGATGCAAACACCTTCTAGAGTACTCCAATAGAAATCTGCTCGCAAAATTTTACAAGCCAGCATCCTTCCATTCATATGGGGTCCACATTCTCCTCCATGAACTTCTTCCATGATGGCCTGTTTTTCCCTGTCATTTACACAGAGTTGTAGAGTACCATCGAACCCTTTGTGATATAGTCTTCCTTTTAGAATGAGAAAATGAGCAGCTAGCTTTCTGATAGCTATGCAGTCCTTCTTGCCACTTCCCTCTGGATATTGCATAGTTTCCAGGAAAGTCTTGATATCCTTATACCAGACATCGTCATCATCATGTTGTTGAGCCAGTGTGGAGACAACTTGTGCTACCGTCACTGTAGGTCCCTTCCTTTCTTCAAATAAAACTGACTGGATTTTTGTACCATTTTCCCATGTTAAATTAACAGCGAGATTGGCTAAAGCATCAGTGAAACTATTTTGTTCCCGAGAAAGATGTTAGAAGTTGATGTCATCAAAATAAGGGATTAATTCTTGAAGGTACTCTGTGTAGAGCTGAAGTCTCTCATCTCTAACCCTCCAAATTCCTATTGTCTGAGATATGATGAGATTAGAATCTCCATACACAGTGAGATGTCTTGCCCCTACTACCAAAGCGGGCTTTAATCCATATATACAAGCTTCATACTCAGTTGTATTGTTTGTTGTTGGGAAATCCAGCTTGACAGCAAATGGAATATGGACTCCATCAGGATCTACTAACAAAACTCCTGCTCCATTACCTCTCCTATTAAAAGCTCCATCAAAATACATACACCATTGTGGATTGTCCATGAATAATAAGTACTCATTAGGGAATGCATCGTCATATTCATCTCCTGACACTGGTCCCTCGGCTAGGGCTTCAGATATGGCTCTTCCTTAAACAGATTTATGGCTGACACATTGAATATCAAACTCAGAAAGCATAGCATGCCATCTCGCCAATCTTTCGCTAAGAATGGGTTTCTCAAACAGATACTTGATTGGATCAAGTCTTGAGATCAGATAGGTGGTATGAGCTTGGAGGTGATGCCTCAACTTCTTTGTGGCATAAGCCAAGGAAACACATGCTTTTTCTAGTGAGGTATATCTTGTCTCATACTCCAGGAATTTCTTGTTGAGATAGTATATGGCAACTTCATTCTTTATTCCCTCTTAATATTGGGCTAATAGAGCTCCCATAGTCGTTTCTGTAATAGTAAGGTACAAAATTAGAGGTTCCCCTGGTCTAGGCGGCATTAGAACATGTGGATTTGAAAGATACTCTTTCATGGAATCAAAAGCTTCCTGACATTCCTCGTTCCACTCATGGGGTGCCCCTTTTCTGAGCAGCTTAAATATAGGTTCACATCTCATAGTGAGTTATGAGATGAACATGCTGATATATTGAACTCTGCCGAGAAATCCTCTTATTTATTTTTCTGTTTTTGGAAGAGGCAATTCTTGAATGGCCTTCACCTTTTCAGAGTCCACTTTGATTCCGTCTTGACTGACAACGAATCCCAAAAACTTCCCTGAAGTGACGCCAAACACACATTTTTGAGGGTTTAGCCTTAGATTGTACTTCCTGATTCTTTCAAAGAAGGACCTTAGTGCATGAATATGCCCCTCACAATCTTCACTTTTCACAATCATGTCATCTACATAGACCTCCACAATGTCGTAGATGAGGTCATGAAGGATAGTGGTTGCAGCCCTTTGATATGTGGCTCCGGCATTCTTGAGACCAAAAGGCATAACTCGGTAACAGAAAATGCCCCACAGGGTGATGAAAGATGTCTTTGTCATATCTTCTTAAGCCATGAGTATTTGATTATACCCCGAAAATCCATCCATGAAGGAAAACATTACATGACCGGCCGTACTATCCACGGGGACATCGATGTGTGGCAGAAAAATGCAATCTTTTGGTGATGCAGCATTCAAATCACGAAAATCAATGCACACCCAAAATCTTCCATCCTTTTTAGGTACGACCACTATATTGGCGAGCCAACTCGGATGCTTTACAGCTTGGATGAATTTGGCATCAAGCTGTTTCTAGATTTCTTCTTTCCCTTTCAGACTAATCTCTGGTTTCATTCGGCGGAGCTTTTGCTGCTTAGGCTTGCTTTCAGGATGTAACAGAATGCGATGTTCCGCAATTTCTCTATTAACGCCAGGCATATCAGCATAAGACCATGCAAACACAGCTACATACTTTTTTAACAATGCAATAAACACAGACTGTTCAGTTGGGGAGAGGGATGAACCTATTTTGACTTCTTTTACAGCATTTTCCGTGCCAATATTAATTACAATGGACTCTTCTATGGGTTTTATATATGTTTCAGTTGTATCAAGTGATTCATCATTATTAAATTCACTGTCATAAATAACATCTTGCGTGCAAATGTACTTAGATAAGGGTTCACATTCAATTTACTCACTATCAGAGTCTCCTGATTGGGTATGCAAGGTAGATTGGCTGGAAGATGAGCTATCGGTATGATATCCATCTGAAAGGGGTAAAAAGGTATTTTCAAGAGATGGATGTGGAGGATGGTTTCCTAAAAACATTTTAAATTCTATAGGCCCGTCTTTTTCCTTACACTTAATACTCCACTTATGTTCAATGCTTCCACCAAAAGGTATGATCAATGACACCGGGTCAAAATCCCCTTCCCCAGAGGACTCAAAAGTGAAGAGTTTCTTAAGGACTCCATGTTCAAGGTTATCCACCCAATCATTTTCTTTTTCATTTTTTGTTCTCAGACAAACCAACTTTCGATTAAGTCCAGGTTTCTAGCCTCATTGAAGAATATTTCCAATCCCGGTAAAATTCTCTGTTCTTTCCTACTAAGCCAAGACTCTGGAAACTCATATTATGGCTCAGTATCTCCTTGTAGGACGAACTGAGCATTGAGGGTAGAAGGTTTTTTGGCGTTTTGAGAAGTGCTGCTCGGATCATATCCTAATCCATGTCGGTTCTGCTTGTCTACTACGGGGATTGGTTGCTGCATTCCCCTACCATCATTCCCTAATCCGGCTCCTTGAGCATAACCCAACTTCATCATGATTTGACATCCTTTGGACAGAGGTTGCATGGCAACCCCTATAGGCTCTTTGACCGCATTCATGGATATGGCAGAGGTGTTTGTTTTCTTATGGTAATTGGTCATCCTTAGAGAAGGGATAAATTTCTTCCATTTGGACCTAAAGGTAGATAAAAAGAATTAAAAGAAGAGAGAGGAAAGCTACATATTGCAGAATGCATTGCAAAGTAAAGAAAATTTTCGAAAACGATTTTGCAAAATTTTGACTGGAATGGTCCACCTATACAATTTTGGTTTTTTTATTATTATTTGACTCTTTTGAATGATTAAACTGTCATTGGGGTTGAAAACATATTTTTTCATTCTTCCATTCCCTACTTAATATCTGAACAAAGATAGAAAATATAGAGATTAGGGCCTGTATCCCCATTGATGCGTCAATTCAGCATTCTGAAATTGCTCCTGTGACGACTAGCGTCTTGAGTTCTGATCACATTACCTAAAATACAATGGTAAATACATTTGAGTCGAACTCGAAGGCTGCCTACATATCCCCGTTGTTCCAAGGGCATTTTATGGGGAATCAGACTCCACGTAGTTCGTTATTTTTAGAAAGAACTAAAGTTTTTTATTTAATATAGCAGCTGCACTCATATTGAGCTACCTACGTACCCCAGGTGTTAGATAGGTGGAGTGATCTCACAGTGCAAGTGTACGTGATTATGGGAATTCAGCTACACGTAGTTTTCTAATACTAACGAGCTGAAAGATTTTTTTTCCTTGTTATATATATAATTTTCCTTTTTTGATGGGCTAACCCCCTACAGAACTTTACCGAAGATTTTTTCTTTGTGTGAGATGATCAAGTAGATTTGCGGTAGAGCAGAGCTATGTTGGTGATCTGCTTGATGCGATAGCTGAGAGCGTGACATTGGTTTATGCCGTGACCATGCAACTGATGATATTGGCAGTACTTGTGGTGATCTGACCCTACGGGACTTGCCCCTGGGCGTCTAGGAAGTGGATGTATCCGACCTTGCTCGACTAATTTGCGGAAGATATCAACTTGGGATTACGGTTGAGGGTGCGCCGACACTTTCCTTGCAGGCACTTCCTTATGGGTTGGACTAATGATGCCTCGATCAACCATGTTTTAAACTTTGTAGTAAAGATCATGGCATCGGTCAGTTTCATGCCCAAATTGGCGACAATAAGCGCAGATTTTGCTCATCTCTGTTCCAGGAAGGGGTAAACAATGCACATATGCTGAGGCTTGGATTATACCTTGGCTCCGAAGACGATCATACACCATACTCAGTGGTTCATGTATCTTAGCATACATCCTTGAGTTTGTGTTGAGAATTTCAAGATCTTCCTGAGATCGTTTTTCTTGCGATTTCAGAGCATCGATGTCAAAGCCATGTTGTTCCATGTGGCTGAGGGAGATATACTTGATAGTAACCACGTGGCGATAATAGAAATCGTTTAGGTTCCGCAGCAATATGAGCATGAACTCTCGATCAGTAATATGGAAACGAAGCTGTGTGCGGATATGAGTGCATCTCGAACAAAAGTGCGAGAAAGTTTCTAAGGCGCCCTGACGCAAAGTGACTGTGGAAAAAAACGCAAGGGTTGTGCTGCAAGGGCTGCATTTTTTGAAAAACGCAGCCCTTCATTTACGAAGGGCTGCGGTCAACGCAAAAACCGCAGCCCTTTTAGTGAAGGGCTGCGGTTTTTTAAAAACCGTAGCCCTATAAGCAATAAAGGGCTGCGTTTTCTAAAAAACTCAGCCCTTTATGGGCTTTTTTTTTAAAAAAAAAAATTGAAAGGAATTCGCGGGCTTAAAAAACGTTAAGCGGGCTAGGGTTTACATTCTCTCTCCTCTCTCACGTCCACAACCTCCTTTCCCTTCTCTCTCACCCTCCTCCCTTCTCCCTCACCCTCCTCCCTTCTCCCTCCTTCCACAACAACACGACAACAATAACACCACGCAACAACGAGGTCGTCGTTCTCTCTCACCTTCCGGCGGCAGCAACACCACGCAGCAACGAGGTCGTCGTTTGTTCGTCCTTCTCCTCGTTCGTCGTTCGTCTCCTCTCAACGAGGGTTCGCAACGAGGGTTCGCAACGAGGCTTCTCTCTCACCCTCCGGCGGCAGCAACACCACGCAGCAACGAGGTTTCGCCGTTCGTTCCTCACCGCGTTGTTCTTCCCCTTTTCATCTACTCATCTATTTGTCGGTAATAATTCGTTTTTCAGATCTATAATTTCTTGATCTTTGTTTTGATTAATGTTCATGTAATTTCAGATCTATAATTTTTTCTCTTTTGTATTTTCGTTCGTTTTTTTTAATTTTTGTTCTTTTTTTAATTTTCGTTCCCCTTTTCTTCATTTTCGTTCGTTTTTTTCAGTTTCGTTCGTTTTATTTTTCATTTTTGTTCCTTTTTTTTATTTTCGTTCCTTTTTTTTACCGTAAATTTCGACTGTTCTTGTTGATTTTCCCTGTTGTAAAATTCTGTCTGTTCTTGTTGATTTTCCCTGTTGTAAATTTCTTGATATATTTAGGAGTAAAAAATGCCAAAAAAAAAATTTATTTTTTTTGGGTCAAAAGGGTTGCGGTTTTGGTCAAAACCGCAGCCCTTTGTACAAAGAAGGGCTGCGGTTTAGGCCCAAAACCGCAACCCTTCCGTTTTTTTCCACTAGTGCTAGCTTTAACTTCTTGACAACAATATGTTTATCCTCGAGAGCCCAATTAACAAAAGTTTGGCTAGCATTTTCCTAACTAGCTCTATCTACACAATTAAAAGAATAGTACCAATCCAGAGCTGGTCCTTCTAAACTCTTGTCAAAGAGCATGGGGTAATCTTCCTCTGGTATGCCTCATGGTTGCAAGGCATTCACAAATCCAACTAAGTGGACAAAAGGATCACCGCTCCCATCAAATTTCCTGAACTGTGGCAATTCGATAGTGATCTTCATGTTGATATCCTGGAAAGAGAATCAGTGACTCAGTGTGAACCTCTCGAACAGGGCATACTACATTAAAGTCCAGGTAAAAATCGTCAGTCCTAGATCTATTCTTTGACTCATTATCATCATTGGCTTCCATTTCCGGAGGATTGCCAATCCAGGATTCTTCCAATGCTTCAGATAACGTGTTATGTGTGCCGATGCTTGGAGCTCCTACCTCTTCTTCATCATCCTCACTCGGTTCATATTCTAGTTGTAACACCCCAGAATTTCAAAGGCGGAAAAGAAAGAAATAATAATATATTTAATAGGACGATGGCGGAAACATCGTCTTCTGGGAATGTCACTACTACAAGAATAGTGTTTAAATAACTAAGTGATAAAAATAAACATAAGTAAATACTATAAGTAAATTAATTACTTAGATTAAAATCGAAATGAGAAAACTATCTCAAACTAAAGAGAAGTCTAGAACTAAAACCCCTAATAGATTATTTCTCGCATCTCAACCCGAGCCCAAAAATCAAAGAAAATCCCCATCAACAAAACCTGCAAAATATACAACAAATATCCACAATTAGTGGGGAGTAACTAGCAGTTCTCCCAGAACAATAGCAATCAAAGCACGATTCAGAAGAAGATTATTAAGAAAGGAATAACATGCAATCATTACATCAATAGCATGCACATAGAAATCATAAAGCTCATAGATGAAACAAGTGATCATCAACAATAAGTAAACATGATAGAGTGAGTGACATAATTCTAATATATAATAATAATAAATCAAGAATTCAACAAGTTATTGAGTCAGAAACCGAACGCCAGTGATTCGCAAATCACTTCCTAAGGTTTGTCAGATCGCAATCTCCAGGTCAGTCTATGGGCTTACGTTCCCCACTGCCTGTGTCTAAGAATGGCCAAACTCCCGATGCAGGGTAGAACACGCAGAACTCCCTGACTCTCGGACGACAACAATTAACCCAGGTGTACCCCTAGTTCGCAAACCAGGTGGTTGGCATGTTCTTCACCGGGGACTACATCTATCCCACCGGATCTTCTTATCTCAAAATACAATCATGCATACAATCCAAGTATCATTCATCAAAATATTCATCAAAAAGGGATGCCACCCGGCCTTATACCCACAGTTCATCAAAACAATTCTTCATAATTCCTCAAAATAAATCACTTATAAATTTTCAACAAATATCTCTCATAATAACACTTGAACATCTCCAAACATCACCAATGATAATATACTGGTTTTTACAGCAACCACAATTCAATCAAAATTACATCACCAATTAACTCTAAATCATATTCATTAAAAGAGTAGTAACAATTAATCATTTCCTTTCATAAATCAAACATAAACATATGGTTACCCAATGATACATACTATATACTACTGAAAATCAGCAACCCAGAATATATTAAATTATGAATTATTTCTGATTTACAAGTCCTCAAATAATTTAAAAGTGTATCCTCAATTTCACAACAAAAACACCATAATAATTATTAAACTAATAATTTCGAGCAGTAAAAACATACAAAAATTATCCTACGACCCTAATGGATCTACTGACATGATACAATTTTTATTTATAATTTTCGGACTCCAAAAGTATTTTTAACAGTTAATATACAGATTCCTCAAATAAGCCATTATAATAATTAAAAATATAAAAAGATGCCCAAAAATTACCAAAAATTTACATAACATGTAAAAACTCACGGAAATACATAATATTCAAAGAAATTAATTTTTATACCACTAAAAATAATTTTCATGATTAATATACTGACAGAACCGAAATTTCAGAAACAGATATATCAATTAAATAAAATAGTAAACAGTAGACCAAAAATTATTCTAAGGCATGGATTACATACTAAGAATGTAACATAATCTAAGAAAAATAATTTCATCAATTTTATCAGTAGTTCCATAATTATTATGCAATTTAGCCAAAAACGCACAAAACACCAATTAAATCAAATAATTACTAAAAATCATGCGAAAATTATTTTTCTCTACACAGTATTAAGATAGCATGTATCAAGTATATTCATGTCAAATTTCGTCAAAAATTTCATTTACAAAGTATTTTAAATAATTCCTAGCGTAATAATCTAATACCGAATAATACCCTAATCACTATGGTTCTAAGATAACAACTAGTTACCTGGATCGTCGGGAGGAGAGCTGAGTCTAAAGAGACAATCACGAGTTAAGCATGCAATCCAAATCCTCTTCTAACCCCAAGGCATAACGAACGAGAATTGTAGCAACAAGTCACTAGGCATTTCTTCTTGAACGTTGAAAACTCCTGTTTCACACTGCTCTGTTACAACCACGATTCCTGATGATCAAAAGCTCAGATTCTAAATCACTCCGGTCAGAATGTAGAACAAGACGTTATTAACGTTGTGTCCAAATTTGAAGACGATCTAACGGTTAGATCTCCGACTACGGTTATTTTTGTGAAGGTGCGACAGGAAAAACCGGGTTGAACCTTTCTATTCTTTTCCTCTTCCATTTCTCTCTTCCTTTTCTTGAAAAACGGTGAGGGTTTAATGCAAATGATGCTGAACTTCTTTGAATAAAAAAATCAGAATTTTATGGATGTTTAATGGTTGAAATAAAGGGTTTTAATGAAGGAGAATGATTAGGGGGTTATAGGAGTTACAAAGCTACAAAGAGTCACAAGGAAAATAAAAAGAAAAGAAAGAAGAGGAGCTCTCCTTCTCCATCTCCTTGGCCGGCTGTCAAGCCCAACACACCAACAAAAATTTCGGCCCAAATCAACAAGGGTCCATGCTTCAAAAGCCCGCTACGCGATAAATCGATAAATTCTTAAATCGCGCCTAAACTTTGAAAATACTTAATAATGAAAATAATTCTAATAAATTATATTATAAATATAAATATAATGCATACATTAACACACCATATAATAAAATAATAATTCAGCTCCCAAATTATAAAGAATAAAAATCATTGATATAGAGAAAATAATAAATTATTTATTTTTTTTACGAAAAGAACATCATTTTAAAATAAACTAACACCAAAAATAAAGGGTGAAAATTACGGGGTGTTACACTAGTTCTATTTCTTCAGCATTTACATCCGGGGTGGCTGCTAGAACCTTATTGATCCATGAATTTTCAGGTGCTGCTAGAATGCAGTGGATAGTATAACCATCCAACCTAGTGCCCTCTACTTCGTTCAGATACAATACTGATTTTCCGGTGTTGGAGATGGTCAGATCACCAGAAATAGTCACAGCACCTTGATCAGTGAGAAGTTTCACCTTCTGATGTAGAGTTGAGGCCACTGCTCTATTTTCATGCAGCCATGGTCATCCTAATAAGAAGTTCAAACAGGCTTGAATGTCAATGACCATGAATTCCACCTTCCTTGCCACGGGACCACATTCAATGAGGAGGCTGATTAAACCCAATACTTCTCTCTTAGCATTATGATATGCTCTGAACACCTGGTTGGATGGTACTAGATCTTCTTTTGAATACCCAAGTCTTGTTAGCACACGCAGAGGGCAAACATTGATTGCGGAGCCATTGTCGATCAACACCATAGGTATCTCCCATCCATTACAGCGTATAGTGATGTGCAATATATGAATTGTTGTGGTTGATATTGTCAGGGAGATCATTGTCTGTTAACATGAGAGTTCGATCTCCCCCATGAATGAGCCCCACTATCTGGTCAGGTGTTATGGAAGAGCTTATAGAGGCTTCATTAAGGTGCTTTAGAACAGCTGCCCTATGAGGCTGGGAATGCATTAATGATTTCAGATGGAAACATTAGCCTTTACTTCTTTCATGCGCTTGATAGCATCATCTTCCTTATTACTATCCTCTATCATTGGCTCTTTGCCCTTTTCTTTCCTCCTCAATAGCTCCAAAAGATTTTCATCCTCCAAATGGGATGGTTTAAAATGGCGGCCTGCTCTAGTCAAATGAGAGATATCCACATACTCCTCATCACTAAGATCATCGAGGCAGATGGGGCCCCGGTAGGTATTTGGAGTATTGGAATGTCCTCCAGTGCTTTTCTTCACGATTGTCAAGGTCGAAGAGGCATCTTCATCAGCATCAGAGTCCAAGATGAAGAAAGCACCATCATAATCCAAAGTTCCACACATGTCAGAGAATGGATCCTTGTTGAGAGTGAAACTAGGGTCTTTACAAGGCATTATCTTGACTTTTTCTCAAGTGGAATAATCATAGACCAGACGCTTATAATAACCTGCGGCTGTTGGCATTTCATACATTTGAGGAACTGTCTTGCGGATTAACTGGATTGGATCGCATCAGTCTGACACAGAAGAGATTGCATTAATCGTAAATGAGGGTTTATGGTTAGGAAGGGGGTTTTTTGTGATGTTGGGTTGAGAGTCGTTTGGTTTAGTGAAAATGGATCCTAAAGAGAGTTTTCCATCATCCACAAGGTTTTGAATTTGATGCTTTAGAGCTGTGCAGTTTTCAGTATTATGCCCCGGGCTTTGATGATATTCATAGTTTTGGTTTGGGTCATAACCAGAGTAAGGATTTTTAGGAGGTAGACGTGGATTCAAAGGTTGAATGAGATTGGCCTTTTTTAGCTTGGAGAGAGCTTGGGAATAAGTCATGTTCAAAGGAGTAATGTTCCTTTCTGGTCGCAACTGGAATGCAGACGATGCACCAATGGTATGGATCGAATTAGTTGTCTTAGGAGCTGCTGAATCATTGTTTGGGGCTCTTTTGTTATTTCCAAACGTTGCATTATAAGTGGCGTTGCCAGTAGGTTCATCTTTCTTAATGTCTCCCCTTTTCACAGCGTCCTCAACTAGAGTTCCCGTAGCAATCAAAGCTTTGAAGGTCGGGAAATATTGGTATGCCATATACTTCTGATAGACATGAAGAAGGTTCTTCACAACCATTTGCAGTTGTTCCTCTTCATTAGGCCTACTCATCATTTTGGAAGCCTTGTTTCTCCACCGAGTGATGAATGAAGAAAATGTCTCGTTAAGGTTTTGAGAAGTGGCCTCCAGATCCTTTCCAGTAACATCAATTTCTTCATTATATTTGTATTGGTTTGAGAACTCTCTGACTATGTCAGCCCAAGTGGATTTCTTTGTATTTTCAAGGTTGAGGAACCAATGTGTTGCCGCACCATCTAAATATTATTGAAAGAGTTGAGCCATTAGAGACTCTTCCACTCCCCAGGGACTCATTGCCCCTACATACATTTTCAGGAAATTGGTGGGCTACCGGTTCCATCAAACTTTGTCAGATTAGGCATCTTGAAACCATGAGGTAATCGTGCCTTTGAGAAAAGTGTTAACCCATGTATCACTAGAGTAAAAAAGCCTAAGGGCTGCGGTCAAAAAGGGCCTAAGGGCTGCGTTTTTTTACCGCAGCCATTGGACTAGCAGCCCTTGGCATTTAGGAACAACTGTTGACCGCAGCCCTTAACCCACCAAGGGCTGCGGTTTTGCCCTACCCGCAGCCCTTGTGACCCAAAAAAATTAATTTTTTTTTTTTTTTTTTGCATTTTTTTGTCCTAAATGTTCCCAAACAGTTATATATATAAAAATATCATTTTTCATTGCAAATTATGTTTTTTACACAAATATAAATTACATTACATGTGTAGAGAACATACTACAAAACTAGATTAACCCCTACTTTCATCCTTACTTCCTTCTTCAACAAACTCCAATTTTACACAAATATAGACCTCCTAAATGTTCCCAGACTCCTTACAATGCATGAAGAAACACCAAGTCCATCAACTCTTGGATCAGTCATGTGATATGCATCACAATAATTGACTGCACCTCCCAATCAAGTACTCAGCAATTATTGGTGCACCTCTTTTCATTGCAAGCTCCAAGCTCTCCATCACCTTAATGTTTCAAGTAGTGTGATTATCTAACAATTGTTTTACCATAAAGGGAAAATGTATATCCTTGAACACATGTAAGGAAAGAGACAGGACATGGTAAAGTTATATTAGTAAAAACAGAACTACGTCAGCAATCCATAATACAAAACCAAAATTTAACTTACTGCAAAATTAAGACTAAATATGCAGAAGTAAAACAGTGCTTGTGTAGAAGTAAAAGAGAGTTCTATGAGTCTTTGTCGGTCTATGCAACCACAGATGTGTGTACGAAAAACAAATAAGTGAAAAGTACTCCCTCTAGTATAATATGCACATGATTCCATGAGTTTGTCTCATTTCTTATAATAAGGATCTAAATAGTTTGCAAGCCCATAGGGGTTAGTTAAAACAGCCTACTACATACAAAAGAAAATCAGTCAGCAATACCTAAAGTAGAAAGCTTGTACTAGCAACCATTTCAGTTACTATAAATAACCAGAAAAGGTGACTGCTTGTATCTAGAGCCACTAGATACCATGATTCTAGTGTTCATGCAGACACATTCACAAAGTATAAATCAAAAAAACAACATGATGAGCAAATAGACCATCTTTTCGAGTGCATAAAACCCCATAGAAGCCGAAATTTAGGACTGCTATCTGCCAGCAACCCACCAGTCCTTGTTCTTTATGTTGACTGATTAAAGATGTGCACAAGCTGAACCACTTTATTTTTAATCTTCGTTAAAGATGTGGAACTACAAAACTCTATGTAAGATTATGGAACCACAAAACTAGGAGACTGTACGTACACCTTACACAAAATAAGTTAAAGCAGCCACCAACTTTTGGAAGGTCAAAACTAGTTAAGATTGTTAATGCTATACAATTTCAGTATCATATTAGGAGTTACTCTATTTCCATTATTTAAATATTATTATATTTATTAATTAGGATAAGGAGAAATGAAGAATTATTCTTTTTATAAAAATTCATAAGTAACATAACTTGGAACAGGATCATGCCACTTACGATATCAAAGATTCAGAGGAAAGAAATATAGCTTTAAGCATGTAGAAGAAGAGGGGGCCAGTAAGTGTCATACCTGATCGGAATTTAAAAATGCTTTCTTCCGAAGAGCTCATATATCTAATATAGATCATTACTTACGTATCGACTGGGTACAAAAGCAGGCAATCATCCCCTTCTGAATTTGTAAATACTCTCCTTATCATGCACTCCAGTGGAAGGTTATTGGTTGGGTCAACCTGTACACATAAACAATCAGTTTCACATCAAACAAAAACATATATTGTGATTATCACTATATATGAAGCTCATTGCATGCAATCCTACTCAGATAATCAAACCAAGATTACATTACACTATCGAAACGATAAGCGAAATTCAACACACACACACGCCAATATCACAATTCACAACAACCACTAAAAAGTAACTTTTAAACAAGAAAAACAATAACAAGAGAGTTAGAAAGTCACTCAACAATAGTAGCAATTCTCCTAGGTGCAACCATCAAAAGAGAAAGGAAAGAACTAAGTTAAACCCATGTGCAATGCCACATAAATTTTAATACCATTTTCAGATAACAACAATGAAGTAGCACCAAATAAAGAGGTATCAAAGCAGATTACAAGAATGCAGAACTCTAGATGAGCAGTAGAATTCAAAGTAAATAAGTTTCAATAGTTCTTACAACTAGGTCTGGAGCATCATTCTGCTTGCACATTACCCATGGGACTCTAGTTCTTAACCCCAAAGCCATGTTGGCTGCTTAATGAGTGTATGATTTACTAGGAGCACCAAGTTCATAATCCATCGGTCCATATTCATTTTCAATCTGGCATAAAACAGTTGATAACAGCGACTAAAGCTCAAGTTTGATTTAGTTAGTTCCGAGTTCACACATCCCAGTTTTGTGCAATGAGATAAAGAATGAGAATGATATATTTTGGATAGTATACACATAGATACATGAGACAGGATAATTGGACCACCTTGAGTCTCATACAATTTTTCAGCTTTCATCATGTTAACAATCTTCTTTGTAAATCTTTGCATTGCAGCCTTGACAACAGTGTAATGAAATTCAAATTAAAGTTAATCAAACAATAAATTACAACAATGGCACAATATTAAGCTTGAAAAAGACTATTTTTAAGACTGGTTATCTGTTCAAAAAAAACTAACCTTGAAAGGCCCATTATCTGATGCTTGGAAGGCTGGAACATACTTCAACCAAACAGGAACACCCCTGTATAAAGAACAGCATATTAATATAGAAGAATTACAAAGATTTAGACAACCTATGTCATATCCATTAGAAATGAAGAACATAAAAGGCCTTGGCTTTTTTTTGTTTGATTTCTGAAAAAGTTAACCATGTTTTGGCACCATCACTATATACTTCAATAGTGGCTTAGAATTTAGAATAAAGCAGTTGCATCACAGTCGAATCTCATCATAATTAAGTCATTTTTTTTCTAACATTATCAAAATACAATTCATAAGATGATAAATCTGACTTATTCCAAAATGATATTTTTACATCATTACTCATCGGTCGAAACATGTTTCAACTTAATAAAGGTCAGGGTTAGCTAAATTGACTTCCAAAATAATAAAGATGACCATTACAAGAGATAGAGTTCATAGTTCATGATATATTTGAGTATGCAAAGAGATATATTACTAATACTACCTTCATCCTAATTTAATTTAATGGTCATATTATTAGTTTAGATTAAACTATCAAAGTGTAATAGCTAATTCTAGACAGTGGCAGTATACTAATTTGTAGCTGATCAAACATCTTTCATGACAGAGCTCAAAAACCTATGGAGATCAATCATCGTTTATATGTATTTGGGTCCGTGGAATACTATGTTCAGGTAAATTCACAAAATCTTGTTAATTAGACTGAGAACAAATACACAAGTTCTAACATATGGATCTTCACTTTTGTACTAGGATAAAGATAACAGTATAATCTCAACAGTTCAGCTGAAACACCAAAACTTTTCCTACTTACTGTATTTTATATTCAGGAGCAATCTAAATGTTTGGATACTATGTTCTATTTGGCTAGTTCCAACAGGCCATTGACTAAGACTCCTTATAACCTGAATAGAGACATTCACAAAATATATTCAATTTTGTAATACAAGAAATTAAAAAGAGCACAAAACAGTCCTCTAATGAAAGCTTTGATAGCAACAATTACAAAATTAACAAACAATATGCACATTCAAACAAAATTTCACATACTATAAAGTAAACCAAAAATTAAATACGCGACACCAAGATAGCCAAAAAAAAAAGAACGAATTTGTCACAGTTCTTAATTTCTCATCCACCAAATTTACATACAAAAAGGGATTAATTAACTTCAAAATAATCCACAAGATTCAACAATTAACAAAACCAAACAAAACCCACTAAAATTAATCCCCAGAAACACAAACCCATAAATTGAAAACCCCTAAAAATTCTCAAATCGAAGAAACCTCAAATTACAACAAGGAAGAGAGAGAGAGAAACCTCGGGAGTGGGGAAAGAGCTTGATGAACCAGGCATGGAGTTTAGTGCCATCGGAAGACTTGGTGAGACACCAGCAGCGACTTCATAGACTTCGGCGAGAGATTAACGGGGAGAGAGGGGGTTTAGGGGCTTCTGGGTTTTTGGTTTCTCAATTGTTGAAGGCGAGGCGAGATTAGGATGGCTCCAGCGAGCCGAGGTTAGGAAGGCGGCTCCGGCGAGACGAGGTTAGGGAGGCTCGAAGAGAGAGGAGAGGCGAGGGTGTGAGCGTGAGAGGAAGAGAGGAGAGAGAAAGAGAATACGCGGTGAGGGCCTCTGGGGTTTCGTGGGTGAATGAGAATACGCGAGTTATTAATTAGGGCAATAGGGCTGAAGAAAAGGGCTGCGGTTATCCCATAAACCACAGCCCTTAACAAAGGGTTGCGGTTAACCCACAAACTACAACCCTTTAGTGACAAAGGGCTGCGGTTTTTGGGCTAACCGCAACCATTCACTATTAAGGGCTGCGTTTTACAATAAACCGCAGTCCTTGCACCACAGCCCTTGCATTTTTTTCCACTAGTGTATGTCCATCCATGGTTCAGCCTTAGTCATGCCTTTTAAAACTTCTTTGAGCTTAACTACTTATTCCTCGAGCTTCGTGGGAATTTCTCTCTGATTGTTCAGAGGCTCAAGGTGAAAAGGTGAGGCTACCTCCGACTCCGGAGGAGGCATCTGGGCGCTTTGGTGCATTATGCCCAACACAGTTTGTTCAATATTATCCTGTCGATCAAGCATAGCCTGGACAAGCCCTCGGAGCTCAGTCATTGGATCAGGAGAAGGGGTAGAGTTTTGTTGGTGCTCGTTGTTCGGAATTTCAGACATGCTGCTGAGACGTGTAGCAGAGAATACAGCTGGGGTGGACAAGGATGATAGTATCACTGACAGATAACGTTCACTATGGTCAGAACTTCGGCGAATTAGCCTAGATACTGAGCGGGCCCAGGTAGAGTTCCTGTGAAATTAGATGAAAAAGTTAGCACAGAAGTTTGTCTAGACTTTGTTTCTTCTTTTCTCTTTTCTCTTTTTTTTTTTTTTTTTTTTTTTGCAGGGAATGAAAGAAATGATATCTTTGAATTTTTTTTTATATTACCCCAATTTCAGTTATCATTTATTAAAAGGTGTGAAACCTTAACTCTATCATTTGTTTTGGATTTTTCATAAGATTTCTTTGACTTGTTATGCTCTTTTTTTTTTAGACTTGGACCTTTTATTTACCTTTTAAACTGCCACTCTTGGACTTTTTTTTTGTGGGATAATACACAAACACTTTTCAAAATCAATTTGATGATATCCTTCCATTTCCTGCTACTACAGAAATAACAGAAAAGAGGTATAACGAGGCGTGTATCCTCATTTTGGCAAATTATAATGCCCCAGATATCGTTCTTCTTTGTGGTGATGTGCATGTAATGATTGCTTCTAAGTGCTGAAACCAGAAAAGAAAACATCAAATGCAAAAGGGGCCGAACCCGAAGGTTGCCGACGTATCTTCATAAGTGGATTTGGATTTGGATTTGGGGAAGAAATTTTTCTTGTGATGATTTTTTTTAATGGAGAATCAGGCCTAACGTAGTTCTGATATATGTTTATTTTTATTTTTATTTATTTTTATTTTTTTTGCCATTGCACTCAGAAAATGAGTTGCCTACATACCCCTTTTAGTACATTATATAGAAGAGAAATACAACATTAGATTTTTTTATCATTTTTTTTAGGTGATCAATCCGCACGTAGCTCTACCTACAACGCACAATATAAAAGCAATTAAACGAATCAGGTACTTCCTAAACTTTTCAGACTTCAGTTTGCCGGGCGCCAAGCCATATGTTCTCCTGTTTGAAGGCGTCTGTCCCACCTTTCTTTCTTCTTCTTGACACATAAGGGGTTGTCTTCTCGGCTGAGGAGCCATGATGCCCATGCCTTGCACACCAGCTTGCAAGAGGCTCTTGTTTCATAATCAATTTCATCAAGGAATATTTAGGGTTCCATGATAGATTAGATGGCGGCAACTTTGTGTGCTGTACTTTCTTCTCCCTCACAATGAACGACCCAGGTCTCTTTGTATAGCCAATGGAACTTCTCTTCAACTCTCTTAACTTCTCTCATGTCCGTTACCCAATTTGGTTGGTCAAGATCCTCCTGGGGAATTGGCCAGTGGAAATAAGATTTTACCAGTTTGAGGGGCAGTATATTTGATACGGTTCCTTCGGAGTCCTTGCCATTCTATTTGTGATTTAAGTGAGACACATGAGATATGTGTGATTTTTGCATTGCTGCTCCCATGACTATATCTCCTAGGATAGTGATTACTCCGTGCGGAGTTACCATTTTAACTTTTTGGTGCAAAGTTGATATGATAGCATGGTTCTCGTGGAGCCACGGTCGTCCTAACAACTTCATGAAAGGAGCTTTGCAATCGATGATCATAAAGTCAACCTTTTGTATGACTGCTACGATACGCAAGATCATATTTATTTCCCCTACAATTTCCCGTTTGGAACCATCATATGCAACCATAGTCCCTATTGAGGTTTCTCCTTGGGGAGGGGGACACCCGAGCCACTTGAGGGTACTGAGGAGACAGAGATTGGCAGAAGCTCCATTATCGACCATTACACCTTTGATATGTCTGGCACTGTGATCAACAGCGATGTACAAAGCACTGTTATGAGTTGGGTTATCGGGGAGATCTTTATCATAGAAGGTTATGACAGAGGTGGTTTCAGCTTGATCTGTATTGAGAGGTCCTATTGGCATATTCTGAGCACAACAGATGTCAGCTTAAGCGATGAGCTGATCAATTGTCATTGGAATAGTGTAAATGGCTTCTGAATTAGATCCTAGGGGTACTGAAGGAACATTACTCCCTAGCATGCAAGGGTTGAGAGAACCACCCTGAGGACCTGTTTCATCTTTTACCGTTGGCGGTGCGGGGGTGATACTTCTTGGTCGTGTCGGATTCCCATGGATGGTTATCGTTCCCGAGGTTGTTGGGCATTTGAGTTTTCGGTGTGCAGGAGAGGCAACAGCTTTGTTCGCATGGAGCCATGGTCGCCCCAACAACAAAGAGAATGAGGTTAAAGCTTCGACAACCGTGAAATCTACATCACAAATCCGGTCTTTATACCTTAGTTGAAGATTGATCGTCCCTATAGTCGTCCCTGAAGAATTGTCGTATGCTCCCAATACTATATCAGTAGGGCTTAATAATGTGTTGTTAAACCCTAACTCAAAAAGCGTTCCTTTGGGGCAAACATTAAGTGTCGATCCATCATCTATTAGTACATTGGTCAATTCTTGCCCATTGCATTTCAAAGTGATATATAAAGCTTGATGAGGATCCAGTTCCTTGAGAAGATCAGCCTTAGTGAAGGATAGAATTAGGGGCATCGATGATGGAGGAATGAAAATTTGTCCATCTTCTATTAGCTGGTGGATGGCATGCCGAGGGTCAACACACCGGTCTGTTTCGTGTCCATACTGATGGCAAAAGTTGTAGTATAATCCCATGTTGACCCCTGGCGGTGGCAAAGTGTAACAGTGATGCTTCGCTTCTAGAAGACCCTGTCTTTTCAGACGATTGTACATGGTTCCTAGAGATTCTTCCGTGTCTGCATAAATTTGATTTATAGACCTCCAACGGCCTTTGCCCTTTGCTGAAGCTTTAGTCATAATTTGCTTTCCAGAATCAGACATTGTGAAATGATGCAGGTTTCAGTTTTCCTCCTTTTGTGTTTTTTTTTTTTAATGTGAAGTACCTGAAATGTACATACTAACAACGTTAGTAAATGACTGATGAATTTTTCTTTATAGGTTTTTCATAGCAGGAAATGGAAGAATCATCCTTTTTTTTCGAAAACAATTATTCCTTTTGACACAATTTTTTTATTTTATTAAAACAATTATCCCTTTTGACACAAAAAATCTAGACTAGACTTCTCGTGTTTTAGACTATATGTTTTAGTTACATTCTAATTCCTAAACATTACATGTTTTTGAACTCGTGATTATGACTCCTTTTCATTTTTCATTTTTCATCATTTTCTTTTTTTTTTTTTTTTTATTTGGGATCATTTTTTCAAAACATGACTTTTTTTCTTTCTTTTATAAAATCAATTTTGTTTTTTAAAAAGAATTATGGAGTGAATGTGAGTTTTTTTTTTTAAAAAAAGTGAGCACACATTTTTTTTTACATGACACTAGTGATAAATAAACATGAATACTATTAATATTTCAATAATCATTTCGGCAGCAATTCACCTACAGTTAATAATTACTCAAATATTGACCGACTGAAAACGGACTGAGGAATTTTGAAATTTTTTCACATTATTCAATAAGTAAAATAAATGAAGGATATTTGTGCATTGATCCTTGTGTCCTAAAAGTCAATTAAAAGGTGATTCATTTAAGGAGAGATCATGTTAAAGTGGCCTCGAGTCACTTCCATTGTGTCCATCGAGGGTGGACGCTCCTGACAAAACTGGTCGCAATAGCACGCAGATGCAGGTTTTACGCCCTTAATTCATTAATTTGTTATTCTAAAATTCTGACCCTTGTCAATAGACAGAGGTATCAGACCCAATAAGAAAATGGTTAAAAAGAGTGCACGTGTATGGATCGATAAACTACCAAGCACACGTAATTTTCATATAAGCATGCTATATACAAAAATTAAATTGTGAATAGCCATGATTAACTTTTTTTTATTATATATACATATGGAAAATAACGCATTGTTAAGGTTTAAACCTCATATACTTCAAGTGGAAGTAAACTCCCAAGTGAAGTCGCCAGCATGTGGTATCTGAATAGGGACAGATTTATTTAATAAATCATTTTAAAATCAATTTCAAGAAAAATCATTTAAAACGATGATGACTTCATATGGATAAGGCTTTTTTGAAAAATGGTCTTTCATACCATGAGATAGGGTTCGGGGTTTAGGTTAAGAGGTGCGAACGTCTAGAACTTGTCTCCTCTTCCGTTCTACAGAACGGGCTCTTACTAAATGCGTTATTTTCCATTTTAAAGTAATTATGGCTATTCAAAAGAAAGAAAATCACATAGTTTGCACATATACGTACACATCAACCATTTTTATTTAGGACCAATATATCATTTGTACATGGTAGGTTTGAGCAATGAAGTTGCACTACGTACCAATCATTGCGGGATTGGAATCCACTCATGGATCAAAACCATCGTAGTTCGATCATATGTCTCACCCTAAATGATCAATTCTATTGGGGAAGAAAAGGGGATAGATTATGAATAACTCATCTTTTTGAACAAATCTATTGGAAAATGAGGTAATCACTCCAATTAGTGATTAAAATGGGGTATGATAATCACTTTAGTTAGTGACTAAATATGAAGGAGAATCAAGATAATCACCTTAATTAGCGATTAAAAATAGAGTTTAAGATAATCACCCTAATTAGTGATTTTTTAAGGCTTAAGATAATCACTCTACTTAGTGATTAAATGAGGAAAATAATCGTCCTAATTAACGACCATTAAGGTTTCAGATAATCACTTTAATTAGTGATTGAAATGAGGAAAATAATCACCCTCATTAACGATTATTAAGATTTAAGATAACCACTCTAATTAGTGATTAAATATGAAAAGGATTAAGTTAATCACCTTGATTAGTGATTAATTAAGGTTTAAGATAATCACCTTAATTAGTGATTAAATAAAGAGGGTTAAGTTAATCACCTTAATTAGTGATAAAACAAGGTTTAAGATAATCACTCTAATTAGTGATTAAATAGGAAAAATAACCACCCTGATTAACGATTATTAAGGTTTAAGATAATCACTCTAATTAGTGATTAAATATGAAAAATAAATTAATCACCTTAATTAGGGATTAAAAGGAATGTTAGGATAATCACCTTAATTAATGATTAAATATGATGAAAGGTTAAGCTAATCACCCTAATTAGTGATTAAACAAGGTTTTAGTTAACCGCTCTAATTAGCAATTAATCGAGGATTGAAATAACCACCTTAATTAGTTAACCACGTTTATGATTTTTAAGAGGTCTTAGAAGAAGAGGTTTGCTTCCTAATTGAAATCTTTTGAGAAATAATCATAATTGAAGATTATTAAGTCATTTAGAGAGAAATGATCAATTTGAGACCGAATTAAGAGATTGTATTTGGCTAATTGGAATTTGGCCATTTAAAGCGAGACACATGAAACGGCCTAAAAGCAATTCAAAGATCATAATACCAATCTAATTATGTCAAATTATATGATTAATCCATTTGAATATGGAGAACACATTTTTAAAATGTAAGATGGATCACATACAATTTAACTTAGTTAGATTTGCAATTTTTCCTCTTAATTGAGATTGGGTCATTTAATTCATATACTATGATATATTGGTCCAACATGCAACATTTGTAACATTGGTTGCTCACTTTATTTAAAAGGAGTTGTGGAATTATATCTGAAAATTTCCATGTTTTTTATTAATGAGTGATGTAATAACTATTTACAAAAAATTATTACAACAAAATGTACAAACTCTATGATCTATACAAAATCTTCAATCTTGATCTTCACCATGAGGCTCCTTGATCTTCATCTCCTTGAATGGGCTTTGGAATTCATGTTTGTTCGTGAACTTGTGAAAATTAGAGATTAATTAACCTCTTTGATTTTGATTTTTTATGACAATTATTATTGATTTTTATTTACATGATAAAATGAGACATTTTAAGAGAAACTTAAAATTTCATGATTTTTAATAAACATTTTCGTGTCAAGAAATTTTTTTTTTTTTTTATGAAAGTTGAGTTAATCACTTTATTTCATTTTTCAGATTGCACTTTTGTTCTTGTACTGACTTACAAAAATCATAACTTTCTGTAAAAAGCGTTAAATTGATTATGTGATACATCTATGGCTAGATCAGTGAGTTATTTATGTTGTGTCAAAATTTCACAAGTTTTTAGTGACAACTCAAATTATGGTGAATTTTATGTCAAAACTGGTCAAAATGGGACCTTTATTAAATTTGTTCTTTGAAATCCCACTTATTGAACTTAGTTTAAAATGAATTTTGGTATGAACAATCTAGAACCTTGAAAGACTAGACTGGAAATTTTCACTTCAATTGCACGTTTTTAAGACCTTGTTGTTATTTTTCCTTAACTAAAGAGAAAATCAGTGTTCTGGAATTTAGTGATTTACATGAACGTTCTTGTAAAAATGATGTAAAATTGTATAAATTTCATATGAACATGATTTTCATGTTTTTGGAAATCCACTGATGTCTTCTTTAAACTTGATGTTTTTAGTTTTGTCTACATGATTTTATTTTTAAACTTTATTGACAGAACAATCCTAAGTGGTTCTGGACAAAATCAATTTTGCACAACAAAGTTGTATGATTTTTTATTATTTGTACAAAATTCCTTTTTTAGAAATTCCAAAGCCCAGTTGTTGGAAACATCTTGCACTTCATAAAAAAAATATTAAATCCTATCAACTATTTAGTTAATGCAGACGAAAATATGAAATAAAGTACGAAATTAAAACTGACCATAATTACAGCATCACATTTTTATTTTGTGGAGATATTATACACAACTTTTCTTGAATTTATTTATATAAAAAACATTTCTTGGTGATGAACAACAACTTGATTAAGGAAAATCATATAATCACATTGTTTCCTAAGAGTCACCCCATTAGAGGTGACTATTCTAGGTGGGGTGATTTCAAGTTGGGAACCTATTAGGACTTCCACATACCCAAATCACTCCAAAAATTAAAAAAAATGATAAGAAGAGACAAGGAGAAAGTTAGGCCCCGTTCTTTTGAACTTATTTTGACTGAAATTAAATTAAATTAAATTAAATTAACTGAAATTAACTGAACTAAAATTAAATTAACTTAATTGAAATTAAATTAACTGAACTGAAATTAAATTAACTAAACTGAAATTAACTGAACTGAACTGAAATTAAATTAACTGAACTGAAATTAAATTAACTGAACTGAAATTAAATTAAATTAACTGAAATTAACTGAAATGAGAGAAACTGAACTGAATTGTATATTTAATTTTCTAAAATAATAATTATCGATAATAATCAATAAGTATTAACATATTATTATTATTATTATTATTATTATTATTATTATTATTATTATTATTATTATTATTATTATTATTATTATTATTATTATTATTATTATTATTATTATTGTTGTTGTTGTTATTGTTATTATTTATTATTATTATTATTATTATTATTATTATTATTGTTATTATTTATTATTATTATTGTTATTATTATTTATTATTATTATTATTATTATTATTATTATTATTATTATTATTATTATTATTTATTATTATTATTTATTTTAAGTTCAGTTAAGTTCAAACGTAATAATAATAATAATAATAATAATAATAATAATAATAATAATAATAAAAACAATAATAATAAATAATAATAATAAATATTAAATATTAAGAATAAATATTAAACAATAAACAATAAATAATAAATAATAAATAATAAATAATAAATAATAAATAATAAATAATAAATAATAAATAATAAATAATAAATAATAAATAATAAATAATAAATAATAAATAATAAATAATAAATAATAAATAATAAATAATAAATAATAAATAATAAATAATAAATAATAAACAATAAATAATAAACAATAAATAATAAACAATAAATAATAAATAATAAATAATAAATAATAAATAATAAATAATAAATAATAAATAATAAATAATAAATAATAAATAATAAATAATAAATAATAAATAATAAATAATAAATAATAAATAATAAATAATAAATAATAAATAATAAATAATAAATAATAAATAATAAATAATAAATAATAAATAATAAATAATAAATAATAAATAATAAATAATAAATAATAATAATAATAATAATAAATAATATAATAATAAATAATAAATAATAAATAATAATAATAATAATAATAATAAATAATAATAAGAAATAATAAGTAATAAATATTAAAAATAATAATAATAATAATAATAATAATAATAATAATAATAATAAATAATAATAATAGTAATAATAAACAATAATAATAATGATAAAAATAATAATAATAAATAATAAAAATAAAAATAATCATATTAAATAATAATAATAAATATTATTATTATTATCATAAATAATAATAATTATAATCATCATAATAAATATTAAATAATAATAATAATTACTATTATCATAAATAATAATAAAATAATAATAATAAATATTATTATTATTATCATAAATAATAATAATTATAATCATCATAATAAATATTAAATAATAATAATAATTACTATTATCATAAATAATAATAAAATAATAATAGTAAACATAATAAATAAAAAATAATAATTAAAACATTAGATAAGATTGAACTAAACTGAAATTAACTGAACTAAACTGAAATTAAATTAACTGAACTGAAATTAAATTAACTGAACTGAAATTAAATTAAATTAACTGAAATTAAATTAACTGAACTGAAATTAACTGAAATGAACTGAAATTAAATTAACTGAACTAAAATTAACTGAAAATAAGTGAAAAAGAACAGGGCCTTAGTATATGATTGAGGAGATAATAAAAAAAATAATAAAACCTTCAACTTTACCTTGCTAGCTCAATGATGCACTTCCTTTTGCAAATTTTTCTACTTTTTTGTGATTTTCTTAATTTCTAGGTGAGTTTCTAAATTCTCTTAATTACTAACTTAAACCCTTTTTGTGTTTTTACATTCTTTTGATGAACTTCTTTACTTACTAATTATCTTACTAACTTTTACTTTCTTTTCTTAAGTGTGATTTTTTAGAGGAAAGGAGTAGAGAAGATGAGTGAAGTAGTGAAATTAAGTTGAATTTTATTTTTCAACTTCCTTACTTACTAATTATGACTTTTTCTTAGATGAAAAATTAAGGAGGAGAAGAGTAGTAGAGAGAGAAGTTGTGAAGTTGAATTGAGTTTTTTTCAACTTCGTTTTGAAGTGGGAAAAGGAGGGTATTTATAGAGAAATGAGGGAGGTGAACTAGGGGTTCAAAGAAGTAGAAAATCAGATTTTTCACCTAAAAAATCTGATTTTCTTCATCCTTAATCACCCTAATGACATCACTCTAATGACCTCACACTAATGACATCATCAAATCTCTTTGGAAACACAAATATTTATATTATTTTT
Source organism: Beta lomatogona (assembly GCA_947646795.1). Taxonomy (NCBI): domain Eukaryota; kingdom Viridiplantae; phylum Streptophyta; class Magnoliopsida; order Caryophyllales; family Amaranthaceae; genus Beta; species Beta lomatogona. The sequence continues at coordinate 2,699,369 of CANSNZ010000942.1, forward strand.
GGATTTTCTCATAAATGAGGTAAAATAAATTTTCAGAAAATATTATTCCTTAAGCATCCTAATACATAAAAAAAATGCATCGAAAAACATGTAAAACAAAACTGATTAGGACGCTGCGCCAAACGCAGGAGCCTGCGCTAGGCGCAAGGTTTTGCGCCTGGCGCAGAGAATTCTTGTGCGCTAGGCGCACAATCATGCATCTAGCGCATGATTGTGTGCTTGGCGCACACTTGATTCTTCTGGAAAAAATCCGGATTCCCCCCCTCTTACACATGGGATTTGATTCTTGTTCTCACATCTTTTCATGATTCTTATTCTCTAACTAATGGATAAAGGATGTGATTAATGGATAAAGAAGATATTCTTATTCTTTATCCAATGAACAATGACTTGATCATCAAGAAAACTGATTATTACCGGTTTTGGGATACGATTAAAATCGCGACGCCTAATCGCGACTCGTTTCTCGTTTTTTCGAAAGACTTACTTAAAACAATAAATGAAAACTCGTCAAATTAATAAAGGCGAGCATGATTATACTACGAATCATTTTATTAAAACGGTGGTTGTATTTATTGACTACGACTTACGAAAATTATATTTCTAACCGAAACCGCACGACCAATACACTAAAATGGAGAACCGTACGACGGAATAAATCTCGCGCTCCGAAACAAAACATGCATTTTAACGGGGCGCACGCTCCACGATGCATGATGATTTTTGTTATTTTTATTTCTTTTCAAAATCCTTATTTATCCGAAAAAGGGGTTCAAAATTTGGTGTCTACATAGGGTAAAATAGGGGTTTAAAGGGCTTGTTGCACATGTTAAGTGCAATCGTGAATCCTATGACAATGAGTTAGGTTTATTGTTTTCCTGGTATAGTTTTTATTCTTACTTTAGTAGTATTTTGATCGAGGTCCACCAAAATCTAAGTGTGGGAAAATTTGATAAATGTACTATTTGCTATATATTTTGTCCCTAATTTCAGCTTTATAGTTTATCTTTGTCTTATATTTTAGGATTTTACTAGTTTTTGTATGAGTTAGATTATTTTTGTGTTAGTTACATATTTTTAATTAGCATGTTATGTGTCACAGGTGCCTAACCAAGTGGACAAATCAACCTGATATCTACAAGTCTCAACTAGTCACGTGGAAGTAAAGAAAAGAAGGAAATTAAAAAAAAAAAAAAAAAGAGGATTTGGAGACCAAAAGGACGAAACAAATCACCACCCAAAAAAAGAGGATTTGACCCGTAGCAGACGCCATACAAGCACTTGAGTATTTATCAAGTGCTCCGGTTGAAACCGGAGCACTTAACTTTACAAGTGCTCCGGTTGTCTTAAAAATCGGAGCACTTGTGAATTTTATATGTTCAAAATACATCAAGTGCTCTGGTTGATAAGAGAAAATCGGAGCACTTGTGAATCAAGTGCTCCGATTTTTTCTTAACAACCGGAGCACTTGATGTATTTTTTTATAAATAAAAAATCGCTGCTGTTGCATACAGCAACAAGAAGCTTGGCAGGCATTTCCCACAAACCACTAGCCATGAAATAGCAAAAATGAACTGACATTCACACATAGACCCACACATGCAAAAAAACCAAAGCCTTAAAAAGCAATAGCAACTATCTCTCATGGATATACTACTTTATATTACACTACCCAAAAGTTCAATAAGCACCAATTACACCACATTCAGCTTTTAAAGATAGAACAAAGTGCATAGTATTACTATATAATCTGCCAAAACTAAGCTCCAACAATATGTTGGGCCATCTCCAACATGTGCACACTATTAGTAGTTTCTAAATTAATAAGAACGATATTCAACACCCTCCCAGTAATAATTATACAATAGAAGCAGACAATTCTGACCACAAACATTTTTTGTCAATTTAGCTAAAGTATGAACAACCTATAAACATGTTGTAGTTAAGAAATAGCAAATCTAATGTATACTCACTAAAAATTGGATTGCACCACCAAATGATAAGCTTTTGTCTTCTTGGAGGGAATGATAAACAAATGGCCTTCTGCAGAGATTTTGACAAGAGGGACACTCTACATGCACAAAACAAGAAAGTATCTCAATCACAAATGCAATACAAGTGACATTAGAACCAGTTCAAACAAGCACATCAACATAAGTAAAATTATAATCAGTTCAAACAAGCACATCAACATAAGTGAATACGGCACAAGCACAGGTAGTTCAATATTTTCCAATTTCCAGTGAAAAAAGAAAAAAGCTCAAGCACATCAACATTTCCTTATTTCTATTCTATATATATTCCTAGAGCATACCTTGGAGAATAAAAAAAAAAGTGCATACCTTCTGCAAAAGAAAGCCAGCTATAGATGGCTTCAAAAATTTGGTAACCTCGTCAGTTGATAGGTTGGCTCTGTGAGGAGTGCCAAAAGGTCCTTGAGGTCATATAGCATTCGCATTTCATCACATAAACTCCTCAAAAGGTCCTCCTTCATAAAAAGGAAATTCAATCAACTTGACAGCATACCAAAGATGATTTCCTCCCAAACAACAGAAGGAAATAAGAAACACCATTTTCAGCCAAATAAAACTTCTGCACCATGGACTTTGACCGGAACAACTAAGGAGAACTAACTATGGAATATGGAAGATTTGAAACGATAAAACTATCTTAGCGAGACATGTCAATATGGACTATGGAGGGGAAGTATTACATACATAAAGATGGGTTTCTAAGTTCTTTGCTTCATAAATAAATTAGTGGAAATTAATTCTATAAAGAGTCTTGGTTGTCTTACACTCCAAAACTCCAAAGTGTTCTATTCACAGAGGCCATTATTCCATAGCAGACTAAAGAGTAATAGAAAGGGGAGGAACGGGAGGATAGCATATCCCTCATTACTTTCTGTCTTGTATATTCTTCTCGCTCCCATTCAAATTTTGAAAATGAGGAGAAAAGGAAGTATATAGGATGATTCAAATTTCACAGAGATCGTTGCAATCATCTACTATGAGTCAGTATTATTACTGAAACTTAATCATAGGATTCGTGAGCCGAAAAAAAAAAGCTACATGACCATTTTATATTGTTATATCAACTCCTTTTTTTCCCATCACATTAAACTTGCAGGAGAAAATAGAGGTATCTGTTGTATTAGTGCAAAAGTTAAAATTGGAAAAGTTATGAACCTTAAAACCAACTTCACTATAATTGGTCACTTGCCGTCAATGAAGAGATACAAATTAAGTGACTTAGAAAAGTTTGGCTCGACTATATGCATAAATAGCTACAAAGAGTTATTGGTAGCACATTTCTTATCTTGATCACACACTTAAGTCCCACAGCTGACTCAATTATAAAAAAAGGCATACTGCGAAATAAGAATTGTGCAATGTTATATGCAAGTTAGAATTTAGGACTTCAGTGCTTCAAAACTAAGCCAGCAAGGAGGAGCACTAACTTGGTGAACATCACCAATAAAATGCGACAGAAGCATGAGAGCCTCTGTTAAGTTATCTATATACAATAAATCGATCATGAGTTCCCAGCCTCAAAGACAGAAAAAACAAGAAAAAGAAATTCAATCTATAGTCCATACATCTAGATTCAGAAGCAGAGTTATGGCAAGCTGACGTTAACGGTAGCGTGTAGTTGTAGATTGCTCCAGTCACACATCTATTCTTCAATCCAGAAGAATCATGGCAATCTCCTGCAGAATATGTTATTGACATTGTAACTTGCAAGGGACAGTTAAAAATGTAACAGCAACAAGGTGAGTGATCAGGAGGCAATAATGCTGACTACATACAGGAACATGGGATTCGGTAACCAATTTACTAGTGTAGTCATAATTACACCTAAAATCAGGTGTATCAACAAAATGAAGTGCACAGCTCCAGTAGTAATGGGAACAAAATGCAAATAGAAAAGCCCAAAAGCAGACAGCAGCTATTTCCCTTGAACGGATTCAGGAAGCAGTTTTTCACAACATCCAAGGCATCAGGTTGGCAAGGATCCTACACAAGCATGTAACATAGACAAGACAAGTACATTAAAAAAGAAATTTGGAACATTAAACTCGATGCTGAAAGTTTCTGCACAGGCAGAAATAATGAAGAGACAATAAAATACAGCCACATTCCAACCATTATTTTTATATACAGCCACACAAAGGCATCAAAAAAAGCCTTCTATGTTTTGAAACAGGTCATAAGATTAAATAAACCATTTTGCCATCTTCTACTTGTTTCACAGAGAAGGCATGCCAAATGTTAGTGAAGGAATCAGTTCAGACAATTCTTTTTTGGATGCTGTGTTGTCTTCACCAAATAATATAATTCACATTCCTTACCTTTATGCCAACAATGGCTACCAGAATCAGGTCATCCTCTGGTAGAGTCCATCGTGCTAAATCCTCCTCATTGGTGTTGGGAACAACATTTCTATCATAAGGCCTGTACACGAAGGCAACGCATCGCAAGCTTTTTGCTGCCATATCATCAATGACTCCTTTAAAATATGACTACAGAAAATTTATGAACAGTAAGTATAGAGAGGTCCATATCTGTATTAAATGAATGTCAGTACTGGTTCATTAATTGCTAAAACAGTAAAAACCTCCCTTTCTAATAGGACTTATGAGCAAAAAGCAAGAAGAACCATCTGTATCAAGGAACTGTGTGCACGAAGCAAGAACCTCTCCTGAAAAATATCAAAAAGAAACTGTCAACTACATGAATATACAATGTCCGCACTCAGCAGTCTACCCCAACGAAAAAGAAGGAAAGAAAGAAAAAATATAAAGAGGTAGACATTGTTATCTTATTGAGGAAAATGCCTTAAAGTAGTAACCTCTGATAACTGAGCACTTTAAATAAGCATAGATCACATATGCCAAAAATATATCAGCATTTGTAGAGATAGATTGTTTTATAAAGTGGTTGCAGTGTCAAAAATTTATAATAGTTATCATCACATAACTGAAAAAAGAATACAAATCTCATTAGTTATTTTTCCTTCTTGTCTCATCGTCAAGGTTTATATAACAACCACTAATGCAACTATCACACTACATATTAACCAGTAGCCACGTCTCTAGCACTCATAGACAAGATACTAACCCTACCAATATTTAGATGGTGAAGCAGTTTGCCCACATTAACAGCCAAGTCAAAGTGATCTCGACAGAGATTCCTGCCTTTTTCTCTATACATTGAGATTGCAACCAAATATTAATACAACATTTCTGGCATATGACAAGTAAAATGTAATCTACCTATACTCCACATCTGTCAAATACTTCTGCAACTCACAAAGGTTAGGAGAATTAAACTCCTCAACCATCCAATATCTGCATACTTAGGAAAATATACTTAGATTGTGACACAAACACATTAGGATTAAATCAAGGAATATAATTGATCTGCTCAATCAACTACGGGAGCAATGTTGTACATATGGGTAACGGGCAAGCCTCCCTTTGATCATGCTTAATCTTGAAGTTTAACTCATTCTCAATTCTACTGCATGCCCAATATTCATATCTACACTTGTATTCTCAAGTATATCTATGTTTGGGTGCACATCAAGGTGTTCTATTACTTTTTCAAAAGTTGAAGAGAGATCAAACGTTGCCTGATGTTTTTGTGGAATGTAGATGTGAGCTAAAATATTTTCATAGATTAAATTAATTTCAGCATCAAGGCATGCATCAGAACCTCATTGTAATCAAAGAGATCGCACACACAAACAATTCCAGGCACACAAAATAGAAGAAATTCAAAACCTTTGATTAAATATAACAAAATCAGCATCAAGGCATCAGATCTAAAGTCATAATAAGATAAACATATACATTACAACAAAAATTAAAACACAACTATATAATTAGAATGCATACTCGCAAAACAAAATCAAAAATCACAAAACTCAAGATCCAAACCATAACAGAATAGTAGACTAACATGAAATCCAAAGAATTAAACTAAAACAAATCAACATACAAAATGAAAAACAGGAACAGAAAGAAATCAGATTGAAGAAAGTCACAGAAAAGGGGAAACCAAGAATGAACCAAAAAACCCCGAAAATTGCAGCGAAAAACTTCAATTGAAAACCCTAGGTGAGAGAAATGTGAGGCATAATATGCTGGTGTTGAATAATAAGAGTAAAGAAGACGAAGAGGAAGGAGTAGAGAGAAAGAGATTGCATCGTTTCACAAAATCTCAACATATTAACCTAATATACATTCAATTCAAGATTTCAAGCCAAAAACATCGATATTTAGCCAAAAAAAACCTAAAAGTCGACAAATAAGAAAAAACTGAAAAGTGCGAGATACCCTAAGTAGCAGACAGCGGCGCGGTAACCGGCGGAGGCATCTCAGTTCGTCTTCCTCGATTGGTAGGTTGTGTTCCAGTCGACAGTGCTCCGCTTATCAAGTGCCTTGTGCGCAGCAGTTGAAGACTTTAAGTATTAAAGAAACCAATTGAGTGCTTCTTGAGACCAATTGAGTGCTTCTTGAGACCAATTGAGAGGACGACGGAAGCGAAGGACGATGGAGGAGGTTCGACGGAGGGAGGGACGGAACGAGCGCAGTAGAACGAGAGGGAGGAGGGAGGGAAAATTAAAGTGAGCGAAGTCTATAGTTGAAAATTATTTTAAAAAGTAGATTAATTATTTGGAGGAAAACTTTTGCAAGTGCTTGGGTTGACTACGGAGCACTTGTTCACAAGCGGAGCACTTGACACCAAGTGCTTCGGTTGACTATTCAACCAGGGCACTTTTGTATTTCTTATATTAAAATTTTCATAAGTGCTTGGGTTGATTAGTCAACCGAAGCACTTGACATGTAGCACAAGGAGTTTTTTCCACTAGTGCTCCCTCAATCTCTTTAGTTTTATCCATAAATTTATATGCACAAATTATGATCTTGTACTTGGATTATTTAATTTTTCAATTGTGTTTTTGGGTCTTTGAATTCTAGTATTTACATTGTTAGTTTCAAATCTTGATATGATATTCAAGTTATATTTATTCTTGCTAATAAAGATTACATTTTTATGCTTAATTGCTAACTCTTGAGTATATAGTGTATTCTTATGCTAATTACATAATTTGTCCGAGTAGAGATTACGTAATCTGGGTAGTAACTAGTTTAAATTGAAATTTGCGACATAACACCAGTTTAAAGTAGAGTTTAATTTGATCAAGTTGATTAATACATCTATGTGTTTTGATTGATGGGGTTGATAGTTCTTAATGCTACTAATCTGATTTTTCGCTAGATGCGAATTACTAGCGATTGCAGGATTATTAAGAGTTAACTTTAGCCTAGTATAAAGTTAGCTATTACCACTCTTAATTTAGTCATAGTGGGTTGCGTTAATTTCGTTGGCTAGGTTGAAGAAGAGGGATAAGGGGAAATTTTGCTACCAAAATTCCTAACATTAATTGTAATCCCCCGTAATTATATAAATGCATTTTAATGTATATTATATATATTTTAATGTTTAAATGATTTATTTCTTCAAAGATTGAATATTTGAAAGTCAAAGGAATTATTTAATGATTTTAAATTGTCAAATATTTTATTTAGTCATACTTTGAAAATTATTTAAATAGCTTAAAACACATTTTGGTTTAGTAAAAAGAATTTTAAATTGGGCTAAAGGAATCCAACTATGCAAATCACCCAATCATTAAACATTATTAAAGCCCAAACATCTTTTCCTAAGCACAAAAAGGGATAACTAGATAAACACCAAAAGCCCCAAAAATTTCCCACACTCTATTTTCTCTCTCTTCCTTCTCCCTATTTTCGGCCCTCTCTCTCTTTTCTTCTTTCTCCCTCCCGATTTTCCTCCTTCGTCGACGGCAGCCCGCCAGCAACCGCCAACCACCGCAGCGCCGCCGCGCCCTTTCCCCCTTGCCGCCGGTTTTCTTCCTCCTCTTCTTTGGTTATTTTCTTCCTCCTCTAATTTTATTTAATGCAAAGTTTATATTTTTAAGGAATGATTTAATGTTTTCATGTTTAAAATTATAGTTTGATGATTTAAATATAATTTCAGGTTATGTAAATTATATAGGGAAGTTTTTAAATTTTCAGATTTAATAGTTATGTTTAAACTAGGGTTTTAAGTATCACATCATGGATTTTTAGGGTTTTATGAGTTGGAAAATCATAGTAGTATATTATAGTTTATGAAAATGTTTTGAAAAGGTTTTAATACATTATAAGTTGGAATTTTTATTAGCATGCTTATGAAGGAGCTTTATGATCAAAGTATGAGTTTTTAAGGGTTTTTAATGGCTAGTATAGTAGTACTATACTAGGGAGTATTAATAAGTGAAGTTTTAATGATGGGAAAGGTTTTTAAACACTTTTAAAGTATTTTTAATATTGCTGGAAATTTATAGAGTATTGATTTGTGGTTATGTTGATTATTGGTAGGCGGAGAATACTCTTTAGGCGACTTTTAAGCTTGTTAAAGTGGCCTCGAACTTTATCTACACAAGGTACGTACATACCTCTGTGTGGGTGGGATTAGTATCATGTCCTAAGGATGGCATTTATGCAGTATCATGTATAGGGAGCTATTTATGGTTCATATGTGATTTATATTCAAATTGAATTTGCATGTTTTATGTCATTGTATGAAGTATGTTGGTTATGATGATGATATTATGTTTGTATGGATGATTGATGCAAGCATATGGGATTGTGAACTTTATTTTATTAATTCACATGAGGGATTAATATTTATGTTGGTATTGGATCATGAATGGATCATGTTGTTCCCTTTGGATTAATTAATTACTTTATGAGGACCGAGGACCTTATTTGGTAAGTTTGTTATTCACCTATGAAAGGTTGGTTGGTTGTTGACTTGGATCAACAAATAAATAAAGGTTATGGATTTAATATTGGAATTATTCTTGGGTTGTTGAGTTGATGATCACCTTATCTGATGCTAAGATAAAAATGGAAGTTTATGTATCTTTGATGATTATATTGTCTGCTTTACTTTGTGAGTCATAACAAGTAAATAATTTATTAATCACTTAAAGTGGAAAGTGAATAGCAATAGCTTTAGACTTGTGCACGTCTGAAGTGTTGGACTAGTATGAGTTGGAGTACATGGTGGTAGCCCATGGCTTTTCTTGGGACCGGATTGATCACCGTGTCCTATTTTTATTTAAAGGTTCCTCGATATCGTAGGTCAGGGGAGTACGGAGTCGCGCCCGTACTTCGTCTTCTAAATTGCAGACTGGTTTGGTTTGGACAACTCTTCATTGCCCATTCCATCTAAACTAATTAACTTGTTAGTTGTGGAGTTTAGTTAAGTAAAGTAGTCTGCTATGTTATTATATTATTATTTATCCCTGCTTAATGTTTATTCGTATCATGTTAGGTTTTATATTTATTTACTATATAGTACTCATTTTTGCTGATTACGTGCTTTGTGTGTATGTGTTGATCAGGGCTATGCCTTATTGATCCGGTGAAGACCCATTTGGTGAGCAGTCTCTCGGGATCAATAGAGCAACGTCGATTAGAGGTTTGAAGATGATGCACCATGGATTCGGGAAGTTGGAGAGCTTGTGTTGACTTTTATATTTTATAGTTGACTTTTACATTTGTGGTTGACTTTTGACTCTATGTTTGTTTGACTTATGGAGTTGACTTTTGGTTGACTAAGTTCTATTTTCAAAGTTATTTATTATTATTTCCGCTGCAAAATTCTGAATAAGCTGATACGTTATCACACAGGCGATAATGCTTTGATAATTGTCTAAGTTTTATATTGAAAAGGTATTTTGGAAAATAGAGAATTGTCGGGGTGTTACATTAATCCTTTTAGGAAATTCCTACCACTTAGTTGGATTTTTTAGTTTAGGAAATCTAGTAGTCTCTTAGTGGGATCGACCCTTTCTTACCCTTTTATTGGTTGTTCATATTTTTGAAGGTCTAAGATAGGTTTTTAATTTAATACGGTAAACGACATGTATCAAAGAGCTCCAAGCATCGGCACACATAATACTTCATCTAAAGAACCAACAGAATCCTGGACTAGCAACTCCTCGTAAATGGAAGACAGTGTCAACAATCATGATAATGATTCAAATAAGAGATCTTGGGCTAATGATTTTGACCTGGATTTAAATGTTGTGTGCCATACACGAAAGGTTCACACTGAGTCGTTAATTCTGTTCCCAGGATATCAACATGAAGATCACTATCATGAGTTATCACAGTTTAGAAATTATGTGATCCAATAGTAGATCATGCTCAATTGTTAGCTCTTGATTCAAAAGTACATTATTTGGAGTTGAGTAGTATGCATGGTCTGTGCTTAGGGTTTGCTAGTTCAAATGTGTTAGTTTGCATGATTACTAACCTTGGGAATGAAGCAACGTACGGCGTGTGCATGAGGAAACATTCATAGTTCTGTTAGGATTGTTATTGGCGTGTAGTTTGCATGCTTAGTTAAGTTCTATAGAGACTCTTCATATCCTAGTTGTTTTAGGATTTTTGCTCACAAGTTTTTACTATTCTACTTGGAATAGGTTTTTTTTGGTTTGAGCACCTTAGGACTCTTTTATGTTTATCTTCTTATTTCTCTACGAGTTTTAGTAGGAGAATGACTTAGGGACTTGTCCTAAGCATAATAGTTTTGATTAATTCGATTACTATGAAGTATTCTCTCAAATGTGAAAGTTGTTGATTAATTTCTTTATGCTTTCAAACCCTTAGTTTGGTTCCTTGGTGATTCAAGTCTGTATAGGAACCCTAAACTATTTACTATCCATCGTTTGTTTGTCCATTACCATTAAAACCTACCATAACTTCCATTGTTACACACGTATTCCGCAACCATATTTGATCTTGATAGATTAAATATACCATCATGGTATCAGAGCTTGTGTTAACATCCAGCCATAAGCATCCAACAGTCACACACATCCAATTCATCCACCCTTAACCTAGAAAGTTCACGTTTTGACGGGAAAAAAAATGTCAAGAAACGATTCAAGAACGAGTCTTTTCTTCAAGATTCCGAAAATTTTGCAGAGTTCGATCAAAGGTCCTCTTACTAAGGATTGATTGACTGAAGAAAAATCATCCAAGATCCATAAGATTCATCAAGAATCAAAGGAACATAAGAAAGCACGAAGAACACTAAGGTTACTTAGCGCTCACACCAAGCGCATAAACCTAATCTTGTTAGGTTGAAACCAAGTTCTGTTTGGTTTATTCATCAAGGGAGACGAATCTCCAAACCATGAAGAATATGTTAATAGGGTTCTAAGGGGAGTCACGTTGGATCAAGCCAACAACATAAGGAGGGATAGAGAGATTGAAGAGCTACAGCAAAGGCTAGACATGGTGGTTCAACTCTTACAATGTCGGCATAGGTCTCCCAGTCCTATTAGGAGTAGAAGGTTGGCCAATCATTGAAGCTTAGAAGAGGAGGAAGAAGAAAGAAGGCCTCATAGGCCAAGAAATCAAGGAGCTAAGGATGATGATAGGGGATTGAGGTTGGATATGCTGGAGTTTGATGGTGCTATGAAACCCGTGAAGTTCTTGGAGTGGATTTAAAGAATTGAACGAGTCTTTGATTATAAATACTTTGATGATAGAAAAAGATTCAAGGTAGCTGTTGTAAAGCTCAATGGTTATGCTAGTTTATGGTTCGAAAACCTTAAAACCAAGAGGAGAAGAGCAGGCAAGGCAAAGTTGGAGTCTTAGGATGCTTTGAAGGTGCGTTTAAAGAAGAGATTTTTGCCGAGTGATTTCATGCAAGACATGTACTTAAAGCTTCAATCTTTGAATAAAAAATCCTTATCTTTAGAGAAGTAAATCACTGAATTTGAGAAGCTTACTATGATGTGTGATCTAGAGGAGAGAACAGAGCATAAGATAGTTAGATTCATAGCTGGATTAGAAAGGAGCGTGGCTAATTAAGAAGGTTGATATTCAGCCTTATTGGTCCTTTGAAGAGGTGTGCAAGGTTGCAATGAAGGTAGAAAATGATGCTAAGGGGAAGAAGGTCATGAGTTCTAAACCCTACAATAAAACCTGCCCCAAAACCTATGAAGAAAAAGGGGGCAATTCCACAACCAAATCACACCCAAGTTCGACAAGTTTAAGAAGGATAAGAAGAAACTTAGTGCCCCTCTTGCCTGGGAGGACAAACGTATTTGCTTTAAGTGTAAAGGCTATGGACATGTGATTAAAGATTGTCCAAGCAATAGAGTCATGACTTTGAGAGATATTCAGGAGATTGACGAGGAGTATTCTAAGAAAGAGATGGAGATTGAAGAAGGGGAGGAGAGTGAAGAGGAAGATGAAGCTTTTGTGGCAAATTCAGAGGAAGAACCTATGATGGAGGGCAAGCAACTCATTGTTAGAAGAGCTCTTCATACTAACCGTTTCCTCTTGATACTCAAAGAGAAAGGATCTTTCTCACAAGGTGTTTGGTGAAGGATCGCCTATATATGTGATCTTATCATTGACACAAATTGTTGTGCAAATGTTGTCTCTACTACTCTCATATATTTGATCTTGATAGATGAAGTGGCCAACTATACCTCATCCAAAACCATACAAGCTGCATTGGCTTAGTGATAGAAGCGACATTAAGGTAACTAAATAAGTTAAGCCCTTATTTCGTTTTCTGTTAGAAAATGTTAAGATGAAGTATTATGGGATGTTTGTTGTATAGATGCTTGTGACATATTATTGGGGACACCTTGGCAATTTGATAGATATATCAAGTTTGATGGGTGAGCTAATGCATACATATCCACCAAAGGAAGTAAAAAAACAGCACTGAAACCTCTCACAAACACTTCTAAACCACACCAAAAACTATTTCTACATGAGAAACAATTTGTTGGTGAGTTTGAGAAGGAGGGCAAGGCATTTTTTTTACTCTCTGGTGTTGGTAAGGAGGGGGATAAGCCTAATGTGTTGCCTAAGGAGTTAGAGGAGGTTTTAGAGGAGTTTAGGGATGCGTTTCCCAGAGACTTACCATTGGGTTTAACACCAACAAGGGGGATTGAGCATCAAATAGACCTTGTTCCAAGAGCCTCACTACCTTACAAAGCTGCTTATAGGTGTAATCCACAAGAAACAAAAGAGTTGCAAGGCAAATAGAAGAATTAATGGAGAGAGGGTATGCGAAGGATAATATGAGTCCTTGTGTTGTCCCAACACTCTTAGTTCCAAAGAAAGATGGAACTTGGCGTTTGAGTATTTATTCTAGGGTTGTGAACAACATCATCATAAAGTACAAATTTCTAATTCCAAGATTAGATGACATGCTTGATGAGTTACATGCTTCTACTGTGTTTTCCAAGATAGATCTTCGAAGTGGATATCATCAAATAAGGATGAAAGAGGGAGATGAGTGGAAAACAACATTCAAGACTAAGCTAGGGTTATATGAGTGGCTTGTGATGCCATTAAGGTTGGCTAATGCACCTATTACATATATGGGGCATATGAATGAAATGTTATAGTCTTTCATTGGTAAGTTTGTAGTGGTCTATTTAGATCACATATTGGTGTATAGTAGAAGTGTGGAGGATCACTTACAACATTTGAGAGTTGTGTTTGGGGTGTTAAGGGAGAAGAAACTCTATGGCAAGTTGGAGAAGTGTTTGTTCCTTGTACCTAGTGTGATTTTCTTGGCTACATAGTCTCAAAGGATGGGGTATCAGTGGATACTTCCATGGTAGAACTATCAAGACTTGGCCTACTCCAACCAATGTTACTGAGGTTCGAGCTTTCCATGGGTTAGCCTCGTTTTATAGGCGTTTTGTGAAGAAGTTTAGTAGTATTGTTGCTACTATGACTGAGTGTATCAAGAAGGGAAGGTTTGAGTGGAGTGAAGCTGCTCCAAGGGCCTTTGAATCTGTGAAGATGTTGCTTAGTGCTACACCTATCTTAGCATTATCAGATTTCTCACAACCTTTTGAGGTTGAATGTGATGCTAGTGGCGTGTGAATATGTGTTGTTTGGTGCAAAGGAAACGTCCCATTGTTTACTTTAGTGAGAAGCTAGGAGGAGCTAGGTTAAATTACTCTTAGTTACGATAAGGAGTTATATGCAATTGTGAGAGCTTTGGATCATTAGAGTCACTACTTAAGGCCTAGTCACTTCATATTACACTTGGATCATGAGGCCTTGAAGCATATTCATGTGCAACAGAAGCTAAACCTACGCCATGCTAAGCGGGTGGAGTTCCTACAATCCTTCCAATTCTCTTTCAAGTACAAAGAGGGTAAGCATAATATTGTGGCAGATGCTTTTTCAAGGAGTTACACTCTTCTTAGTGTTTTGAATTCGTGGTTACGTGGGTTTGATCTTAATAAGGAGTACTACAAGGGAGATGTAGATTTTCAACCTATTATAGAGGTTGTTTGAAGGGAGCAATAGGTACTTATGGTGATGTAGGATGGGTTTATTTTCAAGGGAAATCGACTATGTATACCTAATTGTTCTATTAGGGAGTTACTTGTTAGGGAAGCTCATGGAGGAGGATTGCTGGACATTTTGGAATGAATATGACTCTAGCTATGTTGCAAGAAAACTTCCATTGGCCGAAAACGCAAAGTGATGTTCAAGGGGTCATAACTAGGTGTGCAAGCTGTCAAAAGGCAAAGAGTACATTCCATCTTGGTATTTATACACCTTTGCAAGTTTTGGAGTTTCCATGGGATGATGTGTCTATGAATTTCATAATTTCCATGGGATGATGTGTCTATGTATTTCCATGGGATGATATGTCTATGAGTTTCATAAGGGGAAAGGATTCTATAATGGTGGTTGTAGATAGATTTTCTAAGATGTCACAAGTCGTTCCTTGTCACAAGACTGATGATGCATCCAAGGTTGTTGCCTTGTACTTTCAAGAAGTGATACGTCTACATAGTGTTTCAAAGACTAGTGTAAGTGATAGAGACACAAAGTTCATAAACGATTTCTGGAAAACATTTGTGTAAGTTACTTGGGATCAAGCTATGTTTTAGTACATCTTATCATCCTCAAACAGACGGCCAAACTGAGGTAACTAATTGAAGTCTTGGTCCTTTACTTAGGAGGTTGTTAGTAAGAATAATCAAGATTGGGATGTCAAACTTTCTCATGCTGAGTTTCCTTATAGTCTTTCACCTACATATGCTACTAAACATTCTCTTTTTGAGGTTGATTATAGTGTGCATCTGAAGCTGCCATTGGATATGATTCCTATTCCTAAAGGGGAGTATGTTCATGTGGATGCCAAAGCTAAAGCCGAGGCTATGTTTAAGATTCATGCTCAAGTACATGCAAATTGAGAAAGTGAACGAAAGATCTAAAGTGTTAGCAATAAGAACCGCAAACATCATCATATGTATAAGGAGGGTGACTTGGTTTGGTTACACTTGAGAAAGGAGAGATTTCCTAACATGCTAAAAAATAAGCTTATGCCACGTTCAGAAGGGCCTTTCAAGATCATGGAGAAGGTAAATGACAATGCATACAAGCTAAAGTTTCTAGGAGACTATGGGTAAGTGCTACTTTCAATGTAGAAGACTTGGTGCCATATGTGCATGATAAAGAAGATGCTCAATTGAGGACAATTATTTTCGAAGAAGGGGAGGATGATCCAGGCAGGGGTGGATCTAGCGTGGGTTCAGTGGGTTCAACTGAACCCACGAAGATCCGGAAAAAAAAAAGAGAATAAAAGGACAAAAAATCAAAAAATAAAACTGAAATACACGACCCGCCCGCTACTGAGGCAGATGTAAGCCTTTGGTTCAGTGGTAAGCAGCGCGCGAGAAAAGTGCACTGAATTTTAGTTTCCACAAGGGTTCGAATCCAATCAGTATCATTTTGCATTTTGCCTATTTTTGTTTTCCATTATATCTTCTACAATATGTAGCAGCTTACTATTGCTTTTTCATTATCTTTGTTTCAATTTTCCGGCCGACTACTTTTCTTTTTCGTTTTACCCTGTTTCACTTTTTTGGCAATTCCTAACAATTTGTTTTCCATTTCTTGTTTTTTCTTTTTTCTTGATACAACTTAACGTTAACTTTTGTTAGGTAGAATAGATTATATATTTTAATTCATTTTAAAAAAAATTGATAATAATGGGTTAACCTAGTACATATTAGCCTTACATGCTATGCGTGCGAAATCATATAAAATTCTACTAAAAATATAGTAGGTAACAGTTACTGGAAGGCACAAGAGGAAAAGATTATGGAAGGGAGAAGAGAAGAAATGATAATTCGCATAGTGTGTTATGTATTTTATTTATTTATTTAAAACTAATTGTTAATCAATGGAGTTGTGCCATTAAATTAGGGATTTCTTTTAAAAAGAATTAGTTGATGATGTGGATTTTAGAAGTTATTGACTTTCACATAATTATATAGTGTCTTTGTGTTTCTATACTTATTTTTTTAATAAGATTTTAATAAAGTAATTAGTTAGTTGGTATTTTTTTGTGTTTCTCTCCTCTTCCCTTATATGATATAGATTGGTCATAATTTAGAATTTAGAGTAATAGATTGAAATTTTTAATCAATTTAGCTTGAGTTTATGATTGAACAATTCCGAACCCACGCGAGTCAAATCCTGGATCCGCCACTGGATCCAGGAGTTTCAATTGTTAGCTCTTGCTTCCAAAGTACCTCATTTGGAGTTGTGTAGTATGCATGGTACATCCTTAGGGTTTGCTACTTCAAAGGTGTTAGTTTGCATGATTACTAACCTTGGGAATGAAGCAACGTAGGGCGTGTGCATGGGGAAACATTCCTAGTTCTGTTAGGAGTGTTATTGGCATGTAGTTTGCATGCTTAGTTGAGTTCTATAGGAACTCTTCATATCCTAGTTGTTTAGGATTCTTGCTCACAAGTTTTTACTATTCTACTTGGAATAGGTTTTTCTTGGTTTGAGCACCTTATGACTCTTTTATGTTTATCTTGTTATTTCTGTAAGATTTTTAGTAGGAAAATGACATAGGGACTTGTCCTAAGCATAATAGGAGTTTGTTTACTTTCGATTTATAGACTAAGTTGTAGTTCGATGTTCATTATTGAAAGTTGTTGAGTTGTTCTTAATTCAAGTACTTTGAAGTATTCTCCCAAATTTGGAAGTTGGTGATTAATTTCTTTATGCTTTCAAATCTTTAGTTTAATTCCTTGGTGACTACATTTTTTATAGGAAACCTAAACAAAGTACTATCCATCACTTATTCGTCCAAAACAATTAAAACCTACCATAACTTCCATTGTTATACACATATTCTGCAACCATATTTGATCTTGATAGATTAAATATATATCATTTTGATGGAATTGGTGATCCATTTTTCCATTTGTTGGTTTTCTAAATGCATTGCACCCATGGGACATAGCATAAGAGGATTATCCTGTGCTGTTTGATAGAAGCTTTGAAGGACCGCATCTGGACTGGTACTATTCTTTGGACCATGTGGATAAGGAAAATTGGGAAAATCTCAGTTAGGGTTTCGGTTATTGGGCACTCGAGTATAAACATACTGACATTAAGAAGTTGAAACTGGTCACTTTGCAACAAAGTACCCTAGAAACCTTCTCGTACTTCTATTATAAATCTACTCACATTCGTAGACAACTTCATTACCCTATTACTGATCGGGAATTTATGCTCATTATGTGAAATCTGAATGACTTTTACTATCATCATATGATTGCCATCAAATATACTTATGTCAGCCATATGGAGCAACATGGCTTCGACATTGATGTTTTGAAACTTCAAGAAAAGAGACCACGGGAAAATCCTAAAACTCCTAATGCAACCCAGAGAGTCTTAGTAGCTAAGATGGATGAACCATTGAGTGTGCAGTGGTGCATGATCGACTTCGGAGTCAGGGCATCATCCGAAATTCAGCATACGTATATTGCTTTCCTCTTTCTAGAACAGACATGAGTAAGTATTGCACTTATTACCGTCAATATGGACACGATACTGATTGATAAGTGCGTTTCTAACGCACTTTATTACCTTCTTTTGGCTTGTTTTAGCTCCCTTTTCCTCCTTTTCTTCCTTCTTTCTCCTCACTTTTCCCTTCTATTTCATTCACGTGATCATACTTGCTCATAGTGACATTTTGCTAGATTTTCGATCTATTTCGATCGAATTTCTAGCACATATGCTTTCACCATGTTTGTTCGTGTTTCTATTGCAGGTATTGCCCTTTTCGGGGTCGAGAAATGCGAGACATGGCATAAGGGATCGAGCTAGAGGCTGAAAGGTAGCCTGAGGTGCGCTTGGTATGCCCCGCACACGATGGTGCGCCCGCACAAGCCACTGGTGCGCCCGCACCATCGACCAACTCCGGGAGCACAAAACAGACTACATTGGTGCGCCCGCACCTTAAATTGGGTGCGCCCGCACCTTCATCGGTGCGCCCGCACCATTTGACGAAGAGAATTCCACCCCTGAGGCAGAAGACTCAGGTGCGCCCGCACCTGAGCAAGGTGCGCCCGCACCTCCTTTTGGTGCGCCCGCACCTCACGATCCGGAAAGAAAACATTCGATCATTAAACCCTCTTTTCGAGAGGAGTAGAGGGGGGACGCTTTATTCTAGTTTCTACACAATATTCTAGGTTTTGTATTAGAGAGAAAACACTTTAGTTTGATTGATTTTTGAGAATTGTTTATCATAGTTTGTGATTTCCAATACATTCAAGGTACTTTTCATTCAATTCAATTCAAAGTTTTAGTTTTTATTTCATTCTCTTGGTGTTTGTTTATGTTCTCATATTATTTAAGATCTTCATTCTCTTAGTTTAATAATTGCGATTTCTATTAGTTTAATAATTTCTTAATCATGTTTAACCTTAGATTAGTCATAGATTCATTGTTTAATTGCTTTAACTCCATGATTAGTGAGTAGTTTCATATCTAGGGTTAGGGTGAAAGTATGAATTAGGGTTTTAAAAATGTTGTTGATGTGATTGTGATGTATGGAGAAGTTTATGCATTGATCTTGGTGTTTTGAGACCTTAGGATAGATATTGATCACATTTATACTTTGGTATTTTGATTTCAAATGTTCTTAAATCGGATTTTGAACTCTTTTATCATCCCCAAGAATCAACTTAATTTCTATACCAAGATATTGGGTGGAAATTAAGGGGATCCTTCATTAGGGGTTTTCCAAACTTATCGAATCTCTTAATCAATTAACTAAAGACCATTCGAGAGAGGATTTAGTTGATAGATTAAGCGATTACTCTTGAGGACCATTCGAGAGAGGACTCGAAGTATTTTAGAGGAGAACTAAACCTTGCATAATCGTCTTCGTTGCTTCACAATCGCATTAACAATCATCATCCGTTCTTATTCATACTAGTAGCCTTAACTCTAGTGTCTTTATTTGATATTTAAACTCGTGATTTTTGCTTGTTCTAGCTGATAGATAGTCTTAATTGTTACCAAACATCTTTTAAACCCCCAAATACCTTTCAATTAGGTAGTCTAGACTAGATAGACTCTAATCAATCCCAATTTCCCTGTGGATCGACCCTTGACTTGCCCTTACTATTCTCTTAGTAATTGCTTGTTAGGACTACAAATATTGTTTGGGAAGCGGTTTTTAGTGCCTTAACGACACACTAAAAACCTCTTATCAAAAATGGCGCCGTTTCTGGGGAAGCTGTGCTATTGAATGAAGTATATTTTAGTTTAGTTTGCTTAGTTGATTCTTCTTTTATTTTCTTTTTAAGCGTGGTTGTTATTTGCTAATCCTCTGCTTAGCTTTGTTGTGTTACATGAGAAGAAGAACTCACGGTTCACCCACATTGCCTCTAGATCTTGAAATCGACCGTACGTTGCGAAAGCTTCGGAAGAATTTGGGAAATCTGACTTTGGGTTCCGAGCCTTCTTCACCAATCTCAAGTACATCAAGTGAAGTTGAATCAGAAATGGGTGAAGCAAATCCACAACTGTTTAGGGATTTCGGAAATCCGGGTTCCTATGTTCTTCAAGGTGGAATTCGACTCCCTACCACCACTACAAATTTCAGCATTCACCCTCAGTATACTCGGATGGTGAAAGCAGAGCGATTTTGTGGGGGGTCGGATGAAGATCCTCTAGACCATCTCGACAGGTTTCTAGAGATCCGTGCCATGATAACCACTAATGATGTCTCTCCCGACTACATCAAGATGCACCTGTTCCGGTCCTCTCTACCGGAAAAGCAAAGTCATGGCTCAAGAGCTTGCCTCGCTAATTCCCTCACTACATGGGAAGAAGTCACGATGGCATTCTTGAAGAAATACTTCCCGGAGTGGAAGCTCAGGACATAAGGAGGAAGATCTCCTCATTTGAGCAAGAGAACGATGAGACACTTGCCGAAGCTTGGGAGCGGTTCAAGGAGATGATCCGTTCATGCCCACACCATGAGTTCAACAAGAATCTACTAATGCGATTCTTCTATGATGGTCTTGATCCGATTTCACGGGCCAATCTTGATGCTGGAGCGGGAGGTCAACTATCTAAGATCCCGCAAGGACAACTTGAGTCCACAATCGAGGAGGTGATCAAGAACTACTCATGGGGTGGAAGACGAAGAGGTGCTCAACCTAAGAAGAGCGGAAAGTTTGAAATTGATCCCATGGATCAAATTCAAGCTAAGATGGACCAACTCGATAAGAAGCTCTCCAAGATCAATCTTGCATCGTCTACTCCTTCACAAGTAAACTCTTTTTCTTGTGATATTTGTGGTGGTACTAACCATGATACTTCTTATTGTGGAGGTACCCATTCGGAGCATGTGGCGGCAATCAATGCAAGAGGAGATGGATATCAGGGGAATCAAGGGTATAGGAACAATCAACAAGGAGGTTGGAGACAACCTCAACAAAACTACACCCAAGGATTCAACCAACCTCAACAAGGATGGAATCAACCTCAACAAGGGTACAACCAAGCTCACAACCAAGGGTTTGCGCAAGGGTATAACCAAAACCAAAACTATAACCAAGGTGGTTCCTCCTCACAAGGGTCAAACACATACCAAGCTCCACATCAAAGGACCAACAACCCAAAACCTCCCTCCAACCTTCCTTTCCCCCAAACAAAATCCCGAACCTACACCATCTTCCGATCCCACCTCTCTCCAAATTCTCCAACAACTCCAATCCATGAACCAAATTCTCCAAAACCATGAGCAAAGGTTTCAAGAGCTACAAGCCCACAACAAAATGCTTGAAACCCAAATTGCCCAAGTAGCTGAGAAGAATCCCTCCACCCCCCACAAATCAACTTCCAGGCCAACCCATTCCCAACCCCAACCTCCATCAAGCCAAAGCCATTCATTTGAGGTCGGGAACAAGTTATGCGGGTCCTAAGATGCCGAATGGGGAGTTAGAGCAGGATGGAGAAGCCGAGATTGTTGAGAAGGAGGATGGAGCCGAGGAAACCGAGAAAGAGGACGTTGAGGAGAAGGATGAGTCACATGTTCAAGTTGGTGACAAAAATACATTGCCGTCACCTCCACCAACCAAATCCTATGTGCCTCCGGTTCCCTATCCTCACAGGTTGGTAGAGAGAAAGTTGAGTGACAAGTTCACTAAATTTCGAATGTGATGAAGAGCCCGCAAATCAACATTCCATTCCTTGAGGCTATGTCTCAAATGCCGGCTTATGCTAAATTCTTGAAAGATATCCTCTCCAATAAGCGCAAACTTGAAGATGAGCTTATCTCCCTACCTTACCAAGTGAGTGCTCTTGTGCAACGAACTATGCCCAAGAAGCAAAGAGATCCCGGGAGTTTCACCTTGCCGGTGAAGATAGGTGACTTAGAACCTAAGGGTGCACCGGCCGATCCGGGAGCTAGTGTCAATTTGATGCCTCTTTCTATTGCAAAGCACCTGAAATTTCTTCTTCATCCTACGCGCAAAACGATTCAATTGGCGGACCGCACCGTGAGAGTCCCTTGTGGTGAGTTGGAGGATATACCGATTCAAGTCGGGCATGTGTTTGTACCATGCGACTTTGTGGTGATGGATATGGAGGAAGATCCCGAGACTCCTCTTATTCTCGGGAAGAGAAGCTCGAAGACTTTGGGTGCCGTGATAAACCGCAAAAACGACACAATCACGGTTGAGGTAGCTAATGAGCGGGTGGTGTTCGAGTTCTCTAAGACACCGAAGAGGCCTATGATGGAGAAAATTTGCCGGGTAAGCCTAGTGGAAGATGAGGTGGAGGACACCATGAGTGTGGATGATTTCGGGAGCGATTTGTATGCTTGCACTTTCCGACACCCTTAACTTGGACATGGAAGAGGACACGCAATATGAGGCGTTTGAGGTTCTAGCCTGCATCATCCACCGAAAAAGAGGAGTGTTCTAAGCCTCCTCCCAAGGTAGAGTTCAAACCCCTTCCCTCCTCTCTTAGATATGTTTTTCTTGATGATGCATGTACTTATCCTGTTATTGTCAATTCGAGTCTTGATGACATTTCTATATCAAAACCGATTGGAATTTTGCAAAAATATAAGGATGTCATTGGGTATTCGATTGATGACCTTAAGGGGATAAGCCCTTCTCTTGCTATGCATCGTATCCATCTCATCGATAGTAATGCCTCCTCCATCGAGCATCAGAGAAGGCTCAATCCCAACCTCAAAGAGGTTGTTAAAAGGAGATCTTGAAACTACGTGACGCGGGAATCATTTATGCTATCTCGGTATAGCAAGTGGGTGAGCCCGATTCACGTGGTTCCAAAAAAAGGAGGCATGACTATAGTTGAGAATGAGAAAGGAGAAACAATCTCAACTAGGACTCACCTTTGGGTGGAGAGTCTCGTATTGATTACAGGGAAACCGAACAAATCCACCCGGAAAGATCATTTCCCCCTTCCCTTCATTGACCAAATGTTGGAGAGGCTTGCTCGTCATTCACACTTCGTTTTCTTGATGGTTATTCCGGATTCTTTCAAATCCCCATTCATCCAGGATGACCAAGAGAAAACCACCTTTACTTGTCCGTATGGGACATTTGCATATCGAAGGATGCCCTTTGGTTTGTGTAATGCCCCATCCACTTTTCAGAGGTGTATGACAGCAATCTTCTCTGATATGCTAGAAGATTCCATTGAAGTCTTCATGGACGACTTTAGTGTGTGTGGTTCGTCTTTTGACACATGTCCGGTTAATCTTGAGTTTGTGTTAAAAAGGTGTCAAGAGACGAACCTTGTACCGAATTGGGAAAAGTGTCACTTTATGGTCGAGGAAGGCATTGTACTTGGGCATAAAGTGTCGAAAAAGGGTATTGAAGTAGATCCGGCAAAGGTTTCGGTTATTGAGAAGCTTCCGCCACCGAACTCGGTGACGGGAGTTCGTGCTTTCCTTGGACATGCTGGTTTTTACCGACGTTTCATCAAGGATTTCTCTCAAATAGCCAAACCATTGACGAATCTACTTCGTAAAGATGTTGATTTTGCGTTTGATGAGTCTTGTACTAAGGCTTTTGAAACTCTTAAGAAAGCCCTTACTTCTGCCCCCATTGTGCAAGCTCCGGATTGGAGCTTGCCTTTTGAACTAATGTGCGATGCTAGTGACTTTTCAGTGGGAGTTGTTCTTGGGCAACGCAAGGAAGGGAGGCTACATGTGATAGCCTATGCAAGTAGGACTCTGGATGATGCTCAACGAAACTATGCAACTACAGAAAAGGAAATGTTGGCCGTGGTATTTGCTTTTGACAAGTTCCGTTCCTACTTGACATGTAATAAGGCAGTGGTGTATACGGATCATTCTGCGGTCCGGTATTTGATGAGTAAGAAGGATGCTAAGCCTAGGCTCATTAGGTGGGTGTTGCTTCTTCGGGAGTTTGATTTTGAGATGAAAGAGAAGAAGGGGACGGAGAATGTGGTAGCCGACCATCTTTCACGCCTCCCTCCCGACAACCCGGGAGAAGATTCCTATCGAGGACGATTTGAGAGAAGAAGCCTTGTTCGCCATTATGAACAATGAGGTTCCATGGTTCGCTGATTATGCAAATTATCTGGCTTGTGGGATTGAACCTCATGGTTTTACTTCCCAACAAAGGAAAGAGGACACCATGAGTGTGGATGATTCTGGGAGCGATTTGTATGCTGCACTTTCCGACACCCTTAACTTGGACATGGAAGAGGACACGCAATATGAGGCGTTTGAGGTTCTAGCTGCATCATCCACTGAAAAAGAGGAGTGTTCTAAGCCTCCTCCCAAGGTAGAGTTCAAACCCCTTCCCTCCTCTCTTAGATATGTTTTTCTTGATGATGCATGTACTTATCCTGTTATTGTCAATTCGAGTCTTGATGACATTTCTATATCAAAACTGATTGGAATTTTGCAAAAATATAAGGATGTCATTGGGTATTCGATTGATGACCTTAAGGGGATAAGCCCTTCTCTTGCTATGCATCGTATCCATCTCATCGATAGTAATGCCTCCTCCATCGAGCATCAGAGAAGGCTCAATCCCAACCTCAAAGAGGTTGTTAAAAAGGAGATCTTGAAACTACGTGACGCGGGAATCATTTATGCTATCTCGGATAGCAAGTGGGTGAGCCCGATTCACGTGGTTCCAAAAAAAGGAGGCATGACTATAGTTGAGAATGAGAAAGGAGAAACAATCTCAACTAGGATCCTTTGGGTGGAGAGTCTCGTATTGATTACAGAAACCGAACAAATCCACCCGGAAAGATCATTTCCCCCTTCCCTTCATTGACCAAATGTTGGAGAGGCTTGCTCGTCATTCACACTTCGTTTTCTTGATGGTTATTCCGGATTCTTTCAAATCCCCATTCATCCAGGATGACCAAGAGAAAACCACCTTTACTTGTCCGTATGGGACATTTGCATATCGAAGGATGCCCTTTGGTTTGTGTAATGCCCCATCCACTTTTCGTAGGTGTATGACAGCAATCTTCTACGATATGCTAGAAGATTCCATTGAAGTCTTCATGGACGACTTTAGTGTGTGTGGTTCGTCTTTTGACACATGTCCGGTTAATCTTGAGTTTGTGTTAAAAAGGTGTCAAGAGACGAACCTTGTACCGAATTGGGAAAAGTGTCACTTTATGGTCGAGGAAGGCATTGTACTTGGGCATAAAGTGTCGAAAAAGGGTATTGAAGTAGATCCAGGCAAAGGTTTCGGTTATTGAGAAGCTTCCGCCACCGAACTCGGTGACGGGAGTTCGTGCTTTCCTTGGACATGCTGGTTTTTACCGACGTTTCATCAAGGATTTCTCTCAAATAGCCAAACCATTGACGAATCTACTTGGAAAGATGTTGATTTTGCGTTTGATGAGTCTTGTACTAAGGCTTTTGAAACTCTTAAGAAAGCCCTTACTTCTGCCCCATTGTGCAAGCTCCGGATTGGAGCTTGCCTTTTGAACTAATGTGCGATGCTAGTGACTTTTCGGTGGGAGTTGTTCTTGGGCAACGCAAGGAAGGGAGGCTACATGTGATAGCCTATGCAAGTAGGACTCTGGATGATGCTCAACGAAACTATGCAACTACGTAAAAGGAAATGTTGGCCGTGGTATTTGCTTTTGACAAGTTCCGTTCCTACTTGACATGTAATAAGGCAGTGGTGTATACGGATCATTCTCGCGGTCCGGTATTTGATGAGTAAGAAGGATGCTAAGCCTAGGCTCATTAGGTGGGTGTTGCTTCTTCGGGAGTTTGATTTTGAGATGAAAGAGAAGAAGGGGACGGAGAATGTGGTAGCCGACCATCTTTCACGCCTCCCTCCCGACAATCTGGAGAAGATTCCTATCGAGGACGATTTGAGAGAAGAAGCCTTGTTCGCCATTATGAACAATGAGGTTCCATGGTTCGCTGATTATGCAAATTATCTGGCTTGTGGGATTGAACCTCATGGTTTTACTTCCCAACAAAGGAAGCGGTTCTTTAAAGAAGTTTCGAGGTTCTACTGGGATGACCCGCTCCTTTTTAAGAAGTGTGCTGATGGCATGTTTAGGAGGTGTGTTCCTAATCATGAGATGGCCTCGGTTTTGCATCATTGCCATACTTTGGCATGTGGAGGACATGGTGGAGCAAACAAAACTGTTGCTAAGGTGCTCCAATGTGGTATGTTCGCCAACATTGCATAAGGATGCCCGAACATTTGTGGTGGCTTGTGATAGATGTCAACGGAGTGGTGGCATCACAAAGCGACACGAGATGCCTCAACAGAACATTCTTGAGGTTGAGCCGTTTGATGTATGGGGGGTCGATTTTATGGGCCCATTCGTTCCTTCCTGTGGGAATGTATATATTCTTGTTGCGGTCGACTACGTGACCAAATGGGTGGAAGCCATTGCCTCTCCCACCAATGACCATAAGGTAGTCACCAAGCTTCGAAGAAGATCATCTTCCCTCGATTTGGGGTGCCCCGTGTATTGATCAGTGATGGTGGTTCACACTTCGCCAAAAAGCAATTAGAAGCCTTATTGAAGAAATACGGGGTGAATCACAAAGTAGGTCTTCCTTACCACCCCCAAACACAAGGCCAAGTTGCGGTTTCGAATCGAGAGGTTAAAAATGTTCTTGAGCGTGTGGTCAATAGGACACGAAAGGATTGGTCTTTGAAACTTGATGACGCTCTTTGGGCTCTTCGCACGGCTTTTAAGACGCCCATAGGCACCACTCCCTATCGCCTTGTGTATGGCAAGGCATGTCATTTGCCGGTTGAGCTTGAGCACAAGGCTTGGTGGGCGATTAAGGAGCTCAACATGGATCTACACTTGGCGGGAGAAGCTCGAAAAGAAAGGCTAGTAGAACTGGAGGAATTTCGTTTTGACGCTTATGAGAGTTCTAGACTATACAAAGAGCAAACGAAGAAATGGCACGACAACCGGATTCAACAACGAGATTTCCGGATTGGGGACAAAGTCTTGTTGTTCAACTCAAGACTAAAGCTTTTCCCCGGAAAGTTAAAGTCAAAGTGGTCGGGTCCCTTCTCCGTGTTGAAGACTACTCCTTATGGGGCTTATGAGGTTATGGGTGAGAACGGTCCATTCTGGGTGAACGGTCAACGTTTAAAGCTCTACCATGATTCGCATGCTGTTGGCTCCATTGGTTGCTTGATTCTTCGCTCACCTGAGCAACCCTCATGATGGATGTATCCTTTTTAGTCAAGCTAATGACTTAAAACAAGCGCTACACGGGAGGCAACCCGTTTCTCTTCTTTCCTCTCTTTCATTTCTTTTATTTTTCCTTTGTTAGTTACGGTTTTGATTTATCGATCGGCCCATGAGAGGTACATTGGAACATCTGAATTTTTATGAGAAGTTGAGTGAATTGAGTGTTTTGGAGATGAAATATGTACACATCAGACGGGTTAGGTGCTCCCGCACCTGTTCAATGTGCGCCCGCACCACTTCTGTCGACTGAGTTTGACAAAAACAGTAGACTTTGGTGCGCCCGCACCTCGACGTGGTGCGCCCGCACCAAAGCCTACGAAATATTTTTTGAAAAAAACAGAAGGGATAGGTGCGCCCGCAGCAATCGTATTTTTTTGAAAAAATTTTCGGTTGGTGCGCCCGCACCAGGGAGAGGTGCGCCCGCACCAAACCGGCTGGGCAATATTTTCGGGCCTCTCTCTCCTCTTTTCCTTACATTTTCAAACTCTCTCTCACACTCACTCTCTTTCTCTCTCTTCCTCCTCTCTAGATCCGGCGACTTTACACCCTTTTCCGGCGACTTTCAAGGGCAAATCTCCCCAAAATCTTCATCACCATCTTCTCTACAACATTCAAAGCACAAAAATTGGGGGTTTTGCAAGGATTCGATTTCTAGGGTTTCAAAATTGGGGATTTTCATCTCCATGTTGGTAACTCCCTTCTAATCTTTGCTTTTTCATCAATAATCTACTAAATTGGACTTCTAGTATGTTTTCTTTTCGATTGCATGCTTGTTTTTCCTAATTTCTTTTGATTGTTCATGAACTTTTGTCATTTTTGTGTTTGGTTATGTGGTGAACATATGCAATTTTTGTGGTTTGTGATAAATTCATAATATTCTTACTTTGTGAGAACTACATTGCTGAAATTGTGAGGTGTTGTTGCTTTATGTGCATAATTGTGGTTGGTTTGGCGAAATTGGCTTGAAAGTCTCTTTGAGTGGTGAAACTCTTGATTGCTAGCAACTTTGTTGCTACTAATTGTGGATGGCTAGCTGGTAGATCTTAGGCTTAGTTTTTTTTTTTTTTTTTTTGTGTTTTCCCTTTTGTGTGGTTTGATTTTTCTTTTTGTGTGTTTTTGTTTTTTTTTTCTTTTGCGTGTTTCTTTGTGTAGAGAGTCCGCTTTGTGGTTGTGTCTTTGCAGCAGATCATCACTTCTCCTTCCCTTTTTGCCAAACATATATTCTTTTTCACCATGGGAAGAAGTGGTGGTGAAGGCTCATCCAGGTCTAAGCGAGCAAAGACGGGGTCCTCTTCACAAGGACCTTCGTCTAGCTCGCATCCCCCTCCCCTTTATGCTCTAAAGTTTCCAAACGCCGCTCATAAACAAATTTTCCAACAACTTTCTGAGCGCACGTTTCGTCCCACTAAGTTCTATGACCTCACTACCTGCAACTACCTTAACATCGAGTCGATGATAAGGGAGATGGCAGCAAATGTCGGGTTATCGGACTTCCTCGATATTCGTGAACCTACTTACGATCAACTCACTCTCGAGTTTTTGAGTACGTTGAACGTAAGTAATGTGACAGTGCTCTAACTATTCAATTTCGCATGTTTAATCAAACAAGAGCACCTTGTCTTTTGACGAATTCTCGTGAGGCGTTTGGGATGGACCCTCGAGCCCCCTGCGATGCCCCTTTGAGCGTCATCTCGGCGGGGATATAATGAGCAAGAGTGGTGGGCAAAGATCACCAACGGTACGACTTTGTTTCGAACGAACTCGTCCAAAGCGTCGGAGATCATCCACCTTGCTCTCCGATACTTCCATAGGATGTTGGTTTACACCATCTTTCCTAAACAGAAGTCGGGCGATTGCGGAAGGACGAGCCGCTGGTTCTCTCGGTTGGCCACCGACGGGGCTCACCATAGAGCCCGCATTAACTTTGCCGCTCTCCTCCTCAACCGACTGCAGAAATTCGGGGGGTACAACTGGGGACCGGGGAGATTCTTTGTGGTGGCATGGTCACCCGGCTAGCATCTTACCTTGACTTGACCGATGACTTGGCTCGCTTGGAAGCCAAGCATGCCTACTTGTTGGCCACCCAACAGATTGGATGGTGCCCGGCTTGCAGCAGATGAAATTTCTGCGCAATTATAAAAAGGAAAACTGCATCGGCTTGTGGGGGGCGACCTTCTTGTCATATAGGGCCCGACTTCGTTTGGGACCTCCCAGCCTAACGTCGAAAACCGTTGGCGGGTTCCCCCGCCCATGACATCCCACGGGCTATCCCCGAGCCCATGCCTATGGAGATCGATCCCGCGTTCCGAGAGGTCCGAGGCCCGACCACCGCACTCCTGAGAGTGAGGTGGCCGAAGCTTCTTCCTCTCAATCTTTCGACATGGGCTCTGTCATGGCAGCCTTAGCGCAGATGCAGGCCTCTCAGGAGGCCAATCACCATGCGGTTACGGCTACTCTTGCCGGTATCCGCACCGACCTGGACCATGTGTCTAGGGTGGCTTGGCGCATTCACCTCGCCAATGTCCACTCCGGACATGAGCCTCCCTTCCCTAACCATCCCCACTACCCCCCTTCTTTCGACCCTCGAGAAGGGCCATTTGAGGAGCCTTCATTCCGTCCTTACCCCCCACTACCCATCCTACTATGATGGGGGGGGATGGTGGGAACTATTAGGAGCTTTTCCTAACCCCCTCCCTCTCCCTCCTTTTGCCACTCCGAGCGCGGAGTTTTGCTTAAGCTTGGGGGACTTGCTTGTATGTCTATATCTTAGGGAGTTTCGGGGTCGTAGACGGTTAGAAGTTAGGGGTCTCATTGGTTTTCGGTTGGTATTGGTGATTGTTTCTGTTGTGGTATTGACATCCTCCACCCCTGCTGACTTCTCTTCACATGTACAGCTATGCTTTGGTAGTTTCTTTTTGTCTTGCTTTGGTAGTTTCTTTTTGTCTTATCCTTTTGCCTTGTTTTATGCATTAGGATAGCTTGGTTGCATGCATGATTTGTGGCTAAAGAGTTCATGACTTGATTGGAAGACCTTCCTTATATTAGACTTGATGATTTTGGAAGCCCTGTTGTGACTTTAGGCGTCTTTTGAAACCAATAACTTTTGGTAGAGTCTCTTTGAAATTAGGCGAGTTGGATGAATGGATTGCCTTGCCCCTTGTGCGATGAATCCCGAAGGAGAGCCAAGAACCTCGTAAGACTCACTCACAACCCTCACCATTGATCGCCTAACTTGTGACTTGCATTTTAGCTCCCCAAGATTACATAAGACGAGCCTCTAGGAGAATGATTTAGGGCGTTTCTTTTGCTAGTAATAGGAGCTACAGAGCCAAAAGCTTGAATACCCGCATGATATTCGCTTCTCAACCCATCTGAGCCTTTCTATCCTATTTTTGCTTAACCCACATAATGAGTCATGGCCAAACTTTCCCCAAAGTGGAGTACATGTGTAGTTTTTGTTGAGTTAAGTGGTTTTGATATTAAGTCTTGGTTGAAAGAGAGTTAATGTGCTTGTATGATGGTAAAAGTTGAAAAATTTTGTGAAAATGAAAGACAAAAGATATAAAAGAAAGAAAGTTCTTATTGTCCGCTTTGGTTTATTATTGAAAATGAAAAGAAAGAAAGATCAAATTGATGAGAAAAAGGAAAAAGTTCACAAAGTGAAAAAGAAACAAGTGAAATTCAAGGTTATGTGTGAGAGTTCTTTAATTGAGAATAGTGTTAGGACTAGCTTGGGGGAGTATTTACCCCTAGTTTGTACTCCACTTACCCTTTTTGCACCACATTCCTAGAATATGATCCACACCCCTAACCTAGCCCCGTTACAACCTTAACAAAGCCCCTGTTGACTCCTAGATTGGACTTGATCTATTTAGTAGTGGCGGGTGAGATTTTGTGCAAGTCATGATGAGGGTCATCAAAACATGGTAGAGGCGAGCAATTATGGTTGAGCATCCCTAGGGAGGAGTCAAACTTGGGTCTTGGAAGTGGAGAAGAGTGAGAAATCATTCTTGGAAAGCTTTCTTTCAAAGAGACTCGGTTGATCGGTGGATTGAGACCTTAGAGTCACTCTTGTGCTTCCTAGTCATCTTCCCTCTTGTGTTTGGTTGGTCTCCTAAATCTTGATATGAACTCATTTAGCTTACATGTCATGTTTGTAACCTTGCATTTAGAGCATATAGGTTAGGTTGTTGCATGTTTCCCTTTTTTTGGTTTACTTGAGGACAAGCAAAACGCTAAGCTTGGGGGAGTTTGATAAGTGCGTTTCTAACGCACTTTATTACCTTCTTTTGGCTTGTTTTAGCTCCCTTTTCCTCCTTTTCTTCCTTCTTTCTCCTCACTTTTCCCTTCTATTTCATTCACGTGATCATACTTGGTCATAGTGACATTTTGCTAGATTTTCGATCTATTTCGATCGAATTTCTAGCACATATGCTTTCACCATGTTTGTTCGTGTTTCTATTGCAGGTATTGCCCTTTTCGGGGTCGAGAAATGCGAGACATGGCATAAGGGATCGAGCTAGAGGCTGAAAGGTAGCCTGAGGTGCGCTTGGTATGCCCCGCACACGATGGTGCGCCCGCACAAGCCACTGGTGCGCCCGCACCATCGACCAATTCTGGAGCACAAAACATACTACATTGGTGCGCCCGCACCTTAAATTGGGTGCGCCCGCACCTTCATCTGGTGCGCCCGCACCATTTGACGAAGAGAATTCCACCCTGAGGCAGAAGACTCAGGTGCGCCCGCACCTGAGCAAGGTGCGCCCGCACCTCCTTTTGGTGCGCCCGCACCTCACGATCCGGAAAGAAAACATTCGATCATTAAACCCTCTTTTCGAGAGGAGTAGAGGGGGGACGCTTTATTCTAGTTTCTACACAATATTCTAGGTTTTGTATTAGAGAGAAAACACTTTAGTTTGATTGATTTTTGAGAATTGTTGATCATAGTTTGTGATTTCCAATACATTCAAGGTACTTTTCATTCAATTCAATTCAAAGTTTTAGTTTTTATTTCATTCTCTTGGTGTTTGTTTATGTTCTCATATTATTTAAGATCTTCATTCTCTTAGTTTAATAATTGCGATTTCTATTAGTTTAATAATTTCTTAATCATGTTTAACCTTAGATTAGTCATAGATTCATTGTTTAATTGCTTTAACTCCATGATTAGTGAGTAGTTTCATATCTAGGGTTAGGGTGAAAGTATGAATTAGGGTTTTAAAAATGTTGTTGATGTGATTGTGATGTATGGAGAAGTTTATGCATTGATCTTGGTGTTTTGAGACCTTAGGATAGATATTGATCACATTTATACTTTGGTATTTTGATTTCAAATGTTCTTAAATCGGATTTTGAACTCTTTTATCATCCCCAAGAATCAACTTAATTTCTATACCAAGATATTGGGTGGAAATTAAGGGGATCCTTCATTAGGGGTTTTCCAAACTTATCGAATCTCTTAATCAATTAACTAAAGACCATTCGAGAGAGGATTTAGTTGATAGATTAAGCGATTACTCTTGAGGACCATTCGAGAGAGGACTCAAGTATTTTAGAGGAGAACTAAACCTTGCATAATCGTCTTCGTTGCTTCACAATCGCATTAACAATCATCATCCGTTCTTATTCATACTAGTAGCCTTAACTCTAGTGTCTTTATTTGATATTTAAACTCGTGATTTTTGCTTGTTCTAGCTGATAGATAGTCTTAATTGTTACCAAACATCTTTTAAACCCCCAAATACCTTTCAATTAGGTAGTCTAGACTAGATAGACTCTAATCAATCCCAATTTCCCTGTGGATCGACCCTTGACTTGCCCTTACTATTCTCTTAGTAATTGCTTGTTAGGACTACAAATATTGTTTGGGAAGCGGTTTTTAGTGCCTTAACGACACACTAAAAACCTAAACCTCTTATCACTGATCAGTGGTATGATCTTTACTACAAAATCCAAAATCTTATTGATTGAGATGTCACTAATTCATCCCATAAAGGGACATCCGGGCATAAAGTGCAGTCGCATCCTAAAAAACAATCCTAAGTTGACATCTCCACAAGTTAGTCGGTCAAGTTCAAGTTCACCCACTTCCTCGACATCCAGGGGAAAATCCTGTGGGCCCAAATCTCCATAAATATTGTCATTATCATCAGTTGCATGGTCATAACATGAATCAATGTAACACTCTGAATTACCGCATCAAGCAGATTACCAACAAGGTACTTGTTAACCGCAAGGCTACTTAGTTGTCTCGTGTCTACCTGATTCCAGAAGCGGAGGATGATCTTCAACAAACATCATGTAAAGGGCTAGCCCATCATAATAATGAGATGTAAAAAAACTTCAATTCACTAATATCAGAGAACTACAATCCCCATAATCACATACGCATGCACTTCAACCTATGCAACACATGGGGTACAGAGGTAGCTCAATATGAGTGTGAGTGCTTTATTGAATAAAAAACTTTAGTTCATTTCGAAATTACGAACTACCATAAGCCTAATTCCCAATAAAATGCACATTGGCAAATGGGGATATATTGGCGACCTTCGGGTTCGGCTCAAATTTACTAACAGTTTTATTTTCAAACAAAGGGATGATAATCACAACTCAGATGTGAATGTCATGATGACAATTTTGGAATGCCGAACTGAGACATCAGTGGGGATATAGGCCCCTATTTCTAAATCGTGCTCCAAATTCATCCAGTGAACGCCAATATAGTGGTTGTACCTAAAAAGGATGGGAAAGTTCAGGTGTGCATTGATTTTCATGACTTGAATGTTGCACACCCAAAAGATTACTTCCTTGTACCTCATATTGATGTCCTTATTAATAGTACGGTGGGTCATATAATGTTTGTTCATGGATGCATTCTTAAGGTACAATCAAATACTCATGGCCCAAGAAGATATGACTAAAGCATCTTTCATCACTTCGTGGAGGACTTTCCACTAGAGAGTTATGCCTTTTGGTCTCAAGAATGTCGTAGCCACATATTAAAGGGTTGCGACCTTTATTCTTCATGACCTCATCCAGGACATTGTGGATGTTTATATAGATGAGATGATCGTGAAAAGTGAAGATCGTGAGGGGCATATTTCTGCAATAAGGTAATTCTTTAAAAGAATCTGAAAATACATCCTAAGGCTGAACCCTCAAAAGTGTGTGTTTGGTCACTTCGGGTAAATTATTGGGATTCATTGTCAGTGAGGACGACATCAAAGTGAATTCTGAAAAGGTAAGAGTGATCGAGGAGCTACCTCCTCCAAAAACATAAAAGGAGATAAGAGGATTCCTTGGTAGAATATATCATTAGGTTCATCTCAAACCTATATTTAAGCTACTCAAAAAAGGGCATCCTATGAGTGGAATGAAGAATGTCAGATGGTTTTTGATGCAATGAAGGAGTACCTTTCTAATCCACCTGTTCTAATGCCCCCAGGCCAGGGGAACCCTTATTTTTGTACCAGACAATCATATAAACTACTATGGAGCTCTATTATCTCAATATCAAGAGGGTACAAAGAAGGAAGTTACTATATACTATCTCAGCAAGAAATTCCTAGAGTATGAAATAAGATATACCCCACTAGAAAAAGCATGCGTCTCTTTGATCTATGCAACAAAGAAGTTGAGGCATCATCTCCAAGCTCAAACCACTAATTTGATTTCGAGGTTTGATCCAATCAAGTATATGTTCGATAAGTCCATTCTTAGTGAAAGATTAACTAGATGGCATGCTATGCTTTTTGAGTTTGATATTCAATGTGTCAACCAAAAATCTGTTAAAGGAAGAGCCATATCTGAAGTCCTAGCAGAAGAACCGATGTCGAGAGATGACTATGATGATGCATTTCCCGATGAGTACTTATTACTTAACCACAACCCACAATGGTGTATGTATTTTGACGAGCTTCTAATAAAAGAGGTAATGGAGCAGGAGTTTTGTTAGTGGATCCTGAAGGAGTCCATATTTTGTTTGTTGTCAAGCTGAATTTCCGAAAAACAAACAATACGGCTGAATATGAAGCATGTATATATGGAGTAAAAACCGCTCTTATAGCAGGGGCAAGGCAACTCACAGTGTACGGGGACTCCAATCTCATCATATCTTAAACAATAGGGATCTGGATAGTCCGAGACGAGAGACTTTAGTTGTACACAGAGTACCTTCAAGAGATGATTCCCTATTTTGGTGAAATCAATTTCAAACATCTTCCTTGAGAACAATATAGCTTCACTGATGCTTTAGCCAATCTCACTGTTAATTTAACATGGTAGCATGGTATAAAGATCTAGTCAGCAATGATTGAAGAAATAAAGGGCCGACTGTGAGGGTGGCACAAATTATTTCTATGCTGACTCAACAAGATGATGATGACTTCTGGTATAAGGATATCAAGACCTTTATGAAAACTATGCAGCATCCAGAGGGAGATCGTAAGAAGGAGCGTATAGCCATTAAAAGACTGGTTACTCATTTCCTCATATTAAAGCGCAAACTATATCACAAACGGTTTCATAGTACTTTACAACTCTGCATGAATGATAATGAGAAGCAAGCAATCATAGAAGAAGTCCATAGGGGGAAAATGTGGACCCCATATGAACAGGGGAATGTTAGCTCATAAAATCCTGCGAGCAGGTTTTCTATTGGAGTACCCTAAAAATTAAATGCATCAATTTTGTCCGTGCTTGCATGCAATGCCAGACATTTTCCAATCTCAACCATATACTACGTGCGTCGTTAAATAATATGACCTCTCCTTGGCCATTCTCGCGTTGGGGCATAGATATAATCGGGTATATATCCTCGTGGCAATTGATTACTTTTCAAAGTGGGTCGAAGCCACATCATTTTCAACACTAAGGGCAAAACAGGCTTTGTAGTTTGTGATCCATAACATTATATGTGGGTATGGAATACCTTTTGAAATAATCTCAAATAATGGATCACAGTTTGAGGGTCATCTCAAAACGACTCTCACAAAATATGCAATAAAGCTTGATAGAGTTGGATCCTTGATTGCAATGGAGGATCGATTACAAGCTTTACATAACACCCAACTCTATTAATGGAGAATTGCTCGTGCATTTAATAAGAAGGTTCGAGATAGATATATTCAAGAAGGCGACTTGGTCTTAAAAGAAAATAGAGCTCCATTGCATGATCCTCGGGGAAATATCAAGTCCATTCCTTGTGAAGCACTTAACCACGGCTGGAGCGGTAAAGCTAATAGATCTTGATGGGAATGAATTCACCCATTTCACTAATCTTAATCAGTTGAATAAATATTATGATTAAGCATCAAAGTAGTTGTAATTGTCATTGTCAGGTAACCAAGTAATTTATGGATTTTTTTATCCATTTAATTTGGTTATGATTAAAGGAGAATCTTAGCCCAATCCAAGATAAAAAAAAGCCCATGTATTCATCGATATCCATGGGACATGTGCAAAGAAGAATGGATAAAAAATTAGAAAAAAGGAAGGAAAAAAAGGGAAAAATAGAAAAAAGAAAGAAAAAGAAAAAAGAAGGGAAAAAGAAATAAAAAGTTAAAACAAAAAAAGGAAAAAAGGAAAGAGAAGAAAAATGAATAAAGGAGAAAAAGAAAAATGATGAAGTGGACAAAAAAAATGTTATAGCTTTATATATGTAATCAAATCCATCATATGTCATATGATTTATTAGTTATCCTTTTAAAGATGAGAGAGAAAGTAAGAAAGAGAAAGAGAAAAATGGCAAGAGAAAACCCCCAAAATCCTTTAAGCTCCCCGTTGAAACCCTTGGCACCCAGTATTCAGTTTCCCCCAAAAAATTACCTAATCCTTCTAAATCCTCTTCAATCTATGCTCATATCTCTAATTTTTCCCATTCTAATCTAACTAGTAGTTGGATTAATTTAGCCAATGTGGTTACTTCGTTTGTTTACTCCTTCTGGCATTGATTTTATTGATCTCTTTCGATGATGAGCTAAATATAGCCTGTAAGGCTAGGGTTAGTTGTCATTTATGGCTAAAATCTCTTCTTTCCAGCCTTAAAGTGGTTCTTAAAGTTTCTGAATTTGTGTCCTTTTCTCCGTTAAAAAAGCAATCTTTCGCAAAGTATCCGAAATTTCTAGGGTTTCAAAATAAATTTGGGGGTTTTCAGTTATTTCTCTCTCTTCCTTCAATTAATGTTTTGCAGAGTGAGAGAGTGAATTGTGAGAGTATAATTGTTTTTGTCGTGGTGTCCTTAACTCTTCCTTGGCTTGCTTTGTTGTGGTGCTGTAGAGGGTTTGGGCTCAAGAAACCCTTTGCATTTAATGCGATTTTAAGTATCAATTCTCTCTCTCATGAGGTAAAATTTTAGGCGTGATGCTATTTTCAAAAATTTTTTGCTATAAAAGGCCTGCTCAGGTATTACAGATTGGTATAATCCTTCTACTTCTTCCTTTTATTCTCTTGTCTTCTGAATATTCTTACATTCTGGATTGTAGTATGTCTCTTTCTTCTTATAAAAATGCTATCTTATCTTCTACTCCCTCCTTCGGTGGAAATCCCACTAACTTATTTGGTTGATTTGTGTCATGATCCTCCGAATGAGGACTCATTTCCTGAGGTGGCTGTTTTGGATGAGCTGGATTAGGTGAAGAAAGACATTGATGAACTCTCTAAATCATGCTTGGTGGGTAAGATTCTTGGTGCTCCTATTGATTGACCCACTATTATTTCGAAAACTAAAGCGGATTGGAAATTCTTAAAAGGAGACATTGAATATTTAGAAATGGGGAATCAGTGGCTTTTGCTTCATTTTGCAAACCGTAATGATCTTTTTTTAATTAGTTTGGTCTGAAATACCTTGGCATGTCCAAGGTGATCTTTTAGTCATTCAATTTTGGCGCCCAGATTTTGACCCTTATGTGGAGGAGTTAAAGTGGGTGGATCTTTGGGTTCGTATACCCAGATTCCCTACTGAACTCCTTAATTTCGAGTATATTGCTAATTTACTAGCTGCCAACAATGTTGGTACTTTGATTAAGCTTGATTTCCATTCTTTGTTGCGCAATAAGATAAGGTTTGCTAATGCTTCTGTGTGTGTGGATATCTCTGAACCTCTGTTAGCGTATGCTTAAATAAGAAGGGTTGGGGGAAGACTTGCGGGTATAATATTTGGTATGAAGACTTTTCGTCTGGTTGTTCTTTTTGTGGTAATGAGGATCATGCTATTGATCTCTGTCTCCCCAAAAGGAAATAAAAATTTATTTGCTCAAGAGTCCCAAAGATAAAAGCTTAGCTGAGTTACTTTCTCAGGCCTCTAGGCAAGTTCAGCCATGTACCATGGCTCAGCAAGTCAATGTGGTACAGGCTAAGCCTAAGCCTATGGTAAGAAATTCTGCTGCTTTTCATTCTAAGTCTAAGAATCACTCTAAAGCTGGGTTCATTGGTAAAAGTCCCTGTCTT
Source organism: Beta lomatogona (assembly GCA_947646795.1). Taxonomy (NCBI): domain Eukaryota; kingdom Viridiplantae; phylum Streptophyta; class Magnoliopsida; order Caryophyllales; family Amaranthaceae; genus Beta; species Beta lomatogona. The sequence goes on from CANSNZ010000942.1 coordinate 2,738,001, forward strand.
GTAAATAAGTTTGTTGTTGGTGGTGTTGTATTCAAAGATCCTATGAAAGTTGTTATAAAAGACATGCTTGTGAAGATGCATGTGCATGGAAAAGGTAAGGGGAAGGCCATTTTCATGGCTGTTGTACCTGGGTATTATACTGATGTTAGCTCTGATGATGAGCCTGGTTTAAGCATTGTGACTCTGAAATCTGCTCCTGCTGTTGTTGAGCTTAAAGGCAATTTGGGTGAGTTTACTCCCCTTTGTGAAGGTGTGGGTGCAGGGAGCCATGCTCCACCTCAGCCTCATGACTTAGTCCTCTCTCCTGTGCCTCTCTAGGTAGTGTTTCCTTCTGAGTTTTTTGGTGCCAACCAATTTGCTCCTTTGGCTGGTCCTGATGAGCCTCGTTTTATTGACCATGCTTTATTTGAATATGGGGTTGCGAATGCTACTCTTATCATTAATGATGATGGTGAGTTTATGAAAGAGTATCACTCTCAACCTGATAACTCTTTTGATTCAATCAACTCGGAGAGTTCTATAGTCAAAAACATTGAGGCTTTGGGTGTTAAGCGAGGCTCTCCTGTGGAACCCACCTCCATGTCTAGCTCAATCAAGCGCAGGAAAAGTAATGAGGACGATTTTGCTTCTTCATACCTGAAGAGATCTAAAGTATGATGAATTTCAATGGCTGCTGGTACCTTTTTTGCTAATATTATATCAATAGGATGTTGGAATATTAGGGGTTGTAGGAGGCTTAATGCCCTAGATAAAGTCAAAGCTTTTTGTAATGTAAATAACCTAAGTATCATGATGTTATGCGAGACTAAAACTCTCTCCCTCCCCCCCTCTCTTCTGATGCTTGTTTAAGATAATCTGGGTTTCGGTTTTTTGATTTCTTACCTACCCAGGGTATGGCAGGATTGGCTTCTTTGGAAGGATGATCTATATAATCCTTTTAGTTTGGTTGTTATGCTTAAATCATCCAGTTTCATTGCTTGTAATATAAATTATCTCATTTCAAATATTAACTTCGTAGCTATATTTGTCTATGCCCTCCGCATAATAGTGGAAAAGATGAATTTTGGCTAGAAATCTATTCTTTCGTTAATGCCATTAATCTACCCTTTATTATTATGGGTGATTTTAATGATCTTAATTAGCTCTAGTAGTGATAAAATGGTGGAGCCCCTTTTAATCTTTCTCGGTTAACAAGGATCTCTAACATTCTTGATTCTACTAATTCTATTGAATTACCGTTGAGGGTCAACCTTTTACTTAGCGCAAAAAACGTAGTGGTGCTAACAATATCTTTGAAAGAATTGATAAAGCTGTAGTTTCCATGGATTGGATGGTTTTATTTCCTAGTGCTAAAATCACTAACCATATTTTTACTTCTTCAGATCATAGTCAAATTTCGATTTCTTTTGATATGATTAAACATTTAAAAGCTCCCCCGTTTAGATTCCAAAACATGTGGTGTATGCGTAAAGATTTTGACACTTTTATTAAAAAAGACTTGGTGTAATAAGTTTCAAGGTTCATTTATGTATTGTTTAGTTCAGAAGTGTAAACTTTTAAAAATTAAAGACAAGGAATGGAATAAATTTAGTTTTGGTAATATTTTTCGGCAAATAATATAAGTTGATGAGTTCTTGGAATCCGTCCAAGGAAAGCTTATTTTAGATCCGCTTAATACCACATTAGTGAATAGCCAAGAGAAATTACTGCTGAAACGAAGTAAATTGTTTTCTTTTCAATCTTCGTTTTGGAAGCAAAAATCAAAGGAAAATTTATGGGCTAAAAGGAGATGATAATACGTCTTATTTTCATGCCTCAGCAACAATCAAAAAGAATAGAAATCAAATCAAATTGTTTATATCCAGTTCAAGAAATAGTGTCTCTAATCCCATCCAGATTGAAAATGAGATAACTCAGAATTTTTTCACACGCTTTGTTTCTAATCAAGATTGCGGGTCGATGTTGATAAGGATTTTGAGTTAATTTGTCCTATTTTCTCGGAGGAAGATAATGAGTATCTAATTAGTAATATTTCGGATGATGGAGTAAAAATAGCATTTTTTCATCTGGCCTCTGATAAAACTCCAGGTCCATACGGTTTTCCCCCATTTTTCAAAAGTATTGGTCTCTGGTTGGTAATTTGGTTACTAAAGATGTTAAAGCTTTCTTTGATTCTGCGGTTTTCTTCACCATATACCCCTGACAAATTTTTTTTTTGCACCGTATACCCTTTCAACTTTCCAAATTCACCATATACCCCTCACGTTTGAAAAAATGCATCCACTTACCCTTAATGACTAACGGCGCTAAACTCCGTTAGTCATTAACCCTTAATCCCCCATCTAACCTCACTAACTAACCTAAATCTACCCCTAACCCTAACCCTAACCCTAATACCCTAACCCTAACACCTAACACCTAACACCCCCACCCCACCCCACCCCCACCACCCCCTTACCCCACCCCCCCAGCCCCCCACCGCACCTCCACCCTTCCCCCCCCTCCCTTCCCCCCCCTACCCCGCCCCCGCAAAGCCCCCCTCCCCCCCCCGCAGCACCCCCTCCACCCTCCCCCGCACCCCCTCCCCTTCCCCGGCCGCCGCAACCCCCCCTCCCCGCCCGCATCGCACCGGCGCACCACCAGCCCCCCTCCCTCCCCCCTTCCCCTTCCCCCCTTCCCCTTCCCCCGCAACCCGTAACCCCTTCCCCACCACCGATTCTCTGCAGCGCTCCACTTTGAATTTCGAAACCCGGATTTTCGAAACAACCCCTCCCCACCACCGATTCTTCACAGCGCTCCACTTTGAATTTCGAAACCCAGATTTGAAACACCCCATCCCCACCACCGATTCTTCACATTTCTCTCCCCTTCGAATTTCGAAACAAAATCCAGATTTTCGACACACAATCTCCCTCCCCTTCGAATTTCGAATTTTGTTTAAGGTTCGGGGAAGGGGACGGGGGTTCACCGGGGAAGGGGAGGGGGTTAGCGACGGCACTGGGAGGGAGGGGTGGGATTCACGTCGGCGGTTGGGGAGGGGAGGGGGTTCGCGGGGAGAGGGAGGGGGTCGGGGGGGAAGGGGAGGGGGTCACGGGGAAGGGGAGGGGTGGTGGTTGTGAGGGTGAGGGGGTGATGGGGGGTGGTGGTGAGGGGGTGATGTGGCAGTTGGGGTAAGGGGTGGGAGAGGGGTGGTTAGGGTTAGGGTTAGGTTTAGTGTATTATATTAGGGTTAATGTTAGGATTAAGTTTTAATTTAGGTTAGTTAATTAGGGTTAGGGTAGGATTAGGGCCTAATAACTAACGAAAGTGTAACACCGTCAGTCAAAAGGGCAAATGGATGTATTTTTTTAAACGTGAGGGGTATATGGTGAATTTGGAAAGTTGAAAGGGTATACAGTGCAAAAAAAAATTTGTCAGGGGTATATGGTGAAAAAAACCGTTTATTCTGGTAAATTAGTAAAAGAAGTTAATCGTACATTTATTACCTTAATACCTAAGATTGATAACTCGGAAACAACTAATCATTTCCGTTTTATTACTTTGTGTTCTACTATTTATAAAATTATTTCTAAAATGCTTACTAATAGGTTAAAGATTTGTTAGGGGATGATTATCCACCCCTTACAAGGAGCTTTTATCCCTGAGCGTATCATTCAGGATAATATCCTCCTAGTTCATGAAGTTTTTCATTCTTTTAGGAACAAGTCTGGCAATTCTGGTTGCTTAGCTATCAAACTAGATATGGAAAAGGCGTATGACAGGTTGGAATGGAACTTTATCTTTGTTATGCTTCAAAACTAGGTTTCCGTCCTTGTTGGATTGGTTGGATAGAACAATGTATTACCTCTGTTTCTTTTCCAGTCCTGGTTAATGGCATCCCAGGGGAAAAATTTGTAACCTCTAGGGGGATTAGGCAGGGAGACCCTTTGTCGCCATACTTGTTTATTCTTTGTGCAGAACTGCTTACTCGCTCCCTCCACTTTCAGATGGAAAGTTAGTAGGTGTTAAGATTGGTAGGTCTGGGATGAAAATCCCATTTTACCTTTGCAGATGATACCATAATTTTTGCTAAGGCTTCCCGTGAGAGTTGTTCCATTATTAAGAGTGTCCTAGATAAGTATTGTATGATTTCAGGTCAGCTTGTCAATTTTCACAATTCAGCTTTTCAATGCACGAGGAATGTTAGTGAAAGTGAGTGTATGGAGTTTCAACAAATTTTATCAATGGAAAACTCTTTCTGTTTGGGTATTTAGGTTGCCCAATTATTGTAGATAGGGTTTCTAAGAATACTTTTAGTGATGTGGTGGAGAAATCTCAGTCTCAACTCGCCAAGCGGAAAGCCAATTCCCTTTCTCAAGCTGGCTGTGTAGTCCTTATTCAATCTAATCTGGCGGCTAAACCTAGTTTTCAGATGCAAATTTTCTCCCTTCCTAATGCTATTCTTCAGAATTTAGATAAGATTAGTCGGAATTTTCTCTAAAATAAAAATCCTGAGTCCAAATCAGCTAACCTCATTGGTTGGGACAAGGTGTGCCAACCGAAGTGTTTTGGTGGTCAGGTATACAAAAAGCTCGAGTTAATATTGTAGCTCTCCAAATGAAACTTCTCTGACATATTATTTCAGATCCTTCAAACTTATAGGTGTCTCTTATTTATAAGAAATATCTTTAAAATGATACTATATGGAGCTATTCTCCTCCTAGTAGTGTTTCTTGGCAATGGCGTAATCTTCTTAAACTACGCCCCTTGTTTAAAAAGGGTTTGAGATGGATTGTGGGAAATGGAGCTAGTATTTCGTTCTGGCATGATAGTTGGGTTTATCCTTTCCCTTTGACAGAGGTGATGCCTATTCCTGCGGGGTTTGAGCAAATTTGTGTCAATTCTTTTATTAGTATCTCCAATTCTTGGAATTTAGATCTTCTTACCAATGTGGTCCCTGCTCACATTGCCATGGATATTATGAATATTTTAATTCCTTTTGCTAATTTGGAAGATAAGCAGATTTAGGGTCTTTCTGCTGATGGTGTGTACTCAGTTAAGTCAGGGCCTAAGCTTGCTCAAGGTTTTAGGGTTAAGCCTCCTGAGAGAGTAAAAATTTTATGGATTTGGGACCTCCCCATCCCCCGCAAGATTAAATTTTTTCTTTGGAAAGTGTGTTTTGATGGTCTCCCTACTAAAGCTAGATTGGAGAAAAGTCATGTTTTTCTCCCCCAAGAGTGTGTATTCTGTAATTATCACTGCGAAGATGCTCTTCATATTCTTTTTGGTTGCCCAGTTTTGCATGATGTGCCTTTACCTTGAATACATATGGAGACTGACATCTCACTCCGGATGTCAATTTTTCTTATGATATTGGGAGTATTCTTTCTTCGGATAGAGCGTCCATGAGTTTAGATCACCTATGTAAACTTTCTTTCATTTGGTGGTTTGGTTGGTTTAGTAGAAATAGAGTTATTTTTCAAGAAGAAGATATGTCTATTTTCAAAATTGTGATGCTTATTAAAAAATTTGCGAAGGAGTAGTTTATTGACCAAAAAGTCACTAAGCAGCTTTGTTCGGTTAATAATTTCGAAAAGGATAGAGTGAAATCGAATTTTGTTTGGAATGAAAGACAATCAAATAATTTTGAATAAACTACAGAATAAATTAACTAAAATACGTAAATTTGTTATCATTATTGACTTTGGTCATTGGAGCTCATTTGAAAGAAGTTTGGTGGTCTCTTCCTTCAGGTGACACAGCTAAGCTTAATTTTGATGGGTCTAAACTTTCCCATGAGGATGCTTCTTTTGGGTTTATTATTCGTGACAGTAAAGGCAATGCTTTGATTATGGGAGCCAAGAAACTTCATTATTCTGTTTCTATCCTTAATGTGGAGGCTTGGGGTTTACTTGAAGGTATTAAAGCAACAATTTTGGTTGGAGCCAAGAATATTCCGATTGAGGGAGATAACTTAATGGTGATAAATTCTCTTAGGAAACTTTGGAAGATCCCTTGGGAAATTGACTCATTGATTTGTGATGCAGGTGATGATTTGCGTGGCTTTGCTAAGGTTTCTATCAATCATTGCTATAGGGAGGCGAATAAGGTAGCTGACTACCTGGCGCATAAGGGTCCTGATCTCCAATATTGGTTTGATGTCCATGATATGGATCTTCTCTCTATCATCCAAAATTAGGCTGGTCTTCTTTCAGAGGCTAGCCTAGCTTTTCTTGCCTTATTAAAAAAAATATGATTGATTAGTTATGTAATTTGCATGTCATATATACTGTTAAGCACGAATGTGATTAGAATGGTATTCACATTAAATTTTACACAAATAAACACATATTTTTATTCATCCCAATTGGGGTACTTCATTTCATACATTAAAGAAACATAAAACCTCTATTTCCTACAAAATTAAAGAAAAAAAGCATAAAAACAAACATTTGCTCCCCTTAAATTCTCCTTCTCTTCATCGTAGGCCCTTCAGAGTCATTGTCCTGAGCAATATCGGCCAAGAGCCACTGAAGTAATCATCGTCTGGTGTTGGAAATAGAGGTTCAGGTGTTGCTGATATAGTTCTAGCTCGGTGCCATATAGTATACATTCTTCAAATACCACTCATGTCATCATCATAAGTGGCGCAAGCTGGAAGAGCGTGAAGAGCAGGATTATGATATTCCCTCCAACTAATTGCCTTAGACACCTCCATGAAGGTAAAAACAGACTTGGCAAAGCCTTGCTAACTGTACACCTCTCCGACCAGAGTTGCAATATACAATGACACTAATACCAGGGTCAGTTGTGACCCATTTTATGTCATGTTATTGGAAATAATCTTCCAACCCACAGTTCTTAAGAAGATGATAGCAGAAAGGATGGAAACCTCTTTCTCGGATGCGAATAGTTCTATAAGAAAAATCTCCATGAGAGTTCATAAGACTAAATTTCTCCAATAGCCACTAATGATGAGCTAATGGAAATCCGTTAACAAAATATGAGGGTTTTGTTTGAGTTCATCTAGACCAAGAAGCATTTCTCCCAAAATAAGTTGTCCAAGATGACCCCCACTAGCAATTTCAGGGATGAGTGAAATGCATCGTGCATGGCATGCATTTAAAGACCATTTGGTGAGGGTACCTTCAAAAAGCATAAGAATACAATTTTCTCTAACAAGCTTATAGTTAGCATTGTCAGGAAATTGCCAAGCCGCAAATTGAAAAGTCAATAGCAAGCTAAGAAAATATATCTCGCCATATTGTAGGTAGTTGCTAAGAAGATTCTCTGGAATGCTCAAGATTTTTGACAAATCCCCCGAAGTTCTAGTAGCTAGGAGGCTTTGGTGTGATGATCTGCCCGTTAGATGATAAGCCCAGTAGCTCTTCAACCTCTTCCACAAGAGGTACTATATCCTTGTCTCCTTGCCCCCAAAGCGGAAGAAATGGCGGAATTCATCCCAAAATCGCGATGCAGCATGTATCATCTCATAACAGATAGAGAGTGATATCAAAGGCAGAAGGGCCTTGGTAAAGCGAGAAGTTGGGGTGGATTGTCTTGATTGCTCCAAGCTCTTAGTTATACTAGAGATTCGTTGCTTGTTGACACTCCCCATTTCGTTAGCATCTTTGTAAGAACATTGCCAAACCATTTTTATGTGAAAGAAAAACTAGCTAGAGAGAATGTTGCAGTAGTGGAGAAAAAGTGATGGTGCATTTGGAAATGAAGTACCATACCCTTTTTATAGATGAAGGAAGTGCTTGAAGACCAAAGAGTGATCATCCATAATCCATGCCATGGATATTGATTCTTTTTTGGAGGCAAAAAGTGAATTATATTGCACCAAACTAAGCATTTTACAACTTAATTTTACTAAGTCAAAGACTTAGCAACAAACCAACAGAGGTTAGCCTCAAAAAGCTATTTACAAGTTATCAAACCACTTATGATCACTATAGTTCATTTTTCTATACACTTGATTTACTCTATTTTTTTACAAGGTATTGAAACTGATTAACAATGCTCCTAATAAAAGGGACTTTGCCATTCCATAATGCTTCATTTCTAGCTCTCCAACTCTAATATACAGTAGCATCTACTGCAGTCAAATACGCTTTCTTCTTATAATCACCAGTTTTGCATCTCCTAAGGCGATAGAGGTTCGTATCAACTCATCTAATACCTAGCCAACTTTTGATCTGTTGTAGGACCTCAAGCTGAAGGTACACTCAAAAAATAAGTGAGTGGGTTTCAGTTTCAGACCCACAAACGCAACAATCAGACATTTAAACACTCCAATGTGAGCAAGTCTTTCTCTTGTATGAAGTCTTAGCCTCAAAGCCTACCATAGAATTAAATTAAATCTACGCTTAGGAACAGAATATCTATTCCAGATCCATTTGCTATATCTCCATGTTTGTTCAACAGGGAAAAGTGTTTTGTATAGCTTAGTAATGCTAAACTTATTAGGATAAATTTGAGTTATTTGTGTCCATAACTAATCCTTCACCTTACTCATGCACTTCCAGATCCAACTTGCACCACTTGTAGGACTATATCCCTCCCAATTTGCATCCTTAATATACAAACAATGCACCCACTTGACCCATAGGTTATCTTTTTTATGAGTGATAGCCCATATGCTTTTAGCAACTGCAACCTGATTCCAAAGAAAGGGTATTCCTAATGCCAAGGCCTCCACCGGCTTTAGAGCAACACACTGAATCCCAAGCAACATATCCAGAATTGTTGCTATCATATGAACCATGCCATAGGTAGCAGATTGCATTTATCCTGCGAAGCACGAACTTAGGAAGGATAAAGATCTGTGTCCAATAAACACAGACTAACATAAGAACTGAGTTAACCAATTGTAATCTGCCACTGTAGGACAAATTTCTGCTGCTCCAAACCTTCCCCCTCATACACATTCTATCAACTTGAGTATCACAATCAGCAGCACTCATTTTCCTGGTGCTTATAGCAAAACCAAGGTATCTAAAAGGGAGTGATCCAAGCTTGTCTCTTAATTTACCTGAAAAAACAAGTCAATTAATTAGTAAAATTGAAGAAAAATTATCTGGCCTAGGTACATCTAAATCAAATAATAATATTAATGTCCTAGACAAACACAATTCAAATAAAATAATAGATTCTGATGATGAAAATATTGAAGTTAATAAAATAAACAACAGCTCTTGGAAAAATGTCTATACTAGAAATTATTATACTAGACCCACTCCACCAGATATTCAATATGAAGAACGACATAAGTTCAGAGACTAACAATATGATGAAATTGCAGTCTATGAATAGAATGTCGATGGAAAATCAGAATACGAAATATTAAATGTCCTATCTGAAATGACTTTGGCTATTACTACTTATAGATCAAAACATTGTAATGAACATACTATTATACATTTTCTTACAACCGGTTTTACTAGTCAACTAAGAAATTGGTGGGACAATAGTACTAATATAGTGACAAAAGTTCAAATACTTAATCACGTTAAAATAAAAAATGAATAACAAGCTCTAGATGGACGTTCAATTCTTATTAATATGATCGCTATGCATTTTATTGGAAATCTTAAATAAGAAATATCAACAAATCAAGTAGTTCTCACTAATCTTAGATACCCTACACTTGATGATTATCGTTGGTATAAAGATGTATTCCTTAGTAATATATTCAGACGAGGTGATTGCAATCAATCTTTTTGGAAAGAAAGATTTATATCTAGTCTGTCGTCTTTATTTTCTCAAGGAATATTCCTAAAACTAAGAGAACGTGCAGGTCAAGATGAAATTCCATATGATAGTATGACTTATGGACAAATATTTTCCTTTGTAAAAAAAGAAACAATTGCTTTATGTCAAGAATTAGCAATTCAAAGTAAATATTCTTCTGAAAAAAAAAATTGACATAGAGAATTAGGTAGTTTCTGTGTTGCATTTGGTCTACCTAAAATTCGATTTCCTTCTGCTATTATAGAAAAAGATATAGAGAAAACTTTCGACCAAATAGACAACTTACAAACAATGAACCATACTATAAAAAGACTTTTAGAAAATCAACAAGCCCACCAAATAAAAATATAGATCCCAAAAATCCAATTTATTATAAGTGTGGTCGAGTATGTCATAAGGTTAATGAATGTGACACGAAACCAAAAGTCAATGAATTATGTGGTCATGATTCAGATCTTCAACAAAAAAATTTAGCCTTATATTAACTAGAGAATTCCTCATACCATAACCTCACTAACCATAGTGAAAAAAATCTACTTCAAATAGAATCTAATAATGAGTCAACCTCATGTTGTTCAAAAGAGTCAACCCCATTTTGTTAAAAGGATTGCTGTAATAATATTTGTGTAATTTCAAAAAAATTATTTTCCTAAAACTATTTTTTTACTAATCAATTATTTTCCAAAATTACTTACTCATTTAATATTTCAACAATATACTCCATTCAACAGACATAATGGATATATGAAGAAATCATCTTTGCTACCATAGAGATGGAGGATGGCATGATTAAACCATCTCACTACCTCATAATAATTAATATCGCAAAATGTGATCATTATATTAGTGATCCGGCCGTCATAGATCCCACCGAAGCAATAGCATATGGTTTGGTACATCATCCAAAGAATTGAAGATTTAAACCAACGATCAGAAAAAGAGCCCATTACCATCATTCATTATGGAAATATAACAGTTGCTTTTCCTACATGGCTAACACAGTATATTATTGTTGCCGTTAATCACTCTGAACCACTGAATCCATACATATCTCAAGTCAAAGCTGGAAAATTTCTATCTCAAGAAGGAAAAACTCTCTTTTTCAAATTATTAACAAAAAGCCCGCTGGATATTCCCGGCAAAAATTAGGGCAATTAAAATAAATGATCTCGCTAAGTGATTATCACTTAGGCAAAAAAAAAGGGACATATTTTACTAACGTTTTCAATGCAGGTACTCAATTGATGACTCATCTACATCAAACATATCTGATGAATACACCTGAAGACACTCGGTGCAACACACAAAGGGACAAGACGACAAAATCTTCAATCAACTCTGAGGATGTCCAACAAAGCAAACACATCATTTCACAAGAAAACAAACTCATCAATCAAGCAAAAAACCAACATCAGTACACAATCGATGTTCGGTGCAGAAACATCAAATCCAATCGGTGCAACTTATCTGATTTGTATCAGATAAACTCAAGACATACGTAATATAATAGAACAATGTAGTCAGTAGAAGTTTTAAGCTTTTACGGAATAAGTTTTCATATAGCAAGTTCATAGAATAAGTTAGACAGATCAAAAAAACTTTCTGTACAAAAGCCTTACGCTCAAAATAGTTACTACTCATATTACTCAATCCTTGTAAAAGTTTATTCAAGTTCAATCAAAGTAAGTTACTATTCATATTTGTGTTTCAATTTTATTGTTTTCAATATCTATTCAAATTTTCGAAACTAATTTTTCAAATTCATAAATAAATTTCAACAATCTTGTTTTCATCAAAATCATTAATTTTTTCAACGAGATTAATTACCTACCAGACGGCCCCCCTTTTGCTACATAATTAATCTGCCACAACAATCAGGACGGTCTTAAACATGTCCAGTCCAGGGTATATCCTGGTTACACAGCCAAAAAACGCCTGGGGGTAGGATCTGTCGATATTGAGTCTAAATCAGTATAGATACTGATACTACTACTACTAATTGTGCTCAAAACAAATATTGGGTTCTTATTTCATCATTTAATAACTTTCATTTTTTAGCCAAATTTCATGAACTTAATGCTAAGTATGACTCATTATTATTTGCAATTCATGATATTGTGGTATGGTATCCGATTTTTTACTGTCTTAATTAACGGTCTGAATCCCACGAAAGTCTCTCATTGGACTTTGAGTTTTAGAAAACTTAAAAGTCGCCACCCTATTAATATCTGAATAGGGACAGACTTATTTAATAAACCGTTTTAAAATCAATTTCAAGAAAAATCATTTAAAACGATGATGACTTCATATGGATAAGGCTTTTTTGAAAATTGGTCTTTCATACCATGAGATAGGGTTCGGGGTTTAGGTTAAGAGGTGCGAACGTCTGGAACTCGTCTACTCTTCCGTTCTAAAGAGCGGGCTCTTACTAAATGCGTTACTTTCCATTTTAAAGTAATCATGGCTATTAAAAAGAACGAAAGTCACATAATTTGCACATATACACATTAACCATTTTATTTAGGACCAATATATCATTTGTACATGGTAGGTTTGAGCACTGAAGTTGCACTACGTACCAATCATTGCGGGATTGGAATCCACTCATGGATCAAAATCGTCGTAGTTCGAGCTTATGTCTCACCCTAAATGGCCAATTCCACTGGGGAAAGAAGAGGGGGGAATAGATTATGAATAATTCACTTTTAGAATTAAACAAATCTGTTTGAAATGAGGTAATCACTCCAATTAGTGATTAAAGTGGGGTTATGATAATCACTTCAATTAGTGATTATATATGAAGGATTAAGATAATCACCTTAATTAATGATTAATAAGGAAGGAAATAAGTAATCACCCTAATTAGTGATTGAAATGGAAAGATAATCGCCTTGATTAGTGATTAACAATGAAGGTTAGGAAATAATCACCCTAATTGATGATTATTATGGTTTAAGATAATCAGTCTAATTAGTGATTAAATATGATCAAAGGGTAAGCTAATCACCCTAATTGGTAATTAACCAAGTTTAAGATAATCACCCTAATTGGTGATTAAATGAGGAAAATAATCGTCCCGATTAACGATTAAATGAGGAAAATAATCATCCTAATTAACGATTATTAGGGTTTGAAATAATCACTCGAATTAGTGATTAAAAAGTGAGAAGAATAATCGTCTTAATTAACGATTATTAGGGTTTTAAGGTAATCACTCCAATTAGTGGTTAAAAGAAGTTTGTGTTAACCGCTCTAATTAGCGATTAATCGGGGATTGAAATAACCACCTTAATAGTGATTTCGTTTATGATTTTCGAGAGATCTTAGAAGGTTTGCTTTCTAATTAAAGGCTTTTGAGAAATAATCTTAATTGAAGAATATTAGGTCATTTGGAGAGAAATGATCAATTTGAGATCGAATTTGGAGTTTTATGTTTGGCTAATTGGAATTTGGCCATTTAAAGTGAGACACGTGAAACGGCCTAACATCAATTCATAATTACCAATCTAATTATGTCAAATTATATGATTAATCCATTTGAATATGGGAAACGCATTTTAAAATGTAAGATGGATCATCATACAATTTAACTTAGTTAGTTTTGCCATTTTTCCTCTTAATTGAGATTGGGTCATTTGATTCATATACTATGATATATTGGCCCAACATGCAATATTTGTAACATTGGTTGCTCATTTTATTAAAAAGAGTTGTGGAATTTTTAATGAAAATTATGCATAAACATCTGCATGTTTTTTTTTTAATTGAGTGATGCAACAATTATTTACAAAAAAACTATTATTACAACAATATGTACAAAAACTATTATCTATATAAATCTTCAAACTTGTTCTTCACCATGATGCTCCTTTCTCTTCACCTCCTTGAATGGGCTTTGGCATTCATGCTTATTTGTGAATTTGTGGAAGTTAAAGATTAATTAACTTCTTTGATTTTGATTTTTTAGACAATTTTTATTGATTTTTATTTACATGATAAAAATGAGTAATTTTAAGATAAACTTAAGGAATTCATGATTTTTTTTTTTACATTTTTGTATGAAAAGAAAACATTTTTTTGGAAGTTGAGTTAACCACTTTATTTCATTTTCCAGATTGCCTTTTTGTTCTTGTACTGACTTACACAAATCATAACTTTCTGTACAAAATGTTAAACTAAGCATATGATACATCTATGGATAGATCAATGAGTTCTTTATGTTGTGTCAGAATTTCACAAGTTTTTAGTGACCACTTGAATTATGGTGAATTTTATACTCAAACTGGTCAAAACGGGACCTTTATTCAATTTGTTTTTTGATATCCGACTTATTGAACTTATTTTGAAGTGAATTTTGGTATGAACATTCTAGACACTTTGAAAGACTAGACTGGAAGTTTTTACTTGAATTGGATTGGACATTTTTAAGACCATTTTGTATTTATTTTCTTAACTGAAGAGAAAATCAGTATTCTGAAATTTAGTGCGATGAAATTAGCTCAAACGAAAGAAGCCCACCTTCTTTCCCCTGCTCCATTGCTGAAATAGCCCCCCCTTAAAAACTGGGGCTACTCCCTAAAATAATCAATCAAAAAGAACATCTTTGTAAAAACGATGTAAAATTGTATAAAATTCACATGAACGTGATTTTTATATTTTTGAAAAGCTACTGATGTCTTCTTCAAACTTGATGTTTTTATTTTTATCTAAATGATTTTATTTTTTTATTTTATTGAAAGAACAATCCTAGGTGGTACTGGACAAAATCAGTTTTGCACAACAAAGTTGTATGATTTTTAATTATTTAAACAAAATTCGTTTTTTAGAAATTCCAAAGCCCAGTTGCTGGAAACATCTTGTAATTCATAGGAAAAATATTAAAGCCGATGAACTAATTAGTTAATGCAGAAGAAAAAATGAAATAAGATAGAAAAGTAAAACTGACTATTATTACAGCATCACATTTTCTTTTTATGGAGATGTTTATGCACAACTTATCTTGAATTTTTTTATGAAAACATTTTTGGTTATAAATAAAAACTTGATTAAGGAAAATCACATAATCACATTGTTTCCTAAGAGTCACCCCATTAGAGGTGACTATTCTAGGTGGGGTGATTTAAGGTTGGGAACCTATTAGGACTTCCACATACCCAAATCACTCCAAATATTAAAAAAATGATAAGAAGAAAACAAGGAGAATGTTAGTAGATGATTAAGAAAATAATCAGAATAAACAAGAATTTCAACTTTACCTTGCTAGCTCAAAGATGCACGTTCTTTTGCAAATTTTTCTACTTTTTTTTGTGATTTTCTTAATTTCTAGGTGAGTTTCTAAATTCTCTTAATTACTAAACTTAAACTCTTTTTGTGTTTTTTTCTTTTGATGAACTTCTTTTACTTACTTATTAAGACTTTTGCTTAGATGGAAAGATTAAGGAGGAGAAGAGTAGTAGAGAAGACGAGAGTGAAGTTGAATTGTGTTTTTTTTTTCAACTTGGTTTTGATGTGCAAATAAGGAAGGTATTTATAGATAAATGAAAGAAGTGAACTAGGGTTTCAAAGAGGTAGAAAATCAGATTTTTCACCCAAAAAACCTGATTTTCTTCATCCTTAATCACCCTAATGACATCACTCTAATGACCTCACCCTAATGACATCATCAAATCTCTTTGGAAACACAAATATTCTTATTCTTCTTGGATTTTCTCATAAATGAAGCAAGATCAGATTTTCAGAAAATATTATTCCCTAAACATCCTAATACGTAAAAAAAATGCATCGAAAAACGTGTAAAACCAACTGATTAGGGTGTTGCGCCTAGCACAACATCCTGCGCTAGACACAGCACCTTGCGCTAGGCGCAAGGCTCTGTGTCTGGCGCAGAGTAAGCTTGTGCGCTAGGCGCACAATCATGCGTCTAGCGCATGATTGTGTGCTTGGCGCAAACTTGATTCTTCCAGAAAGAATCCGGATTTCCCCCTCTTACACATAAGATTTGATTCTTATTCTCACATCTTTTCATGATTCTTATTCTCTAACTAATGGATAGAGGATGTGTTTAGTGGATAAAGAATATATTCTTATTCTTTATCCAATGAACAATGACTTGACTATCAAGGAAACTGATTAATGCCGGTTTTGGGATACGACTAAAATCCCGACGCCTAACCGCGAATCGTTTTTCATATTTCCGAAAGACTAACTTAAGACAATTAATGAAAACTCTTCAAATTAATAAAGACGAGCATGATTATACTATGAATCATTTTAATAAAACGGTGGTTGTAGTTATCGACTACGACTCACGAAAATTATACTTCCTAGTTGAAACTGTATGACTAATACGCAAAAAGGGAAAATCGTGCGACGGAATGAAACTTGCACTCCGGGGCGCGCACTCCAGGATGCATGACGATTTTGTTATTTTTATTTTTCAAACCTTTATTTATCCGAACAAAGGGGTTCGAAATTTGGTTTCTACAGAAAGCCCCACATTGGTCGAATTTTGGAGAAAATGATGGCCAATGTTGAAAAGACACAAAATTTTGACAGAAAATAATTTTTGAGATAACATATTCTTCATAGAAAACAGCTATCATCAGTGTTATTTTGAAAACATGACTTGCAACTTTTGTTGACGCTTTAAGTAGGAAATCCAAGTTAATTTTCTAAAATAGGAGATGCGACTTTAACCTCGTCTTTAAAATAGAAAATCCCAATTAATTTTCTAAAATTGAAAATGCGACTTTCTTGTCGTCTTAGATTGAAAATCCCAATTAATTTTCTAAATTTTGAAAATGCGACTTTATCGTCGTCTTTAAGTAGAAAATCCCAATTAATTTTCTAAAAGTTTTAAATGCGACTTTAATGTCGACTTAGGTAGAAAATCCCAATTAATTTTCTAAAATTTGAAAATGCTACTTTATCGTCGTCTTAAGTAGAAAATCCCAATTAATTTTCTAAAATTTAAAATGCGATTTCATCATCGTGTTTTTTAGTCTTCTGAACTTGTCTTTTCTTAATGTGAGAAATCCCGACAATTAACAGGTCGACTCCAGTTTTTATAGTTTTTCATGGCCTTGATGACAAACCAGTTGTCAAGTCACCATTACTTACTTTTTATGACTCCATGTGTTATCATGTCACCTTAAATTAGGACATCGTTAGGTCATGTCACCTTAGAGTGATGCATTGTCAAGTCATGTCACCTTTAGAGAGATGCATTGTTAGGTCTTGTCACCTAAAAGGGCTGACCAAAGGTTATTATCTTCTTTGGTGGACCAAACCTCATATGGCAAAATTTATCTGTTTTTTCGAAATCTTTCAGAAAATTTTCATGCATAATGCTTATTTGCTTTATCAGAAAATGATGATCACTATATAAAATAGATTGATCAAGGTTATTATTTGGAATGATCATTAGGAAAAGGGATTGTATCAACGTTCTTGATTCATCATTGACACAGTTTTTTTTATGTTCGGCTTTAGTAAAAATTACCATACCACAAATGCTTGGTCATTATTGTGAAGGATGCTCTTTATTATCCTGTGGACAATACTCAAACCTATTGTCCATGGCATGAATCATGGATGATCAACTTCTCCATCTATAAAAGGGGCATAGTTCTGCATTTCCAAATGCACCACTTCCACTACTCCAAACTTTTCTCTAAATTTTCCTTTCACAAAAATGGTTCTTACTTATGAAGAAACTAATGAAATGCGGAGTGAGGAGAAAAAACAACTATCGGGGATCACAAGAAACTTGGAGCAACCAAGGCAATCCTGCTTTCACTTTCTATTTGTTACGACATGATTCATGCTGCTTCCAAATTATGGGTGGGAGGATTTTTTCCTACATCAAGACATAAAGTGGGTCACAGGCCACCTTGGCATTAGTGCAATTGTATATTGCAATTCTGGTCGCAGAGGTGTACAATTACCCGGGCTTTGCCAAGTCACTTTCTACCTTCCATGGAGATGTCTAAGGCAAATTGGTTGGAAGCAAGAGCACATTACTGCCCTCTAGGTTCTTCCATCTTGTACCACTTATGAGGCTGATATGAGTGGTATTCAGAGAATGCCTACTATATGGCAGGGGGTAAAATTATATCAGCACTACCGGAACCTTCCTTTGCAAGAGCACATTACTGCCCTCTAGGTTCTTCCATCTTGTACCACTTATGAGGCTGATATGAGTGGTATTCGGAGAATGCCTACTATATGGCAGGGGGTAAAATTATATCAGCGCTACCGGAACCTTCCTTTCCATTGATTGATGAAGATTACCTTTCAATGGCTTCTGGCGAATATTGGTCAAGACAAAGATTCAGACGGGCTACCATGAAGAGGAGAAGGGTTTGAGAGAATTGTCATGTTTATTTTCTATGTTGTGTTTTTTTTAGCGATTTTCCACGTTATACCCTTGTGTTTTTTCAATTTCTACATTGTACCATAACCTTTTAAAAATTCCACACGGTACCCTCAAACTTCCCTTTTTTAATGCACAATGGCCTTACCGCTCATTATACGTTATTAATTTCGTTTACTTTTTATAATCTAGTGGAACTAATCTAATCTGCAAATATTCCCTTAATGCATTAAACTATGTTTAAGTTAAATTAGATATGATAAATTAAAAAAATTAAACGAAATTAATGACATATAATCAGCTGTAGGGGCATCGTGCATTAAATAAGGTAACATTGAGGGTATCGTGTGGAATTCTTAAAATGTTGGGGTACAACGTAGAAATTGAAGAAACACAAGGGTATAACGTAGAAAAACCCTTTTTCTTATTATTTTTTTTACTATTATTATTTATTTATTTTTCTTTGAGTTTGTAGGACATGAAGGCTTTATGTCTTTTTATGTATGAAATGAAGTACCCCAGTTGGGATGAATAAAAAATCTGTTTGTGAGAATTATCTGCTTGGGAGAAATTCAATGTGAACACAATTCTAAACACGTGCACACTTTAACATTAAATATGACATGCAAATCATAATTGACTAATCATATGACACATAAACATAACATATAAACCTTAACAATCAAGGACATGTTTCATCATCTTCCTTTTTCTTTTTTTTTTCTTTTCCGTTTTTTCCTTTTTTTTTTTTTTTTTTTTTTCGTTTTTTTTTTTTTTTTTTTTTTTTTTTTTGCATACATCATATGAACATCCTAGAAACTCATGGCATGTTTATTAAAAATAACCAGATAGGATACAAAACCAACAAACTGCTTGGTTACTTGATCATCACAATTACAATTACTTTGATGCCTAAGCGTAATATTTCTTCAACTGATCAAGATTAGTGAAATGGGTGAACTCTTTTCCATCAAAATCCATTAGCTCCACTGCTCCAGCCGTGGTGACATGCTTGACCAGGAATGGTCCACACCAGTTAGGCTTGAATTTTCCTCGAGGATCATGCAACGGAGCTCTATTTTCTTTTTAAAACTAGATCACCTTCTTGAATGTCTCTATCTTGAACCCTTCTGTTAAATGCACGAGCAATTCTCCGTTGATAGAGTTGTATGTTATGCAATGCTTGTAGTCGGCGCTCATCTGCGAATGCAAGCTCATCATAGCGAGTTTTATGCCACTGGTCTTCCGAGATTTTGCTTTCTGCTATGACCCTGAGAGATTGTATCTCCACTTCAACTAGTAGAATTGGCTCCATCCCGTAAACCAAAGAATACGGGGTTGTTCCTATTGGAGTCCTAATTGATATCCTGTATCCCCAAAGGGCATATGGTAGTTTGTCATGCCATTCCCTAGTCTTTTCAGTCATTTTGGCAACAATAATCTTGATTGTCTTATTGGCTGCCTCCACCGCTCCATTTGTTTGGGGACGATAAGGTGAGGACTGATGATGCTTGATTGCATATTTTTGCAAGAGTGGTCTTCAGATGACCCTCAAATTGTGATCCATTATCAGAGACGATTTCAAAAGGTATGCCATACCTACAGATGATGTTGTTAATCACAAACTTCGAGACTTGCTTTGCCCCTAGCTTCGAAAATGATGCAGCTTCAACCCACTTTGAAAAGTAATCAATTGCTACAAGAATATATTAATGCCCATTTGAAGCCTTTGGATGAATTTGTCTGATAATGTCTATGCCCCAACTTGAAAACGGCCAAGGAGAAGTCATATTATGTAATGACACATGTGGCATATGATTGAGGTTAGCAAATACTTGACACTGCTTGCAGACGCGGACAAAGCTGATGCAATCACCTTCTAGAGTGCTCCAATAATAACCTGCTCGTAAAATTTTACGAGCCAACATTCTTCCATTCATATGGGGTCCACATACCCCTCCATGAACTTCTTCCATGATGACATGCTTTTCGCTGTCATTTACACAGAGTTGTAGAGTACCATCAAACCCTTTCTGATACAGTCTGCCTTTTAGTATGAGAAAATGAGCAGCTAGCCTTCTGATGGCTATGCGGTCCTTCTTGCCACTTCCCTCTGGATATTGCATTGTTTCCAGAAAATTCTTGATATCTTTGTACCAGACATCATCATCATCATCATCTTGTTAACCAACGCGGGGATAATTTGAGCTACCGTCACTGTTGGTCCCTTCCTTTCTTCAATTAAAACTGACTGGATCTTTATACCATTTTCCCATGTTAAATTAACAGCGAGATTGGCTAAAGCATCAGTGAAACTATTTTGTTCTCGAGGAAGATGTTTGAAACTGATGTCATCAAAATAAGGGATCAACTCTTGAAGGTACTCAGTGTAGAGCTGAAGTCTCTCATCTTTAACCCTCCAAATTCCTATTGTTTCAGATATGATGAGATTAGAATCTCCTTATACAGTGAAATGCCTCGCCCCTGCTACCAAGGCGGCCTTTACTCCATATATACAGGCTTCATACTCGGCTTTATTGTTTGTTGTTGGGAAATCCATCTTGACAGCAAATGGAATATGGACTCCATCGGGATCTACTAACAAAACACCTGCTCCATTACCTCTCCTATTATAAGCTCCATCAAAGTACATGCACCATTGTGGATTGTCAATAAAGCATAAGTACTCCTCAAGGAATGCATCATCATACTCATCTCCTGTACTGGTCCTTCTGCTAGGGCTTCAGATTTGGCTGGTCCTTTAACAGATTTCTGGCTGACACATTGAATATCAAACTCAGAAAGCATAGCATTCCATCTTGCCAATCTTTCGCTAAGAATAGGTTTTTCAAACAGATACTTGATTGGATCAAGTCTTGAGATCAGATAGGTAGTATGAGCTTGAAAGTGATGCCTCAACTTCTTCGTGGCATAGACCAAGGAGATACATGCTTTTTCCAGTGGGTCGGGGTATACCTTGTCTCATACTTAAGGAATTTCCTGCTGAGATAGTATATGGCAACCTCTTTCTTTGTTCCCTCTTGATATTAGGCTAAAAGAGCTCCCATAGTCGTTTCTGTGATAGTAAGGTACAAAATCAGAGGTTCTCCTGGTCTAGGTGGCATTAGAACAGGCGAATTTGAAAGGTATTCTTTCATAGAATCAAAAGATTCCTGACATTCTTTATTCCACTCATGGGATGCCCCTTTTCTGAGCAGCTTAAATATAGGTTCACATCTCATAGTGAGCTGTGAGATGAACCTGCTGATATATTGAATTCTGCCGAGAAATCCTCTTACTTCTTTTTCTGTTTTTGGAGGAGGTAGCCCTTGAACAGCTTTTACCTTTTCAGAGTCCACTTTGATGTTGTCTTGACTGACAATGAATCCCAACAACTTCCCTGAAGTGACGCCAAAAACACATTTTTGAGGGTCCAGCCTTAAATTGTATTTCCTGATTCTTTCAAAGAAGGACCTTAATGCAGGAATATGCCCCTTACGATCTTCACTTTTCACAATCATGTCATCTATATAAACCTCCACAATGTCGTGGATGAGGTCATGAAGGATAGTGGTTGCAGCCCTTTGATATGTGGCTCCGGCATTCTTGAGACCAAAAGGCATAACTCGTTAGCAAAAAGTGCCCCATGGAGTGATGAAAGATGTCTTTGTCATGTCATCTTGAGCCATGAGTATTTGATTATACCCTGAGAACCCATCCATAAAGGAAAACATTGCATGACCAGCCGTACTATCCACAAGAACATCAATGTGGGGTAGAGGAAAGCAATCTTTTGGTGATGCAGCATTCAAATTGCGAAAATCAATGCATACCCGAACTCTCCCATCCTTTTTGGGTACAACCACTATATTGACGAGCCAACTTGGATGTTTTACAGCTTGGATGAATTTGGCATCAAGCTGTTTCTGGATTTCTTCTTTCACTTTCAGACTAACCTCTGGCTTCATTCAGCGGAGCTTTTGCTGCTTAGGCTTGCTTTCAGGATGTAACGGAATGCGATGTTCCGCTGTTTCTCTATTAACACCAAGCATATCAGCATAAGACCATGCGAACACTTCTACATACTCTTTTAGTAATGCAATAAACATAGACTGTTCAGTTGGGGAGAGGGATGATCCTATTTTGACTTCTTTTACAGCATTTTTTGTACCAATATTAATCACAATGGATTCTTCCATGGATTTTATGTAAGTTTCAGTTGTATCAAGTGATTCATCATTATTAAATTCACTGTCAAATATAACATCTTGCATGCAAATGTATTTAGATAAAGGTTCACATTCAATTTCCTCACTATCAGAGTCTTCTGACTAGGTATGTAAGGTAGATTGGCTGAAGGATAAGCTATCAGTATGATATCCATCTGAAGGAGGTGAAAAGGTATTTTCATGAGATGGATGTGGAGGATGGTTTCCTAAAAACATTTTAAATTCTATAGGCCCGTCTTTTGCCTGACATTCAATACTCCACTTATGTTCAATGTTTTCGCCAAAAGGTATCATCAAAGACACCGAGTCAAAATCCCCTTCTCTAGAGGACTCAGAAGCGAAAAGCTTCTTAAGGACTCCATGTTCCAGATTATCTACCCAGTCATTTTCTTTTTTCATGTTTTGTTCTCGGACAAACCAACTTTCGATTAAGTCCAGGTTTCTAGCCTCATTGAAGAATATTTCCAATCCCGGTAAAATCCTCTGTTCTTTCCTACTAAGCCAAGACTCTGGAAACTCATATTATGGCTCGGTATCTCCTTGCAGGACGAACTGAGCATTGAGGGTAGAAGGTTTTTTGGTGTTTTGAGAAGTGATGCTCGGATCATATCCCAATCCATGTCGGTTCTGCTTGTCTACTACGGGGATTGGTTGCTTCATTCCCCTACCATCACGCCCTAATCCGACTCCTTGAGTATAACCCATCTTCATCATAATTCGAAATCCTTCGGACAGAGGTTGCATGGCAATCCCTACAGGCTCCTTGACCGCATTCGTGGATAGGGTTGAGGTGTTTGTTTTCTGACGGTAATTGGTCATCCTTAGAGAAGGGACAAATTCCTTCTTTTTGGACCTAAAGGTAGAGAAAAAGAATTAAAAGAAAAGAAGGCTACATATTGCAGAAAATTTTCGAAAACAACTTTGCCATATTCTGACTGGAATGGTCCACCTTTGCAATTTTGCTTTTTTATTATTCATTTTTTTTTTACTTTATTTTGACCTTTTAAAATGATTTTACTGTCCTTGGGGTTGAAAACATATTTTTTCATTCTTCCATTCCTTGCTTAATATTTGAACAAAGACAGAAAATATAGAGATTAGGGCCTGTAACCCCATTGATGCGTCAATTCAGCATTTTGAAATTGCTCCTGTGATGACTGGCATCTTGAATTCTGATCATATTGCCTGAAATACAATGGTTAATATATTTGAGTCGAACCCGAAGGTTGCCTACATATCCCCATTGCTCCAAGTGCATTTTATGGGGAATCAGACTCAGCGTAGTTCGTTATTTTTATAAAGAACTAAAGTTTTTTATTTAATAAAGCAGCTGCACTCATATTGAGCTACCTACGTACCCCAGGTGTTACATAGGTGGAGTGATCTCGCAGTGCAGGTGTAAGTGATAACGGGGATTCAAGCTGCACGTAGTTCTCTGATACTAACGGGCTAAAAGATTTTTTTTTCTTCTTTTTTTTTTTGATGGGCTAACCCCCTACAGGATTTTTACCGAAGACTTTTCTCTTTCTGGAAGACGATCAAGTAGCTTTGCCGTAGACAAGAGCTATGTTGGTGATTTGCTTAATGCGATAGCTGAGAGCATAACATTGGTTTGTGCCGTGACCATGCAACTGATGATAATGGCAGTATTTGTGAAGATCTGACCCTACCGGACTTGCCCCTGGGCGTCTAGGAAGTGGATGAATCTTACCTTGTTCAACCAGTTTGCGAAAGATATCGACTTGGGATTGCAGTCGCGGACATGATGACACTATCTTTGCAGGTATTTCATTGTGGGTTGGACTAATGATGCCTCGATCAATCAGGCTTTGCACTTTGTAGTAAAGGTCATGGCATCGATTAGTTTCATGCCCAAATTGACGACAATAAGCGCAGAGTTTGCTCATGTATGTTCCAGAAAGGGCTAAACAGTGCACATGCGCTGGAACTTGAAGTATACCTTGCCTCCGAAGACGATCATACACCATACTCAATGGTTCATCCATCTTAGCATATACCCTTGGATTTGTGTTGGGAGTTTCAAGATCTTCCCGAGGTCGTTTTTCTTGCAATTTCAGAGTATCGATGTCGAAACCATGTTGTTCCATGTGGCTGAGTGAGGTGTATTTGATAGTAACCATGTGACGATAATAAAAATCATTCAGGTTTCGCAGCAATATAAGCATGAAAACCCGGTCAGTTTCAGGGACACGAAGCTGGGTGCGAATGTAAGCGCATCTTGAACAAAAGTGCAAAAAAGTTTCCAAGCCGCCTTGATGCAAAGTGACTAGCTTGAACTTCTTGACATCAGTTTGTTTATGCTCGAGAGCCCAATTAACAAAGGCTTGGCTAGCATTTTCCCAACTAGCCCTATCTACACAATCTGAAGAATAGTCCCAGTCCAGAGCTGGTCCCTCTAAACTCTTGTCAAACGGCATGGGGTAATCTTCCTCTGGTATGCCCCATGGATGTAAGGCATTCACAAATCCCACTAAGTGGACAAAAGGATCACCGTTCCCATCAAATTTTCTGAATTGGGGTAATTCACGATAGTGATCTTCATGTTAATATCCTGGAAAGAGAATTAGTGACTCAGTGTGAACCTCTCGAATAGGGCATACTACATTAAAGTCCAGGTCAAAATCGTCGGTCCTAGATCTCTTCTTTGAGTCATGATCATCATTGTCTTGAGGATTGCCGATACAGGATTCCTCTGGTGTTTCCATTGACGTATCATGAGTGTCAATGCTTGGAGCTCCCACTTCTTCCTCGTCATCCTCACTATACTATGATCTGTCTCTTCAGCGCTTACATCTGGTGTGGCAGCTGGGACCTCATTCATCCGGGAATTTTCAGGTGCTGCTAGAATGCAGTGGATAGTGTAACCATCCAACCTAGTGCCCTCCACTTCGTTCAGATACAATACCGATTTTCTGGCGTTGAGATGGTCATAATTTATGGATCACCAGAATAGCACAGCACCCTGATCAGAGAGAAGCTTTACCTTCTGATGTAGAGTAGAGGTTACTGCTCTATTTTCATGCAGCCATGGTCTTCCTAACAAGAAGTTAAAACAGGCTTGTATGTCAATGACCATGAATTCCACCTTCCTTGCCACGGGACGACATTCAATGAGGAGGCTGATCAAACCCAATACTTCTCTCTTACCATTATCGTATGCTCTGACCACCTGGTTGGATGGTACTAGATCCTCTTTTGAATACCCAAGCCTTGTTAGCACACGCGGAGGGCAAATATTGATTGCGGAGCCATTGTCGATCAACACCCTAGGTATCTCCCATCCATTACAGCGTATAGTGATGTATAATGAATTGTTGTGGTTGATATTGTTAGGGAGATCATTGACTGTGAACATGAGAGTTCGATCTACCCCATGAATGAGCCCCACCATCTGGTCAGGTGTTCTAGAAGAGCTTACAGAGGCTTCATTAAGATGCTTTAGAACAGCTGCCCTATGAGGCTGGGAATGCATTAACAATTTTTGAATGGAGAATCAGGCCCAACGTAGTTCTGATATATGAAATTTTACATAATTTTTCTTTTCTTTTTTTTTTTTTTTTTTTGCAGCTGCATTCAAAAATGAGTTGCCTACGTACCCCTTTTAGTACATTACATAGTAGAGAAAGCTAAAATAGATGCATTACAACATTGAAAATTTTTTTAGGGGATCAAGCTGCACGTAGCTCTACCTACAAAATACAATATAAAAGCAATTAAATAATTCAAGTACTTCTCAAATTTAAGTTTGTCGGGCGCCATGTCATGTATTCTCCTGTTTGAATACGTTTGTTCCACCTCTTAGGATTAGACTAATGTGAAGTACTCGGGTTCTTCTCATCCTTTTCCGAGTTCAGTTTGCTAGGCGCCAGGCCATGTATTCTCCTGTTTGAATACGTCTGTCCCACCTCTTAGGATTAGACTAATTTGAAGTACCTGAAATGTACACACCAACAATGTTAGTCAATGACTGATGAATTTTTCTTTATATGTGTTTTTAGCAGGAAATGGAAGAATTTTTCCTTTTGTTTTTTTTTTTTAAAATGTGATTATCCCTTTTGATTAGACACATTTTTTTTAGACTAGACTTCTCATGTTTTAGTACCACGTTTTAATTACATTCTAATTCCTAAACATGATACGTTTTGAACTCGTGATTAGGATTCTTCTTTTTTTTTCAAAAAAAAAAATTATTTTGGGATTATATCTTCAAAGTAGTATTTTTTCTTTTAAACATCAATTTTGTTTTTTGGTAAAACCAATTTGAATAAAAAAGAATTATGAAGTAAATGTGAGTTTTTTTTTTTTAAATGGGTGAACACACACTTTTTTTTTTACATGACTCTTTTGATAAATAAACAAAATACTCCGAATATTTCAATAATCATTTCAGCAGCAATTCAGCTATACTTAATGATTACCAACCGGCTGAAAATGGACTGAGGAATTTTTTTGAAAGTTTTTTTTCACATTATTCAATAACTGAAGTAAATAAAGGACATTTGTGCATTGATACTTGTGTCCTAGAAGTCAACTAAAAGGTGATTCATTTAAGGATAGATTATGTTAAAGTGGCCCCGAGTCACTTCCATTGTGTCCATCGAGGGTGGACGCTCCTGACAGAGCCGGTCGCAATAGCTCGCGGATGCAGGTTTTACGCCCTTAATTCATTAATTTGTCATTCTAAAATTCTGACCCTTGCCAATAGACAGAGGTATCAGACCTAGTAAGAAAATGGTTAAAAAGAGTGCATGTGTATGGATCGATTAAACTACTAAGCACACGTAATGTTCATATAAGCATGCTATATACAAAAATTAAATTGGGAATAGCCATGATTAATTTTCTTTATTATATATACATATGGAAAATAACGCATTTCTCAAGTTTAAACCTCATATACTTCAAGTGGAGGTATTTCCACAGTGGAGTCGCCAGCCTGTGGTATCCTATTTTTTACTGTCTTAATTAACAGTCTGAATCCCACGAAAGTTTAAGATAATCACCCTAATTGGTGATTAAATGAGGAAAATAATCGTCCCTATTAACGATTAAATGAGGAAAATAATCGTCCTAATTAACGATTATTAGGGTTTGAAATAATCACTCTAATTAGTGATTAAAAAATGAGAAGAATAATCGTCTTAATTAACGATTATTAGGGTTTTAAGGTAATCACTCCAATTAGTGATTAAAAGAAGTTTGTGTCAACCGCTCTAATGAGCGATTAATCGGGGATTGAAATAACCACCTTAATAGTGATTTCGTTTCTGATTTTCGAGGGATCTTAGAAGGTTTGCTTCCTAATTCAAGGCTTTTGAGAAATAATCTTAATTGAAGATTATTAGGTCATTTGGAGAGAAATGATCAATTTGAGATCGAATTTGGATTTTGTGTTTGCCTAATTGGAATTTGGCCATTTAAAGTGTGACACATGAAACGGCCTAACATCAATTTGGAGATCATAATTACCAATCTAATTATGTCAAATTATATGATTAATCCATTTGAATATGGGAAACGCATTTTAAAATGTAAGATGGATCATCATACAATTTAACTTAGTTAGATTTGCCATTTTTCCTCTTAATTGAGATTGGGTCATTTGATTCATATACTATGATATATTGGCCCAACATGCAATATTTGTAACATTGGTTGCTCATTTTATTAAAAAGAGTTGTGGAATTATTTATGAAAATTATGCATAAACATCTCCATGTTTTTTTTATTAATTGAGTGATGCAACAATTATTTACAAAGAAACTATTATTACAACAATATGTACAAAAACTATGATCTATACAAATCTTCAATCTTGTTCTTCACCATGATGCTCCTTGATCTTCACCTCCTTGAATGGGCTTTGGCATTCATGCTTATTTGTGAATTTGTGAATTTGTGGAAGTTAAAGATTAATTAACTAGTTTGATTTTGATTTATTATGACAATTTTTATTGATTTTTATTTACATGATAAAAATGAGTAATTTTAAGATAAGTTTAAGGAATCCATGATTTTTTTACATTTTCGTATGAAAAGAAAACATTTTTATGAAAGTTGAGTTAATCACTTTATTTCATTTTCAAGATTGCCTTTTTGTTCTTGTACTGACTTACAAAAATCATAACTTTCTATACAAAATGTTAAACTGAGCATATGATACATCTATGGATAGATCAATGAGTTCTTTATGTTGTGTCAAAATTTCACAAGTTTTTAGTGACCACTTGAATTATGGTAAATTTTATACTCAAACTGGTCAAAACAGAACCTGTATTCAATTTGTTCTTCGATATCCGACTTATTGAACTTATTTTGAAATGAAATTTGGTATGATAATTAAAACACTTTGAAAGACAAGACTGGAAATTTTTACTTGAATTAGACATTTTTAAGACCATTTTTTATTTATTTTCTTAACTGAAGAGAAAATCAGTATTGTTGGAATCAACGCTTGAAAAGCCTTAGCCTTCTTTTCTTCAAAAGTCCCACATTGCTTGTGGGAGGGAATACTCCCTTGTTTATATATTCCCTTCTTTCTTATTCTTATTGAGTTGGTACTTGAGATGCTTTTGTGGTTGGATATCATGCTTGGGTTTGGGCTTGCTAACACACACGCGCGCGCCGCCCGCCCGGACCGGGCCAGCGCCATAGGCTTTGGGCTTTGGGGAATAAACTTAACTTAACTATCTTTTTGGACCCAGGCGGAGTGCGTGTGTAACTGTTGTGGGAAGACTGTAACGTTTTGAACGTTACAATATTTATGGCAATCCCTTGATATCCTCCCCGGATTGAGTGCCTTCCGTTTTTGGTCTGATCTCTTCCTATAAGATCAGTACATTATTTTTCAGTTGAAACACATCTCTATACCCTACTCTGTTAGTGGTGACAGTTTAGGTTGTTGTGTTAAACTTGGGGAGCTTTCGGGCCAGTTCTATTACCACCGTTGTCGGGCCGTAATTGCTTTCAAGTCAGTTGTCTCCTACCACGGCCCAGCCTTGAAATCAGTTTCTTCCTTGCCATTGCAATTGTCAGTTTCTAACAATTTGAAAGCAATTAATTTATTTGCAATGGCTGACGTTTCGAACAAATCCATGGCTCACCTTTCAAAGCTTGAGTCTCTTGACGGGAATAACTACAAAAGCTAGGCACAAAAACTGCTAATGTTTTTTGAGCAGTTGGACATCGACTACGTTCTTTTCAAGGACTGTCCTGCTGCCATTACTGCTACTGGTGATTCATCCTCTTCTCCTTCTGCTTCTGTTATTTAGAAGAATGAGGACGAAATTCTAAAATATGAAAAAGATAATAAGACTGTTCGTTTCCACCTCCTTAATCTGATGACAAATAATCTGTTTGATTTATTCATGGTGCATAAATCATCTAAACTGATCTGGGAGGCCCTTGAGAAAAAATATGGGGCTTATGATGCTGGGAAACAAAAGTATGTTGTCGGAAAGTGGCTGGATTTCCAGATGGTTGATGACAAACCTGTCATGGACCAAGTTCATGTCTAAAAAAATCTGTGTGCTGATGGCTTAAATGAAGACATGAAGATTTACAAAAATTTTCAAGCTAATGTATTGCTGGAAAAATTTCCCCCTTCCTGGAGAGAGTTCCGTAATAATCTGTGTAATCCCCCATAATTTTTAAAGGATTTTATAGATATATTTTAGCATTTATATATTTATATTTTAGTTGAAATGATTTTATTATTTAAAGAAGGTTGACCATTTTCAAAGTCAAATGAAATTATTTTAAGGATTTAAGAAAGCTGTAAATATTTTAATTAGGCATGCTTTGAAAAAGGTTTGAAATACGAATTTGATTTGGAAAAGAAGTCTAAGTGGACTTGAGGAACCCAAATTCTAAGTAGATTAGGAAAGAGGAGTTATATTGATGCTAGGAGTTCTAATTTATCAATCCTAGTCTTCATCAAATTCTATTCAAACTCAATCTCCTTTTCCTAAGCCCAAAAAGAAACCCTACTTATAAATACCTTAGACCCAATTATTTTACCCTACACAAAAATTATTTTTCTCTCTCATCTCTCAAAACTCACGGCACTCTTCCTCCTCTTTTACGTGAGTTTGGTTTTTTCTTCCTCTCAAATTTTCTTTCTTCTTCTTCAAGTAACGCTTTCTTCTTCGACAAGAAACGTTACAAAACCTTCAAAATCGCAAGTCTTGTGCACTGAATTGCTGCTGGGTGTTCCTTGTTTCGGCGCCTTCATCCTTTTCCTTGGTTCTTTGCTTCGTTGGTTAATTTCTTTCCTTTCTCCTCAAGTTTCCATTAAAGACTATGTTTTTATGCCTTATTTTAATGTTAATCATGATTATTGATTTAAATTTACTGTTTTAATAAATAATCTTGATTCATATATATTATATATTATAAGAATAAAATTCAGATTTGTTTATTATTGTTAGATTGAAGTTTTGATCATTAAAGCATGGATTTTTAGGGTGTTAATTATTAGAAAACCATAGTAGCATGTTAAATACTATGAGATTGGTTTAGATTATGAATTTAAACATGTTTGAATATGTTTAAAGAGGGTTTTATGATTTTATAAGTTGCTGGAATTTCAGAAAATATTTTATTTATGGAGTTTTAGGAATTTTAATTACTAGTATGGGTAGTACTATGCTAGGAATTAAAAGTAATTCAAGTTTTGATAGTAAAATCAACTTTTGAATATGTTTAAGGGGATTTTAAATATTTTAAAGTTGCTGTCGTTTTATTTAAGAGTATTGATTTTAGTTATATTTGATTTCTAGGCGGAGAGTATTCCGTAGGAGACTTTTAAAGGGTTAAAAGTGGCATGTTGACTAGTTTACACAAGGTACGTACATACTTGTGTGATTATATGATTAGTATCATGATTTAAGGAGGAAAAGGTTGTAGTATCATGTATAGGAACTTTGTAAGTTCATATGTGATTTCTAGTATGATTGATTTCTACATGTTTTATGCCTGTGAGCAAGCATGTTGTTTATTAGATTATTATGAGTAAAGAATTGTCATGTTTGTATGGATTTATTGATGCAAGCATGTGGATGGGAACTTTAATTATTAATTCACATGGGGGAATTAATATGTTATTAAGATTGATTCATGATTATTCATGTGTTCCCTTACAAGTATTATTTTTACTACTTTATGAGGACTGTGGGCCTTATTTGGTAAGTTGATAAGTATGCCTTTTAAAGGTAAGTTTGATTGTTGGCTAGGTTCAACAAATAAGAAAGTTGAGATTAAAAGAAAGTAAGTTTTGGGTTGTAAGTTGTGATCACTTATTAAATCCTAAGATAAAAGAAGTTCAGTGTGAATGTTTGAATTGTATTTCTGTGTTGCTTGTATGTGTGTCATAACAAATAAGAAAGTTGAGATTAAAAGAAAGAAAGTTTTGGGTTGTAAGTTGTGATCACTTATTAAATCCTAAGATAAAAGAAGTTCAGTGTGAATGTTTGAATTGTATTTCTGTGTTGCTTGTATGTGTGTCATAACAAGTAATAATTTGTAAAGAACGTAAAGTGTAACAAGGATAGTTATAGACTTTAGACTGGTGCACGTCTAGAGTTGGACATTAGGAGTTGGGGTACATGGTGAGCGAGCCATGGCTTTTTACAGGAGATGGATTGATCATCATCCCTTTTTCAGTTAGCAAAGGTTCCTCGATATCACAGGTCAGTTTCTGGAATACGTGGTAGCTCCTGTATTTCGTCTTCGTAATGAAGGCATTAGTAGATAAGACAACTTAGGTCCAATAACTATTCCAATTGAGTAATAAAAGTTGTTTAGAGTTTAGTTCAGTTGAAGTTGCCTGCAAAATGTTATATGATTATATTATTATTTATTCCTGCATGTTATTTATTTAGTATCATGTTAGGAAAGTTTATGTATTATTATGTAGTACTCAGCTTTGCTGATTACGTGCTTTGTTTGTATGTGTTGATCATGGCTTTGACTTGTTGATCCTGTGATGACCCAATTTTGGTGAGCAGATTCTCTAAAGCATTGACATTTACAGGTTCGCAGATGTAGCATCATTGGGAATCTGGGAATGGAGAGCTTGTGTAATTTAGTATTTCATGTTTTCTGCATTATTAGGAACTTATGATTATGAGCTTGTTTGAGTAGACATTGTAGAGTGGTTGTTTTGAAGTACGTATTTATTTATTTATGGTAATAAAGTATAAAGTTTTAGTTAGATGTTTTCCGCTGCAAGATTCTGAATAAGCCGATACGTTATCACACGGGCGATAATACTTGGGTAATTCTCTAAGTTTTATATTATAAAGGTATTTCTGCAAAGAGAGAATTATCGGGGTGTTACAATCTGAAACATAGGAAAGAGTTCCTGTCTCTTCAGGATCTCATTAGTCATATGAGGATTGAAGAGGCAAACCGCATCAAGGACAATCAGGACTCTGTTGTTGTTAATGTTACCAAAGCTAACCTGATGGAAACTGCTGCTGCTTCATCAGGATCTGATAAGTTTAAGGGTAAAGGTAAGAAGGTCAACAACAAAGGTAAGAAGCAATGGAAATTAAACAAGCCTGATGGTAAGATTCAGAAGAGGTCAGTTCTTTGCTATGTATGTGGCAAGCCTGATCATAAGGCTTACCAATGTCCTCAACGCCAAGGTTCTATTCAAAAGCAAGCACCTCAGGCTAACCTTGCTGAATCTGATGACATTGTTGCTGCTGTGGTTGTTGAAGTGAATCTGATCGAGAATAGTTCTGATTGGATTTTGGACACTAGGGCTTCGAGGCATTTCTGTGCAAACAAGGAGCTTCTTCATGACTTCCAGGATGCTGCTGAAGGCGAGTGTGTCTACATGGGCAACGCGGCAACTGCTGGAGTGCTTGGACAAGGAAAGGTCACTCTAAAACTTACCTCTGGAAAAACCTTCTCCCTTTCAAATGTATTGTATGTTCCTACTATGCGTCGCAACCTAGTGTCTGGTGCCTTGTTAAACAAAGCTGGTTTGAAAATTATTTTTGAGGCTGACAAGGTTGTAATGGCTCGTGGTGGGGAGTTTGTGGGGAAAGGGTATTTAAGTGGGGGTTTATTTATTTTGAATGTTGCTTCCTCTGTTGTTCCCGCTATTCATAAACCTATTTTTGGTTCTGCTTATATTGCTGAGTCTTTAAATTTATGGCATGGTAGATTAGGGCATGTGAATGTTGCTTCTATTAAGAGACTAAGGACATTATCTTTAATTCCTAATCTGTCCACAACATAGTTTTCTAAGTGTCCAGTTTGTGTTGAAGCAAAATTTACTAAGAAACCTTGCAAAACTGTGACTCAAAGGACCACACAACTTCTAGAATTGGTTCATACGGACTTAGCTGATTTCCAGAACTCTAGAAGTAGAGGAGGAAAATTTTGGTACATTTCTTTTGTTGATGATTACTCGAGGTACACTAAGTTATACCTTCTTAAAGCCAAAAGTGAGGCAGGGGAAGCTTTTATAAAGTACAAGGCTGAAGTAGAAAACCAACTTGATAGGAAAATCAAGAGGGTTAGGTTTGATAGGGGTAGAGAGTATGAGAACAACTCTTTGAATAACCATTGTGAGAAATTGGGTATCTTTCATGAACTTAGTGCCCCCTATGTACCTCAACAAAATGGTATAGCTGAACGGAAAACAGATCTTTGAAAAATATGATGAATGTTATGCTTGTAAGTTCTAGGTTGCCTGATGAAATGTGGGGGGAAGCAGTCCTTTCAGCCTGCCATGTTCTTAACCGAGTACCTCACAAAAAGTTAGATAAGACTCCTTATGAACTATGGAAGGGGTATCCTCCAAACTTGAGTTTTCTTAGAGTGTGGGGGTGTTTAGCTAAAGTTGGGCTGCCTGATTATAAGAAGTCAAACATTGGACCCAAGACTTTTGATGCTGTGTTTATTGGCTATGCTCATGCTGCTTATAGATTCATGACTTTGAGCGATAGGTCTATTTGTGAATACAGAGATGCTGAGTTTTTTTAATATGTTTTTCCATTGAAAAAGGGTGATACTGCATCTGTGCCTTCTTGTTCTTCTCCTGCTGTTGATTTATCTACTTATTCTACGCATGATGTTGTTTTATCTACTAGTGATATTCCTGCTGATTTGACTTTAAATAGTACTTCAGTTGACATGCATGCTAGTAGTTAATCTGCTGTAGATGAGCCTAGGAGAAGTAAAAGACCTAGAGTAGCAAAAGACTTTGGTTCTGATTTTGTCACTGCCTTTCTGTCTGAAAGTTCTTGTGTTGACTTGTTTAGTGATGAACTAGTTTATGCTTTCATGATAGAAGAGGATCCAAAGACCTTTGAAGAGGTTATGAGATCTGTGGATGCTAGTTTTTGGAAAGAGGCCATTAAGAACGAGTTAGATTCCATAGTGTCTAATTCTACTTGGGAGTTAACTAACTTACCTAAGGGATCAAAGACCATAGATAGTAAATGGATCTTTAAAAAGAAGTTGAGACTGATGGGACTATAGAGAGGTTTAAAGCTAGACTTGTCATTAGGGGCTTTACTCAGAGGAAAGGACTAGATTACTTTGACACTTATTCTCCTGTGACTAAGATAGCCACCATTATTAGGACCCTGCTAACTCTTGCGGCTATTCATGACTTAGTTATACATCAGATGGATGTTAAGACTGCTTTCCTGAATGGTGACTTAGAGGAGGAGATTTACATGTCTCAACCTGAGGGTTTCGTGGTGCAAGGTCAAGAAGATAAAGTGTGTAAGTTGAGGAAGTCCTTATATGGTCTCAAACTAGCACCGAAGCAATGGTATGAAAAATTTGACAGTACTGTTGTGTCAAATGGATTCATTGTCAACAACTCTAACTCCTGTGTATATTCCAAATTGATAGGATCAGATTGTGTTATTATATGTCTTTATATGGATGACATGCTGATTTTTGGCAGCAACTTAAAGGTTGTTAATGATACTAAACTTTTCTTGACATCAAAATTTGAGATGAAGGATTTGGGAGAAGCTGATGTGATTTTAGGAGTAAGACTTAAGAAAATCTCCTGTCGCATTTCCCTTAGTCAGTCTCATTATGTGGAAAAGGTGCTTAAAAAGTTTAATTCCTTTGATGTTGTCCCAGTGAGTACTCCCTATGATCCTAGTATTCATTTGACCAAGAACTTAGGTGAAAGTGTCTCTCAAAGTGAATATGCGAAAAAGTCATAGGTAGTTTGATGTACCTCATGAACTGTACTCGACCTGACATAGCTTATGCAGTGATAGACTGAGTCGATATACTCATAACCCTAGTAATGAACACTGGAATGCTCTTTATCGTCTTCTCAGATACCTAAAAGGAACTGTTGATTTTTGTTTGCATTATTCTAAATTTCCTGCTGTACTTGAAGGATTTTGTGATGCAAATTGGGTTTCTGGTAATGATGAGATCAGTTCAACTAGTGGTTATGTGTTTGCCCTTGGTGGTGGTGCTATATCATGGAAGTCTTCGAAGCAGACTTGTATAGCACGTTCCACCATGGAGTCTGAGTTCATTGCCCTCGAGTTGGCAGGGCAAGAAGCTGAATGGTTGAGAAATCTGTTGTCCGATGTTCCCTTATGGGGAGGACAGGGTGCACCTGTCTCTCTTCATTGTGATTCTCAAGCAGCCATTGGTGTTGCTAAGAACAGTGTCTACAATGATAAGAAGAAACACATACGGATCAGACATGGAGTCGTTAAACAAATCCTGAAAAATGGGGTGATTTCTTCGGACTATGTGAGGTCCGAAAGAAATCTTGTTGATCCCTTTACTAAGGGGTTATCTAGGAGAGTTGTCCTAGAGTCGTCGAGGGGGATGGGGCTAAAGCCCATTAGTTAAGATTTTAAGGTGGATACCTATTTGTGGTCAAACGAAGCCATAGAATCTTAATTTGCACTACATTTCTCATCCCTATGGCGCATGGTAGTGCTTCTTAAATCCATAGCCTATTGGTGGTGCTATTGAGACGCACTTGATGGATTTATATTGTGAGGTTGAGCTTTTGCTCTTAATGGTTCCATATCCCTTCGGGGTGGTGTTATTGAGAAACACTTGATGGACTACCTACGTAAGTGTGGAGGTTAAGCCGCCTTCTATGAAAGACTGGGATGTCTTTCTAGAGCACTTATGAGACACAAGGAATGCGCATGGCTATAAAGCGCTTGTGATGTATCGCGGAGACTGCACGATCTTAAGGTAGGTATGTGTTGTGGGGGTCTCAATGGAACTCTGGTGAGTTCAAGAGAAATTCACTCACTAGAAAGTAAGTTGTTGCCTCATTTCACCATGTATCAATTCAAATCGAAAGATATTGATGCTTAAGTACTTTCCTTTTCTTACCTAGGAATTTCTTTTGCTTTTCAGAGCCTTTGTGGGGGATTGTTGGAATCAAGGCTTGAAAAGCCTTAGCCTTCTTTTCTTTAAAAGTCCCACATTGCTTGTGGGAGGGAATACTCCCTTGTTTATATATTCCCTTCTTTCTTATTCTTATTGAGTTGGTACTTGAGATGCTTTTGTGGTTGGATATCATGCTTGGTTTTGGGCTTGCTAACACACACGCGCGCGCGCCGCCCGCCCGGACCGGGTCAGGGCCATGGGCTTTGGGCTTTGGGGAATAAATTTAACTTAACTATCTTTTTGGACCCAGGCGGAGTGCGTGTGTAACTATTGTGGGAAGACTGTAACGTTTTGAACGTTACAGTATTTATGGCAATCCCTTGATATCCTCCCCGGATTGAGTGTCTTCCGTTTTTTGGGCTGATCTCTTCCTATAAGATCAGTACATTATTCTTCAATTGAAACACACAAAATTATTCTCTCGATTATCTCCTCTTCTCTTTTCTTCCTGGGTACGTGCTAATCTCCATAGCCTACTCTGTTAGTGGTGACAGTTTAGGTTGCTATGTTAACCATGGGGAGCTTTCCGACCAGTTCGATTACCACCGTTGTCGGGCCGTAATTGCTTTCAAGTCAGTGGTCTCCTACCACGGCACAGCCTTGAACTCAGTTTCTTCCTTGCCATTGCAATTGTCAGTTTCTAACAAGTATTATGAAATTTAGTGATTTACATGAACATCTTTGTAAAAATGATGTAAAATTGTATAAAATTCACATGAACATGATTTTTATATTTTTGAAAAGCTACTGATGTCTTCTTCAAACTTGATATTTTTTATTTTTTTATTTTATTGAAAGAACAATCCTAGGTTGTACTGGACAAAATCAGTTTTACACAACAAAGTTGTATGATTTTTAATTATTTAAAAAAACTTCGTTTTTTAGAAATTCCAAAGCCCAGTTGCTAGAAACATCTTGCACTTCATAGGAAATATATTAAAGCCTATGAACTAATTGGTTAATGCAGACGAAAAAATGAAATAAGATAGGAAAGTAAAACTGACTATAATTACAACATCACATTTTCTTTTGTTGGAGATGTTTGTGCACGACTTATCTTAAA
The DNA here is from genome assembly GCA_947646795.1 of Beta lomatogona. Taxonomy (NCBI): domain Eukaryota; kingdom Viridiplantae; phylum Streptophyta; class Magnoliopsida; order Caryophyllales; family Amaranthaceae; genus Beta; species Beta lomatogona. Next base: position 2,775,838 of record CANSNZ010000942.1, read on the forward strand.
TTTTTTTATGAAAACATTTTTGGTTATAAATAACAGCTTGATTAAGGAAAATCACATAATCACATTGTTTCCTATGAGTCACCCCATTAGAGGTGACTATTCTAGGTGGGGTGATTTAAGGTTGGGAACCTATTAGGACTTCCACATACCCAAATCACTCCAAATATTAAAAAATGATAAGAAGAAAACAAGGAGAATGTTAGTAGATGATTAAGAAGATAATAAAAAAAAAAAACAAGAATTTCAACTTTACCTTGCTAGCTCAATGATGCACTTCCTTTTGCAAATTTTTCTACTTTTTTTTGTGATTTTCTTAATTTCTGGGTGAGTTTCTAAATTCTCTTAATTACTAAACTTAAACTCTTTTTGTGTTTTTTTTCTTTTGATGAACTTCTTTTACTTACTTATTAAAGACTTTTGCTTAGATGGAAAGATTAAGGAGGAGAAGAGTAGTAGAGAAGATGAGAGTGAAGTTGAATTGTGTTTTTTTTCAACTTGGTTTTGAAGTGGAAAAAAGGAAGGTATTTATAGAGAAATGAAAGAAGTGAACTAGGGTTTCAAAGAGGTAGAAAATCAGATTTTTCATCCTTAATCACCCTAATGACATCACTCTAATGACCTCACCCTAATGACATCACTTTAATGACCTCACCCTAATGACATCATCAAATTTCTTTGGAAACACAAATATTCTTATTCTTTTTGGATTTTCTCATAAATGAAGCAAGATCAGATTTTCAGAAATATTCTTCCCTAAACATCCTAATACGTAAAAAAAATACATCGAAAAACGTGCAAAACCAACTGATTAGGGTGTTGCGCCTAGCACAACATCCTGCGCTAGACACAGCACCTTGCGCTAGGCGCAAGGCTTTGCGTCTGGCGCATAGTAAGCTTGTGCGCTAGGCGCACAATCATGCGTCTAGAGCATGATTGTGTGCTTGGCGCACACTTGACTCTTCCGGAAAGAATCTGGATTTCCCCCTCTTACACATGGGATTTGATTCTTATTCTCACATCTTTTCATGATTCTTGTTCTCTAACTAATGGATAAAGGATGTGTTTAGTGGATAAAGAATATATTCTTATTCTTTATCCAATGAACAATGACTTGACCATCAAGGAAACTGATTAATGCCGGTTTTGGGATACGACTAAAATCCCAACGCCTAACCGCGACTCGTTTTTCATTTTTCTGAAAGACTAACTTAAGACAATTAATGAAAACTTGTCAAATTAATAAAGACGAGCATGATTATACTATGAATCATTTTATTAAAACGGTGGTTGTAGTTATCAGCTACAACTCACGAAAATTATACTTCCTAGTTGAAACTGTATAACTAATACGCAAAAAGGGAAAATCGTGTGACGGAATGAAACTTGCGCTCCGGGGCGCGCACTCCAGGATGCATGACGATTTTGTTATTTTTATTTTTCAAACCTTTATTTATCCGAACAAAGGGGTTCGAAATTTGGTGTCTACAGATATATGCTACTATATTTATTAGGATAGTTTATGTTTTTATTTAAAAAAAAAGAATCTATTACCTTTATATGTACTAACTTTAGTTTAACTATCTAGTGTTACTACTTTTCACCAAAAGCTACCTGCATCATATAGTATAAAATTTTGTGGGTTTAGTAATTAAGAAGTTGCACTAAGTGTTGGTCAAAGTTTAAATTTCGAGTTTTAACATTGCCGCTCTAAATTCTATTACCTGGCGCCATAATTTCACTTACCCTCCAAAAGTCCAAAGTGATAACTGAAAAGGCAAAAGTTACTTTAACCCTTTTGGCGCCTTTTGTATTTTTCAATTTGTATTTTATAAGACTTTAAAGATGTATGTAACTTACTTTGTGAAATGGATGTAATGACTCCAATTTTCAAATTTCAATGATATGAGAAAAAACATTTGTGAAACTAAATCGGAAAAATATTAATATATTATAATAATCGAACTGGACTGAACTGGATTCGAACTCAAGAAAATAGTTTCGGACTGGACTGGACTGGACTCAAAAAAAGTTTGGATCGGACTTGGACTCAATTTTTCGAGTCTAAAAAACTTTGGATCGGATTTGGATTTGGCAAAGTCCAATCCAGTCCAATCCACTTACACCCCTAACTACAATGATGGCTTCTTCTCTATTGTTCAACCAGTAAGATTTTGATTTACAATTTTTCACCCAGATCTTTTTGTAGCTTATCTCTATATCTATGTAAATAACATAAATTGCAATGAAAAAAGATACTTATATATATGTACCTGTTTTTAGATCATTTAGAACTAAAAAAAGCAAAAAAAAAATTGGGTCACAAGCGCTGCAATTTTTGTTAAAAACCGCAGCCCTAAATTGATAAAGGGCTGCGATTTTTAGCAATAAGGGCTGCGATTTTTTCTACAACCGCATCCCTTAATTGTTAAGGGCTTCAGTTTAATCTATAACTGCAGCCCTTAATTGTTAAGGGTTGCAGTCAATAACCGTAGTCCTTCAAAAATGTCAAGGGTTGTTAGGTCAAGAGCTGCGGTTGAAAAACGTAGGCCTTAGGCCACTTCTGACCGCAGTCCTTGGCCTTTTTTCCTCTAGTGTTTCCCCATTTTAGTAACCAATGGTGATACATACCATCGTCCTAATAGGGCCGACTTGAAGGAGAGCAATCCAATGACTTAAATCAAAAATTGTGTTTAAAAGTGTAAAGTCTATTTATTTATTTTAAAAGTCTAATTAGTTATTGTTGATGATTAATTGTATTTTTAAGCCAGATTCAAAGGCCAATTAATTATTATCAATGATTAATTGTAGTTTTTGATTCTATTTCTTTGAAAAAGCCAATTTTCCTGATAATTTATTGTATTAATAAATATTTTATAGAATAAATTTTTTTATAAAAATCATATTTGACCCTCTTTGATAATTGACTTTCGATTTTTAAATGATAATATTTAATGAAGATAAAAATAATATCTTAAAGATAGAACAAAAATAAGATCCCTAATGTGTCTGGCGCGCCAATGGAGCGCACACGCAGCATCGAGATAGTCAGCAAAATTCGGAAGCGCTGAAATCGATGCGCATCATGGTGCGTTCCGCGCATCATTATGTGTACATCACATCAGGCTTGCGAGCCGTGCATCCTCATATCTTATCCTTTTTTCCACTTTCTCTATAGATAGACCTCGTTCCATCCGATTTCAGGCAAAACTTACACACAACTTCACATAACTTTTTCCACTTATTATTCACCATAATGTCTCCAAATATTCAACACTTAAACACACTTCATACACTCAAACTCCATCGATTTCATATTTCAAGCTTCAAGGATTGCTTTTCCGAAGATTGTTAATAAGACCAAGGCGATTAAGGTATATTCTGGAGGGACCTTTTATTTATTCAGTTCCTATTTAATTCTTTGAAGTTACTGACTTTTTTTTTTGTTCATGATGTTGTCATCTAACAGATTGGTTCCTTGTATATTTATTAATCCCTTTTTCTCTTTGTCAATTTCTTATATTTTTGTATATTATCATTTGATTCATGTATGTTTGATGATTTATCGCTTTCATCACCTTACATGCTTATTATTATTAATACAAGACCTAAATAATTAAATGTTCTAACGCCTGACGAAATTGGTTTAGGATCTCCAGTAATTTGATTGTCTAATGAACATGGCACTAAATAGTCGAGATCGTTACCAAGCTATGCATAGGCGTCTCAAACTAGACCTCGCACAATATTTGGGGTTAGAACAATTGGCCATGCTCTAAAAGGTTTACTTTTTGGGCAACGAGAATTTACAAACTTATCCTGGATACTGAATTCGTTAGGGATTTATCATTTCTCTTCTCAAAGGTCAAGGGGCTTCTTTCATCCATTGTAACTAGCCTTATATGCACACTATGCATCCGAAGGCGAAGGATGAATGATAACTGATTTGCTGTTTGTTAGTTCGATTTTTCCTTTTCTATTTTTATTTTTAAACTAATAGAATAGTAAGTTTTGTAGTTTTATATTCTAGTTAGGGATATATTGGTAAAAAGGGTGGACATTAAAGTCTGAAATAGTTCTCATATATCATAGAAATTTGGTAACTTGACTCTAATTTGGGGCCTAACCACATATGATTAAATCCACGAATGATTTAGGTTTTGTATGAAATTGAGAAATAATTTAAATGAAGAGAGAGAATAATTTGCAGAAACTTTAGAGTGAGAGAATCTTCGGTTTTGGAAATATTGAAGAGAGAAGGAAAATCGCAGATTTTGGAAGTGGGAGTGAGTAGTGTTTGTCGTAAGTCACGTGCCTGGGCCTGGTGCGCAGTATTTTTAATGTAAACCGAGTCCACGTAGGTCGGATTGCATATAAAATAGAGATAATATAGATTTGCCCAAGTGCCCCACCAGGCAACCACGAATTATTAAACCCGGGTTACCGCCCTTGTTCGACTGTTAGAATATCCAGGAAATTAGTCAAATTGAATGATCCCGGATAGTAGTCCTTATTCAATTGCAGATTTGTGCGCTTTCCTAAGTGGTGGCCTAGTGGGCCAAGTTAAAACTGTTAAAGTTACCAGAAATGATCCTTCTTCTGCCATCCTTTTGATTTCCCCAACAAAAATACAGAGAAAAACCAAGAATCTATGGGAACACAGTGGAATTCATTTCCGTTGGAAATCATATACCAGATTTTTGGATGGATCGCTTTCTTCTCTTGGTCTATCAGTTTCTATCCCCAAGTTATCCTCAATTTCCGCCGTAAAAGGTATCGTGATTCGTGAACACGTCTCACTTTACTTTCTGCCATTCAACCGTTGGGCGACGTGGCAATACAACCCCCAAAATAGGATTCGGGGAAAAAATTAATCATGGAGTTTCCTTCTTTAGTTGATTATTTTTGTATATTTTCATTTTGCTGGTGCAGTGTTGTGGGGCTGAATTTTGATTTTGTGGTGCTGAATTTGACGAAGCATAGTACGTATCTCATATACAACGCCACACTTTACTTCAGCTCAGTTGTTCAGAGGCAGTACCGCGACAAGTATGGCATTGGCGAGGTAATCTCACTGTCTTTCTCTCTCCTTGTCATTTTGTCCCTATTAGCAATAAATTGATTAATATTTTAGAAGGTGGACTGGATTCACCATCATTTATTGTGAACCCAAACTGATTACATCACGCAAAAACGGAATATATAAAAAAACTGACTATATCATACGGAAACTAACTATATGAGAAAATTGACTATTGTTGATGTGATTTTCTTGTCCGTTTCGAATTGCTTTTGTGTTTTTGTTATTTGTGGACAAATTGTTACTGAAAATAAAAAGGATAGACTCTTAAATCTCTATCTAAGAGGTTATCTGTGTGTTTTGTGTATTTGAACACTCAATTCTATGCAAGCATAAACACGCTTAACACTTTAATTCTTTAAACTCCGAAAACTCGTTCTTATTAATGATGAACGAAAGCCTTATATAGGCATTTGCAACCTGAGTAAACTAAAACTAGGAAACCAAACAAAGATAACTATGAATAACAAACTAAAAGATAAACTAACTAAACTATAATTGTAACTCAATTACGAATCCGAATCCAACCAGGACTTAGACTTCTAATCCAACTAGAATTAGGACTAAGGTTTATACTCCTAACAAAACTCGGAGTTCTAATTCTAATAGAATTAGGATTACATGAGTCCTATTCCTATTAGAACTAGGAAAGCTACCAATTCTCCTAATAGAACTAGGAGTATTTACAAGTTGCGTTTCTAAGAGCAATTAAGCTATTCCCTTATACATCAATTGAACAAAGACTGACTATACAAGAGGTGATTATATCATACAAATACTGACTATATCAGATAAAAACTGATTATATCATATGACACCGGTACACAATAAGTTATTGTGAACCGGGTCCATTCAAGTGTTTTAATTAATATTTATGTTTTGGTATTTAACTTTAACGATACAATTGTAATCGATGAGTTAATCAGCATTTTCCGTACTGGCTTTTGTAGACTCACCTATTTCTCCAACACGACGGAAATTAAGGTCGTGTTTAGTTTGGAGAATGTTTGAACTTATACTTTAGTTACGATGGGAAGTATTTTGAATGATAATTACGAGAATGTTTGGTTGGGTGGAAACCATTTTTTCTGAAAAGTGATTTTCCTAATTTTCTTTGTTTGGTTTGTAGAGGATGCGAATTAGTCTTACAAATGGTGGAAAGTAGTTATCCCAGGGGTGGAAAACATTTTATTTTCATAGGTCGGGAAACCATATATTCCTCTTTAGGGTCGGTTTGGTTTGATGAAAAACATCTTCCACGGAAAATGGTTTTTCGTAGAAAATATTTTTTGATGGAAAACACAAATCAATGTTAATCTTCCTTTATTTGGTTTGATGAAAAAGTATTAAGCTAAGACGCAGAAAATGGAGATGTTGGGGATGAGAGACCGAAGGAAAATAGTTTTCGTTAAAATTTTAGAGGAGAATATTTACAAAGGGATGGAAAACTTTTTTCCACCTTGGTTTTCCTTTTCAAATCCCTTGTTTAACCAACCAATGAAAAATGGGAAAAATCGTTTTTTTCTAGAAAACATTTTTCTCCAAAAAAAAACGGAGCCTTAGTCTTCACCTTACTCCCATTCATCTTCCATTTCCATTTTTTTTCTTTCTTTTCTCTCTAACTTTGCATGCAAGGAAGCAGATATCTTCTCCATGGGAATATTTTTTTTCATGAAAAATCATTTTACATTGAAGATGTTTTGCGTCCAACCAAATAGAGTCTAAGTATTGAACTTCATATATTTTGTTTGGTCCCTCAATAAAAAAGAGTTAGATATAATAGGTGAAAGGGAAATGGATGGAAGGGGAAGGGAGAGAGGAAAGATGGCGGAAGGTAAGGGATACGGTGGAAAATGTAATATTCTTTTACGCGATAAGAAAATGTTTTCCACCATGGACAAAACAATCCTCAGCCAAAAAAAATTATTCCTACCCCTTCAAAACCAACTAACAGAAGAACTAATGTGAGTTCCATAATAAGGTGAAGGAGTGCCATAAGCAGCACTTCCATAGGAGTCAACCTTACTTTTCTTATTCTCGTGATTTGAGCCTTTAGAGCTATGGCCAAGTGTGCGGATGTGTTTTTGAGGAGGTTAGGCTTTGATGTGGTTCTATCCTTACTCGATCAAAAAAAGGGGAGTGGATTGAATTATCTTTTTATCTTTTTATTCTATCTTTGGGAGAAGTAATGAGTTCTTGTGGTTTATTTAGAATTTAGAGATCTCTCTCTCATGGTGGTTTGAGCCTTTTTAATATGGTTGAACTGTCACATGGCCATGACAAATTAACTAGGGAGATATTGTTGGTTTCTGTATACGTGATTCTACTTTGGAGCTACTAGAATCTTTGAGTACTCACCTCATTAGGATTTGGGTTAGATGTCTTTTTTCTGAGGTTGTGCTCCGTAATATATTTGTAAGTGGATACAAACACTGGAAAACTTTAATTTAGGCTAAATTTTTGTGGTTTGATATGAATTACGTAAGTGCCACTTCAAGATGTACTCATGCTTCAGAACTGAAGCTCAGTCCTTGTAAGAATAGGTTGGCATTTTAATAATTGGTGAACATCAAAACTGTAATGTGTTTTCTGCATGTCTGCGACAAGATCAATTAGCTTTGTTTCCAGAACAGTCTTGTTTTTTGTCACAATGAAATAGTACAGATCAAATGACAACAAGCCACGAATGAGTGTCTAAGAGATTGGCGATAACCATGTGCACAACGGCAAGCATATGTGAGATGACCCTAAAAGGTTTTTGGAGATCACTTCACCTTAAGAAGTTAAGTAAGGAGTTCAGTAGGTTATAATGGAGGCGTGAAACATCCAAAATAGGTAGATGACAAGAATAAACTAAAATATAGTAAAATTTGATACAATGTGAGGGAAATTAGGGTTTATCTAACTAGTAGAGGTATGTGAGCAGATAAATATGTGCTGTAAGTGTGGGGGGTATTTATAAGTATTTTTAAACTCCTAAAACTTCAGGCCAATAATTGGATTTGGACTGCTAGAATACCCTAACTTGGTAGATTGATGATTGGTCGATTAATTTAGGGATCAAGAGCTTACCTCATTTTTTGCCTTCTCCTTCTGGTGAGGGGAATGTGTGCTGACATGTTCTCAAGCATTTTGTAGTTTCCAGGTGGTGTGCGACCGAAATCTTGCTGTAAATCTCTTGATCTAGTATTAAATATTGGACCGTCCTCTCCGTCCCTTTGGCTGACACTACAGTGGTATTTTAGGTTAATTGTGTAAAAGAAGTTTGGATTCATTTAGATCTTAATACCTTGATTGGGTCCATTCTATATGATTACTATATGATGACTAGACCTATAGGACTTCTGGTAGCTCTTTCTCTCTTACTGTGGAGATCTGGGTTCCACTCTAACATCCATCCCTGAACATAAATGTTTGTCTAATATAATAATATGCCTCTATGAGTCTACACGGAGCAGCTTTGCCACGTTTACAAGGTGAGTAAAGGTGAAGTGTGGGATTAATTCGTTCTTCAGAGAGTTTATAAGACAAAGACCAAATATTATTAGAGAAAATTGCTGCCTAAAGTTTAAACATCTCCCTCATTTACATACCATATGAGCGAGAGGGCCCAAATCTTACCCTTATTAAAGCTAGTGAAGCTCCAATTCTGCACTCTATTACTATCATCTAAAATGATGGTCATAGTCATTCATAAGCAATTTTGAGTTTTCATGTAGGTTTCACGTTGAATAGAGTAGTAATTAATTATTCTTGCCACTTACATGTTATATCAATCTATATTTGGTGGCTCAAGTTGATCTTTCTTTTCCTTCATTATGATCATGTTGCAGATGATTCCTGTCGCTGCAAATGATGTTGCGTTCTCCATACATGCCGTTATTTTAACAGCATTTACTTTGTTCCAGATCTTTATCTATGAAGTAAGTTGCATCATCTTCTACATGTTTAATTTTTCATGGTAGAATTTTTTCAATTATAAATTGCAGCCATATCTTCTTTTTGTTATATATCTAATTTTGTGTACATTTTCTATCTAAAGCGTGGAAACCAAAAGTTCTCGAAGATTTCCTTCTCACTTGTTTTTGCTGCATGGGGTGCTGCTGCAGTTTGTGTTCTTATTGCCTTGCCAAGCCATTCTTGGCTTTGGCTGATCACTGTCTTCAAGTAAATAAATTTTCTTCCAGCTAATATTTTCTGCTTTATATGTTAGCTTTGATTTTATGACAATTGAGAAGGGTAAGACTAAATGAGCTGAAAATCTACATTCAGCTAAGGATATACTCACTCCATTATATCTTATCTGACCTCTTAATAAACTTTTCCCATTCTGTATCATATGTTAATTGTTATTAAACGAAATAGTTGATCCCTGATATGTAATTGTAGTAAATACAAACTTTGAGATAAAATGGAAAATAGTTGATATTACTAATCATATAATAATATAATATCTTCACAATTTGTATTTTCGATCAACTATTCCATTATTTGATTACTGATTATGATTACTTTAAAAAAAAAAAAAAATCAGGACTATATAACAAATTTTTACCCGTGTATGACATGGGTCACTAAGTCTTGTATACTAGGTAAAACTGTATCCAAGGATTAGGACTAGAGGCAATGGCTACATGAGTTATGGGTTCCATTAACTCATTGTGAGTGATTTATCACTTAAGTATATGCTCCTATGCAGGGCAGATTGTCCGATGATTGAAGCCAGTGAAGAATTTTGATCTTGGTTTTAACTAGTTGAGATGTAAGGATCTAGGGGCGATATTAATGGGAACGAAGGAGAACCACTCGATTCTGAGTAGATATTGGCACATTGCTTGTTGTTTGATCATGGCAACCGGAGTGTAATGGATCTTGTATCTTAAAGATCAAAGACAAAAAAAAATGCTTAACAAGCTCGAAAAATTAGTCATTGGAACTTGTGCTTCTTGGTTTATGAATTTTCATGAAGTTGAGGGGAAAATGAGAGCTCTGACAAATATCTCAAGAGTTGTGATGAACTTAGGTCGAATGATGGGACAACTCCTAATGAGCCTAACTACAAGTTAGAGGCTTATAGTGCATGTGAAAACTCAAAAAAACTCAAATTGACTCCTAATGGGATTTTTATATGTCAGATGGGGTAAATGGGGATTATAAGCTTGGATAATTATAGGGAATAGGTGCACAACATTGAAATAACAATTCTCATACTTTGTTTGGCGTGTCATGGAAACAATGTATGGATACTTAACTAGGATGAAGGCACTCAAAGGTGATGGGGTTTCCAAAGCCTATGCACTCTAAGGCGATTGGGGCTCTTGGAGCTTAAGCACAAAGTGCAAGCGAAAGGCATGCTCCTCTTTGAACTCAAGGGCAGTTTCTAAAATTAAGAATTTTTGGTATGTAAAAATAGGTTGTCAAGTTCGTTTTCAGACTTTCCCTATATAGCATGAGTATTGTCAAAAAAGTAAGAAAAAGACAGGGATGAACTTGACTCTTAGCTGACCCCTTAGTTTTAAAAGGCGCGAGGTGCACCGAAGCGCAAGGCGAAGGCGCACTGAGGTGCAAGGCGAAGGAGCACGCATCTCGTTGGCGAGGCGCATTTTTTTGTTATTATTATTATTATTTTGCTTTAGTGATATTATATTTTTATTTTATTATTATTTTTAGTTGGATATTATTTTTCTCAAAGGAAACTAAACTGCCTGGAAAAAAAATCAATATTGCAGCCTTCCAAAAGCAAACAAAAAAAGTTGCCAAATCACATAAAACAACGTATCAAAGTACGTTTTAAAAAAAAAAAAGGGGAAAAGTATCAAAGAAAGAGGAAAATAATAAAGAGAAAAAGAGAAAGAAGAAAGAAGATCAAAGAGAAATTGGAGCATAACAGAATTTAGCACAACGGTCATGAGCTCACATGATGTCAACAAGAATCTTTCGGGGGGGATGTACGGCCACGTGTCATAACCACCTAGCTGTTATTACAATTTCCTTTTCTATTTCTTTTCTGTAATTTCCTTTCTGTTATGATGAATGAACTGACTATCAATAGTCAGATGGTGTAAGAATGAAATATGAATGAAAATACACCTTCTCTCTTTTTCTTAATTCCTCATTTCACTACTCTGTAGAGTTTTTCCTTTGTGGAGTTTCTGGGTTAAGCTTAGGATCTTCCTTCATCTCTTCTTCTAGAGATCAGGTTGAAATCATATCCATCTAAGGATCATATTAGAGAGCTTAGAGGAATGACGTGAAGCTTGTTCGACGATGACAGCCATTGGAGATGGGTCGGGATTGGTGGTCGGTGGCTCGCCGGCACCCTCTGTAACCTCTGGTGAGTTGGCGGCGATTAACTGCCATCAAACAATGAATTAGGGTTTCTCTCCAAAATTATGTCCAATTTGATGAAATTTAATGAAATTAATAAAGGGCTTTGCCTCGAAATTGCTAAAGTAAACCCAAGGTAAGTTTAAGTTCGAACTTTTTTCGGTTTTTAAAAAGTTTTCAACTCAGGTCTACACTCTCTTCCCTTATCTTGCCCCTCTCTACTAAAGGCGGCAAAAAGCATGCGCCTCAGGTCACCTTTCGTTGTGCGCTTCGTCTTGTCGGATGCATTTTGGCTTCCCCTCCACCCGCTTAGCCCTTAAGCGCGCCTTGGGTGCACTTTTTAAAATTAAGGCCAACCAACAAAATTATTGGCCCAAAGATGAAGTTGCTAGTTCAAAGGGTCAAACCTCACGGAATGGGGTCTGGAAGTCAAAAGGTCCAAAATTAAAATAATAGAAAAGAAAGGAGTTCACTCAACTACCTCATGTCATGTTATCACCACCCCAAATAAGTTACTTACATCCAAAATTGTCACCATAAATCTCAAATATGGGATGTCTTCCCATATTAATCCCAAATTTTATTTATTTGTGAATAATCTCAAGTTTGGTGATACCTTTTCCATATTGATCTACACAGGGGTCACAGGTTAAATTCTATGTTTTTTTGGGTCCGACTTCCTTCTCTTTGTTGTCTCTCTCCTTGCTATCCACTAGGCCATCATGGCTAATTAAAATAGGTTTGTTGGACTTTCACTTAACAGTGAAGTTGATCAAATTTGAAACCAGACCAATATGAATATGATATTAATATATTTGAGATTATTAATAAATAAAATTTTTGTTTAATATGGGAAGACTCTCCAAACACGGGATTTATGACAAATTTTTTCCTAATTTATGACCCTTGTGATTCTTAGCCCCGACCCATTAGACTTTAAAGGAAAGGCTTCAAAGCAAAAATGAGACAAAAGAATTCGAATGTCGACATCCGTACAGAACTAGGTAGCCGTTGTCGAAAAGTTACCACAAGCTGTTGTTACTAGTCGTCAACATATCATATTGCTCGCATTACTCTCCTCAAGGAAAGCCCCATCTATAATAACTTTAAGTGGTGAGTTAGGCATCAAATTTGCACATCTGCAATGCAGCACCTTCACACTTCAAGCACCTTAGTACATTATATTGCCTCAATGGGCGTCTACGGAATTATATTGCCCAGACCTTACTAAGCCTTTACCCAGCGGTGCCTAAGGCTGCAGCACCTAAAGTCAGCCCTTTCGTACATTAGGTGGGAATAAGTAGGAGTAAATAATAAATTTACACAGTTACCCTAACTAACCTTCTCCTTTCTCACCCTTCATTATGGCATTAGAGTCTTTTCTTCCCAATCACTTATCCCTCCTCATACCCCCCCCAACCCCTTCTAGGTATTAGTTTGATAGGAGAAGGCTTTCCTTTTCTTTTCCCTAACCCCATCCCGAGACAAATCAACATCCCTATAAACAAACATGGGATTAGGCGAAGTTGGGATTTATCCTTGTTCCACCCCTTTATCCCTTCAAGAAACATGCTGTGAGGCATGTTGGAGCGAGGATTGGATCCTTTTTTTGGTGTGTATTTGCTATTGGGACTCCTTCATTTGGAAATGTCCAAAAAGGATCTTATAAATTGGGAAGTACTAGTCTTTTAAGTTCCCACAAAATTGGTGCTTTACTCTGCATAATGAAGTATCATTTGGTTTAATTATTTCTTCACTGATAAATTATACAAAATGGTTTATGTGAAGTAGTATCTCACCGACAAGAATTAGCAAATTAGGTGGTCGATCTGGATTGCTTCATTCTAGTATTGTATTGGCTTAATTGAGCAGGATATAACTTCTAATCTTTCAACGGAGGATGCTCCTCTGCCCCTGCTTCATTACTCATAGTGCACAACATCTTTATACATTGTAACAGTAATTTTATAGAGAATAGTTGGTTTATGATATTTCATTGTGACAGTAATTTTATAGTCTCTATTACTAGTGTAAGATTGGTTAAATTTTGAGAAGTGCAGGGCAGTATTGCCTTCTGTATGAGTAGGTAACAGGTCCTTATCAGGTTTTCTTCCCTCATCCTCATGAACCAGCTTACTATCCCTCTCCACCTGACTCCTATGACACCACCAGCCCTTCCTATCTCTCTCACTCGACAAACCATAGCAACCACCAAAGCACAACACCATGGTGGCATTATACACTGAACACCCACCACCACCACCAAGTCCCCCTCCCACCTTGCGTGAAAAATAGATTTTGAATCAATATTATGTGACTGATTCTCTCCTCTTTGTATTTAGATTTAGTTTACTCAACCACATAAAACTGGTTAGGGTAAGATATTTGTATCTAAAGTAAATACTATGATGAGAAGTATTTTCATAAACAACTTGAACTTGATTATGTAGCATTTTTGTAACTTGTATATCATATCATCTTACTATATTCAAATGTCCCAATGATCTGTCCGTTTCTGGGATCAAGAAGTTTCCAAATTGGGCAATTGAAATTAATTGAAACTCTTCTTATTGCTTGATCATGATACTTTTCAAAAATAAAAGATCTTAATTAATGGAGTAACATTATCATCATTTTTGCTCAGTATGTACCAAAGTGGATGATTGAGTCATTTCATACTATCTCAGGATGCTTTGGTAAGTTGGATTCTTACTTTTTAGTGAAATCCCACATTGGCTGAATCACGTTAAACCATTTCATCCACGTATGACTACAAAATTTTGTTCACGGATTACTCCGGAATCCGGATTGTTTCATTGTCATGTAAAGATCATTTCATTCACTGCATATTTATCTACTCTCTCATATACGAAAATTTCTCCTTGAGCTCTTGCAATGTTGTTGATTAATTTCCATATTGAGTACTTTTACTTATCACTTGCTCTTCCGAATAGTCTGATTTTTCCTTCATGGCGATAAGTGGTAAGAGATACCTCATCAATTCCTTGCTCAAATTAAGATATTTTTGTAACTCATCGTGTAAAGGCGAGCAGGAGATGTTGTGTGAGCCTCTGGGTGACCTAATATCAAGAAGCGCCCAAGCACGTTAATTCATCCAAGTCCCTCTACCGACTGGAAAGCTCAAAGGAGCTCTGTTGCCATTAACTTTAGACCATATCTTGCAATAGCTACAATGCTAGCTCAACTAATTCCTACTAGTTGTTGTACCTTATAATCCAACATCAAATGGTTGATCAGTGGTATCTTGACCCAGAACTACTAGAGAGTTGAAGATATTCAACATCTTGCCTGGAGAAAAAGTTATGTCCAGTCCCAGACAAATAATTGAGCGATATGCCGTCGTCATGTTTGGAAAACCTTTTCACTCGAGTGTGTGACCCCAGATTCAGTAGTAGGATCTATTCTCTTTATATAGAGTAGACTGGACACTACAAACCAACAAAAAACTTTCCCCACAACCTCCTATGTTATATTTTCCTCTTTCTCTTTTGGAATGTCAGCCCTTGCGCGCGGGTTACACAACAGTGAAGTTCCCTTGTTTACAAGCTTCCATCAACAGAAACACAGATAAGCTAATTTGACAAGTGAACTCACTAGATGGTCTATAATGTCATATGTAAAACAATTGATATCCATTATTTTCCGGCCTTGCGCATTTTGAAATTGTACCTTAATTAATACCCTGCAAAACAATCTTTCAGTTCATATATGACTCAAAAAATATGAACCTCCATGAACTCATTTAAGATGTTATCATATATGTCAATTCATTGCCACTTCGCAGTTGAATGTTTTGGCTATTGTATGCTGCATGCTTAGATAGCTATTTCTATCAACTGTCACCTTTGGCAGCTAATTATTAGAAAAGAAAAAGATGATGTCAAGCACACATTCTGACGTGAACAACATTATTGGATTCAGAGTATATATGTGTAGTCACTAGGAATTGTTTTTGAAGGTATATTTTTTAGGTTGAAGGCTCCTATCTTATGAGGATGAGTAGCATAATAGGGCTTTCCCTTAAATTATTCTTGTATTCCATATTGTTTCTTGATGTGGACCAAATTTGAGAAGCATTGTTGAATGATAAATGTATGCAGATTCTTATGTCTTGTATTCATTCCTGACATGAGTCCTTTTTGTTTCAATGTTGCAGCACTATTCAAGTGACCATGACAGTCATTAAATATATTCCCCAGGTTAGTGTTGGATTCTTCTAAAAATGTCTTCATTAATTCCAATAAATGACTTGATATTCATCGACTGTTAAAGAATATTTGTTGCTACTTCTGATCTCAATTGTGATATCTTAAGTCTGAGATGTATTGAAATGGCTGAAGTACTTGGTTTGATTCAAAACAAGTGGAATATAATTGTTTAGATCTCCAGAAAAGGAGGTCTTATAGTACATCACTTTTAGTCTATGCATTTCTTGTCTTTCCAGTTGCTCTGTCTCTTGGAATTCTTCAGTACTTAAGTATCCTATAGAAAGTTACTGACCATCTCTTTATCTGGAATATAGGCATTTATGAACTTTTACAGGAAAAGCACAGAAGGATTTAGCATAGCGAACATTTTACTCGATTTTCTGGGAGGGGTGACGAACTATGCACAAATGGCTACACAGTCTATTGATCAAGGTGCATTGCTTTTTATAAAAGTAAATATTCTTGCAAAAGTAATTTAATTTCCTTAAAGTCGCCAAAGAAATGTATTAATCTTCATTCTGTCTGTAGGTTCTTGGGTGAATTTCTATGGAAATATAGGGAAGACCTTACTGTCTCTTGTATGTGTTCCATCTGATCTCTCGCCTTTCCTAGTTGTTATCTGTCTTTACTTTAAAGCACTTCTGTAATGTCGAATTGCCTTGCAGGTGTCTATCTTCTTTGATCTTCTGTTCATGTTACAACATTATGTGCTATATCGTAGCAAGCCAATATGTCATCCTCTTAAGCTTGATGAGGCAAACAAGGAGTCACTGTTGAAAACCTCTGATCCAGCAACGTCAGACCTTCCGTAAAGCATGACCTTGGAGGATTTCAATCTTATCAACCCAATTACCGAGTATTTTAAACATGGGCTTCTGCAATTGATTTTGGAGAAACTCCTGCGTCTCTGGCACAGAACTCTTTCTTTAAAAGAAAATGGACGAAGATACACCCCACTATAACTCCAATTAATTTAGCGAGTGAACGCTCCACTATACCTGCAATTCTGCAAGAATGTTCGCAAAGATAAAAGACTTATTGGTCATCAAATTTATAGGAATAGAACACAAATTTGTACATATGATGATAGCTTTTCATTTTACCATATGAAAATGATTCATGTTCTTTATTTCTGTTTTGTTTTCCAATTATCTGATGTATATATATATATACACATACATGTGTGGCAAAATGATTATTAAGGGTGTTTTACCGGTGTTGAAACTTAAAAGTGTTTAGACATCCCTTTTCTGTTTCATTTCCAACATTTCAAAATAATATCGAATCCCAAAATGCGGCATTTGAATTAGACCTCTTAGGGTGAGTTTATCCCTCATATCCAGCCCTAATTTTAGACTGTGCCACATCATTTTCCACTAAATTTTACCTACTTGTTCTTCATTCTTACCCCATATTCATTCCAATTTTAAACTTTATGCCTTTCTCCAGGCTTGCTACAAAAAGTTACGCATTATTTTATCTTTAATCCAATTCATGATTTCTTTCTTTAACTTTAATTATATATATATATATATATATATATATATATATATATATATATATATATATATATATATATATATATATATGTTTAAGTTCATATGAGAACCACCCTTATGGTGAGAACCGTGAGAATCTGCTCATTATTCCTCATTTTATGAAGATTTTATTCATTTCACAATGTTTCTGCTCATATATATATAACTAATTGGGCTCACGTGAGAACAAGGTTATATGAGAATAGCTAGTTATATGGGAATAAATCCGAGCCCTTAGATCACTCTAATCTAACGGCTGTCATTTATCGATGGAGCAACACTATAAGAAAATATATATGTGTTTTTGAGTCTTCTATTGCTGAAAATTACAATGGGTTAATGTTACTTGAAATTTCTCATATATGAGATTCAATGTACTTATAGTGTACCTATGATGTATATGGTAAAGATTTGATGTACATGTGATGTATTGGTATATGGCTTTCACTCTATATGTCTTTAGCTTTTAGCTAGCTAAATGTGATGTATTGGTATTATTACAGATCGACTTATTATACCTGAGTAGGAAACAAAAAACAAAAGTAAAATTTTTGTAAATGCCTTAGAATTGAGTAGTGAGTCTTTATTCCATTTAGTTCAATAAGACTAGAACTAAAAGGTTCCATAACACAAAACACTATATGCACCTTTCACAGGAGAAAAAAGGTGTTGCGAAAGAGGGGTGAAAAAGAAACTCAACTAGTAGATTATTTTAAGCTATTTGCAACAACATACCCAGGTAAGCATCATTTTGGAGAAAAGTAATTGACGTAGATGTTGATCACGTCAGTTTGTTTCAATTTCACTTGTTGCATATTGGTTATGAGTTTATATGAATTTTGTGTTTAAGGCTATTGTGGTTATGAGTTGAAATAATTTTGTTCTGAAAAATTTGCTAATGAATTTTTTTTTTTTGTTTATAGGGTCATCTTTGGAAAAGTTTCGGAACCAAGGAAATACTGCTGTGAGATTTTTAAGGATAACTCAATGTGGTCAAACAACCTATGTGAAGAATGCTAAGGCGATGAAATGTGCGAGTGATGGGAAGAACTTGTATTTGGTAGAATTTTTCCAAATCTTTTGTAAAAAAAGATAAAGATGCGGACTATTACAAGTTTATGCTTTTAGAAATAAACATTTGTAATCGTTGATATACTTTTAAACCATGTATGACGTACTTTTAAGCAATCATTGATGTACTTTTTGGCCACGGGTGATGTACTTCCGGAATGTAATGACTTAGTGTCTCTGACTAAGCGTGTGTAAACCAGATGCCAAAACATGTATGCTTGATGCTTTTTAGATATATCCTTGTGGTTTATGATTTAAGCTTCTATCTTTCACAAAGGCCATGTGTGGTTCTCTTACTAAGCGTGTGTAAACCAGATGCGAAAACATGTATGCTTGATGCTTTTTAATTGTATCCTTGTGGTTTATGATTTCAGCTTCTATCTTTCACAAAGGCCATGTGTGCTTCAAAAGAATTAAGTCACTCTAAGCTGAAGTAATTCAACTACCATGAAAGTTGGATTTCCATTGTAGATAGTACAACGATTTTAATCATGACTTTAGCTAAGATTATTGGATGTGTTGATGCAAAAACCCGATAAAGGTAGCACTAACTTTCACATATAAAGCTGTAGTCAAGCCTAGTTTGATATATAGCAGACCAACACCTCTTAAAATTTCAAAAAATGTTCTTGAACACATAGTTGAGTGTTCTTGATATTCAGACTCTAAGAAAAAGTTGCACATCATGATCCTTTTCATTTCAAACGACTTAAAATTCTCAAAGACATGACTTGAAGGACCAGTGTTGTCATACTATTGCCTAGAGCTGTTCAAAAGTATCCGATCGGATTTCGGATTGTATATCCGAATATTTTCGTATCAGATACTGATCGAGAAAAAGTTCATTTCGGATATCCGAAAAAATCTGAAACATGGGATTTTCGGATATCCGATAGGAAATATCCAAAAATACCCGTCTTCAAGACTGGATATCCGAAAATATCAGATGATCTGAAACTTATTTTATGTACTTTTCCTTTGAAAAATTCAAATTTTTAGTTTTTGTATATCTGATCCGATCCAAAATTTCGAATATCCGATTTTTTCGGATCAGATTCGGATCACATTTTCCCTGATTCAAAATTTCTGATCGGATCATCGGAAATGAACACCCCTACTATTGCCAACAAGGCGTTTGTAAAAGTAAAATTTTTACATCCCCTAATATAATAATCTGAAGGATATAGAACTATGATAAACGGTTGAATGGAACAAACTGCAGCAGTACCATTAAAAGTATGTATTATAATCACGAAGTCATGAATCGTGCCTGCCCCTTGAAACTTATACACAATCACAAATTCTTTTGTTTAGAGATTATTCTTATTGCTATATGCTAAAGGTCAACTTTGAAAGGCAATTACATCTTAACAGTGGCACAAAAGCTCAAGAGAAAATCTCTCAAGATCACATGGCTACATTGCAACTTTTTTTTTGAGGCAAAATAGTAACCAATATCATTAGCTAATATCCAAATCCGCCAAACCTAAGACACCTTGCGGAAAATTGTTTGCAAAAACATGATCCACCCCATTTGAAGGATGGAGTCTCGCAATAAAATCTGCAACTGTATTCCCTCCCCTTTTAACATGATAAATAGATAAATCAGATAAAGTATCCCCAATCATACAAATGTCTTCGAAAACAAGATCAATAGGAGATCGCCCAAACTTCTTCCTAGCAATTGCTTTCGAAATGTTGCTTGCGTCACATTCCAACTCAAGAGACTCATAGCCAAAGCTTCTCGCCACTTCCAGTCTAAGCCATGCTCCCCATAGCTTCAGCAAGATTCACAGACCAACTCGCTCTATAACTTCGAACAGCAGCCAGCAAAACAGTCCCTGCCGAATCCCTAACCACAGCACCCACGCCCACCATTCCTTCCTCCAACATGGCTGCATCAGTGTTGAGACGAAAGCAACCCACTTCAGGCACCACCCCAGCTCAAACGAGACCGAAACTCCATTGCAGTAGGAGCTTGAAAAACTGACGCTACATAACTCTTGTACTCATTCACTACTTAAAAAAACCAACTATACTCACCTCCACGTTCGCCCATGGTTCACCATTCCTTTCTCTAATAATGTTCACAACTATTCCATTGAAGATGGGTCAAAGAGTAATTTCACATAGTTTCTTCAGCTCCTTTATTTTGCTAATTGCTACTTCCTGCAAATGAACGAGCATTAAAAGGTTTAGGGTGTCAAGCTAGTTACTTTTTTAATGTACCTACAAAAGCTACTTGATGTACATAAAGGTATTCTCAATCAACAAACAGAGATGTAGTATACTATAATTTAGAGCTAAACTATTGTCAAAAAAACTATCAAATATTCAAGGCATAGTAGTCAGTAGACCATAACAAGCAAAACATTACGAGCATGGACATACACGTGTCATATACGTGTGATAGTCGGAGCAAGAAAATGTTGCTTTCTTTCCTAAATTAGGATTATGGATCACAAAAGTGGGGAGTTCAAAACACACTGCAAAAGTGCCAAAGGCTACGAATATTTCCTAGAAGAGCTTAATAGCACTTCTCCGAAATACAAAGTGTAATCCAGCCTTGTTCTTTTTCAGCAGACAACTAACTAAAATCTGACATTAAAATATAGACATTCAAAGAACATGTGATTACACATGATTCTCCATTGTACTAATCTGTTTGCAGTAAGCAGTCTTCTATAAAAAAACATAACCAGGCCACAAATAGACTCTTAGGAGCTGCCTAAGAATTGCACATAATATTCCTGCCAGTTTAATTTTGGATGAGTACCAAGCATGAGTTTGCACATTGCACTAATAGCAAATTTCTCAGTAGGAGCTATTCCGCTCCAATCATCAGCCGCATCTACATATATATGCCACACAAAAATCTTCTTAAGAATTAAGATCATGACCTTTCACATAATAAGAAAGAATGGAGCATCTTAAGTTCTTTCTTTCTCATATATATATATATATATATATATATATATATATATATATATATACATTCTTCTATTATATATGAAACAAGGTATTGAAATAGGAAGAATGAAAACCATAAAAACCATAATGTGTGCCTTTTAGGCCCTGTTTTTTTGAACTTATTTTGGCTGAATTGAACTGAACTTATTTTATTTTTGCTGAACTGAACTTATTTTTACTTATTTTTGCTAAACTGAACTTATTTTGGCTGAACTAAACTGTATTAACATAATATTATCAATTCTTATTATTATAATAATCAATAAATATTAACATAATATTATCAATACTTATTTTTATTATTTTATTATTTTATAATAATAAATTATAAATAATAATAATACTAAAAAATAATAATAATAAAAAATATAAAAAATAATGATAAATAATAAATAATAAATAATAATACTAATAAATAATAAATAATAAATAATAAATAATAAATACTAAATAAAAAATAAAAAATATAAAAAAATATAAAATAAAATAAAAAAAATACAAATTCATCGTTATTATAATTATAATATTAATAATAATAACAATATTAATAGTAATATTGAAAATAAAAATAATAATTACAACATTAGACAAGACTGAACTTATATTTGCTGAACTGGACTTATTTTTGCTGAACTGAACTTATTTTTGCTAAACTGAACTAATTTTTACTTATTTTTACTGAAAATAAGTCCAAAAAAACAGGGCCTTAATATATATGTAGTATACACATGATGTTTAAGGAGTAAGGATATGATGTACATTAGACAAAGTAGACATCAGAAATTATATATTAGTAAAAAGACAACAACAATAGATATGAAAGCAAAAAATTCAGCATTCAAGGACTAGTAGACTGACTAGATACCAGTAGACAGAATAGATATCATTAAGTTAGAATAGAAATGAGTTTCTATTTAACTTAAATCAAGTAGGAAACTTTAACGGGAAATTTTGGAAGTCATGGGTATCCAAGCTCTCCACATGTGCCGCATAACCTCTTTTTCTTTTGATTTTGCTCAATTGCCTTCTCCTTCTCTCCCTATATCTTTTTCCACTTCTAGTGCCACTAGCTACCCTTGTTACTTGATATATGAGATTTGATGTACATGTAGTGTACTAGTGATGTATATGATGTAAACATCTGATGGACATGGCCAAACTTATATCCATTTCCCAGCTAAAGAAGTAGTGCAACCCACTTGAACAAAAGTCACTCGTTAGTACACAACATCAGTGCAAAACGACATATATAGAAGAATATAATTCAACAAAAGTTCCAGTAACATCTTATCACCATCAAGTATAGTCTTTAAAACACCTATTTTTCGATTAAAAGATGTGAAAAATAGCTCACAATTTGGAAATCTATGAATTAAGAGTAGATATAAGTACATCAATTCAAAAAATTTGAATTCCATGAATTATTTTTTATTGAAAGAATAATTCCATGAATTATGTTTTATTGAAAGAATAATTCCATGAATGAGGTTTATACTTCAACTGGAGCAATCAACATTTCGATCAGAGAAAAAGTTCAGATTGAGAAAAGTTCAGATTTGAGAATTTCTTACCTGAAGATGATTGAAAAATCAAACAATTGAGCAGCGTCAAAAGTTGTATGAATCGATGAATCAAACAAACACTTGATGGATGAATTTCGATCAAAGAGAAAAGCTCAGATTTTTGTTTGCAATCTTCGATCCATGATGAGAGATATGGTTTTCGATTTTTTCTCATCTGAAAATTGTTGATTTCCACGCTTGGAATAATCAATTGCTGCGAAAAGTGATGAGTTTGGTTATTAGAGCTGGGGAAAATTGCAGCCCTTAGGTTTCTATGATCTAACGGTTGTGATTTATTCTCACATATCTATCTATTTTCATACACCATCTGTCTGATTTTATTTTTTCACGGGTATTAAGGTAAATAGAATCTAAGAAGAATGTAAAGAGTGCTTGTGTATTAAAAATAAATAGTATGGGGAAAAAGCTGATTTTAGGAGAGAGAATGACAATAAGTGGTGAAAGAGCATTAAATGGATGACTAATTCAACCCTTGGGTTGAATAAACAAAGCAAACAATTATTTCCAAAAAGCAAATAAATAATGGTGGCACAATTTTTCTAGGAAAATCATGAAAAAGTGTGGAATCAAAATAGAAAGAAGAATTATATTTTGGGACACTATAAAAGGAAAGAAGCACTATAATATGAGACGGAGGAAGTATAATTCTTAATTCTCACCGGATTTCGACTATATATATATATATAAAAAAAAATAGGTAAGAATAAATTTTTTTAGGTTGCTCTCGTACAGGGCTTCCAACCAGAGGTCTATCAGAAGCCAGATGCCTTCCAACCACCCACTCCCCCTAAATCCCAAGCAAATATATGGGGTAGATATTGAACCCTAGACTTAACTAGGGAAGATGAAAAAGCTTACCATTTGAGCCAACTCTAATTTCTTTTAACTTTAATCCTATACCATGTCTTGAGAATACATAGTTTAAATATTTACCGACTATTATATAATTAAAATTAAAATTCATTTATTATTTAAGGAAATTTCACGTGGTCACCTCCTGTTTTGGAATTTTATAAACGGCGGAAATAAAAATTTCACATTCTCTCAGGTGACCATTTTTTATAATCAAAATAAGTGTAATACCCCGAATTTTCAAAGATTATTTTATTATTTATTAAGGTTTAATATTATTTCCACTTAAAATTTATTTTATGATAATTGCAATTTTATTTGATAACTATGTTTATTAAAATAATGATTTCAATTAGTTTTGATTTATTTAACAAGTTTAAAATAAATCATTTACTTGTTTTATTATTCATTTCATTATTTCTAACTAATTAAACTCTTTATTTTTGGTTATGGGTATCCTTGTACAAGTGGTCCATCCATTTTTAGTAATCCAAAGCCCAAATACAAGTCCATAGCCATATGTCTTTTAGCCAAAATGAAAAAGGAAAAAGCCCAAAACAAAATCAAAAAAAAAAAAAAAAGAGAGAAACGTGATCCTAGGAAGAGTGCTCATTCGCTAAATGTGTTAATCCTAGCCGATGAACTGTGTGAGGAGATTAAGAGATTGAGTTTGGAAATAGTTCAGCCCGGTTATGTGAAAGCTCAGTTGAATGCTCTTACTGTTGGACCGGACATATTTGAGGAGATTCGGGTGAAACAAGCTGCAGATAAGTGGTTAAGCAAGTTAAGAGAGATGAAGGAATGTGGTCAAGCACCGGAGTTCGAGATCGACGGCAATGGCGTTGCAAAGTATAAACGGAGATTGTGTGTGTCACAGGATGAGGAACTCAAGACGAGAATTCTAAGGGAAGCCCATAATTCGCCGTATTCCATACATCCAGGAGGAGATAAGCTTTATAAGGATTTGAAAAAGCATTTTTTTGGTGGCCTAGGATGAAGCAAGAAGTAGCCGACTTCGTGGCAAAATGTTTAACATGCCAGAAGGTGAAAATACAGCATATGAAGCCTGGAGGAAAATTGCAACCGTTAGAAGTGCCAGGATGGAAATGAGAATCTATCTATATGGATTTCATCATGGGATTACCGAATACGAGGTCGGGAAAGAATGCAATATGGGTAATAGTGGATCGTTTGACTAAGATGGCAAGATTCGTGGCAATGAAGGATACTTGGTCGTTGAAACAGTTGGCGGATGCTTACTTTAATGAGGTGGTTAGGCTACATAGTGTTCCAAAGGACATCGTTTCGGATAGGGACTCGAGATTCTTATCTAAGTTCTGGAAACATCTTCAGACAACCGTGGGTACACTATTGAAATTAAGCACAGCCTTCCACCCAGCAACAGATAGTCAAACAGAGAGAACCATTCAAACCTTGGAGGATATGTTGAGAGCATGTGTGATAGATTTCGGAGGATATTGGAATGATCATTTGATGTACATAGAGTTCTCGTACAACAACAGTTATCACTCGAGCATAGGAATGGCACCTTATGAGGCATTGTATGGACGGAAATGTAGAAGTCCTATATGTTGGAGCGATGTGAACGAGTCGTTGAATTTGGGACCAGAAATGATTGAAGAGACTACCAACAAGGTGAAGTTGATTCAAGAGCGTATGAAAGCAGCTCAGGATCGACAAAAATCGTATGCCGATCAAAGGAGACGAGATTTAGAGTTTGAAGTTGGAGAAAAAGTGTTGCTAACAGTTTCACCAACCAAGGGAGTAATGAGGTTCGGTAGGAAAAGAAAGCTGAGTCCTCGTTATATTGGACCTTATGAGGTATTGGAAAGAATTGGACAAGTGGCCTATAGATTAGCCTTGCCCACAGAGTTAGCCAATGTTCATAATGTCTTTCATGTGTCCCAACTTCGTAAATATGTCACCGATCCATCCCATGTCATCCAACCTGAAACCATTGAGCTAGATGAGACCCTCACCTTTGAAGAACGTCCTGTTAGAATCCTTGATTCCAAAACGAGAAATACCCGGAATAAGGCAGTAAAGTTAGTCAAAGTTTTGTGGTCTAATCATCAAACCGAGGAAGCAACTTGGGAAGCGGAAGATGACATGAGAAAGCGTTATCCTGAACTCTTTTCTGAGGTACGATTATCGAGTTTCGGGGACGAAACTCCTTAAGGGGGACCGAATGTAATAATAACAAAGCGCAAAATTACTATTTCGTTAATATTAAACATCTAACTTTAAAGTTCGAGGACGAACTTTGTTTTTAAGGAGGAGTAGATGTAATACCTCGAATTTTCAAAGATTATTTTATTATTTATTAAGGTCTAATATTATTTCCACTTAAAATTTATTTTATGATAATGCAATTTTATTTGATAACTATGTTTATTAAAATAATGATTTCATTTAGTTTTGATTTATTTAACAAGTTTAAAATAAATCATTTACTTGTTTTATTATTCATTTCATTATTTCTAATTAATTAAACTCTTTATTTTTGGTTATGGGTATCCTTGTACAAGTTGTCCATCCATTTTTAGTAATCCAAAGCCCAAATACAAGTCCATAGCCATATGTCTTTTAGCCAAAAAGAAAAAGGAAAAAGCCCAAAACAAAAGCAAAAAAAAAAAAAAAAAAGAAGATAGAAACGTGATCATCAGATCACTATCTTCCTCCTTCCTCACATACAAAATCAACAAAGCCAAAGGTCAGATTTTTACACAAATCAACAGTTCTTGTCAGGAGAGTTTGAAACTCAATCCAAATCCTCGGATTTTCAGAGTTAAATTAGTAAAAAAAAAAAAAATTTATCAAACACCATACCTCACCATACCCACCATTAATGGAGCTTGACCAAAGCTCAAAATTTCTGACCAAACTCCTCTATAAATACCGAACTTCTCTCACCCAAATGACTCAAGCAAACAATTCAAAAAGGTTTACTTGAATCCTTTACCTTCTTCCTTAAATTTCTGAATTTTGTTTTGAAAGATTAAAAAAAAAAAAAATTTCCATTCATAAACAACCTCCCCTGATTCTTTGAACCGCCGGAAACCACTCCACCACCTGAATCCCGTCGCCTGACCCCCGCCTGACTTCGCCACCCAAACCGCCACCAAACCACCACCCTTCTCCTTCCTTGCTGCTTCCTTCTTCTCCTTTGCAGCACCCTGCTGCCTCCCTCAGCCGCGCCCAGCCACCACCTCGAACCACCTGTGCCACCGTCTTCCGCCTGAGCCTCGCCGTGCTTCGCCGTCCTCCACCCGAAACACCAATGCCATTCCCTCCTCTCTTTCCCCCTGATTCGTCCCTCCCCTGACTTCCTTCCTTGCGTTTTTTTTTTCCTCAGTTTTGTTAAACTGATTCAAAGAATCAGTACCCCCCCTTTCCCCTTTATTTAGTTTTATTAGTTTATTTTTTTAAACAAAATAATGACTTTCCTAAATTGACTTACTTTGTTAGGTTGGTGTATTTTAGATTAATTAACTTAGTCTTTTATAACTTGAAAGTATTTCTTAATTTTCTAAAACAAAGTAAGAAGTATAATAAAGTTAGTTTCTATGTTTAAAATAATTATTTAAGTTAATGAAAATTAAGTTGAAGTAATCTTTGAGTACTTAAAATGATTTCATAAATAATTTGAAACCATAAACTTTGATTTATAAACTCTCTTAAAATCATTAAGAATTGTTTAAGTTATTTGAATTATTTAAATTGTTTATTTTATATAAAAAAGGGGTTATTTAGGTAACTAACTTGATATCGTTAATGTCTATTGTAGACTCCGATTGCGTAGACGAGGAATATCAAGAGTGTTAATCCATTCGTGAACTTAACTTTTGGGCACGCGTCACGATGTAATCTCCGATGTCCATCTAAACATAGATCCCGTTAGTGTAAAACGAATTGATTATGTGATTTTTATGTGCTTATAAAATATATAAGTATGGACTATAATTATGGATTATCGACTTAATGCGGATTATGAATACGAATGACAAAATGGACGACGACTATCGATTTCGATTATGAATCACCACTATGGACGATATACGATATGACAAATGTGTTTATTATAACATTATTAAAACCGCTTAATGTCATTTAGTAATGTTATGGTTATTATTATTATTATTATTATTATTATTATTATTATTATTATTGTTATTAATATAATTTTATTATTATTATTATTATTATTATTATTATTATTATTATTATTATTATTATTATTGTTATTATTGTTATCATTATTACCGTTATTATTATTATTATTGAAATTTTATGAAAGTTGGAATTAGTAAGAACTTGTGATAATGAAATGATTA
This sequence comes from Beta lomatogona, assembly GCA_947646795.1. NCBI lineage: Eukaryota > Viridiplantae > Streptophyta > Magnoliopsida > Caryophyllales > Amaranthaceae > Beta > Beta lomatogona. The sequence goes on from CANSNZ010000942.1 coordinate 2,803,840, forward strand.
TGAATCTGAAGTGATAAATGAACTCAAGTGACGGTTGTGTTTATTGAAACCGCTATGAATGGATTGAGATTATGATGGATGAAATATATTCACACTGGATGGAACAACGATGACGTAATTGTGTACGTGATTTATGTGATGACTTGAATTAAAAGTTGTTAATCACGTAAAGTGAAATATCGGAGGGAAATGATGAACAGGTTGCCCTGTATGGGAGGTTCAGCGGCCACCTACAGGTTCTCTGGTTACTATGTTGATTTTCTCTTACTTGTCTTCCTTCTATCTTGTTGTGATCCAAGTAGAAAGGGTGTGCACACTAGGGACTCTGTTATTATGGCCATTATGTTATCCGTAGGTGGTTACAGGGGATTGACCCCGGCCTACAATGTTGAAGTAAGTGTTTACAGGGGATTGACCCCGGCTTACTGGCGTTTTCTTTCCTCTCCTTAAATAACTGAATTAATTGAATTAAGTATGTGATTATTCATTGTGTATACATATATATATATATATATACATACATATATACATATATATACATACATATATACATATATATACATACATATATATGTGTATGTGTGTTATGTTTCTCAACCCTATTAACCTACTATATTACAAAGTATTTTCAACTTAAGTATTTGACGGGATGGAGTTGGAATTACTCAGTTTTTCTGATTTTTGGGAGCCTGTCTCTCTTGTTTCTTTTCAATGTATTTGTGCAGGTAGGTGATCGACGGGGGAACAAAGGGAGATAATTTAGAGTTGTCATCCACTTAATTTATGATTTAGCTTCCGCTGGAACTCTAAAACACTTAAGTATTAGTAATATTTAATGAACAATATGTTTGGTTATCAGGATTAATTTATTTGAATTTAGTATGCTTTAATCTAGCCTTGCATTTATTTCCAAGGAGATAAGTGTGGCGGTAGCACACCCGTTGAGTCGAACCCTCGTGGATTTTCCCCCATCTAGAGTTTTATTAAATGAAAAAGGGTTCGGGTTGGCGGGGGTGTTACAAAGTGGTATCAGAGCGGAGTTTAGATTAACTAGGAAAAGATTAAATTAATTAAAATTATTAATTAGGAAAATGAATCAAATTAGGGTTAACTTAAAAATTTATTTAGGAAGTCAAGATAATAAAAAATATTTAGGAAAAATGAATTAGGATTAAAATATGACTTAAGGGTTTAGTATGGGTACGAATGGGTTATATGAACATGTATGAAAGTACTCGCTAAAGGTACTTATTAATTGTTTATGATATTTGATTAGATGGCCATGACACGTTTGACCGCCAGGAAATGCACCAAAACCCCTCGTCAAGGACCTTACCTTCTAAGGATGAGGGTGGGAGAGTCTGTTTCAGCTTATATTTACAGGTTACGTTTAACAATGAAGTGTTACCACCTCAATGAAGGTCACGGGCATTCAGATTACCTCACGCCACCTAGACAGGCCGATGTTTTGATTCACACTCTTCCCAATGATGGTCCTTATGCCGGAATCAAGAGCGAATACTCTGATGTTCTGAAAAATGGAAGGCCAAACTATGAACGATACACATTGAAAGGGAAGTGGTATCTCACATTGAGTTACCTGGAGAAAAGAATGCTCGATGCTAGGGCCAAGTGGCTTAATGACTATTTACCCACTGATGACGAGGAGCCCAACCATAGTGACAATGAAGAAGTAGGAAGCAACCCTGCCTCACCCGTTGTAAATCTCAATGGAGATGGAGACGGAGATGAAGGTGAAGACGAGGATCCGTCCGAGTACGCTGACTAGAAACCCATATCTCTAGCCCTGACCCTTAGATTTCTAATGAAGGTCGTAAAAGATCAATTAATGTGTTAACTTAGTTAATGATGGCGCAACTGATGCTTATTTGACTATTTGAAACAAACTCTTATGCTACTATGAACGAATTGTTATGGCACTTTTGGAGTAATGAATGATGAACTTTTGACATTTGAATTGATTGTGAAATGAATGATGAACTTTTGATATGTGAATTGAGTATGAAATGAATGAATGGTGTGAACCATGATTATGTGAATTAGCCTTGTGAATCGTAGAAATACAATGTGAATAACGCATGTAGCTTATGCAATACGTTTATACGCGATCTAGAGCAAGGCAACAAGAAAGCCAAATGGCCGAAACTCCTGAACAAGTTGCAGCACGACTTAGGACTCTCGAGCAACTAGCTCAGAGCTTTGGCTTAGTCCTTCAAAACTAGATCAACAACAACCACCATGGAGACGATCCGCAAGCTGCAATGGCGAAAAAGATTTCCGCTTTGAAACCACCAACCTTTGTTGGGAGAGAAGTCCCACTACTTCTCGAGAATGGATAAGAGATTTCGAAAATATTTTCACGGCCACGGGTACACCTGAGGCCCAGAAAGTAGACCAAGCAACCTTTTATCTGCATGAAGATGCTGGTACTTGGTGGGAAAGTGTAGGACCTACTGTTAAAGCTCAAGAGAACTTTAACTGGGAAGCGTTTAAGGTAGCGATTAAGGCTCGATTCTTCCCCGAGCACATTCGTAGGCAGAAGTATAATGAGTTTAGTAGGTTTAACCAGAGTTATAACATGAGTGTGCAAGAGTACGCTCAGAAATTCAATGAATATGCCCGATTCTGCCCAACTGTAGTGCCAGATGAAGGAACTAAGGCTCAGAATTTTGAAGACGGACTTAAGTTTGATCTTCAGACTCGAATGGGAGGTAGCACCTCTACTACTTTCGTGGAAGCGTATGCTAAGGCCTCAAACCTGGAGAGAATCTTACAGCGTGAGAGAGAGGTGCTAGGTAGACACAAAAGGAAGGAACCTGCCGGCAACATCAACAGCCAAGGGTACGACAAAAGGCCCAACAATGGTGGAAACAATAATAACAATGGTGGATGCTACAACAACCGCAACAATCAGAATTCTGGACAACAGACCCAGCAAGGAAATAGGAACCAAAAGAACTTTGTTTGCAAGAAGTGTGCCAAGAGCCATCCAGGGTTCACTTGTCAGGGTGAAAGGATCAAATGCTTCGAGTGTGGAGAAGTAGGTCACAAATCGTTCAACTGTCCCAAGAAGCAAGCTCAAAATGGACCCAATGGGAACAATGGTAACAATGGAGGTGGAAACAGAATTCAAAACTTCAATAACAACCGCCCCAGTGGAGGAAATGCTGCACAGAACGGGAACCAGAACAACCGCTCTTTTGGAGGTGGAAATGGAAACTATGGAAAGAATGGCAATGGAGGCTACACCAATGGAAGAATCAATGTCATGAGCCGAATTGAAGCTGACACCGATGCCAATGTTGTGACGGGTATATTTCGAGTAAACTCAAACCTTGCTTATGTACTCTTTGATTCCGGAGCGTCTCATTCTTTTATTTCTAACACTGTTCTTAATAAGTATCCGCTCAAGTCTACCCAGTCTTGTCGAGCCAATATAGCCATGCCCACTGGTGAAACTGTTTCTTGTAAATCTCTTTTCCAAAGTATCCCTGTAGTCATAGCTGGTACTGAATTACCGGCCGATCTTATCCTTTTTTACCTAAAAGACTTTGACGTTATCTTGGGAATGGATTGGTTAGCTAAGTATAAAGCCAAAATCGAGTGTCATAACCATAAAATATCTCTTAGAGGACCAAAGGGAAATAGGATATCTTATAAAGGCATAACCTTCCAGCCTGATGTCAAGATAATCTCAGCCCTGAACCTTCAAACCTATCTTAGAAAAGGCTACCCAGTCTACCTGTGCCAAATAAGGGATGTAAGCGTGGAAAACGAGGAGCTGACTCAAATTCCGGTAGTAAAGGAGTTCCCGGATGTATTTCCCGAAGAGCTTCCAGGAATGCCACCAGAGAGAGAAGTGAGCTTCAAGATCGATTTAGTCCCTGGAACCGGACCTATTTCTAAGGCTCAGCATCGAATGGCACCTGTAGAAATGCAAGAATTGAAGGTGCAGTTGGAGGAATTGTTGGATAAAGGGTTCATTCGACCTAGTGTTTCCCCTTGGGGAGCCCCGGTATTGTTTGTTCGGAAGAAAGATGGATCTTTAAGGTTGTGTATCGATTATAGGGAGTTGAATAATGCCACGGTAAAGAATAAATATCAGCTCCCGAGGATCGAGGATTTGTTCGATCAACTTCAGGGTGCAACAGTGTTTTCCAGGATCAATTTACGATCAGGTTATCACCAACTACGAATCGCTGAAGAAGACATCCCTAAGACAGCCTTTCGTACGAGATGTGGCCATTATGAGTTCACTGTCATGCCTTTTGGACTCACTAATGCGCCTGCAGCTTTCATGGACCTCATGAATAGGACTTTCCAGCCGTACTTGGATAAGTTCGTGATAGTGTTCATCGATGATATATTGGTATACTCGAAGGATAGAAAAGAGCATGAGGATCAGTTGAGGAAAGTTTTGGAGATTCTTCGAGAAAAGCAATTGCACGCGAAGTTCTCGAAGTGTGAATTTTGGTTGGAAAAAGTTTCATTTTTGGGTCATGTGATATCTAAAGAAGGCGTTTCCGTAGATCCATCGAAGATTCAAGCAGTGACCGATTGGCCTCAACCTAAGAACGTCACCGAAGTAAGGAGTTTCTTGGGTTTAGCTGGATATTACCGGAGATTTGTGAAAGATTTTTCGAGAACGGCCCAACCTCTCACTAACCTGATGAAGAAAACAACAAAATTTCATTGGGATGATAAGTGTGAGGAAGCATTTCAAGAGCTGAAGAAGAGACTCACAACAGCCCCGATATTGACATTGCCCTATGGAGTAGAAGGATTTGAAGTTTACAGTGATGCCTCAAACAAGGGTTTTGGGTGCGTCTTGATGCAACATGGTAAAGTAGTGGCCTATGCGTCGAGGCAACTCAAACCACATGAGCAAAATCACCCTACTCATGACATGGAGTTAGGAGCGATCGTGTTTGCACCGAAAATCTGGAGACATTATTTGTATGGAGTGTAATGCAAGGTCTATACAGATCACAAGAGTTTGAAGTATCTGTATACGCAAAAGGAGTTGAATATGAGACAGAGACGTAGGCTCGAGCTTATAAACGACTATGATTTGAAGATAGTGTATCAAGAGGGAAAAGCGAACAAAGTAGCTGACGCGTTGAGTAAGAAGAGTGCTCATTCGCTAAATGTGTTGATCCTAGCCGATGAACTGTGTGAGGAGATTAAGAGATTGAGTTTGGAAATAGTTGAACCCGGTTATGTGAAAGCTCAATTGAATGCTCTTACTGTTGGACCGGACATATTTGAGGAGATTCGGGTGAAACAAGCTGCAGATAAGTGGTTAAGCAAGTTAAGAGATATGAAGGAATGTGGTCAAGCACCGGAGTTCGAGATCGACGGCAATGGCGTTGAAAAGTATAAACGGAGATTGTGTGTGCCACAGGATGAGGAACTCAAGACGAGAATTCTAAGGGAAGCCCATAATTCGCCGTATTCCATACATCTAGGAGGAGATAAGCTTTATAAGGATTTGAAAAAACATTTTTGGTGGCCTAGGATGAAGCAAGAAGTAGCCGACTTCGTGGCAAAATGTTTAACATGCCAGAAGGTGAAAATACAGCATATGAAGCCTGGAGGAAAATTGCAACCGTTAGAAGTGCCAGGATGGAAATGGGAATCTATCTATATGGATTTCATCATGGGATTACCGAATACGAGGTCGGGAAAGAATGCAATATGGGTAATAGTGGACCGTTTGACTAAGACGGCAAGATTCGTGGCAATGAAGGATACTTGGTCGTTGAAACAATTGGCGGATGCTTACTTTAATGAGGTGGTTAGGCTACATGGTGTTCCAAAGGACATCGTTTCGGATAGGGACTCGAGATTCTTATCTAAGTTCTGGAAACAGCTTCAGACAGCCGTGGGTACACTATTGAAATTCAGCACACCCTTCCACCCAGCAACAGATGGTCAAACAGAGAGAACCATTCAAACCTTGGAGGATATGTTGAGAGCATGTGTGATAGATTTCGGAGGATATTGGGATGATCATTTGATGTACATAGAGTTCTCGTACAACAACAGTTATCACTCGAGCATAGGAATGGCACCTTATGAGGCATTGTATGGACGGAAATGTAGAAGTCCTATATGTCGGAGCGATGTGAACGAGTCGTTGAATTTGGGACCAGAAATGATTGAAGAGACTACCAACAAGGTGAAGTTGATTCAAGAGCGTATACAAGCAGCTCAGGATCGATAAAAATCGTATGCCGATCAAAGGAGACGAGATTTAGAGTTTGAAGTTGGAGAAAAAGTGTTCCTGAAAGTTTCACCAACCAAGGGAGTAATGAGGTTCGGTAGGAAAGGAAAGCTGAGTCCTCGTTATATCGGACCTTATGAGGTATTGGAAGAATTAGACAAGTGGCCTATAGATTAGCCTTGCCCACAGAGTTAGCCAATGTTCATAATGTCTTTCATGTGTCTCAACATCGTAAATATGTCCCCGATCCCTCCCATGTCATCCAACCTGAAACCATTGAACTAGATGAGACCCTCACCTTTGAAGAACATCCTGTTAGAATCCTTGAATCCAAAAGAGAAATACCCGGAATAAGGCAGTAAAGTTAGTCAAAGTTTTGTGGTCTAATCATCAAACCGAGGAAGCAACTTGGGAAGCGGAAGATGACATGAGAAAGCGTTATCTTGAACTCTTTTCTGAGGTACGATTATCGAGTTTCGGGGACGAAACTCTTTAAGGGGGACCGAATGTAATAATAACAAAGCGCAAAACTACTATTTCGTTAATATTAAACATCTAACTTTAAAGTTCGAGGACGAACTTTGTTTTTAAGGAGGAGTAGATGTAATACCTCGAATTTTCAAAGATTATTTTATTATTTATTAAGGTTTAATATTATTTCCATTTAAAATTTATTTTATGATAATGCGATTTTATTTGATAACTATGTTTATTAAAATAATGATTTCATTTAGTTTTGATTTATTTAACAAGTTTAAAATAAATCATTTACTTGTTTTATTATTCATTTCATTATTTCTAATTAATTAAACTCTTTATTTTTGGTTATGGGTATCCTTGTACAAGTTGTCCATCCATTTTTAGTAATCCAAAGCCCAAATACAAGTCCATAGCCATATGTCTTTTAGCCAAAAAGAAAAAGGAAAAAGCCCAAAACAAAAGCAAAACAAAAAAGAAGAAGAGAGAAACGTGATCATCAGATCACCATCTTCCTCCTTCCTCACATACACTAGTGGAAAATTAAGGAAGGGCTGCGGTCAAAACAGCCCTAAGGGCGGCGTTTTTGGCCTGCAGCCCTTTCCATAGCAGCCATTCAATAGAAAAGAAGGGCTGCGGTTCAGGCCAAAAACGCAGCCCTTCTAAGCTTGAAGGGCTGCGTTTTTGCTTAAACCGCAACCCTTCTTTAAATGAAGGGCTGCGGTTTTAAGCTAAAAACGCAGCCCTTCACTTAAAAAGGGCTGCGGTTTAGGCTTAAAACCGCAGCCCTTCAAATTCAAATTTTAAACCAAGAACCAAAGACTAGCACCCCCCGGCCACCTCGCCCAAAGACCCCCCACCCCCCGCCCGGCCCTACACCCCCACCCCCGCTGCCCCCCACCCCCATCCCAGCCCGCCCACTCCGCACTCCCCCACCCATCCCCCCCCCCCCGCCCCCACCCGCCCCCCACCCCGCCGCCCCGCCGCCCGCCGCCCTGCCCGCCCTGCGCCAGCCCCGCACCCCCACCCCCCCCCCCCCCCCCCCCCACCCCTTGCCCACCCCCCCCCCCACCCCCAGCCCACCCGCACTCCCAGCGGCCCGGCCCCTGCCTTGCCCTGCACTCCCACCCGGCCCGGCCCCCTGCCCACCCGCCTCGCACTCCCCACCCCCCGCCACCCCCCCCGCCCTGCCACCCCCCCAAGACCCCAGCACCCCCAGCCCACCCTCCGCCGGCCCTCCACCATTGCTACCAGCTATCCCAGCACCCAACCAGCCCCATAGCCCTGCCCCCACCCAAAACCTCCTTCGACACAAAAAAAAAACCGAATCAATGTGCAATAATATATGACAAGTTTTTGAACGTAATAATTAACTTTAAATATGTATATTTAATAATGTAAAAAGTGTAGAATTGATACAAACTAGTAGATGTAGCTAATTATATCACGAATTCCACCAAAATGTATCATAAGCAATCATCACAAATGTGGGACGCCAACTTATCCCGAACGTCATGTAATTCGTCTGTGGTGAAGGCCCTCAAACGTGGTGTGTTATTCATATAAACCTTGCAAAACAACCAAGGAATAAACACAAAATATAAGAATTCAATCATTTACCGTAGTTAGTAGTGATTAAAAATGACATATACCTTCCCGAAATTCAATCAAAAACGAATGCAAGCCTAAAACTCTACACACTAGTTATATTATACCTTATATTATCATATTGAAAAAGAAAATGGAGTTAAATGACTCGAGAAACAAGAATTGGACGCGAAAAGGCGAAAATCGGCCTAAAATCATATTTATGTTCCCGATATACAACCTACAACAAATGCAAGCCTAAGAATCTACATAATAGTTACATTATACCTCATATTATCATGTTCAAAATGAAATTGGGGTTAAATGACGCGATAAGTACGAATTGGACGCGAAAAGGCAAAAATAGGCCAAAAATGCCCTTTTCGTTCCCAAAATTCAACCTACAACAATTGCAAACCTAAAAATCTACACAATAGTTACATTATGCCTCATATTATCATGTTCAAAATGAATTTGGGGTTAAATGACTCGACTTATACGATTTGGAAGCGTAAAAGGCAAAAATAGGCCTAAAAATGACATTTTCGTTCCCAAATATATGCATGTGCTACTTTGGTTTCTAAACCAATTAATACCTATTACCAATTGATCTAGTCTAAACTAACATATACTAATAAGTTACATACCTTTTGAAGATCATCAACGTTAGTGCAATGGTTGACGATATCGAACATGTACCTCAGCACGTAATAGCCACATGCAAGTCCATCATCTTGTTGCGGACACTAAATGTTCACCAAAGGATGCATCCAATGACATTCATGTTAGATGTGTAGTATGTGGCTAAAAGTGTTTCTATATAAGGACAAATAAATTAGTCATGTTACCTCGACTGATATCCAAACAGGAGCTTTTGGTGCTCGAAGTCCTGTTGCACTAATATGCTTCATCACACTACATCAATACATTATTATAAGATTAGATGTACTAATTAACTGTTTATATATATAAAGATGATGAATAATGTGTAATATTAATAAGTGCGCATATATTGAGTTTCGATTAGGCTACCTATTTAACAATGATTTGATTAGTAAGGACCGTGGTGGTTGTCGACGCAAAGAATCAAAGTGGTAGACTTTGTTACGTGACAAACATATCGCAAGCAGTGTCCAATGAGCCCTACAACAAGAAAATATAGTTATTATTAATCGTAGAACAATTAATAGGTCAATTTAATTATCGAATAATAAAAGTAAAGCGAGTTTAACAAGCATACTTTTCAATATAAGGAACAAGAATGATATGATGATATCCAAAACGAGATGATGCTTTGAAACTCATATCGAGATACTCTTTCACTTCGGCTTTGTTTTGTAAGCAATTGTCATCTCGTATTATGTTTGGACATAACCAACCAAACATTGACTCATGACTAGATGTTGCAATCAATTCATTGTATAATAACCTGAGAAATCACATATTGATTAAAAGTAAACTTACTTATTATGGAAGTTGAATTGAAAACTACTTAAGGCATGCATATGTATATGTATATTTAATTTATATACTTATGTATTACCTCATGAATGTTTGTATCATGGAAACATTCAACTCTACCCCACATAAGAATTCTTTAATATCGACCTTAGAAATGAATGTCGATGAATCCTCAAAGTAGTGGAATTGTTGCTCCCCAAAGGAACCTCAATTGTACAATCATCGGGTAAATCGCTAACGCACTCATGTAACCAAAAGCATGGAATACTAAGGCCTCGCACCACCTCTGGCTCGATAATAAGTGGATTCTTTGTCCTAGAAACATTGCCCTTCACCACATTTCGTTCACCTTCATCACGTAAACTTGCTTTCTTATCAGGTGAACATGCCTTCTTTCCCTTCCTGTCATGTGAGTCTCCCTTCCCCCAAACCTAGTAATTAGTTAAAAGTAAAGATATTACTGATTGTCATAGGAACTATAAAAGAAAACACGCATATATATATGTATGTATGATAATCATTGTACCTCATATGAAAACCGCACCAATGCACGCGGCCATAGAACATAACTGCCAAGGGCATCATTCAGTAACTGTAGACTAACTTCTGGCTTCGGCAACGGAAGAGGTAATTCTTCGAAACCAGACACAATTTCATTGAGGGTGACCACATAGTGTTTATCATCCACTAACTGGTTATGCAATCGTACTCGGTCACTAGGGGGTTGTGCATGGCCATAAGCTACGAGAATGAAACTATCATAATCATCTCCTCGAGCCAATAGTTCACATGGTGTCTCTTCCTTTAAAAAAAAAAACTCCATTTATAGTTAGTCTATGAAACAACATATAGTAAGAATTTCATGCATTTAAGAACAATAGTTGTTTAACAAAGCAAAGGGATTAAGTGATTACCTTCAACTCGGGTACTACAGGTGGATCAGGTAAAGGTATCATCTGATCAATAGATGTGCGTGGATCACTGATCGGCTGGCTAGGTGTACCCTTCTTGAATGCAGCAAAAGTCGGTAAACTCATTTGCTACAAAATGGCGTTGAAGTTATGTGTCATCTCCTCCCTTAGCTCCTCCCGAATTGCAGCTTTCATAGCCTCCACATCTACCGATGCCCGAATTCACACTACTTACACTTGATTTTGTCGTTGTAGTGTATTGATCACCATATACCTTTCTCAAACCGAGGCGGACACCTCCTACGCCCCTCACGCGTCCACTGTGGTCCTTTCCTAAAGTTTCGTGCATGTCCTTTAGGAGTGAACTCACCAGTTGCCTCTTTTTCCTTCAAGCCAATCTACATAAGTATAAGAGAGAAATGCTCGTGAGCGCAAAAGTTATATTATATATACCTTATATAACTATATAATCTGTACTTACAATGGCGTTGGCTATCTGTTGTGTTCCGGGATCAGGCAAGACTCTTTTTCCCTTTGCATCAACCCCATGCATCGAACACCACCAATCGAGGACTCTATCTGGTTGCCGAGGCTGTGCAACTGTCGTCGTTGAGCTAGTCCCCGCTGCCGTTGTCGACCCTATTGTGGGGTAATGGCTGAACATCCACTTCTCTCTCGCCTCATTGTACGAATGAGCACCCAAATGATGATAATACTTCCTAGCTTTTGCACTCGCGCTACTTTTCTCACGACTTGCCTAAAACACAAAATTATAAACAAAGGTTAGGTACGGTGTTATACAATAATACTGGATCTAAGTGTATTAAATCTTGATAAAATATTCTTACAATAGCTTGTGGGGTTGTTTTTTTGGCAACAAATGATTCCCACTCTTCAGGTTTGATATTTTTCCATATTTGAAATGCAATTTGGATGGTGCAGATGATGTTTCCGGTGAAGCCTCAGAACCGGCTTGTGTTTCTCCGCCGTAGATGTTCTTCTTCTTTGTACCTACTACTTTCCTCCGCTTAGTGATCCACCCAGACACTAACTTAGCCTTGAAATCTCTGAATCTCTGGGCAACCGCGGATAGAAATACATTCTTCTTGGCTTCATCATCTTCGATATTGAATTGATTCTACAAAAAACGCAGTTCACAAATTAGTTTTCGCAAATATTGTAATTTATATGCTATAAGTAATATTACACATATATTTAACTAAATAATTAAGAAACTAAACGTTATTGTACGTGAAGCTTACCATGGTATCTTCCCATAGACACCGCTTCAATCCCTCGGGCACCTCTTTCCATGAGTGCAGAATGGAGAGTTTATGCATGCAAATGCCAACTTGCATGCCATACTTTTGACGCCACTTTCCACAAGGTTGACCCATATTATCGTACTCCAAAGTCATATTTGTGTGTTTCCCTAGTGACTTTGTAGGTCCCCTTCCTTTTCTCTTTTTCGTCGCCAATGACTTCCTAGGCATTTGTGCATTTATTTCTTCACGGCGAGATCGAGCCAATTTACCCCGTTCCTTTCTCGCATCGAAAGACTCATCCTCGGTAGTGTGTTCAGCAGCACTTGTGCTGTTATCCGTATGCGCCTCCGCCATCTCCCTGAAATTGTACAAATATATGCATTAATATAACAAAAAATTAAAATTAACATTGCCACTAAGGGGGGTGGGGTGTGGGCGGGGGAATCTGTGTGCAAGGGGGCGGCGGGGGGGGGAGGGGGCGTGGCGGGGGGGGAGTGGAGGGGAGGGGGGAGGGCGGCGGTGGGGGGAGGGGTTACGTGTGCAAGGGGCAGTAGTGGGGGAGGGGGCAGCAGGGGAGGGGGGTTATGTGTGCTGGTGGCAAATAATCATGTTCAAAAAGAATTTGGGGTTAAATGACTCGATAAGTACGATTTGGAAGCGAAAAGGCTAAAATAGGCCTAAAATGCCTTTTCGTTCCCGAAATGCAAACAACAACAAATGCAAGCCTAAAACTCTACACAATAGTTACATTATACCTCATATAATCATGTTCAAAAAGAATTTGGGGTTAAATGACTCGATAAGTACGATTTGGAAGCGAAAAGGCTAAAATAGGCCTAAAATGCCTTTTCGTTCCCGAAATGCAACCAACAACAAATGCAAGCCTAAAACTCTACACAATAGTTACATTATACCTCATATAATCATGTTCAAAAAGAATTACGGGTTAAATGACTCAATTAGTACGAATCGGAAGCGAAAAGGCTAAAATAGGCCTAAAATGACCCGAGAATCAAATCACATGGCAATGGAATGCCCATCAGCATAGTGGGAAGTGTTACAAATGTGGAGAGCATTCCATTGCCATGTGACCTCGCTCTCCACATTTGTAACACAGTCCCACCACCACCACCACTACTGCCCCCCATTGCACTCCATCATTGCCATGTAGCCCTAAAATGACCTTTTCGTTCCCCAAATTCAACCTACAACAAATAATAAGCCTAAAAATCTACATAATAGTTACAAATTGGAGAAATTACACAGATCTAAGTTTATGTCTCATGATTTATTGACCTTCCGCCGTTTCTTAGGATCCTCAAGTACATGTATCCCTTCCGTGTGATCTACACGCATATAGTTCTATTTTCAGGATAGGTAAAAGGGGGGAGGTCCTCAAATGCATCATATTCTTCCTCATTATCAACATCACCAATACCGAGGATACTCCTTTTACCAGGTACAACAATTGACCACTTATTATCAGCAGGATCAGTTACAAAAAATACTTGCTTAACTTGTGATGCAATTACAAATGGCTCCTCAGTTTCACGTAGACGACTAAGGTCAACAAGAGTGAATCCGCAAGGATCATCTTTTCTTACGCAACGTCGATTATCGTCAACCCACTTGCAACACAAGAGGCAAATATTAAAAGTACAGTAGTCCAGCTCCCATATTTCTTGTATTCGCCCATAATAATTGCTTTCAGCATGTACAGGCGACTTATCCTTCGAGCTTGCGTATTGTGTAGATGACGCCACAAGTGAAACACCACTATTTTGTTGCGATGTTGACTTCAGATCTTGACGTTCAGTCCAAAACGTATACCCATTAATATCATAACCCTCATAAGAGCGTACAGCTTCACGAGGACCAAATGCTAACCACTTGACTGTTTCAGGAACACTTTCATCCAAATCATTCACTACTCGTTTATGAAACCAATCAATGAAATTCTTGTTATGCATTTGCGTCAATGCCCTAACTCCTTTTCCAGGATTGCTAACACGTAATTCCTCCATATGTTCATTTAAATAAGGATGGATAGCTGCTACGTGATGCAATACAAATAAGTGAGCTTCTTTACGCTTTTCTACGGAAGGTGTGATCAATTTTGAACCAATTGTACCCTTGCCCTCAAGTCTGCCCTCGTGTCGGGATGTCGCACTAGCAAAATACTCAGCGACAAAATTACTGATCTCTTCACCCACAACCCCTTGAATTATACTACCTTATGGTTGTGCAGGATTCCGAACTTTATCCTTCAAAGTGCCCATATATCTCTCAAAAGGATAGCACCACCTCAAAAACACTGGACCACACAGCTTAATTTCTCGAACTAGATGGACAATGAGATGGACCATAATGTCAAAGAATGCGGGGGGGGAACATCTCAAATTTGCATAGAGTTTCAACTACTCGGCTCGCAAGGAATCGAGGGTCGGCGGTTCTAGGACTTTGCTGCATATTGTATGGAAAAATGAACAAAGTTCTGTAATGGTGTGCCTCACATGCTTTGGAAGTATCCCACGAATTGCAATCGGTAAGAATACTTGCATCATGACATGACAATCGTGAGATTTCATACTCGATAACTTCAACTCACCATTTAAGGTAACAAATCGCTTCATTTTCGATGAGTAGCCAGTTGGGACCTTAATGCCATACAATGACTCGCAAAAAATCAGTTTCTCTGCACGCGACATCGTGTAGCAAGCTGGTGGCAAATAATTCTTCTCCGAATCCTCCACCTTCTTTTTAATTTTCTGAGTTTCATCATCAACCATTTCCTCCACTACTTTCTTCTTCCTTCCGTCCCTTTTCTGAGCCCATAACTCTGGTCCAAGCCCCTGTTTTTCCAAGTAAAGTCGTGACGCCTTAACATCTTTTGTCTTGCCCGGAATATTCATAAGTGTCGCATAAAAAGCTTCACAAACATTCTTCTCTATGTGCATGACATCCAAACAATGTCTGACCTTTAGATCTTTCCAATATGGGAGTTTCCAAAAAATGGACTCCTTTTTCCATAATCCTGTAGGTCGATCAACCTTAGGTTTACCAAAGATTGTTTCAATGCCCTTCACCTGATTATAAACTTCAGTACCAGTTAATGGTCTATGAGCAACTTCTTCTTCAACCGTCCCATCGAATGCCTTCTTCTTAAACCGATAGGGATGGTCGCGTCTGAGGAGCCTTCGTGCGCGCATATACACATGTTTGCAGCCCTTAAGGTGTGTAGATTTCATGTCATCTACACAAATCGGGCAGGGTTGTTTTCCTCTAGTCTTATACCCAGATAAGTTCCCATAAGCTGGATAATCGTTCATAGTACAAAAAAGCATGGCACGCAGAGTGAACATCTCATTAGCATACGCATCAAATACTAACACTCCTTCGTTCCACATCTTCTGTAAATCTTCAACAAGTGGCTGGAGGTATACATCAATGTCATTTCCAGGTTGTTTGGGCCCCGATATAAGAAGCGACAGCATCATGTACTTGCGTTTCATGCACAACCAAGGAGGCAAGTTATAAACCACTAAAACTACTGGCCATGTACTATGCTGCAAACTGAGATTGCCAAAAGGGTTCATGCCATCCGTACATAAACCAAGCCTCAGATTCCTATCCTCATTACCAAATGCCTTATGCACCCTGTTGATACTTTTCCACTCAGGCGAATCAGCCGGATGCTTGAGCAGACCGTCTTTCTTCCTACGATCTGCATGCCACCTCAAATTCTTCGCATCTCCTTTAATTGAGAACATGCGCTAGGTATTATGGGTAGATACCACAACACCTTAGCTGGTGGTCCTTCACTACCTCCAGCTCCTTCACGCTTGTACCTCGACAATCCGCAACGTGGACACTCATGTAAATGCTCATACTCATTACGATAAAGCACACAATCGTTAGGACAAGCATGTATCCGCTCGTACTCTAAACCGAAAGGACACATGAGTTTCTTCGCATAATAGTACGACTTTGGCAGTTCATTTCCATCAGAGAGCATATCAGCTAAAACTTCCAACAACGATGTGAAACTAGAGTCCGTCCAACCAACTTTCGACTTAATGTTGAACAGTGTTATCACCGCGGAAAGTTTGGTGTACTTTGTACAACCTGGATACAACGGCTTTTCAGCAGCCTCAGACATAGACTCGAAAATACGAGGTCGTTTACACGACTGATCTTCAACCTCGTGTATCATCTCGTCTACCCGATCCCTATCATCATCTGCAAACTCATCATCCCAATTCTCATCCCCGAACTCATCATCCCAATTCTCTAAATCCTTCTTTTCTTCACATACATCGTTCGTTACTCTAGAGCTTCCTACATACTTCCCCTGCTCACCATGCCAAACCCATACGTGGTATTGAGGCCTAAACCCACGGCGAAAGACATGCTCCCTAACCACATGTATACTACTAACCTTGCTCACATTTCTACAATCGAAACAAGGACAATAAAAGTCGACTGCTCCAGAGGATGTTTGATATTGTAATGCAGTTGTACAGAATTCCAAGACCCCTTTCACAAACTCAATCGACTCACGACTACCATACATCCAAGTACGATCCATCTCATTCAAGAAGACCTCTAATAATTAAACACAACCATTCATTATAATGCATCGATCATTATTTTAGTACGTACACTCACATATTCAAATCACACACGTATAGAGCAATCTAAGATAGTGACATGTTCAATTATATGCATGCAGCCGAAGGTTCTTATCACTCCAACCTAACCCATCCTTGAACGTCTAATCTCACTAGTGAATATATGCCAACTTTTCAATTCTAAGGAAAATCCGGCAGCATTTCCCTACAGTTCTCCATGTACACAATATAGATATTGCTCATCTACATATGTACCCAGAGAACAATGTAGAGAAACGATGAGCCAAGAATTTCCTCAGAATTGAAAAGAAGACACACATTCACCACCTAAGTGAGATCAAACGTCCAAGAACAGTCCCAAATCGGGGACTATTCAAGACTTACTCCTAATGAGTAAGTCTTGAACGGGTATCTAGGCATATGATGACGATTCAAACAACTTATAGATTTCATAGCTAAATTACATTGCGTTTTCATACAATCTCATATCAAGAAATATACATACACTACACAAACCCTCCGAAATTCCCATCAGCTGGTACGAATTGGACACGAAAGGCGAAAATAGGCCTAAAATGACCCGAGAATCAGGTCACATGGCAATGGAATGCCCATCAGCTGGTAGCGGCGGAGTAGAAACTGTTATAAATGTGGAGAGCACCAGATGGGCTTTCGATTGCCATGTGACCTGACTCTCCACATTTACAACAGCCTCGCCACCACCGCCACTACTGCACTCCCTCATTGCCATGTAGGCGTAAAATGACCTTTAATTTTCGTTTCCGAAATTCAACCAACAACAGATGGAAGCCTAAAAATCTACACAATAGTTACATTATATACCTAAGCCCTCCCCCCCACCCCCGCCCAAGATCCCCAGCCCCTCCCCCAACCCCCGCCGGCCCTCCCCCCACCCATTGCCAACCCTTCCCCCACCCCCGGCCAGCATCCACAGCCCTCCCCACCCCCCGCCCAGTATCCCCCCCCTCCCCCCCACTCTCTGCCAGGCCTCCCCCACCCCTTGTCCAGCCTCCCCACCCTCTCCCCCCCACCCTCGCCCTCCCCCCCCCCCTCAAAGACCCCACCCCTACCCACCCACCCCTAGCCTCTCCCCCATCCCCTACAATCACATATTCAGCTAATACAAGCACATTTTACAACAATTAGAGAAATGTAAAAGAGGAGAGAGAGTGAGAGGGGATTTACCAAAAGAGAGTGAGAGAAGGGAGGAGAGAAGAAGAAGGTGGTGCAGCTGTGCGTGGTGGTGGCGCCAATGCAGTGCATGGCAGGGCACTGGTGGTGGCGTCAATGCAGTTGGTGCGTCGTCGTGGCAGTGGTGCGTGAAATGAGTGGTGGTGGTGGAGATATGGTTTCGCGCTGGTGGTGAGAGAGTGAGTGGGGAAGTTCGCGCTGGTGGTGAGAGAGTGAGAGTGAATTTGGCTAAGGGAGGGAAAATGAAATGGGGGCACTGTGTATGCGCGCAAAATGCATATAAAAAAAAATGGAAGTGAAGGGCTGCGTTTTTTTAAAAACCGCATCCCTTCGTTTATTAAGGGCTGCGGTTTTAGAAAAAAACGCAGCCCTTCACTAATAGGGTTGCGGTTAGCCTCAAAACCGCAGCCCTTCATACAGTATGAAGGGCTGCGATTTCTTTAAAACCGCAGCGCTTCCAGCGCAACCCTTCCAGCGCAACCCTTCCTTTTTTTCCCCTAGTGATACAAAATCAACAGAGCCAAAGGTCAGATTTTTCCACAAATCAACAGTTCTTGTCAGGAGAGTTTGAAACTCAATCCAAATCTCGGATTTTCGGAGTTAAATTAGTCAAAAAAAAAAATTGAATCAAACACCATACCTCACCATACCCACCATTAATGGAGCTTGACCAAAGCTCAAAATTTCTGACCAAACTCCTCTATAAATCGAACTTCTCTCACCCAAATGACTCAAGCAAACAATTCAAAAAGGTTTACTTCAATCCTTTATCTTCTTCCTTAAATTTCTGAATTTTGTTTTGAAAGATAAAAAAAAAAAAAAAATTCAATCCATAAACAACCTCCCCTGATTCTTTGAACCGCCGGAAACCACTCCACCACCTGAATCCCGTCGCCTGACCCCCACCTGACTTCGCCACCCAAACCGCCATAGAACCACCACCCTTCTCCTTCCTCGCTGCTTCCTTCTTCTCCTTCGCAGCACCCTGCTGCCTCCCTCAGCCGCGCCCAGCCACCACTTCGAACCACTTGTGCCACCGTCTTCCACCCGAGCCTCGCCGTGCTTCGCCGTCTGCCACCCGAAACACCAATGTCATTCCCTCCTCTCTTTCCCCCTGATTTGTCCCTCCCCTGACTTCCTTCCTTGCGTTTTTTTTCCTCAGTTTTGTTAAACTGATTCAAAGAATCAGTACCCCCCCTTTCCCCTTTATTTAGTTTTATTAGTTTATTTTTTTTAAACAAAATAATTGACTTTCCTAAATTGACTTACTTTTGTTAAGTTGGTGTATTTTAGATTAATTAACTTAGTCTTTTATAACTTGAAAGTATTTCTTAATTTTCTAAAACAAAGTAAGAAGTATAATAAAGTTAGTTTCTATGTTTAAAATAATTATTTAAGTTAATGAAAATTAAGTTGAAGTAATCTTTGAGTACTTAAAATGATTTCATAAATAATTTGAAACCATAAACTTTGATTTATAAACTCTCTTAAAATCATTAAGAATTGTTTAAGTTATTTGAATTATTTAAATTGTTTATTTTATATAAAAAAAGGGGTTATTTAGGTAACTAACTTAGATATCGTTAATGTCTATTGTAGACTCCGATTGCGTAGACGAGGAATATCAAGAGTGTTAATCCGTTCGTGAACTTAACTTTTGGGCACGCGTCACGAGGTAATCTCCGATGTCCATCTAAACATAGATCCCGTTAGTGTAAAACGAATTGATTATGTGATTATTATGTGCTTATAAAATATATAAGTATGGACTATAATTATGGATTATCGACTTAATGCGGATTATGAATACGAATGACAAAATGGACGACGACTATCGATTTCGATTATGAATCATGACTATGGACGATATACGATATGACAAATATGTTTATTATAAAGTTATTAAAACCGCTTAATGTCATTTAGTAATGTTATGGTTATTATTATTATTATTATTATTATTATTATTATTATTATTATTATTATTATTATTATTATTATTATTATTATTATTATTATTATTATGATTATTGTTATCATTATTACCGTTATTATTATTATTATTGAAATGTTATGAAAGTTGGAATTAGTAAGAACTTGTGATAATGAAATGATTATGAATCTGAAGTGATAAATGAACTCAAGTGACGGTTGTGTTTATTGAAACCGCTATGAATGGATTGAGATTATGATGGATGAAATATATTCACACTGGATGGAACAACGATGACGTAATTGTGTACGTGATTTATGTGATGACTTGAATTAAAAGATGTTAATCACGTAAAGTGAAATATCGGAGGGAAATGATGAACAGGTTGCCCTGTATGGGAGGTTCAGCGGTTATTAGTCTAGTCTCTTTGTTGGTTGGTTTTGTTTCAGGTATTGGTAGTCAAAGGTGCTGCTAGCTTATGGCTCCCCTTACTTCTAGTAGGACTGAAGGTAGAGTTTGTATTGTAGCATAAATCTAAATCTTTCAGCGAATCGGTAGGGGTGAGTTCATTCTGTGATACAGAGCGCAGGAACGACATGAGCGATTTTCTCCCTGGTATGTGCCGCTTTATCCAGAAAGTTTCTTGCTTGGACCATGCCCAGAAGGTGATAGTCTTCTTCCAACCATGTTATAGTACTCCTTAAAAATATATGAATATACCCTCTAAATACTTTGATAGACGTAAACCCAGAAAAAAGTGGAGGAATCTCTCCCAGATAAAGAGAAAGATATAGATTCTCATCAGACTTACCAAATCAATCTATAGCCAGTCCTACCAAAAAAAGTATAACCTACTTAAGGGCTTGAAGGGTATCTGAAGAGACGAAAGAAACACTAGTTCAATAGAGTTCTTTAACGTAGCCTCTTACTTCGCCTATTACACCTACTTTTGATAGTGCCTCTTCTCTTATCTATGATCTATCTTTCTTTCTTAAAACCAGATCTCGAGATCGGAAGGCGAGAAAGCATAAAAGAGAACGAATAGAAGAAACTACAACTAACACGGGATAGGTTGCACTTGGGCTAAAGAAAGGACCGAAATTGGATGCGTTTACAAAAGGACTGCAGAACTAAGAAGGGGTGCCCTTGCCTTAGGGCTTACCAATGCAACTCCGAAGGCTGACCTTCTTTCCTAAGGAACTGCTGATACTGGCAAGTAAATGAAAGGAATAGGGGCATACCCTAGGACTTAAACTGGAGAGACTGAAGACTGCCTGGAGGAAAGATCCCAACGAGAAGAGAATGACTAAATGTAAATGGGCTACATGTTCTCTGGTTACTATGCTGATTTTCTCTTACTTGTCTTCCTTCTATCTTGTTGTGATCCAAGTAGAAGGGGTGTGCACACTAGGGACTCTGTTATTATGGCTATTATGTTATCCGTAGGTGGTTACAGGGGATTGACCCCGGCTTACTGGCGTTTTCTTTCCTCTCCTTAAATAACTGAATTAATTGAATTAAGTATGTGATTATTCATTGTATATATATAATTATATATATATATATATATATATGTTGTGTGTGTGTGTGTGTGTATGTATGTATGTGTGTGTATATGTGTGTGTGTGTGTGTGTGTGTGTGTGTGTGTGTGTGTGTGTGTGTGTGTGTGTGTGTGTTATGTTTCTCAACCTTATTAACCTACTATATTACAAAGTATTTTCAACTTAAGTATTTTACGGGATGGAGTTAGAATTACTCAGTTTTTCTGATTTTTGGGAGCCTGTCTCTCTTGTTTCTTTTCAATGTATTTGTGCAGGTAGGTGATCGATGGGGGAACAAAGGGAGATCATTTAGAGTTGTCATCCACTTAAGTTATGATTTAGCTTCCGTTGGAACTCTGAAACACTTAAGTAATTAGTAATATTTAATGAACAATATGCTTGGTTGTCAGGATTAATTTATTTGAATTTAGTATGCTTTAATCTAGCCTTGCATTTATTTCCAAGGAGATAAGTGCGGCGGTAGCACGCCTGTTGAGTCGAACCCTCGTGGATTTTCCCCCATCTCGAGTTTTATTAAATGAAAAAGGGTTCGGGTTGGCGGGGGTGTTACAAAAAGTGACATTAATTAGTTTCTCCATCCAATTTTCTGTTAATTAATTTATGAAAAAGGAAAAATCGAAAAATATTTAATTCTCCCTATCCTTCCTCCTCCTCCTTAACCAGCCCCACTCCCTCCCAACCAGACCATCCCTTCATCACAGCACCACCCGTATCCCTCCTTACTGCACCGCCACCTAACCAGCCCCCTCCTTCACACCCTCCCTTTTTACAGCCGCAACCCTCCTTCACACCTCCAACCCTCCGTCAACCCTCCGCTTTTCTCGACTATCTCTCTTACTCACGGAGTCTAGTGTCTCTCCTCTCTCCCTTCGCACGAGAAAGAGGTGAAGGGAGGCGGTTGGACGGGGAGCTCGGAAGATTTTCGGAAGTGTTGCAGCAATGCCCGAGTAGCGGCCGGACAGAGGGCGAGGGAAGGAGAAACCCGAGAGAAAGTAAACGATGCAAGCAAGAGAAGGGAGTGCAGGGTTGGGTCTGTGGTGGTTCGGTAGGTGACTTCAGTGGTGTACTGGTGGTCAATGGGCGCAGGTGTATTAAGTGGCAGTCCCAAGTGGTTCTATGGTGCTCGTGAACCTTTTGAGTCGAGTTGAGTTTTGACCGAACATTCAATAAGTCGAATTTAATTTGCTCGTGAACTGCACAACTCGATCCTAAGTTTTTTTTTTTTTTTGAAAGAGAAATTTCATTAATTGAAAGCCAAACGACATCTACAATAAGTAATAAAGAAAAACAGGATACAATCAAACAAGATCAGATCAACTTCTTCTTCGATGAAACTGCAATGAACCAGATCGAATATTGTGGCGCAAGTCCCTTGTATTTGTTGTCCCAAGCAACTATTAATGAAACCGTCTATCAACTCGATCCTAATTAAGTACAGCAAAAAACTTCAAAACTTGAAATTTACGGTAAACTCAAACAGATCCTCTAAGGGAAAGGGCAAACTAAATTTTAAGTGAAAAAAATCCCTGCCCAAATTTTCGCTCCCCTAACTTTAAAAAAACCAGGGGCACTTTGTAATTGACGAGTGAGCTGTTCCCCACTCTAATTAAAGCGCTTGATACTTCGTCATTTGTATAAAAAATTGAAGTCAAAATGCTTGAGCTTTTCAGAACTTAAAGATTAGATAAAATCTCCCCTACGTTTCTTCCATCAGACAAAGCAACAAATAACACAACTACCTCTCCCAAGGTCAAACTTTTATCTTTCCTTCTCTCCCTTAATCTCTTCAATGGCGGCCGCTGATAATATTACTATTACGACTAGTACGCAGCTACTGCTGCTCCAACAACTGCGATAACCAGTCTCTCTCCTCTGACCAAGTCCACCAACTTAACTCTGTCTCTCTTCTGCTCGGTTGCTATCATTTTATCTGAAATCAAAAAAAAAAATGGCAAGTTTATGGAGGAAGGCAAAGTTGGCACTTTGCTACAACATCCCGAGGTCGATGGTCGATGACGACAGATTTCGGCAATTAAGTGAGAGAGTTTCTGATGTGTCGTTGCTTGCGCAACCAAATACTGCTGCATCTGGCTGGATGTCTAGGAGCTCTAGCAGGAAGCGCCCTTCCGAGGTTCGTCATTTTATTTGGTTGCGATTTTGCTTCTTTGCTCATTATTAATTCCCAGTTAGAGATGTCAATTCAGTTCAACATTTCAGTTATGGTTTTATCCAAACAGTTCAGTTCACATCAGTTCAGTTTACAACAGTTAAAATTATTAACGGTTCAGTTCAGTTAACAAACTTTTTAGTTCAGTTTAATTCGGTTATTTTTCTTTCCAATTTCAGTTCAGTTCAGTTGCAGTTTAAACCAGTTTTACCCGAACAGTTAAACCAACCAACGGTTGAATCCATAGCAGTTGATTCAACCAGTTAAAACAAGTTGCAGTTATATTCAGTTTCGTTTCAGTTTATTTCAGTTATTGACGAAAATTACATAAGTTGGACAATAATCACATCGGTTCGGGTAGAAGTTAGTCATATCCTTGTATTTGTTCGAGAAGAATGGAACCTTGTGTCGTGTTTTTGCCAATTTTTTTTTTTGAGTTCGGTTAAAATTAACGTGGCATATAAGTATTGAGCGACACTTGCCTCGAAAAAAACCGATTTTACTTCCCAAAAACGTGTATGAAAGTGACATCGATATATGATATATCCGGCAGAGTTCTTTGATTATTAACAACATTAGGCTGTCGAAACAATTTATGTACTTCATATGCGTGATATCATCACTATTTTAATCAGAATTCCTCATTGTTTTTTTTTTATTTTGACAGGCAGAATTCCTCATTGTTTCCAAAGCGAATTTAAACCACTTCATAAAAATATTGAAGTTTTGTTTTTGCATTTCCATGAAATTTGAAAAACAAATAAAAAAATGAAAACCCAGAAAATCCATTTGAACAGAACTCACTGTATTCCAATTGCTAGGAAATTACACCACAAGAAGGAAAAAAATGTTGAATTCATATGCAGACTTAATAAACTTACAAAGACTAAATTACAATGAAGTAAAAGTTAGAATGTACATTACAACAAAACTATAAATTAAAACAAAGGAAAGGCAAGATACAATAAAAACCAAGCTAAAAGCAAATTATTTAGAGATTGTATTTTCTCTGTATCTTCAGCCTCAACAGGTGTGTAAGTAAGACCAACTATTCAACCCTATAAAAAAAAGAAGGCACAAATTAGAATTCCAAATCAATAAAAATCTGGAACTTAATAAACGTACAAGAAGACACAAATAAAAAGCCACAAAATACACAAGAAAAGCAAGAAATTATACCACTTGAAAGCAAGGAAGTTTTTCAGCCTCATTCACTAATTGAACATAACTCAGCCTTTTAGATTAGAAGGAATGAATAATGAGGTTCTCTAAACAAGTAAGCAAGCAATGGAAAAAGGTGTCGAAAGAGGACCAAACCAATTCACTTATACTCTTCACTTATTCCTGCCAAAAATTTCAGAAAACCAGGAAATTTTTTTTTAAAAAAATCTCTATTCTTTTGTGTGTGTAAGATCAAACAAAGCAAATTTTTGGAACTAGGAGTAGTACTCACCCACCTCCATTATCACCTTGTTCTTGTTTTGCTTGTGTATGTGCCTTTGTGGTTAACTAACTGATTTTCACCGTTGATTTGGGCTAATCTTTTGTGGGTCTTGATGCTTCTAGTCCTTTTACCGGTACCCTTAAAACAAGAAACCAAGTAAAAAAAAATCAAGTGATATTTTGATGCTTAATTTCACTCAACCCATTACCCATTATTAGATGACGAATTCCAGAATCATGACATAGATTTAGGTGGAGGAGGAGGCAAGAGTAGAGCGGCGGAGGAGGAGGCAAAGAGTGGGCTAGGGTTTTCTAGAGGGAACCCAGTTGTTTTTACCCTTTTCAAGGTTAATGGAAATGAGGGGAAGTGAAGGAGAGATTAGGGTGGTTGATTTGAGTTGTATCCAACTGTTTAAAATGTATATCCATGTGTGATTGTGTTAATGATTTTTAAGCCATAGATTTGATTTCATCAACGGTTAGAATTTGTTGAGTGCTCATTTCTTGGATTGAAGTTTTCTTACCAAGATTACATGAGTGCTTGTTTTCTTTTCATTTTATTTCTTCTTTTCAGGAAAAAAAAAAGGTTTGAAATTTCAAATGAAGTTATTACTTCTTCAAGCCATTTATAAACAAAATTTTATTAAACTTATTTAATTCGTTGTTGTTGAGTTTAAACAAATCTATTGACTTAAATTGAACTTATCAATCAAATAACAAATTGTTTCAATTCAATTGTTTCGATATGAATTTAATTTATAGACGATTAACTTAAATAGAGTATTATTATAATTAGCTTATTGTCTTGCATTGACACATTTATTTAGTCTAAAATTACTTGGAATAATTTAAGTAGATGTTTTGAGTTTCAAAATGAATATAGCTTAATGACAAGTACACGAATGTATGTTTCGTATCAAGATTTTGTTATTGAGCAATAGTTATAACATACCTTATGATAGATGTTTTGAGTTTCGAAATGAATATAGCTTATCGACTTGCATTGGAATAATTCATTTAAATGAACTTATATAAGTTATAACAAACCTTATAGTATACAAATGTTTGCTTCCTACCAAGATCTTGTTATTTAGCAATAAGATTGATTTATTAGTCGATTAAGATCTTGTTAATATGCAATAAGATATAATAACAATCCTCCCTACATGTTATAACAAACTATATTATTGTAATAATTAGATTCAATGTCTCATCTTAAGTTATTAGTTTTACAGCTTTATGGTTATTACTTATTAAACTAGACTTCTTATAGTATTACTTATACAACTATCACTCAGTTATGTAATAGTTTGATTATATTTATTTAAGTGAGCTTATAATATAATGGTGTAACTCATGTGAACTTATTTGAGTTGATAGTGACTGCTTGTTATATTCAATTTGATATTGGATTATTAAATCAATGTATCAATGTAAATCGATAAGCTAGATCAACATAAGAATACTGCATTTAAGTTAATTGTTAACAACTTATAATCATTTTAATATACTCATACATCTAAGTCAAACTAAAATACATTGATATTAGACTAAATGAATATATCAATATAAGCCGGTAAGATAATTGAAGATAATAGTGCTCCATTTTGAATTTGAAACATAATATTGAAGTGAAACAAGTTAGTATCGGATTATTAGATTATTGAATCAATGTGAATAGATAACCTAAATCTAGATAAGAAGACTCCAATTTAGTTAATCGTTTATGAGTTACATTTATTTTGAAACTCAAATATCTAATTGAACTTAAACAAGGTGATACTGACCTGGATTACATAATGTATCAATGTAAGCTAATAAGGTAATTGAAAATAGCAATAATCCATCCAAGTGAACCTTGACTTATAAGCTTTATTTATTTCGAATACAAAACATATTACAAAAGGGGAGTTTGAATTAATTTACTTTGGCTGTAAACCCAAGCCAAATTTTCACTCTTTAAAATTATAATTAAGAAGTGTCAAGAGTTACTTCAACATTAATAGTAAGTAATATGGTGTTAATAGTTATCAAAGAAACAAAGTTATAACTGAAATAAAGTTATATCTCATACTTTTGTAAAAGTTTGATAGATTTGAAATTATCAATTTGTCATGAAATATAGCTATAATGTCATAAATTCATATATTAATAATAAAATTTTCATGATAAATTTTCATGTGAGAGTATATCATAAAGTTGGGTAAAATTTAAATTCAGTTTGGAGTATAAAATCAGTGAACTTGACATAGTTGAAAATTATCAAGAAATTAAGTTATATATCATACATTCAAATACTAATAAAACATTATCATGATAAAATTTGTATGTGAATTGGAGTACTATCATGAATTTGGGTAATATGTGAATTCGGTTCGGGTACAATTAAAAATCAGTTTAAAACAATTTCAGTTTAAATCGGTTTTAGTTTGCATCAGTTCAGTTAATTCAGTTAAATATTCAGTTCAGTTGATCGATCAACTTTTCAGTTTTTTACAGTTATTTTCAGTTATAGTTTGCTTCAGTTCAGTTGCAGTTCAGTTTTGGTTTTTCATTTACAGTTTGTTTCAGTTCAGCATTTTTCAGTTGATTTCAGTTACAGTTACTCCCAATTCAGTTTAATCCAGTTCAAATTTCAGTTGTTTCAGTTCAACCAGCAGTTCATTAACCAAACTGACAGCTCTATTCCCAGTGAATTGTACACCTGGTATATGGTATAGGTTTTGAAATTATTTGGTAACGTGTTTAAATAATTATGAGTCATTCTAACAATTTTTTCGAGATTTTTCCCTTTCATATTCTGAGATGAACAAATTTTGTATATATCGCATTTTCTTAAGTAGTACTACTAGTATAGTGGTAGATTTTAACTACTCAGTCCATCCTATTTTAATTGTCAATTTTTTTTCGGTTTTTTCACCATATACCCCTAACTAATTTTTTTTGCACCGTATACCCTCGCAAGTTTCCAAATTCACCATATACCCCCCACGTTTTAAAAAATACATCAACATGCCCTTATGACTAACGGAAGTCTAACACCGTTAGTCATTAAGCCCTAATCCCCCCTCTAACCCTAATTAACTAACCTAAACTAACCCTAACTCTAATCTAATACCCTAACCCTAACCCTAGCCACCCACCCACCACTCCTCCCCCCCACCCCACCCCCACCCATTTCCCCCACCACCCCTCCACCACCCCACCCCTTTCCCCCACCACCCACCCACCCACCATCCCTCCCCCCACCCCCCGCCCCCCCTCCCCTACAACCCAACTCCCCCTCCCCCCCCCTCCCCAATAGCCGCCCAACCCCCCCTCCCTCCTCTCCCCCCGCAACCGCCGGCAACCCCCCTCTCCTCCCCTTCCCCCGCAACCGCTAGGGGTAAGGGGTGGGGGAGGGGTGGTGGTTAGGATGGTTAGGGTTAGGGTTATTAGATTAGGGGGTTAGGGTTTAGCTTAGGTTTAGGGTTTGTTAATTAGGTTTAGGGGGGGATTAGCGCATAATGGCTAACGGAAGTCTAACACCGTTAGTCATAAGGGCATGTTGATGTATTTTTTAGGGTTATGGCATGTTGATGTATATGGTGAATTTGGAAACTTGCAAGGGTATACGGTACAAAAAAAAAAATTAGTCAAGGGTATATGGTGAAAAAACCGATTTTTTTTATATAGGAAGTCCCATAGTAGTTGTCATGTTTACATTGAGGGCGTGGTGGTAGCTCAGTGAAGTACCACGCTGAATTCCAGAGTATTGCCCACGATTCGAATCTTTGGTCTTCTCACCAATTATCTTTTCTAATTAAAAAACATGTAATGTTATTTGTCAAAAGTAATATATAAAGTGGAAAACATAACAACTAATGATGTTCCCTTATTTTTTTTATTTTTAAACTATGACAACTAAAATAGGATGGAGTGAGTATATATATGCGATTTTCTTATTTCAATTTACTATAATATTTTGAAATATTGCTCTCTCGGATTGAAAATAGATGTTCCATTTTATGTTATGTATTTGCTAATGCACAACTTTGACCATTAATATCTCTAATCATCTACTCCCTCCATTTCTTTTTAATCTACACACTTTTCTTTTTGGTTTCTTTATTTTTAATTTTCTTTTTGGTTTCTTTATTTTTAATCTTTACGCTGTTGCTTTTTTTTTCATTCTTGGTGACATGTCCCCTACTTTCTCCTCTTTTTCCACCCGTATCATTCTTTTTTTAATATATTAACCCACTTTTTTGTTTATCTCTCACACATTCCAGTTTCTCTCTCCATCTTTTCAGTTTATGTATCGTACTTTTGTACATTCTCCTTGGTTCTCCCCTAAAGTGAAGTGAGTAATTTAAAAAGAAACGGAGGGAGTTTTTACTTAAGAAAATATAATGAAGGTAGAGTTTGTAAATTGTGCGAAAATCAAATTGGAGCATTTACTTAAAAATAGTAGTACCATGTAAATTAAGCTTTTTTTTTATGGAAATCTGATATAGTCTGTTAGCCTACGTGGCATTATGTCTTGAAATTAAGGGGATTTAGTTATATTTCCGTTTTGTACTAGCTATTTAAGTTGGTTGTACTGAAAGTTAATGGTAAGAAAGAAACACAAAACTCCTCTCTCTATAAAATTCCTCTCTATTCTTCTCCTTCCCCTTTAACTCTTCTATTCTTTGTCCTGGAAATCTCTGTTTCTTTCCCTTCTGTTAATGTGAATGGGCAGCTACCCTTAGCTCCCATATCATTGGTATCAGAGCAACAATCCCCGGACTTCCATTATTAGCTCCGAAAAATTTGCTTGAACGTTCTGGCACCTAGGAATCAGGCCCAGAGATTGACGAACGTGGAAGCTCAGATGAAAGCATTGGAGGATAAGTTGGAATCGGTGAATAGCAAGGTGGATGAACGCATAGATGATGTGAATCGCAAGATTGACTTGATTATGAAGAAATTAAGCAGATGTGTTTAAGACAGCTTTTAAAACTCGTACGGGTCATTTTGAGTTTCTAGTAATGCCCTTTGGGATTACTAATGCTCCAGCTTCTTTCTAGAACTGGATGAATCAAGTTTTTAAACCATGATTATGGAAGTGTGTGCTGATATTTTTTGATGACATTTTGGTTTATAGTAGAGCTATACATGAGCACTGGGAACACTTAGCATCCGTCTTTGAGTTAATGAGGCTTAACCAGATGTATGTTAAGTCCAGCAAGTGTGTTTTTTCTATTGATAAAATTGAGTATTTGGGGCATTTCATTTCACAAAAATGGTGGAAACTGATCCACGGAAAATTTCAGTATAAATATGGCTAAGCCCCAAGAATGTGAAGGAATTTTTTTAGGGCTCATTGGCTATTATAGAAGGTTTGTTAGAACTTATGCTACTATAAGCAAGCCATTAACAAACCTCCTGAAATCTGGTGCTTTCCTATGGAATGAGTCAGCTGAAGAAGCATTCAACCCTTTGAAAAAGGCCTTATCAACTTCACCTGTGTTAGCAATTCCTACCTTTGAGAAGCCTTTTGAAGAGGAAACTAATGCTCCCAAACTGGGCATTGGAGCTGTTCAGATGTAGCAGGGATACCCAATAGCTTATATTAGCAAGGCCTTAGGACCCAAATGGCAACTTCTCTCAGTGTATTAAAAAGAACCACTAGCTATAGTTTTTGTTGTGCGAAAGTGGGAGCAGTACCTGATAGGAAGCCACTTTGTTATTAAGACTGACCAAAAGAGTTCGAACTGGTTGCTACAACAAAAAATTTCAACCCCATTTCAACAGTTTTGGCTATCAAAACTCATGGGCTTTGACTATGAAATTCAGTACAAAAGTAGGGTAGAAAATGTTGCAGCTGATGCTTTGTCCAGGGTTCAAGGGTCTGAGGTGATGTAGATGGCCCTGTCCATAATCTCATCTGACTTGCCTAATAAAATAAAGGCCAGCTACCAGCTTGATCCTTATCTATTAGATGTTATTCAGAAGCTGCTGCAGGATGGTCAGGCAGTTCCTCATTATATCATTCAAGATAACTTGCTGAGAACGAAGGGTAGAATAGTTCCGGATGCTCAACTGCCATTATTCAGTGGCATCATGCAAGTCCAGAAGGGGGGCACTCATGGAGAGAGATCACTTCACAAAGGATCAAAATAGTTTTTTATTGGAAGGGCTTAGCTAAGCATGCTAGGCAATTAACAAGCAGCTGCCAGGCTTTCAAATATGAACCTATGGCTAGCCCTAGGTTTCTCCAACCCTTACCGATTCCAGAAGAAGTATGGGTTGATGTGTCTATGGACTTCATCACTGGGCTCCCAAAGTTACAAGGCAAAGATGTTATTTTTGTGGTGGTGGATAGATTGAGTAAAGCAGCCCACTTCATGTCTTTAGCCCATCCTTTCTCTGCATTACAAGTTGCACAAGCTTACTTGGATCATGTATTCAAGTTGCATGGATGGCCTAGGAGCATTGTCAGTGACAGAGACTCCATATTCCTTAGCCAATTTTGGCAGGGCTTGTTTTCTATACATGGAACTACATTCAATTTGTCATCAGCTTATCATCCTCAGAGTGATGGCATAATGGCATACTGATGTGGTAAATAGAAGTTTGGAGATGTATATGAGGTGTATGTGTGGGGATAATCCGAAGGAGTAGGTCATGTGGCTTCCTCTGGCACAATGGTGGTACAACACCCATTACCACACTGTAGCTCAAATTACTCCATATGAGGTGGTATACAACCAACCTCCACCTTTGTACCTTCCTTACCTAGCTGGTGAGTCTACAGTAGCAGTGGTGGATAGAAGTTTACAGTGAAGAGAGAGCATGAGCAGACAACTCAAATATCAGCTAGAGAGAGCACATGCTAGAATGAAACGAAACAGCGAGCTGATCTTCATAGGTCTGAAAGAGTATTCAAGATGGGTGATTGGGTTTGGCTCAAGCTACAGCCATATAGGCAATCTACTGTGCAGGATCTAATGTGAAACTTTCTCACAAGTTATTTGGGCCCTTTCAAGTCACTGCAGTCATTGGAAAAGTGGCATATAAGTTAGAGCTCCCTTTAGCATCCAAAATACATGATGTATTTCATGTCTCCCAATTGAAAGCTTTCCATGAAGTCCTTCCCCAAGCTGTCCATATTCCTACCTGGATGCAAGGCAATCAACCATCTCTAGGCAAACAACCAGAAGCCATCATAGACAGGAGGGTGGTGAAAGTCCAAAATAGAGCTCAAGTGCAGTATCTAATCCACTAGTCAGGATATCGTCCAGAGGAAGCTACCTGAGAA
This sequence comes from Beta lomatogona, assembly GCA_947646795.1. Taxonomy (NCBI): domain Eukaryota; kingdom Viridiplantae; phylum Streptophyta; class Magnoliopsida; order Caryophyllales; family Amaranthaceae; genus Beta; species Beta lomatogona. The sequence continues at coordinate 2,836,022 of CANSNZ010000942.1, forward strand.
GCTGCTGAACCTTTTGAGTCTCAGCTCCCTGACTTTCCTGTTAATGTTTTTCCTACTTAGCTTGATTGTAAACTTGGGGTCAAGTTTTTATTATGGCGGGAGGTATGATATAGTCTGTTAGCCTACGTGGCATTATGTCCTGAAATTAAGGGGATTTAGTTACATTTCCATTTTGTACTAGCTATTTAAGTTGGCTGTACTGAAAGTTAATGGTAAGAAAAAAACACAAAACTCCTCTCTCTCTCAAATTCCTCTCTATTCTTCTCCCTCCCTTTTAACTTTTCTATTCTTTCTCCTGGACATCTCTGTTTCTTTCCCTTGTGTTAATGTGAATGGGCAGCTACCCTTAGCTCCCATATCAAAATCTGGAAAAACTTTAAAGGATAATGTAATTTTAATCTTTAGCTATGGTTTTCTATGGTTTTATGTTTAGCCATCATAGATAATAATGTTGTGTCTGGGTGATTGAAACTTTTTTGCTGGATGAACAAGACATCATTTTGAGCCATTGGTAACGATAATAGTGCAGATATGACTTTTTTTTAATTTATTCATCGATGTGCATCAGTAATTAGCAATAGTGATAAAAAGCAATTCCTGTTGGCAAAAGTTTATAAAAAGTCACTTTATAAAAGGCAGTTGCCAGTATTTTTCCATTATTGAATACTTTAGGAAAGTCAATCACAAAGTTAAACTATTTTATGTAAGGTAATAATTTTTTAGGGAATCCGAAATTGTAATATGCAATTTTCAAATTTCAATTATGGACAAAGGGAATAATTTATCATATTACTTTGTTTGAGAGAATTGTTTGTACTACCAGAAGGTGAAAGTTGTGAAATGAGCACTAATCAAGTTTTACCATGGGTCATAAACTTGTGGTATACACTTTATGCGCTTGTGCTCATGGAATGATGCTGTCTTCGAATGGCTGAAATAATGTTGGCATCTGAGTGGATTTGTCATTTTAGAGCATCTGCTTTTTTGTGTTAGTGTTTTTGGCAATTTGCAATTTAAAAAGTTGATGTCAATTTTCAGCGCTGAGTTACTTTAAGGTTCAGGATTGACATGAAAAGTTTTGTTACTTATTAGTCAAACCTTACTTTTACTATATTGTTTGAGTTGTCTTGTTGGATTGACATACTCCGAAGACCTCTTTAGTAATTAGTTATAAATAGCGGTAATGGCTAAGGGCGCTTATCGAGCGAATTGGTCACGGGCCAACCTCTGTTCGACTCGACTCGTCAAGGTATCGAGTTCGAGTTGAACGATTACTTATCTAGCTTGAAATTCTCTAGCTTAACTCGACTCGTTAAGGTTTCGAGTTGAGTTTGAGTTGCTCTTGAGTAGATGTACTTGATTTTTTAGCTAAATTATTTGCAATAAAGTTTCCTTTTTTTAATTAATCTATTACCTTATGTATTTAATGGGAAATTCTTAATATTTGAAATAACTTACAAATAATGAGTTAATTATATTATCCTAAAAAATAGTTAACATTTGAGATATTGTAATATTTATAATGATAAAAATATATCTAGCAGCTCACGAGCTTATACATTCGAGTTTTGGCTAGCTCAAGCCGACTCGTTAATGTATCAAGTTGACTTTCAAGCTCGAGTTAAGCCAACTCGAGCCGAGTGTTGATCGAGCTGTGACCTAGCGGAATTTGAGTTGCTTATGAGCGGCTAAACTTAATTAACACCTCTAGTAATGGCAATGAATTTTAGTGCAATTTTGTAAGAAGAAACTCATGTTAATGTCTCTGCATTACCCTCCACTACCACTTTAGATGTAGTATTGAGCGGGAATGGGAAATTTTGAAAGAAAAATACATGTTTGGAGATGATATTCCATCACCATGATAAAAAGTAGTGGATTTTCCTTGCTTATTATGTATGATATCATTATCATTATTGCCCTTTAGTACATCCTAGTAATCTCAATTTTTTTAGAATGGTACAATATCTGAGAACAAATTTATAGAAATTGACAAGGGCTATATGGCAATCTTATCTACTTATCGATTTAATCAAACATTTTAACAATCACGTGGTTCCTTATAGTTCCTTGATTGGCTAGTCACTCTTTACAGTTGTTTGACCTCAACTCTGAGTCATAAAGGAAACTATACCTTCATCAACGTGCAAATTATTTGCTTGAAGTAATGAAAACGATACATGTAATGGATGTTCCATAGAAACTAATGACTCACTAGTTTGTAAACGCGTCATGCACGTAGATGTATATATAGAGCTCCCTAAATTACTAGTGAGGGATAAACAATGTTGTTTTATCTCTCTAAATTACTCCGTCAGTAAAATGGTCATTAGAGATATCTTGAGTTCAAGTGTCTTCTGATGCCCAGTAGTGTATACTTCCCTCGTTTCAACATAGATAAGACATAATTTTGACTCTTGCACTATTCGCATACTTTCCTTTGACTGGGTTTTGTGATTTCAATTGTTAGGAAAAATATAGTCATGTAGCGTCTTGTTATTTTCACCTCAATATATACTTTGAAAATAAATATTTTATAATTTTTACTTGAAGGATTTAGATATATTAATGGTTTTTATGCATTGGCAAACGTGTCTAGAGAAGTGTGTCAAGTACTTTGAAACAGATTAGGTATATTAAATTTGTTTCATTGACAGATTACTTTGTGAGTAAAATGGTTAAATGGTTAAACTATCACTGGACTTATGATGGCCATATCTAATCTGTTTCAGAGGCATGTTGTTTAGGAAGCAGAGTACTCTGTCGATGTGTTTTCCTTTGCAGTCACTGCTGAAACTAACGTCTTCCTAATCTTGGCTGATTTGGTTCCATCTCAGAAGACTTGTTCTATATGCTTGGCCACAATGAAGCCTGGAGAAGGTCATGCTATATTTACTGCTGAGTGCTCACATTCCTTCCATTTCCACTGCATCACATCAAATGTGAAACATGGCAACAAGATTTGCCCAGTTTGCAGAGCAAAGTGGAAAGAGATTCCCTCAGAAAGCCCGGATCTTGATCCCAGAGGTGGAAGGTCCAGAATATCCCCTGCTGATATTCCTATGCAGAACAATGCTATGATGACTGTGGTTCGTAGGTTACCTTCTTCTCCTCGGAATTCTAGTCGACATGTAATTCCACTATTTAATGCTGCTGAACCAGCTGTGTTTGATGATGATGAGCCTTTAGGCCGAACTGAAGTTTCCCAGAAAGTTAATTCTGATGCAAATGGTAACTTGGCGAAAATCATAGGCATTAGAGTTTACCCGGAAGTCTCATCTGTTCCACGCACAAAATATTGCAATGAATTCACTGTTCTGATCAACATCAAAGCAGCAGTTACCAACAAAACACAAAAATCTGGTGAAGACCAAGGCTTGCAGTCTGTTTCTCGAATGCCCCGCACTCCAGTTGACCTTGTCACAGTGCTCGACATCAGCGGCAGCATGGCAGGGACAAAACTTGCACTCCTAAAGCGAGCCATCGGATTTGTAATACATAACATGAGCTCCAACGACAGGCTCTCAGTTGTGACTTTTTCCTCCACCGCTCGACGTCTCTTTCCACTCCGCCGAATGTCTCAAAGTGGACGACAGCAAGCGTTGTTAGCTGTCAATTCCTTGGTAGCAAATGGTGGAACCAATATTGCTGAAGGACTCAGGAAAGGGGCAAAAGTGATGGAAGAACGAAGAGAAAAGAACCCAGTTGCCAGTTTAATTTTATTGTCGGATGGACAGGACACATACACTGTAAATGGATCTGCAGGAAATCAAATTGCACCAATTGATCAGTTGCTTCTCCCTTTATCGATTCAGGATAGCAAAAGATCAGGGTTCCAGATTCCTGTCCATACTCTTGGGTTTGGCGCAGATCATGATTCTTTCCTAATGCACTCAATTTCAGAGAATTCTGGAGGTACATTCTCCTCCATCGAGACTGAGGGAGCTATTCAAGATGCATTTGCTCAATGCATAGGTGGCCTTCTGAGTGTTGTGGTACAGGAGGTGCTAGTGGAGATCGAATGTATACATCCTAGCAGTTATATTCAGTCAGTTAAAGCTGGGGGTTACTCAAGCCAGATGATGGGCAATGGCCGATTAGGAGTCATCGACATTGGTGATCTTTATGCTGATGAAGAGAGAGATTTTCTTGTTCAATTAAACGTTCCAATAGAGTCTTCTGGCAACCATACACCATTATTAAAGGTTAAATGTTTCTTCAAAGATGCCTGGACAAAAGAATCATTTACAATGGAAGGTGAAGAGGTCATAATTGGAAGACCTGATAGCTCTACAGGACAAGAAGAAGGATCCATTGAGGTAGACAGGCAGAGGAATCGGCTCCGAGCTGCAGAGGCAATGTCTCTGGCAAGAGCTGCTGCTGAGAATGGAAGCCTAGGTGATGCTATATCTGTTCTTGAAAATTGCCGCAAGATGCTAGTGAGAACAATATCAGCAAAAAGTCAGGACGGTCTTTGTGTAGCCCTGGATGCTGAATTGAAAGAAATGCAAGAGAGGATGGCAAGCAGGCATGTATACGAAGCATCTGGAAGGGCATATGTACTATCCGGCCTGAGCTCACATTCTTGGCAGCGAGCAACTGCAAGAGGTGATTCCACCGATAGTTCAAGCCTCATCCAAGCCTATCAAACACCCTCAATGGTTGAGATGCTTAAGCGATCCCAGGCTACTGTTATGAGTAGCCCTGGTCAAAGACTCGTTCAACCTGGTTGGCAATTGAATGCACCCAAACCGAGGTAATTGGTCTATTTTGCTATTCTTGAAAGCTACATTTTCATTGCAACTGACTCAATTTTTTTCTCTTTTGGGATTATGGGAAATCATGTCAAGTGAAGTGTATAAATAAATGAATAAAGTTCTGGGAATGGTTGAAAGACTTGAAGGGAATGAACGAACTCATAGGTTAGAATGGTAACGCTTTTTCTGCCTGATGCTTGGATTTTTGATCCATGTATCTTGATTTTGGTGTACATACTACATATTTGGTGATTGGTTGCGCTTGCTTTGTTTGTCTAGGAGGCTTTTTGTAGATCTGCACGTTTTAAGGATCGTTTGAGTCGACGTCTAACTCTTTACTAAATTATTATTATTATTATTATTATTATTATTATTATTATATATGTACTCTCTTCGTTTGTTATTAGTTCCACTTTGAAATCTTGTAATACCTTCATACCTCACTTTGACCATAAATTTTATTATGAATATATGATAGTAGATGTTATTGGAAATCTCAATGCATAGTTTTATAATATCAACTTTTTATGATCCCAATGCTTATTTTCATAATATCAAAGGTGACAAATTATTAGCGGTGTAAATTGTTGGACTGGGTTGGATTTTGCCAAATTTAAATTCAGTCCAAAGCTTTTTGAACTCGAGAAATTGAGTACAAATCCTATCTAAACTTTTTTTGAGTTAAATTCAATTCAGTTTGAAACTTTTTCTTGCATTTGAATGTAGTCCAGCCTAATTTTTTTTTTTCAATTTAGGTTTATAATGTTTTCTCATGAGTGAAATTTGTTTTTTTTTTTTTTTTTTTACCTATTAGATCCATTACATAAAGTAAGTTATATCCATCTTTAAAGTTTATAATAAAACGCAAATTGCAAGATATAAAACCCAACTTGAAATAACAATTAAAAAATCTTCTTGCAATGTTAAGTTCTCAACTCAGAATGATAACATCAACCTCGATATAAGTTGAGAGGAAAAAAAGGAAAGGAAATTTATATAGTGAGATGAGTTATGAATTAGTATAGGATGCACATGGATTGAGAGAGCATGCAAGGTAGAGAAAGATTGAGAAAGTGAGAGGAAGTGAAGAACTAAGGAGTGACTAGTGAAGAAAATGATTACATCGGCTACTAGGGAGGGTTAGAGTTTTTTCATTTATGATTTTATTTAACAAAAGGCCAAAAGCATAAGGTAACTTCAAACCTTTTACTTTGGAGGGTAATCGAAAAATAAGGCGCCATCTAACAATATTTAAAGCGGCAATATTGGACCAGCACCTATCGCAGGTTAGCCAGTCCAGCTACATGGGTCAACGCTTGAGAGTAAGTGGGATTAAGGAAATCCCTACTCCCAAGTACAAGTAGGTAGTGGAGTCACCTCCACCAAGCAAACTTGGTTATATATATATATATATATATATATATATATATATATATATATATATATACACGTGAGAACCACTAAAAATGAGCAAAAATTTCATAAAATGAGCAAAAGCATAAAATGAATAGAAAACATTAAATGAGCGAAAAACATAAAATGAGCAAAAATGTAAAATGAGAAAAACGTAAAATAAGCATATAAAAGTTAAATGAGCAAAAACATAAAATGAGTCAAACGTAAAATGAGAAAAAACTTTGTGAAATGAGCATAAACTATGTTAAATGAGCAAAAACATAACGTAAGCATAACATAAAATGAGCAAAAATGTTTTTAGATGAGCAAAATCTTCGTAAATTAAGGAAAAATGAGTGGTTCTCATCATAAGGGTGGTTCTCATATGAACTTAAACATATATACATATGTACATATGATATATATATATATATATATATACATATTTGATCAACGATAATTGAGTTTGCTGATAAATTTTCAGACGAAATCAAAGGAATGTTCTTACAAAAGGAGGATTTCAAATTGACAAAACAATGCTTTCAAACGATTTTGAAGACCCAGTAAATCTTGAAAAAAGACTTTGGTTTTTCTCCAATTTTGATAAATCTTCCACATAACTTATTCGCGGCGTATATTATATATATATATATATATATATATATATATATATATATATATATATATATATATATATATATATATATATATATATATATATATATATATATAGACGTATATACATATATACATATATAGACATACATACACATATATAAATATATATATATACATGAGGTTGATGTGGTGGAGTAGTGGCATCGCTTCCCACCTCATATCCCTAAGGTCTAGGGATCAAACCTCATAGGACTCACTTGAGGATTTCTCCTTATTACCCCCTATAGTGAGTCCCCTTCATCTTACCTTTACAAAAAAACATATATATATATATATATATATATATATATATATATATATATATATATATATATATATATATATATATATATATATATATATATATATATATATACATATAGGGTTGGGTTCTAGTGAGAACCCTCTTACGGTGAGAACCACTAAAAATAAGCAAAAACTTCATAAAATGAGCCAAAAAATTAAAAAATTAGCAAAAGGACAAAATGAATAGAAAACATTAAACGAGTAAAAACGTAAGATGAGCAAAAATGCAAAATGAGAAAAACGTAATAAGCATAAAAAAGTTAAACGAATAACAACGTAAAATGAGCAACAACGTTGTGAAATAAACATAATAATGTTAAATGAACAAAAACATAAAATAAGCAAAACATAAAATTAGCAAAAATATTGTGAAATGAGTAAAATATTCATAAAATGAGGAAAAATGAGGGGGTTCTCACGGTTCTCACCATATATATATATATATATACTGGAGGAATTCTTGTATCCACAAACCAATTTTCTAATTTATCTGATTTCCCACAAATTTCTTATGCTCAAACGATATCACAAACAACTCCTCAAAAAACCCAAAATACCTTTCCCAATACCACCGATATTTCCTACCACCAAATAGTCCAATATGATAGCCTATTTTTAACTAACTTTACTTCCAACAGATTTTCTTCCCATGAGGAATTTAACCACAAAATATCTAATTATTCCAAAGCATTTCAATTGGTTTCCTTTTGAAATCACCAAACTTATTCAATATTATCGTCATATTTTCCGTGACACAAATTCCTGTCACTTCAAAGACAATATTACCACAACTACAAATTATTCCAAATGCCTGATTTTCCATGTTATTTCCAGTACAGAGTGGAATGCACCTCTCTCAAAATGCAAGACATTTTCTTCAAACCTTCATGATCCAGAACTCCCACAAACTTACAACTATTATGCTTATATCCAAGCATGGCATTGCACTTTCTTACTCAAGAGCGAATTTATAGAGCAAATTTAAGAGCAAAAATAGAAAGAGTTTTGAGTGAAACACAAAATTGTAAATTTTCAAAGTTATCAATACAATTACAAAGTTTCAGTCATCCTTTCCTCTCTACTATTTCTGTAAGTTATTGCTGCTCTCATTCCAACGTTTTATATTTCCATATTAGTTTTAATTTAAATTTGCATTTTTGTTCAGTTCTTTAGAGTTAATCTGCTTAGTCCTGTCCTGGATCCTTTCCTAGTATTAGAGCCATTGTCGAACTACTCTAAGGTTACTATTTAACATTTGATATTGCTAAGCCACTGCAGTAGTGGTTATATTCTGGGTTTGGTAAAGGGTTTGGTCAACCGTGGTAAGGTGGTCCCGGTGTGGTGGTCCCTCAGGTGGTTCCTTTGTTCCCTCAGACTATAACTACTATTGTAGTGTTTATCAATTGAAAATGGTAAAAAGTAAGTTTGGTAAGGTTTTCTCAAAGGTTTTTGATAACAGTAAGAATCCAGTTCAAAAGAAACAAATTACTCAAAAAGGTGATCTATTTACTTGGGAAATGTCAATAATTTCCAATAATGATATTTATGATAAGTCTTCCAATTGGGAATTTAATTTTGATAAGGGAATTCACATAGAAGAATTTATTACCAGTGTTTACCAACGTCAAATGTCTATCCAATTACTGGATAATGAGTTCGTCAAAACACATCTAGCTCAAGGTTTTAGATATATCCATTTTGGTTGTGGCCAAATAGCTATCAAGCCCATGGTCAGATTAGGTCTTGATTGTCCAATTATGCTTGCTTTAAGAGATAAATCTCTTATACATTTCAAAGATTCTTTATTAGATTTGGCAAATACTAATATTTGTCAAGGTCCAATTTATTTCAATTAAATCCAAATTTGAGTAAAGACCTTGAAGACCCTTATATTCTTCAGTCTTTAACTCTTGATGTTAATCTTTCCAAAGATCTCCAATTTGAAGGTGCAAGAAACTTTTTCTATTTTTTATCGTATTTTTTATAAACTTTTAAATACTCAGATGAATCCAATGTGTAGAATACATTTTGCTCCTGGTCAAACTTTGATTTTCAAAGTTTAACATGGCATAGCAACTACACATGTTCTAGAAACTCTTGCGTGGGATAAAGTAACCATCCCAGATGAATGGCAACTTCAAACACCACCAATTCCAAAAGGTTTAAAAGAGAAAAAGGCTGAGCAAATTGTTGAAGAACCAGATGGAAGAATTCTTATTCGATTTAATTCGGGTAGGGAGTTTCCATCTTCTTCTTCCAATTATGATTTGAGCAAATTGTTGAAGAACCAGATGGAAGAATTCTTATTCGATTTAATTCGGGTAGGAAGTTTCCATCTTCTTCTTCCAATTATGATTTCCAAAGTGATCTTCTTGCTCTTACGAATGTTCCAGTATTTTTCAAAATTCAGAAGATTTTCCATGTATTTCTCAAAATTACAAGATTTTTGAAAAATCTCCTATTCCAGACATTTTTGATGATGATGATTTACCATCACCAACGAAGTCTAATATGAGACCTCCAAAGTTCTCGAGCTTGAATGTTCTCGCTAGAGAAGAATTTCAAATTGATAAGCCAATGCTTCAAAAAGACTGATCCAGTACATCTAAAAAAAAGATATTGGTTTTTCTCCAATTTTGATAAACATGCTACATAATTTATCTGTGAGCAGTACTATGCAGAGTTGAATAAGTTGTTTGCGAATATTCCATTTTTTAACATGGCTTTCAATTTACTTAAGTAGTTTTAAAATTCATTATCCATTTTCTGATTTATGTGTAAAGTCCAATATTGCTCAAAAATGGTCTCTTAAAAATGGTGAACTTGTTTCATCCATTCATCCTCCACTAACAGGTTTGCAGGTTGATTTTAATGAAGGAACTTGTGAAGCTGCTCCATATAAAGTAGGAAGCGATGCTGATGACAAGTCATGTCTTACTTTAGGAGACATCAAAAAGGTTTATGAACAAAATAATTTTTCCAATAAAATTTTACATACGATTTCCAAACAAGTTGATCAAATATCAACTCAAATTGATTCTTTCTCTTCCAAAACTTCCGATTCTCCATCTTTAAATGAAATAGATGATTTGTCACATAAATCTAATGGAATTTCTCTTGAACATCGTAGTCCAACTTTTCCAAACGAAATTTCAAGACCGCTGATTAATGTTCCAAATGTTTTCCCAATTTCAAAAGGTATTGGAAGTAGTAATAAAGCATTTTTTAAAAGAATTTCTGAAAAATTAGACAAAAATATTCAGGAAAGGACCCAAGACAGTTCAAAGCAGATTAACTCTAAAGAACTGTCCTAGGTCCTTTCATGGGATTTGAATTTTCCATTTAAAGGTTCAGTTCTTTAGAGTTAATCTGCTTTGAACTGTCCTGGGTCCTTTCTTGGGTTCATCTGCTCTCCATGAATACAATGAATGGACCAAGCAAAGCTTCCACAATATAAACAAATCCAGACAGCTCCCCTAGCTACCTCACAAAAACTAATACAATCTCCATCCTCATCCACAAAATTCAAATCCTTCTGGAACCTTGGTTTTGGAACATTAGAGCTGGAAAGGAGCTTGAAAATCTTCTGGGAAGATATCTCGAATTGCTCCGTAACGTTCCCACCATTCTAGAAACCACATTCGAAATGTTTTATTCTTTTGGAGACAGTCAGGATGGAAACTAAAGAACCATGAATGGTTGTAACTTTGGAGTAAGAAAGTGCAATGTCATGCTTGGATATAATCATAATAATTGTAGGTTTGTTGGAGTTCCAGGAAAGGACCCAGGACAGTTCAAATCTGATTAACTCTAAAGAACTGAACCTTTAGATGGAAAAGTTTCATGCACCTTTAAATTGGAGATCTTTGGAAAGATTAACATCAAGAGTTACTGAAGAATATAAGGGTCTTCAAGGTCTTTACCCAAATTTGGAAAACAATTTAAATAAATTGGAACTTGACAAATATTAGTATTTGCCAAATCTAATAAAGAATCTTTGAAATGTATAAGAGATTTATCTCTTAAAGCAAGCATAATTGGACAACCAAGACCTAATATGACCATGGGCTTGATAGCTACTCCATCCGTCCCAGAATACTCTTTACACTTATCAGGGCACGTAGTTTTAGATGATAAGTAGTTGTTTGGTTATCAATTGTTAATTTATTAAAAGAGTTGATGTGATAGGAGTGAGTAGATAGTAAAAGTAGTATTATTTTATTTGGTGGAGAGAGAGTGTGGGCCAATGGTTAGAGTTGGTAGGTAGTAGGAGTGATATTATTTTATTTGGAGGAGAGAGAGAGTGGGCCAAAATAATAGTGGGTCATATCCAAAAATAGAAGTGTAAAAAGTATTATGGGACAGATGAAAAAGGAAAGTGTAAATAGTATTCTGTGACAGAGGGAGTATTTGGACACAACCAAAATGGATATATCTAAAACCCTTTAGCTAGATGTACTTTGACAGGCTCATTATCAAGTAGTTGGATAGACATTTGACGTTGGTAAACACTGATAGTAAATCCTCTATGTAAATTCCTCTACCAAAATTAAATTCCCAATTGGAAGACTTATCATAAATATCACTTTTTGAAGTCATTGGCATTTCCCAAGTAAATGGATCATCCTTTTGAGAAATTTGTTTCTTTTGAACTGGATTCTTACTGTTATCAAAAACCTTTGAGAAACCTTTCTTGGTATCAGAGCCATTGACGAACTGCTCTAAGATTACTATTTAACATTTGATATTGCTAAGCCACTGTAGTAGTGGTTATATTCTGGGTTTGGTCAGCCTATAAAGCCGCTTGGTCAGCCGTGGTAAGGTGGTCCCGGTGTGGTGGTCCCTCAAGTGGTCCCTCTGTTCCCTCAGACTATAACTATTGTTTTAGTGTTTATCAGTTAAAAATGGTAAAAAGTAAGTTTGGTAAGGTTTTCTCAAAGGTTTTTTATAACAGTAAGAATCCAGTTCAAAAGAAACATATTTCTCAAAAGGATGATCTATTTACCTGGGAAATGCCAATGATTTCAAAAAGTGATATTTATGGTAATTCTTCCAATTGAGAATTTAATTTTGGTAGAGGAATTCACATAGAGGAATTTACTACCACTGTTTACCAACGTCAAATGTCTATCCAACTACTTGATAATGAGTCTATCAAAGTACATCTAGTTCAAGGTTTTAAATATATTCATTTTGATTGTGTCTAAATAGCTATCAAACCTATGGTCAAATTAGGTTTTGATTGTCCAATTATAATTGCTTTAAGAGATAAATCTCTTATACATTTCAAAGATTTTTTATTAGCTTTGGCAAATACTAATATTTATCAAGGTCCAATTTATTTCAATTGTTTTCCAAATTTGAGTAAAAACTTGAAGACCCTTATATTCTTCAGTCTTTAACTCTTGATGTTAATCTTTCCAAAGATCTCCAATTTGAAGGTGCAAGAAACTTTTTCATTATTTATCGTATTTATTACAAACTTTTAAATACTCAAATGAATCCAAGGTGTAGAATACGTTTTGCTCCTGGTCAAACTTTACTCTTCAAAGTTGAACATGGCAAATCAATTACATATGTTCCAGAAACTCTTGCATGGGATAAAGTAACCATTCCAGATGAATGGCAATTTCAAACACCACCAATTCGAAAAATTTTAAAAGAGAAAAATGTTGAGCAAATTGTTGAAGAACCAAATGGAAGAGTTCTTATTCGATTTAATTCGAGTAGGGAGTTTCCATTTTCTTCTTCCAATTATGTGTTCCAAAGTGCAAGATCCTCTTGCTCTTACGAACGTTCCAGTATTGTTCAATCAAAATTCAGAAGATTTTCCAATTGTATGCTTGAGACCTGCAATCATGAATTTACATAAACCTAGAGAAAGCCAGGAGGAAAAAATGTATAACTGAAGCAATCTAGGACCCACATGGGATAGAAGTCAACAATGAATCATCCAAGAAACTAAAACTTATTGAACGTTTACACCACATATGCAAATTCAATCTTTAACATTAACCTTATGCATAGAGGAGACAGAATGCAAAGCAAAGACGCTAGGAATTATCTATTTTTGGCATACAAGGTATATCATACGGACTCAGAACCCAAGTAAATCATACCCATTTCTGAAAAACTGTACCTTGAATACTCAAAGGCATGTTATAAACAAAAGGAGGAAAACAGAGGAAGTATCTTGCATAGTCAGTTTGTAGCTTGTCAGAGAAGAGAAAGTATCTAGATTGCAGGTGTTGAAGAAAGAGCATCACTTAACAGGCATATAACATTGTAGTAGATTTTGGCTCATGAGAGACTGAATAATAAGAACTCAAACGATATCCCCACATGTAAACTGCAAAGATGCCAATTCAGACATTTACTGATATCTAATTAAAGACTTTCAAGCACCAACAATTGACTAAAATTAAGTGGATAATTCTATCCCTTTTTGTTAAGTGAGGGCCACTCAAAATGATAAGAGTTACAATCAATTCAAAAATGGCCATAATTCGACAAAACCATGAACTAAGATACCAACATAAAAAAAAGATGGAAAAAAACTTCAACAAGCAAATGAACCATCTAATAAATCAATGAAATCTAGCACAAAGTTTGAGAAATAAGACACTGTTTTTAATCTAGCTCATAACAGAACTGGTATATAAGTATATAACAGAGAAGATGATATATAAAACAGGTAAAATAGAGGTTGAAGCTTTAAAGAAGGGAAGAAACGTAACTTACAGTTCTGATTTACCAAAAAGATCTCTCGATCTGTCAACACTATGTTACTAAAATCTGCAGAAGCATCACCGTAACACATTACAATCGCAAAATTAACATGTTCAGGGAAGATAAATCGACTAATTAATTTTTCTAAACGAAATAATCGATCTGAAATTCAAAACAAAATCCTAAACTAGCGCACCCAATTCGAGAGAGAAAACCTTGAAACCGAAAGAACGAAAGCAAGAGTGAAAGATAAAGTACGACCATCACCACCTTGACCACCTCCACGACCGCCTCCATCATCGCTTCCGTAGCTTTCTTATTGATGGCCTTGCACTTTTCTGGGTGCTGTGCAATGATTCGAGTGGAGAATGTGAGGAAGATATTGCCATTGGAGAGAAAGAGAGAGATCAGAATATGAAGGAAACCAAAGTTTGTGGTTTGCTTTTATGAAGGGATTAGGGTTTTGTTTCTCTGACTCATTTTTTTATTGTAACTTAGTGGTCTTAGTTTTCGATACAAACCCGGGAAACATCCCGCTCTAAGTTTTGCGAAAATTTTTAGACTTTTTGCGACAAGATTTTAACATTTAATCCCAGATTTATGATTCGTCGTAAAAAATATTGACATTTTACGACCAGTTTTAGCTTCGGATGTTAATATTGTTCTTTTATGACTAGAAATGCGTATGGTCGTTATTTTTGGTCGCAGATGAATTGTTTTCTTGTAGTGCATGTCAAATTAACAGCGAGATTAGCTAAAGCATCAGTGAAGCTATTTTATTCCTGAGGAAGATGTTTGAAACTGATGTCATCGAAATAAGGGATCAACTCTTGAAGGTAATCTGTGTACAAGTGAAGTCTCTTGTCTCTAACTCTCCAATTCCCTATTGTTTCAGATATGATGAGATTAGAATCTCCATATACAATGAGATGTCTTACCCCTACCAAAACGACTTTAACTCCATATATGTAGCTTCATACTCATCTGTATTGTTTGTTGTTGGGATTTCCAAATTGACAACAAATGGAATATGGACTCCTTTAAGATTTACTAGTAAGACCCCTGCCCCATTCTCCTATTAGAAGCTCCATCAAAATACATGCACCATTGTGGATTGTCAATGAATAATAAGTACTCATCAAGGAATGCATCATCATATTCATCTCGTCCTTCTGCTAGGACTTCAAATATGGCTCTTCCTTTAACAGATTTTTGGCTGACGCATTGAATATCAAACTCAGAAAGCATAGCATGCCATCTTGACAATTTTTCACTAAGAATGGGTTTCTCGAACGAATACTTGATTGGATTAAGCCTCGAGATCATGTAAGTGGTATGAGCTTAAAGGTGATGCTTCAACTTCTTTGTGGTATAGGCCAAAGAGACACATGCTTTTTCCAGTGGGGTATATTTTGTCTCACACTCTAGCAATTTCTTGCTGAGATAGTATATCGCAACTTCCTTCTTTATTCTCTCTTGATATTGGGCTAAAAGAGCTCCCATAGCAACATCTGTGATAGTGAGGTACAAAATCAAGGGTTCTCCTGGCCTAGGTGGCATTAGAACAGGTGGAATTGAAAGGTATTCTTTGATGGAAACAAAAGCTTTCTGACATTCCTCATTCCACTCATGGGATTCCCCTTTTCTGAGCAGCTTAAATATAGGTCCACATCTCATAATGAGTTATGAGATGAACCTGCTGATATATTGAAATTTGCAGAGGAATCCTCTTATTTCTTTTTATGTTTTTAGAGGAGATAGCTCTTGAATGGCTTTTACCTTTTCAGAGTTCACTTTAATGCCGTCGTAACTGGCAATGAATCCCAATAAATTTCCTGAAGTGACACCAAGCACACCTTTTTGAGGATTTAGCCTTAGATTGTATTTCCAGATTCTTTCAAAAAATGACCTTAGTGCGGGAATATGCCCCTCACTATCTTCACTTTTCACGATCATGTCACCTACATAAACTTACACAATGTCGTGGATGAGGTCATGAAGAATAGTAGTTGCAACCCTTTGATATGTGGCTCCGGCATTCTTGAGACAAAAAGGCATAACTCTGTAGTAGAAAGTGCGCCACGGAGTGATGAAAGACGTTTTTGTCATGTCTTCTTGAGCCATGAGTATTTGATTATACCCTGAGAATCCAACCATGATGGAAAACATTGCATGACCAGCTGTACTATCAACGAGGACATTGATAAGGGGTAGAGGAAAGCATTCTTTTGGTGATGCAGAATTCAAATCACGAAAATTGATGCACACCCGAACTCTTCCCATCCTTTTTAGGTAAAACCACTATATTGGCGAGCCAACTCGGATGCTTTATTGCCTGGATCAATTTGGCATTAAGCTGTTTCTAGATTTCTTCTTTCACTTTTAGAATAATCTATGGCTTCATTCGGCGGAGCTTTTACTGCTTACACTAGTGGAAAAAAACGGAAGGGCTGCGCTGCAAGGGCTGCGTTTTTTGAAAAACGCAGCCCTTCTTAGTGAAGGGCTGCGGTTAGTCCAAAAACCGCAGCCCTTCACTTACGAAGGGCTGCGGTTAATGCAAAAACCGCAGCCCTATAAGCCCATAAAGGGCTGCGTTTTTTAAAAAACGCAGCCTTTTATGGGCTTTTTTTTAAAAAAAGTTTGAAAGCAATTAATCGCGGGCTTAAAATATTAAGCGGGCTCATTCTCCTTTAATTCTCCTCTCCCTCATTCTCTCTCCTCTCTCACGTCCTCTCTCTCCTCTCACCCTTCTCTCACGTCCTTCCTTCTCCCTTCTCTCTCACCCTCCTTCCTCCTCCCTCCTTCCACGACAACAACCCTCCGGTGGCAGCAATTGCCGCGCCTCGCCGTTCCTTCCACAACAACACGACAACAAGCGCCGCCTTGCCGCGCCTCGTTCCTCTTCGTTCGTCCTTTTCTCCGGCCATCTTTTCGTCGTCGTCGAACTCCTCTCAACAAGTGATGATTTTTCATTTTTCAGATGTATAATTTCTTGATCTTTGTTTTGATTAATTCATGTAATTTCAGATCTATAATTTTTCTCTTTTGTATTTTCATTTTTGTTCATTTTCGTTCCTTTTTTTTCAATTTTCGTTCGTTTTTTTTAATTTTCGCTCCTTTTTTGTTCAATTTCAGATCTATAAGTTCATTTTTTTTCATTTTCGTTCGTTTTTGTTCATTTTCGTTCATTTTTTTTCATTTTCGTTCCTTTTTTTTCAATTTCCATTCGTTTTTTTATTTTATTTTCGTTCCTTTTTTGTTCAATTTCAGATCTATAAGTTCATTTTTTTTATTTTTGTTCATTTTCGTTCATTTTTGTTCATTTTCGTTCATTTTTTTAATTTTTGTTCATTTTCGTTCCTTTTTTTTTTCATTTCGGTTCTTTTTTTTAATTTTCGTTCCCTTTTTTTTTTCATTTTCGTTCCTCTTTTTTTACCGTAAATTTCGATTGTTGTTGTTGATTTTCCCTGTTGTAAATTTCGACTGTTCTTGTTGATTTTCTTGATATATTTAGGAGTAAAAAATGCAAAAAAATTTTTTTTTTTTTATTTTTTTTGGGTCAAAAGGGCTGCGGTTATGGTCAAAACCGCAGCCCTTTGTACAAAGAAGGGCTGCGTTTGAGACCTAAAACCGCAGCCCTTCTGATATAGAAGGGCTGCGGTTTTGGGCCTCAACCGCAGCCCTTCGTTGTGAAGGGATGCGGTTTAAAAACGCAAAGGGCTGCTACGAAAAGGGCTGCTGGCCTAAAACGCAGCCCTTCCGTTTTTTTCCACTAGTGTTAGGCTTGCTTTTAGGATGTAACAGAATACGATTTTCCGCAATTTCTCTATTAACGCTAGGCATATTAGCATAAGACCATTCAAACACATCTACTTACTCTGTTAATAATGCAATAAACATAGATTGTTCAGTTTGGGAGAGGGATGAACCTATTTTGACTTCTTTTACAACATTTTATATATGTGCCATTATTAATTACAATGGACTCTTCCATGGGTTTTATATATGTTTCAGTTGGATCAAATGATTCATCATTATTAAATTCACTGTTATAAATAATATTTTACATGCAAATGTACTTAGATAAAGGTTCACGTTCAATTTACTCAGTATCAGAATCTTCTTATTGGGTATGCAAGGTAGATTGGCTGGAAGATGAGCTATTAGTATGATAACTATCTGGAAAGGGTGAAAAAGTAGTATCATGAGATGGTTGTGGGGGATGGTTCCCTAAAAACATTCTAAACTCAATACGTCTGTCTTTGGCATGACACTCAATAGTCCACTTATGTTCAATGCTTTGGCTAGGATATATTATCAAAGACATTGAATCAAAATCCTCCTCTTGAGAAGACCCAAAAGTGAAATGTTTCTTAAGGACGCCATGCTCCAGATTATCCACCTAGTCATTTTCCTTTTTCATTCCTTGTTCTTGGACAAACCAACTTTTGATTAAGTCCAAATTCCTAGCTTCATTGAAGAATATCTCCAATCCTGGTAAAATCTTATGTTCTTTCTTACTAATCCAATGTTCTGGAAATTCATAGTACAACTCATTATCTCCTTGCAGGATGAACTGACCATTGAGTGTAAAAGCAGGCTCTTTGATGTTGTAAGAAGTGTTTCCCGTGTCATATTCTAATCTATACCGATTTTGCGTATCTACTATGGGCATTGGTTGCTTTATCCCTCTACCGTCATGCGGCTCATGCCCTTATTCGGTTCCTTGAGTATAACTCATTTTCATCATGATTTGAAGACCTTTGGACAAAGGTTGCATGGCAAACCCTATAGGCTCTTTGACTGCATTTGTGGATATGGCTGAGGTTTTTGTTTTCTGATGGTAATTGGTCATCCTTAGAGAAGGGACAAATTTCTTTTTCTTGGACCTGGAGGTAGAGAGAAAGAGTTTAAATTTTTTCAAAATTATTTTGCAATATTTTGATTGGAATGTTCCACCTTTACAGTTTTGTTGTTTTTTTTCTTTTTTATATTTTGACTCTCTTGAATGATTTTACTGTCATTGGGGTTGATAACAATTTTTTTTTATTATTCTTCCACTCCCTGCTTTAGTATTGAACAAAGATGGAAGATTTAGATATTAGGCCCTGTATCCCCCATTGATGTCTCAATTCAGCATTTCGAAATTTTCCTCATGATAACTTGCATCTTGAGTCGCGTTCACATTGCCTGAAATACAAGGGTTTGTACATTTGAGTTGAACCCGAAGGCAGCTTACACATCCCCATTGCTCTAGGTGCATTTTATGGGGAATTAGACTCAGCGTAGTTCGTCATATTAAATTTAATAAAGCAGCTACACTCATATTGAGCTTCCTACGTACCCCAGGTGCTACATAGGTGGAGTGACCTTACAGTGCAAGTGTACGTGATAATGGGGATTCAAGCTGCACGTAGTTCTCTGATACTAATGAGCTGAAAGATTTTTCTTCTTTTTTTTTATATCTTTTATTATAATGGGCAAGCCCTCTGGCATTATATAGGCAAGAGACAATTAAGTAGCTTTGCGGTAGACCAGAGCTATGTTGGTGATCTGCTTGATGCGATAGCTGAGAGCATGACATTGATTTGTGTCGTGACCATGCAACTGATAATGATAATGTCAGTACTTGTGAAGATTTGGTCCTACATGACTTGAGGAAGTGGGTGAATCTAACTTTGTTCAACCAATTTGCGGAAAAATATCAACTTGGGATTGTGGTTGAGGGTGTGATGACACTTTCCCCGCGGGTACTCCATTGTGGGATGGACTAATGATGCCTCGATCAATCAGGTTTTGAACTTTGTAGGAATGATCATGGCATCTGTCAGTGTCATGCCCAATTGGCGACAATAAGTGCAGTGTTTACTCATGTCTGTTCCAGGAAGAGGCAAGTAGTGCCGGGGATTGCATACCTTGGCTCCAAAGACGATTATACACCACACTCAATGGTTCATCCATTTTAGCAAAAACCCTTGGATTTGCATTGAGAGCACGTTTGGTTCGTGATTTTTGGGCTCCAAGAAACAGAATCAATTACCGATTCGCTTTATTTTTGTTTGGTTCAACTCCTCATCAATCCATTACCATTACTTGGTGGTAATGGACTCTCCCAATTTGTTACCCTTCCCTCCCCCTCAAGTAACAAAATACATTATTTGGTGGTAATGGTTACCATTCCATTTCCATTCCATGGCTTGAACCAAACACCTAATAAAGCTAACCATTTTTGTTACCATTCCTCTCCTCTATTTGTTTCCATTCCCTTTCCATTCCATACCTTGAACCAAACGACTCCTGAGAGTTTAAGGATTTTCCCGGGGTAGCTTTTCTTGCAGTTTCAGAGCATTGATGTCGAAGCCATGTTGCTGCATGTGGTTGAGGATGGTGTACTTGATGGTAACCATATGAAGCTAACAGAAATCGTTCAAGTTCCGTAGTAAACGAAGCATGAACTCTTGATCAATAATAGGGAAGTGAAGCTGTCCGCGGATATGAGTGTATCTCGAACAAAGTGCGAGAAGGTTTTTAAGGTGCTATGACACAAGGTGACTAGCTTCAACTTCTTGACATCGGTCTGTTTATACTCGAGATCCCAATTAACGAAAGCTTGACTACCATTTTCCCAACTAGCTCTATTCACATAATCCAAAGAATAGTATTAGTCCAAAGCTGGTCCTTCTAAACTTTTATAAAAAAGCATGGGGTAATCTTACTCTGGTATGCCCCATGGGTGTAATCTATTCACAAAATCAACGAAGGGGACAAAAGGATTACCATACCCATCAAATTTCCAGAACTGTGGCAATTCACGATAATAATCTTCATGTTGATACTCCCTCTGTCCCAGAATACTCTTGACACTTATCAGGGCACGTAGTTTTAGATGATAAGTTGTTGTTTGGTTATCAATTGTAATTTTATTAAAAAGGTAGATGTGATAGGAGTTAGTAGGTAGTAGGAGTGGTATTATTTTATTTGGAGGAGATAGAGTGTGGGTCAATGGTTAGAGTTGGTAGGTAGTAGGAGTGGTATTATTTTATTTGGAGGAGAGAGAGTGTGTGCCAATTGTTAAAAGGTAGAAGGATTAAAATAATAATGGGTTATATCCAAAAATAGAAGTGTAAAGAGTATTCTGGGACAGATGAAAAAGGAAAATGTAAAGAGTATTCTGAGACAGAGGGAGTATCATGGAAAGAGAATCAGTGACTCAGTGTGAGCCTCTCGGACATGGCATACCACATTAAAGTCCAGGTCAAAATCATCAAACCTAGATCTCTTCTTCGACTCATTATCATCATTGTCTCCCATTTCTAGAGGATTGTCAATCCAGGATTCTTCTTGTGCTTCAGATGACGTATTATGTGTGCCGATGCTTGAAGCTCCTACTTCTTCCTCATCATCCTCGCTTAGTTCATACTCTGACTCTGTTTCTTCAGCACTTGCATTCGGTGTGGTTGATGGGATCATATTCATCCATGAATTTTTAGGTCCTGCTTGAATACAGTGGATGGTGTAACCGTCCAACCTAGTGCCTTCTACCTCGTTCAGATGCAGTACAAACTTCCCGGTGTTAGAGACAATCATAATTTCCAGATCACTAGAAATAGTGACAGCACCCTGATCAGTGAGAAGCTTTACTTTTTGATGGAGAGTAGAGACTACTGCTCTGTTTTCATGCAACCAAGATCTTCCTAACGGGAGGTTGAAATATGCCTGAATGTCAATAACCATGAACTCCACTTTCCTTGCCACATGACCACATTCAATGAAAAGGCTGATGAAACCCAATACTTCTCTTTTGGCATTATCATATGCTCTGATCACCTGGTTGAATGGTACTAGATCTTCTTTTAAATACCCGAATCTTTTTAGCACACGCATATGGGAAAACGTTGATTGCGGAGCCGTTGTCGATCAATACTCTAGGTATCTCCCATCCATTGCAGCATATAGTGATGTGCATCGAATTATTATAGTTGATATTTTCAGGGAGATCATTGTCTGTGAACATGAGAGTTCGACCTACACCGTGGATGAGCCCCACCATTTGGTCAGGTGTTATGCAAGAGCTCACAGAGACTTCATTGAGATGCTTTTGAACGGTTGCCCTATGAGGTTGGGAATGCATTAACAACTTCCAGATGGAAACATTAGTATTTACTTCTTTAATGTGCTTGATAGCGTCATCTTCTTAATTACTATCCTCTGTCATAGGTTCTGTGCCCTTTTCTTTCCTTCTCAATACCTCCAAAGGATTTTCATCCTCTAAATGAGATGGTTTAAAATGGCGATCTGCTCTAGTTAAATGAGATATATCCACGTACTCCTCATCGATCACTAACATCATCGAGGCAGATGGGGGGTTGGTAGGTATTTGGAGTGGCGAAATGACCTCCAGTGCTTTTCTCTACAATTGTCAAGACTGAAGAAGCACCTTCATCGGCATCAGAGTCAAAGATGAAGAAAGCATCATCATAATTCAAGGTTCCACACATATCAGAGAATGGATCCTTGTTGAGAGTGAAATTGGGGTCTTTGCACTCATTTTGCCATTTTCTTGAGTAGAATCGTCATAAACCAGGCACTTGTAACCTGAAGCTATTGTCATTTCATACATTTGATGATCTGTCTTGCGGATTAGCTGTACTGGATTGCATCTTCTGAAACCAAAGAGATGGCATTAATGGCAAAATGAAGGTTTATGATCGATTAGGCAGATGGTTTTTTTGTGATGTTGGGTTAAGAGTCATTTGGTTTACTGGAAGTGGAGCCGAAAGAGAGTTTTCCATCATCTACAAGATTTTGAATCTGATGCTTAAGGGTCATGCAGTTTTTAGTATTAAGCCTCGGACTTTGGTGATATTCACAATTTTGGTTAGGGTCGTAGCCATGATAAGGATTTTTAGGAGGTGGGTGACAGGCTAAAGTTGTATCACCTTATCAAAAATAACCTAAAGTCCACTAACAAGTAGTCAGGGAAGTCAGGATCGAATCCACAGGGAGAAAGTTATATTATTGTATCTGAATTCTAATATTATACTAACTAAATCAGTTGAAAATGGGTGTGACTAAACTAATAGGCAAATGATAGAACTAAATATGAAGGTATGAATCGATTAATAAATTTGACAGGCTAAAGTCGTATCACCTTATCAAAAATAACCTAAAGTCCACTAACAAGTAGTCAGGGAAGTCAGGATCGAATCCACAGGGAGAAAGTTATATTATTGTATATGAATTCTAATATTATACTAACTAAATCAGTTGAAAATGAGTGTGACTAAACTAATAGGCAAATGATAGAACTAAATATGAAGGTATGAATCAATTAATAAAGAACTAGGACTATGGATCACTATGCATACAATTCGGGAAATCAGAGACGAATAATAATCACCACAATAAGTCAATTTATCTAGGGCACATGTAATTTCTCTCGAACATTACCTCCCTCAAAGATCACCTAGCCGCTCTCGCATGGTCAAGGATCACTATGCCTATTGATTGAAAGCCTATACTAAATCTCTCCTCTCGAAGTAGATTCAATATTGCGATAATAGAAATACAAATCAGGCCTAATTTATAAATCTAGCATGAACGATTCAATCACAGGAAACAATTGAAATATAGGGTAATAATACTAATCTATCAATCCCTCATTGCATACATAGATCCCCACAATCCTAGAAATAAAACTACTCACTCATGTTTAAGAATCCAATAACAAATTTCATATAAAAATCCATGCTTTGAACTATTGCAAATAACTAAGAAACTAATCTAATAAATAATAGAGAAAGCAAATAAATACGAAGAGAATAAAGAAGAAGATTACCAAATTAAAGAACTATATTGAACTTGAGAATAATCCAAAGTTTCGATCTTGAATCCACAATGAAAAGCAATAAACTAGGGTTCTTGAATAACTCTCTAGAGAAAACTATGAAAAATAAGGGCTAAAACCCAGATCCCCTATAAATGTTCTAATTTTTTCTATTTATACTTAGTGCCCGAAATCATTAAATGAGTGCGCGGAGTCTGCCGCCCGATCGGGCCGACTAAGCCCGATGAGGTCGGGCACCAAAAATAGTAGCAGCACTTAAAACAGACCACGCCCGATGAGGTCGGGCAGCCTCGCCCGATGAAGTCGGGCCATGCCAATGTTCAGCGCTCAGCTCAGCAGCAGCTTCATGCGTATGCACGCTCTCCTAGCGCCCGATGCTGTCGGGCTGCCTCGCCCGATGGTATCGGGCCATGCCAGCCATTAGCGCGCAAGACTCAGAGCAGCAGCTTCGAGCACTCTCGCCCACGAACACGCCCGAGGCTATCGGGCCATCTCGCCCGATCGGGCTGGACAACAAAACAACGATCGGGCAACGTCGCCCGATCGGGCCCGCAACATTTTGATCCAATGGCAACTAACGCCCGATCGAGCTGAAGCCCGATGCTTCCTTCCTTGGCTTCAGACGCCAAGGCTTCACCTCTTCTTTTGTCCAAGGCCTCGGAAAGTATTCTCGGGACCACGGAACTCATCATAAATGCCTTCGAACTTCTCCATTCGATTGTAATGGTCGGATAATAGCGGAAAATAGGGAGATAACTCCCTAAAACCTGCAATCAGACACAGAACAGAAAACCACAACTAGATGGAGAGAGTTAGCATAAAATGGCTCCTAAGAGCACCATTGATACACATTTTAGCTTAAATACAGGGGGGAAAACACTATATAAAAGCATCACATCAAACTCCCCCAAGCTAAACCTTTGCTTGTCCTCAAGCAAAGCACAACAGGAATAAGAATAGGATTGCTTCACCCCTCAGATGGAAAAGTTTAAACTCAATTATTTCCAACTCAAAATCATTCAAGCAAGCAAAATTCAAGTTCAGTTGCTCAGATCACCTGACTACCAATCACTAAGTAAACCATCAAACGCAGCTGCTCTACATATCGTGCAAATCTTGAAAAGGTGCTCACCGAGGTGTCACTCCTCTCAATTTTGTGGCAGGCAAAATATGTGCCCGATCGCTCACCAACCCAACCATAATAGCCCTTCCCACTCACACTCTCATGTGTTTAAAAAGGTATAATATCGCTCATCCTAATTAGGTCGACTCAAATAACAAACTTAATCTTCAACTTTGGCATATTGACTCAGTATTATTCCAATATACAATCAAACATGTGCTCAAAAGGTCTTTATCAGGGTTGTAATGGGGCTCGGGTAAAGGTACGGAAATTATTTAGGAAATGTGGTGGAAAAGCCAAGAAAGGGGAGCAAAAAACACTAGTAGGACTAAGTTTGGTCAAAACAACTCCCATGGCAACAGCAACATAACCAAGATAATAACCAACTTTTGAAGTTTCACGAACCAACCAATAGCTGTCATTTTCAACATAATTTCCAACACTTTTGAAAGTTAACGAGTGAAGATCATAGAAATTTTTCAGATTTTTCACTATCAAATTTTTTCTTTCTTTCTTTCACTTTATTTTTCTTTTTCTTTCTTTGTACAACCATATCATTATTTTCCAACCGCCCTACGGAATCAACCACACAATATGATATAAACTTAACAAATGCTCCCCCAAGCTAGGCTTGGGACAATAGTCAATGTAAAGGCTCAAGGTGTGTAATGTGGTTTAATATAGATCCAAAAAGAAGTCATTAGGTTCAGCAGGGCTAGGGGGGAAAAATTCATTAAACAACTCTGAGGCTTAAAATTAGACAAATGAACGCCTCTATCACAGCACATGCATAAAGTTACCAGAACTCAACGAGTACAATGCCAAAACCAAGATAAGAATGCTATGAGGAACTAACACACAAGAATATATCGGATATAGAGATAAATCCGAGGGCAAGAATGAATCCTCACAATCTAACCAATTCAAGCATGCAGTTAAAATAGGCGCTTTATCAACTGAATTCACTCAAGATCAAGGCAGTCAAAGATCACATCACAACGTCTCAATCACAAATGCCCATCTATCCAGTATAATGAGTTAAATCATTTTTCAAAATAAGTTCGGGGCACAGGGAAGCAATCAAACTATTCAAATTCAACTCGTATTTTTGTGATTTTTCAAATTTTTTTTTTTTTAGCGATTAAACTACCTTAACTAGCCTAAAAAGCAGTAAAACCAAAAAGGAAAACAAAAAAAACAAAAAGAAAAACACTACTAATACTTACAGAAATCCTCCCCCAAGCTGAACTTGGCAATGGCCTCATTGCAACAAGGGAAAGGAAAGGGACATGGGCATCAGCCGCCCATCAGCCTGGATCGAGAAGTTTAGTAGCCACATGTTGGATGACCGTTTGCAACCCGCGTTGGACTGTAAAGCTGGTGTGGTGGCCCTCATGTCGACGAATGCGGTGTTCATTATGGTCAGGGCTTATTCCTGTCAAGTCATCAGTGCTATAGCCAATGGTCTTGTTGGGAGTCTGTAAAACCGTTAGAAAATGCTCATCACCTGCAATAGACTCGACAAGCACATCATGTGAAATAGCATGGGAGAGGGGGTAAGGCATGTAATCATGGATCGGTTCATCTATAATATCAACTCTATAACATGATTCCTCTAGCATTGGGCTTTTAGGCACATTGTTTAGGCTAAACATGACCTTATCATCCCCCACAGTCAGTGTCAGTTTCCCACTCTTAACATCTATCACCGCCCCAGCAGTATGGAGGAAAGGTCTCCCAAGGATAATGGGTGTTTGAGTGTCTTCGGCCATGTCTAATATAACAAAGTCCACAGGGATAAAGAATTTACCTACTCTAACAGGAACGTCCTCTAATATACCTAGGGGGTATTTCACGTAACGGTCGACCATTTGCAGAGTAATGGTAGTACATTTTAATTCACCCATGTTCGGTTGCTTACGAGATAGAAAGAGGCATGACACTCACACTCGGCACCTAAATCACATAAAGCTTTGTCAATAAATATGGTGCCAATGTGACAGGGGATGGAAAAACTCCCTGGATCTTTCAATTTGGGTGGAGACTGGTTTTGTAAAAGAGCAATGCATTCCGCAGTAAAAGCCACAGTCTCCACCTCATTGAGAGTCCGCTTCCTCCTCAACAGTTCTTTCAAAAATTTAGAATAAGCAGGCACTTGATTTAATAATTCAAGTAAAAGGAACCGTTACCTGCAGATTCTTTACCACCTCTAAAAACTTACCATACCGGTGGTCAAGCTTCTTCTTGAGCATCCGCTCGGGGAATGGTAGCTTGATCACCGGAGGCACGATTTTCTCCTTAGTCACCTCCTTAGTCTTATCTCGCGGCTCCTTGCTCCGCTGAGGTTCAAGCATCCTCGGGCACTTCCCTGTGGTTTCTTAGCACTTGGTGATTCCACCTCTAGCATTGCCGGAGCATCGTCTCGCACTCCACTGCGAAGGGTGATAGCATTGGCGGTGTCCCTAGGTTGCATTGGTTGTGACGGCAAGGACCCGGATGGCTTATTAGCAGAGGAACTAGCCAGTGAGCTATTTGTGACTCCAACATCTTATTATGTGTCCCTTGCGGCTTATTCGAGCATGCGAGGCTCTCAAATTGAGACCTGGTATCCGCTTGAAAGGAAATAATACCTTTCGCATCCGCAACATTAAACTTTTGAGTTCAAGCAATGGCCGGGTCTGGAGGTGGTGTAGAATGATGCCTTGGTTGAAACCGAGTTCTCTCGATAACCGGGGAGGAGCTTGTGGTTGATATTGTTGTTGTTGAGGGTAATGTTGTTGTTGCGGATTCATCACGTTATTACTCCTATACGAGAGATTTGGATGATCTCGCATCCCGAGGATTATATGTATTGGAGTAGGGATCAAACCGGGGCTTGTGTGGTGACCGTAATGCGTGCACGGGCTCACTAGAATGTGAGAGAGGGGCACTCTTGAGAGTTATGTCCAGCTATCCCACAAGCGTCACGGATGAAAGCATTGTACCCGAAACACTAGCCATAGCATTGACACTCATATGAGGGGAGGAATTGTTACCTAGCTTCAAAGAATCAATTTTTCGGTGAAGAGCGGCTAGTTGTCCGGTCAAGTAAAGAAATGGCTTCAACATCATGTTTACCTCCCTTCGTCATAAAGGAACGAATAGTAGACGCTTGGTGAGAAGCGAGTTTCTCCGGAAGTTCATGCCCTTCATCTACGGCTTTATCCATGAAAAACCCACCTCGTTGCTCCATCAATTACCCGTCTCGTATCTCGCATCAACTCTAGTGTAGAAAATGTGGCACGAGATACCACTTGTCAAAACCATGATGGGGGCAAAGACGCCGCAGAGATCTTTGAATCTTTCCCAAGCTTCATATAGTGACTCTCCAGGATCCTGGGTGAAAGTCACTATCTCATGACGCATATCTGCAGTCTTTTGGTAAGGGTACCACTTGATGAGAAAAATCTTTGAGCCCAGGTGGTGATGGTGGAAGGCAGCTTATTATACCAAAATAGAGCTTTGTCGCGCAGAGAAAAACCAAATAAGATGAGTTTCATCTCATCGGCAAGTAACACCGACTTGCTTCGAGTAGCACAACATTGTAAAAATCGGCTGCAGGTGCCGATTTGGGTCTTGAGATGGTAACCCTAAGAACCTGGTTATTCTGAACCATATTGAGAACATGAGACTTAATTTCAAAGTTTGCGCAAAGCAGCAATAGTAGGCAACCGTACCCCGGTGGGCACATTATCAGGAGATGGTTGTGCATAGTCTCTGAAAGTCGGTTTAGCTTCGTCACCCATTCTAGCAGTAATAGGTGATACAGGGAAGTCTTGTTGTGGTGAAGATGGTGGAGAAGGTGTCTTTCGGGAGGGTGTCCCTGCAGACAACTTGGTTTGCTTAGTTGTCTTTTTGAGTCTACGAGCAGTCTTTTCAATCTCCCGGTCAAATGGAATGAGATCTGGGGATTTCAACTTCCTACTCATACATCAAAAACACTAAAACAAACGTGAGATGCTCCAAAGAACAGGTGTTCTTCGGAGTAGAGGTTAGTGTAATACTATAATTCAGACAAAATAAAAATAAACCGTCTCCCTGGCAACGGCGCCAAAATTTGACAGGCTAAAGTCGTATCACCTTATCAAAAATAACCTAAAGTCCACTAACAAGTAGTCAGGGAAGTCAGGATCGAATCCACAGGGAGAAAGTTATATTATTGTATCTGAATTCTAATATTATACTAACTAAATCAGTTGAAAATGGGTGTGACTAAACTAATAGGCAAATGATAGAACTAAATATGAAGGTATGAATCAATTAATAAAGAACTAGGACTATGGATCACTATGCATACAATTCGGGAAATCAGAGACGAATAATAATCACCACAATAAGTCAATTTATCTAGGGCACATGTAATTTCTCTCGAACATTACCTCCCTCAAAGATCACCTAGCCGCTCTCGCATGGTCAAGGATCACTATGCCTATTGATTGAAAGCCTATACTAAATCTCTCCTCTCGAAGTAGATTCAATATTGCGATAATAGAAATACAAATCAGGCCTAATTTATAAATCTAGCATGAACGATTCAATCACAGGAAACAATTGAAATATAGGGTAATAATACTAATCTATCAATCCCTCATTGCATACATAGATCCCCACAATCCTAGAAATAAAACTACTCACTCATGTTTAAGAATCCAATAACAAATTTCATATAAAAATCCATGCTTTGAACTATTGCAAATAACTAAGAAACTAATCTAATAAATAATAGAGAAAGCAAATAAATACGAAGAGAATAAAGAAGAAGATTACCAAATTAAAGAACTATATTGAACTTGAGAATAATCCAAAGTTTCGATCTTGAATCCACAATGAAAAGCAATAAACTAGGGTTCTTGAATAACTCTCTAGAGAAAACTATGAAAAATAAGGGCTAAAACCCAGATCCCCTATAAATGTTCTAATTTTTTCTATTTATACTTAGTGCCCGAAATCATTAAATGAGTGCGCGGAGTCTGCCGCCCGATCGGGCCGACTAAGCCCGATGAGGTCGGGCACCAAAAATAGTAGCAGCACTTAAAACAGACCACGCCCGATGAAGTCGGGCCATGCCAATGTTCAGCGCTCAGCTCAGCAGCAGCTTCATGCGTATGCACGCTCTCCTAGCGCCTGATGCTGTCGGGCTGCCTCGCCCGATGGTATCGGGCCATGCCAGCCATTAGCGCGCAAGACTCAGAGCAGCAGCTTCGAGCACTCTCGCCCACGAACACGCCCGAGGCTATCGGACCATCTTGCCCGATCGGGCTGGACAACGAAACAACGACCGGACAACGTCGCCCGATCGGGCCCGCAACATTTTGATCCAATGGCAACTAACGCCCGATCGGGCTGAAGCCCGATGCTTCCTTCCTTGGCTTCAGACGCCAAGGCTTCACCTCTTCTTTTGTCCAAGGCCTCGGAAAGTATTCTCGGGACCCCGTCATAAATGCCTTCGAACTTCTCCATTCGATTGTAATGGTCGGATAATAGCGGAAAATAGGGAGATAACTCCCTAAAACCTGCAATCAGACACAGAACAGAAAACCACTACTAGATGGAGAGAGTTAGCATAAAATGGCTCCTAAGAGCACCATTGATACACATTTGAGCTTAAATACAGGGGGAAAAACACTATATAAAAGCATCACATCAGTGGGTGTGGATTCAATGGTTTAATGAGATTGAACTTTTTAGCTTGGAGAGAGCTTGGGAATAAGTCATGTTCAAGGGAGTAAAGTTCCTTTGTGGTCGCAACTGGAATGCTGAGGATGCACCAATGGCATGGATCGCATTAGTTGTTTTAGGAGC
This sequence comes from Beta lomatogona, assembly GCA_947646795.1. Lineage (NCBI taxonomy): Eukaryota > Viridiplantae > Streptophyta > Magnoliopsida > Caryophyllales > Amaranthaceae > Beta > Beta lomatogona. The sequence continues at coordinate 2,866,677 of CANSNZ010000942.1, forward strand.
TGCAAACATTATTTGGGGCTCATTTGTTATTGACAAACTTTGCATTATAAGAAGTGCCGCCAATAAGTTCATCCTTCTTGATGTCTCCCCTTGTCACAGCATCTTCAACTAGAGTTCCCGTAGCAATCAGGGCTTTGAAAGTCGGGAAATATTGGTATGCCATATGTTTTTTTATCATAATTAAGAACGAGATTCTTCACCACCATTTGTAGTTGTTCCTCCTCATTGGGCTTACTCATCATTTTAGAGGCTTTATTTCTCCACCGAGTAATGAATGAAGAAAATGTCTCATTAAGATTATGAGAGGTAGTCTCCAGATCCCTTCTAGTCACATCAATCTCTTCATTATACTTGTATTGGCTTGAGAATTCTCTAACTATGTCAGCCTAAGTGGATTTCTTTGTGTTCTTAAGATTGAGGAACCAATGTGCTGCAGCACCATCTAAATACTGTTGGAAGAGCTGAGCCATCAAAGATTCTTCCACTCCCGAGGTACTCATTGCCCCTTCATATATCTTCAGGAAATCCATGGTTCAGCTTTTGTCATGCCTTTGAAAACTTCTTTGAGCTTAACTACTTCTTCCTCAAGCTTAGTGGGAATTTCCATCTCATTGTTCATAGGCTCAAGGTGAAAATTGAAGCCGCTTGCGATTCCGGAGGAGGAGGAGGAAGCATCTGGGTGTTTTGGCGCATTATGCTCCGCATAACTTGCTTAATATTATCTTGCCGGTCAAGCATTGCCAGAACAAGTCCTCGGAGCTTAGTCATTGGATTAGGTGGAGGGCTAGAGTTATATGGGTGTTTGTTGTTTGGAACTTCAGACATATTGTTGAGACGTGTACCAGAGAACACATCTGGTGTAGACAAGGATGACAATATTAGTGAAAGGGAACGTTCACTATGGTCAGAACTTCGCCGAATCAACCTATAGATCCTGAGTGGGCCCAAGTAGAGATCTTGTGAAACGAGATGCAAAATTAGCACCAGAATTTATCCAAACTTTGTCTCTTCCTTTTTTTTTCCTTTTTATATATTCTTTTGAAGGGAACGAAAGAAATGATCTTTTTGAGTTTTAAGGATTTTTTTATTCTTACCATCTTTTAAAATTACAATTTTCAAGATAACCACCTTATAAGTTCATATTTTTAAATAACTTACCTTATATGACTTAAATCCCTTTAAATACATACCAATTGACAGATTTCGTCCAAGAAATTGGTCTTAAAGAAGGGTTTAAACGTTATATACATTCTACTGAATAATGATGAAGGTGGTGGAATCGTTCTTAAACCCTTTTTTAGGATGATTTGCTTGACAAAATATGTCAATTGGTAGGTATTTAAAAGGATTTAGGTCATATAAGATGGTTATTTATAGAAATGAACATATAAGGTGGTTATTTTGAAAAACATGGTTTTATAAGGTGGTTAAAGTCAAAAAATCCGTTTTTTAATCCCAATTTCAATTATCATTCATCAAAAAGTATAAAATCTTGACTCTACCATTTTGTTTTGGACATTGATTGAATTTCTTTTACTCGTGTTTTTAGACATTAACCTTTTCATCATTTTTCTAGACTTTCATTTTATAGACTTGTTTTTTTTTGGATAGGACAAAAATATTTTTTCGAAATAAATTTGGTAGTATCCTGTCATTTCCTGCTGCTACAAAATATAAGAGAAAAGATATATAGAGAGGCTTGTGGCTTCATTTGGGAAAACTATAATGCCCATGTGTTGATTGCTTTTAAGTGGTGAAACCATACATGACCAAATATAAAGGGGCCGAACCCGAAAGTTGCTTACGTATCTCCATAAGTACATTTGGAATTTGGGGAAGAAACTTTTCTTGTGCTTGTTTTTTTAATGGAGAATCAGGCCCAACATAGTTATGATATATATTAGAAAAAGGAACTTATATATATATATATATATATATATATATATATATATATATATATATTATATATATATTATATATATATATATATATATATATTTTTTTTTTGCAGCTGCACTCAAATGTGAGTGGCATGCGTACCTCTATTAGTACGTTACATAGTAAAGAAAACTAAAATAGATGCATACAACATTGGAATTTTTTTAGGAGATCAAGTCGCACGTAGCTCTATCGACAAAATAAAATATGAAAGCAATAACTAACTCAGATACTTCCGAAATATTCCAGAACACAGTTTGCTAGGCGCCAAGCCATGTATTCTCCTGTCTGAAGGCGTCTGTTCCACCTTTCCTTTCTCTACCTGACATATAGGGGGTAGTTTTCTTGGTTGAAGAGCCATGATGCCCACGCCTTGCATACCAACATGGAAGAAGCTCTTGTATCATAATCAACTTCATCGAGGAAAATATAAGGTTCAATGATAGATTGAAGGGCAGCAACCTTGTGTGCTAAAGTTTCCTCCCTTCACACTAAACAGTCCAAGTCTCTTCGTAAAGCCAATGAAACTTCTTCTCAATCCTCTCGACCTTTCTCATATTCAGCTTCTAATCTGGTTGATCACGATCCTGCCCAGGAATAGGCCAGTGGAAGTAGCATTTCATCAATTTGGAGGGTGGTATATTTGATGTTTTTTCTGTATGACCATCGCCGTTCTTTTCATGATTTAGATAACATATATGAGGTATGCGCGATTTTTGTATTGTCATTCCCATTTCTATGTCTCCTGGGATTGTTATTATCCCATGTGGAATTACCATCTTCATTTCTGATCTAGTGTTGAGATGATGGCCTGATTCTCGTGGAGCCATGATCGTCTCAAAAACAACGTCAAAGGAGATTCATAATCAACGATCATAAAAATCGACCTCTGTATGATTGCTCCAATTCGCGGGATCATAGTCGTTGATCCTATGATTTCCCGTGTTAAACCATTATATGCAGTTATTGTTCCTATGGTAGCCTCTCCTTGGGGACGAGAACGCCCAAGCCAATTGAGAGTACTAAGGAGACAAATATTGGTGGAAGCTCCATTATCAACCAGTACCCCTCTGACATGCCTGGTACTATGATCAACGACGATATACAAAGCGTTGCTATGTATTGGGTTATCAGGAATATCCTTATCGGAGAAGGTTATGACAGGAGCAACTTTGGCCTGATCTGGACTAAGAGATCCTATAGACATATTTTGGGCATAACAAATGTATGCATAAGCTATGAGCTGATCGATTGTCACTTGGAATGGTGTAAATAGGTTTCGAATTTGGTCGTTGGGGGTAATGCAGGAACATTTTTACCCAACATACAAGGGTTTAGAGAATTTTCTGGGAGTTCTGCTTCATTCTCTACAGTCGGAGACTCAATGGTGATGCTTCTTGGTTTTGCCAGATCCTCGTGGATAGTTATTACTCCAAATGTGTTGGAAATTTGACCTTTTGATGTGCTGGAAAGGCAATAGCTTTGTTTTTATGGAGCCACGGTCTCCCTAGCAACGGAGAAAATGAAGTTAAGGCTTCGACGACCACGAAATCCGCACCACAAACCCAGTCTTTATAGCTCAATTGAAGATTGATCATCCCAACAGTCCTTCGTGAAGTGTTATCATATGCCCCGAATAATGTGTCAGTATGCAACACCTCGACAATTCTCTCTTTTCTTAAATACCTTTTTAATATAACACAGAGAATTATCAAAGTATTATCGCCCGTGTGAAAACGTATCGGCTTATTCAGAATTTTGCAGCGGAAAACATAATAGATAACATTATAAATAAAAACTTAGTCAACTACAAAGTCAACTCCAAAACCAACCAACAAAGTCAAAGTCAACTTAAAACCAAACCAACTACGAAAAGCATAAACTTAAAGTATGATAAATAGTCTAACAAGCTCTCCAATCCCGAACCCAATGATGCATCATCTTCAAACCTGTGGATGGATAATGCACTATTGATCCCTAGAGGCTGCTTACCAAAATGGGTCATCATAGGATCAATAAGGCATAGCCATGATCAACATACACAACAAAAGCACGTAATCAGCAAAGCTGAATACTACATATTAAATAAATAAACAATCCGAGCATGATACTAATAAGTAGTAAATAGAAATAAATAATAATATATTAACTTGCAAATCACTTTTACTGAACTAAATTTTTATTACTTTGAATGGAATAGTCAATGGACTGATTTGTCTAACTAAAGCAGCCTTCCCTTTGGAAGACGAAATACGGGCGCGACTCCGTATTCCCATGACCTACGATATCGAGGAACCTTTTTAATAAAAATAGGACATGTTGATCAATCCGGTCCCAGGAAAAGCCATGGGCTACCACCATGTACTCCAACTCCTAATTGTCCAACACTTCAGACGTGCACCAGTCTAAAGCTATTGCTATCTAGTTTCACTTTACATGATTTACCAGTTATTACTTGTTATGACTCACAAGTAAAGCAAACATTATAATCATTCAACAATCATAAACTTCCATTTTTATCTTAGGATTAGATAAGCGATCATACAACTTAACAATCCACGATTATTTCCAACTTTAATCCAAACTTTCTTATTTGTTGAACCTAGCCAACAACCAATCTACCTTTCATAGGTATAAAATATCAACATACCAAATAAGACCCTCGGTCCTTATAAAGCAGTGAAATACTCAAAAGGGAACAACATGATCAATCATGATCCAAACCGATATATATATATATATATATATATATATATATTAATTCCCCCATGTAAATTAATACAATAAAGTTCCCAACCATATGCTTGTATCAATTCTCCATACAAACATAATATAAATCTCATAATCAACATGTTTCACACAACATCATAAAACATGCAAATCCAACATAATAGAAATCATATATGAACTCAAAATAGTTCCTATACATGATACTATATAATTCTCATCCTTAAAATCATGATACTAATCCAATCAACATATAGGTATGTACGTACCTTGTGTAGACAAATTGAGAGGCCACTTTAACAGTCTTAAAAGTCGCTTAGAGAGAATTCTCCGCCTAAAACAACCAATATAAATTCACAATCAATCCTTTATGAATTTACAACAATAATAAAATACTTTAAATCCTTCTTAAACATGTTTAAAACCTTTCCCATAATAAAACTTGATTATTAAACCTCCTGGCATAGTACTTACTACACTAGTGGTCAAAATGCATCATAAAACTCCATAATAATACTCCCTTTAAATTTCCAGCAATATAACATAAGTTAAAACTTGCTCAAAACATATTCAAACATACTTAAAATCATAAAGATAATAATTTTCATAACTTATAATGAACTACTATGATTTCCAACTTTCAAAACCCTAAAAATTCATGCTTTGATAATTGAAAATCTAATTAAAACCCAATATCCAAATCTGAATTTTATTTCTTCAATACATACATTATATAAACTTAGATTCAATATTAAATCATCAAACTTATAACTTTTAAACATAAACAAATTAAAACAAAACTTAAAAATATAAACTTTGAATAAACTTGAGGAGGAAGGAAAGTGATCAAACCAAAGCAAAGGAACAAGGAAGAGGGAGGACGCCGGAAACAAAGGGGCGGCAGCCTCTGTCGGCGCTTGCAGCCGGCGCTGGCGGTCGGCAGCGTTCGACGTGGAGGAAGAAAACCGAGCAAAAGTAAAAGAAAAGAAAGAGAAAGGAGATAGAGAAAGCCGAAATGTGGGGGGAAGGAGGAGAGAAAATAATTGTGTGGTAAAAATTTGGGGTTTCTGGGCCCTTGTGGGCTTAGGAAAAGGTAATTGGCTCAAACTAGAAATCATTTTCCAAGCCTAAGAGTGTTTGGGTTCCTCAAACCCATTTAGGAGTCATTTTCCAAATCCAAAAAGCGTTTCAATCATTTCAAATATTTTTCAAAGCAGGATTTAATAAAACATTTGACTTCTTTAAATCATAAAAATAATTCCTTTGACTTTCAAATAGTCAACCTTTGAAGAAATAAATCATTTAAATACTAAAATATATTTAAATATAAATAACTATACATTAAAATATATTTATAAAATTCATAAATTTACGGGGGATTACAGTCTACCCCTCTTAAAAGAAGTTTCGTCCCGAAACTTGGCACGAAAACTAACACATTTTTAGAAGTTTTTAACTCAGCTCCCATTGGAGAAATACTTGTGTCACTCATATGCACTCTTTTGCCAACTTAAGAATCACTTGTGTTACTCATGAACACGTTTTCCATGCGGAGAATCTATTTATTTTGCACCAACATGTGCAAATTGCCAAAATAAGCATAAAAATGCATAAAATACCATAAAAATAGGTAAAAAGCGCTTTATTCTATCGCATTATACCCCCCTTAAAGAAAACGAGTTACGCCCTCGTAACTCACCTGAGGGAATAAATGTGGATACTTCTTCATTTCAGCTTCGGCTTCCCACGTTGCCTCTTCAGACTCATGGTTCGACCAAAGCACTTTCACGATATTGACATCCTTATTGCGTGTACTACGTACATTCTTATCAAGAATTTTCACAGGCCTTTCCTCATATGTGAGGCTACTATCAATCTGGATCCTCTTAGGCTCCAAGACATGACGCTCATCTGGGATATAACGCTTGAGTTGGGAAATATGAAACACATCGTGCATCTTCTTGAACTCCATTGGCAAAGCCAACCTATAAGCTACCTTCCCAATTCTTTGCAGAATCTCATATGGACCTACATATTTGGCACTTAATTTTCCCTTTTTCCCAAATCTCATCACGCCCTTAGTTGGTGATACTTTCATAAACACTTTATCACCTACTTCGAACTCATCTTCTCTTCGCTTCAAATCGACATAACTCTTTTGCCTATCTTGAGCAGCTTGAATTCTAGCCTGGATCAACTTCACATTCTTGACGGTCTACTTAATGAATTATGTCCCCGATATTATATTCTCACTAAAATCATTGCAGCAAATGGGACTTCTACACTTCCTTCCATACAATGCCTCAAAAGGTGCCATCTTAATACTCGCATGATAAATATTGTTGTATGAAAACTCAATCAAATCTAATTGGTCTTCCCTACTACCCTGAAAGTCAATAGCACATGCTCTCAACATATCCTCCATTGTTTGGTTAGTCCTCTCAGTCTGACCATTGGTCGCAGGGTGAAAGGCCTTTTGCCAAAAATTCGAGAGGAATCTCGAATCACGATCTGAAATAATATCGGTTGGAACCCCATGTAATCTCACTACATGCTTAATATATGTCTTCGCAAGTTGATTCTTCTTCCATATCTCTTTAATTGGAATGAACACGACCGACTTCGTCAGACGGTCCACAATAACCCAAATAGTATCTTTGACATTCCTCGTCCTAGGCAAAGCAGTCACAAAATCCATTGAAATGGAATCCCACTTCCATCCAGGAACCTCTAAGGATTGAACCTTCCCCATGGGTCTCTTATGATCTATCTTGACTTTCTGACAGGTTATACATTTAGACACGAATTCGACAACCTCACACTTCATATTCGGCCATCAATAAATCTCCTTAAGATCCTCATACAATTTGTCACCCCTAGGGTGCACATAATATGGAGTATTATGCCCCTCATCCATTAGACGTCTCGTAAGCTCATCACATTTTTGTGGTACACACCACCTTCCCTTGAAGCTCAAACTTCAATCATCATGGATCTTAAAATTGACTTCCTTACCTTGCTTCATCTTCTCTTTGATCTTATCTAGGTGCTCGTCTCCAACTTGACCCTCTTTGATCTCATAGAAAACTGAGAATCCCAATGATAAAGCACTCAATCTTGCCTCGATCTCCCCAGGATTTAAGATTTCTAGGCTAAGCCTTTGCATATCTCGACACAATTCCTCGGGAACTACCAAGGCACTCATGCTATGGCTCGACTTCCTACTCAAAGCATCGGCAACTACATTCGCCTTCCTTTCATGATACTGGATGGCTAAATCATAATCCTTAATCAACTCTAACCATCTTCTTTGCCTGATATTGAGGTCTTTCTGGGTGAAAATGACTTCAAACTCTTATGGTCAGTAAGGATCTTACATGTTGCCCCATAAAGGTAATGCCTCCAAATTTTCAAAGCAAACACAATAGCAGCTAACTCTAGATCATGGGTAGGATAATTAGCCTCATAAGGTTTCAACTGACGCGACGCATACGCGATCATCTTCCCTTTCTGCTGCAACATACATCCCAAACCATTCTTTGGAGCATCACTATACACCTCAAATCCCTTATTCCCATCAGGTGCGGAGGCCAAATGCTCTTTTAAAATCTGAAAAGCTTCCTCACACTTTTCATTCCACTCAAACTTTGACTTCTTCTTCATCATATTGGTCATTGGTCTCGCTATATATCTTCGAGAAATCTCTCACAAATCTCCCATAATAGCCAGCTAGACCCAAAAACTTTTGATATCTAACACATTCCTTGGAGCAGGCCACTCACTAACAACTTGAATCTTAGCAGGATCTACAGAGACTCCTTCCTTAGACACATAGTGAGCCAAAAATGCTACTTTCTCCAAACGAAACTTACACTTAGAGAACTTGGCATACAATTGATTCTTCCTAAGCGTCTCCAATATAATCCTCAAGTGTTCATCATGCTCTTTTTCACTCTTTGAATTTATCAGGATATCATCAATGAATACCACAACGAACTTATCTAAGAACTCATGGAGAATCCTATTCATCAAGTCCATAAATATGCCAAGTGCATTGGTTAACCCAAATGGCATTACAGTAAACTCATAATGACCATAACGAGTCCTAAACGCAGTCTTGGGTATATTCTTATCAGCTACCCTCAACTGGTGATACCCCGAACGCAAATCAATCTTCGAGAACACGCTCGCTCCATTCAATTAGTTGAATAGGTCATCTATCCTAGGCAAAGGATACTTGTTCTTGATGGTTATATTGTTCAACTCCCTATAATCAATACACAACCTCATACTCCCATCTTTTTTCTTAACAAACAACACATGAGCTCCCCATGGTGATGCACTAGGCCTAATATAACCCTTATCGAACAACTCTTGCATCTGCGTCTTCAATTCACTCATCTCAGGAGGTACCATTCTATAGGGTGCCTTAGATATGGGTGCAGTTTCAGGAGCTAAGTCTATGGTGAACTCAACAACTCTAGCACCCGGCATACCCGAAATCTCACTCGGAAACACATCCATAAACTCATTCACGATTGGAACATCCTCGATCTTCACTCCAACTTCTTTACTCACATCTTGCACACTACAGAAAAATAGCTCACACCCCTTCTTCATCAACTTCCTCACTTGCATCCCAGAAATAACCCCAAAGTTCTTGGGCTTCCCAAAACGTCTATATGAGGTCAACTTCCCATAGGGCTTCCCAACACTACTTTCTGAACTTCACATTCTATCTTGGCCTTGTAGAAACCTAACCAATCCATCCCCAGAATTACATCTAGGTCTCCCAGATTAAACTCTATCAAATCAGAAGGAAAACACAGTCTCCTATCTTCAGAGGCAAATCTTTAAACAGTTTGGTACACCTTATGGTCTCACCAGTAGGTATACTAACCGACAATTCAATTACTTCAAAATCTACTAACCACAGACTTTTAATAATAATGACGAAACAAAAGAATAAGTCACTCCAGAATCAACTAACGCTTTCACGAGAACAGAGATAATAGAAAAAGTACTATAAACTAAGTCGACAGTAATGACAGGTCACTAGATCCCCTTTACAGTCTCTATCAGGGTGATTCTTATTACACTTCTTACAGTTGTAACTTCTCTCATATTGGCCCTTACCATTAAAGCCTTGACCATTCTTTTCTTGGAAATTCCGATTCCCATTTCTATTCTTCTAAAAGTTTCACTGATTTCCTCTAGCATTGAAATATTTTTTTTTCTCACCCATTACAACATTCTTCTTATCACGCCTCGACTGAAGACCATAAATATGGGCGGCTCTCCCATAAACAACATCTAAGGACACAAAGGTCTCATCACCTAATCCCAATTGGATTTCCTCAGTCAAACCTTGCTCAAATCTTTGAGCCTTTAGCTCTTCAGTAGCTACTACCTCAGGTGCAAACCTCGACAGTGCTATGAACTTACTGTAGTACTCAGAGATAGTCATACTCCTCATCCTAAGGTTTATGAACTCCCGAGCCTTTTGTTTTATCATAAAACCAGGGTAAAATTTTCCTCTTAAAGCATCAATAAAGGAATCCCAATTAAACCCTTCCACAACACTAAATCTATTTCCATTTTCTTTCCACCATAAGTCAACCTCATCTTTCAAATACAAAATAGCTTGACCTACTTTACAGCTCCAAAAATCTTTTCAAACTCCCTAATCCAACTTTCTAAGAAGGTAGGGTCAGCTTGCCCCTTAAAGTACGGTGGCTTAATCTTAGCTAGTCTTTCAAACATGTCACCAGCAGGATCGGGACGCTCAGCTCTTTCTTGAGTTAATTTCTTCGCCAATAGGCGAATAACAGAAGCTAAATCATTACCGTTGTTGGCCATTCTATTTCGCGACCTTAAATTTAACATAACTCTACTTTAGGTTTCGATACACAACTACTTGCCATTTACTATGAAGGCAACATTTGATTTGACAATAAAGATTGCATCAACAAACAATTTCTCATGAAGTTACTATAACACTAAGTTCACACATTATGAACCATAGCAATCATATATTCATGCATGAATAAATATTCACATTAATAATCACATAAGGGTCAAATGCAACCAATGACAATAATTAAAGAAAATATTCCGCTTTTCGCGTACGAATAAATTCTCGCTCAACTCGAATAACTGAATAATAAACTTTTATTCCTCGAACGATAATAAGAATTTTTTTTCCAATCCAAAATAACCAACTTATTCCTCGATAATATAAAGATGCTAAAGAAGAAAATTTAAACCATTGTAGCTTAGCTACCTATTCAACTACAAACTTTAGAACATAAATAAATACTCTATGGAGTTACATTATCATTTCTATCCTTATTTTATTTATACTTTTATGGAGTAAACATTTCATCCTCAAAGTCTCCAGAGTCTTTACTATAATAATAATAACCTGGATTCCTAGGTCTAGTAGATCTTCGATTCCTTTTGGGTTGATGTCCATCCTCGTCCAACTTTGAATTATTCACTCACATCGCTCAGATAAGATCTCCAAGTAACACTATAGATGTCCTTTCAGGTTTGCCCTCTAGCACGGTCAAACTCATGAAGAACCTCATCATCACTATCAGGCATGCCTGATCTTAATACATTACGTATAATGAACTCTAGGCTAGTATATCTATCGCTGTCAGACTCATAATCTCCATCACTATCATCATCACTTAGCACAACAGGGTTGTAGTAGCTCCCTACTCTAGTATCTTCTCTATCAGACACGGCTAGGAATATATAACAAATAAATATAACTTCTATAAGCAATTGGTATTCTCACTTAACGTATAATCCCAACAATAAACAATAAGCAAGAATAACCAACAACATAAAGCATAGGAATAACATAAACAGTTAGCAGGGAAGAAAAATATAATCATGCTAAACTAACTATTTAATGCAGACATATAATATTTCTATCCTATATGCCCTTCCTATACCACACATCTTTCATAAAATAATAAAATAAACTACATTATTAAAATAATTTCAATAAATAATTTTTTCGAATTTGTAAGGAACCGAAAAAAAACGAACATAAAAAAATATATATAGTTCTAAAGTTTCGAACATAATAAAGAATATAAAAAAAATTTCGTATACCATAATAATAATAAAAAATTCGAACCCTTTTAAAAAAATTTCGAATCGAAATAATATTGGAATCTTGAAAAAGAATTTTCGAAGGTAATTTGAATAACATGAATAAGTAGGAGCTCAATTCTAAGACATTCATTTTAAGTAACTTGCTAGTTAGGTGCCTAAAAACTTAAGTTGGCACAAAAGGCCAACAAAACCTAAAGCTCCTAGTAACCATTTTGTAACACCCCGACAATTCTGTCTTTTCTAAAATACCTTTTAAATATAAAACACAGAGAATTATCAAAGTATTATCGCCCGTGTGAAAACGTATCGGTTTATTCAGAATTTTGCAGCGGAAAACATAATAGATAACTTTATAAATAAAAACTTAGTCAACTACAAAGTCAACTCCAAAAACAACCAACAAAGTCAAAGTCAACATAAAACCAAACCAACTACGAAAAGCATAAACTTAAAGTATGATAAATAGTCTAACAAGCTCTCCAATCCCGAACCCAATGATGCATCATCTTCAAACCTGTGGATGGACAATGCACTATTGATCCCTAGACGCTACTTACCAAAATGGGTCATCACAAGATCAATAAGGCATAACCATGATCAACATACACAACAAAAGCACGTAATCAGTAAAGCTGAGTACTACATACTAAATAAATAAATAATCCGAGCATGATACTAATAAGTAGTAAATAGAAATAAATAATAATATAATAACTTGCATATCACTTTTACTGAACTAAATTTTTATACTTTGAATGGAATAGTCAATGCACCGAGTTGTCTAACTAAAACCAGCCTTCTCTTTGGAAGACGAAAAATACGGGCGCAACTCCGTATTCCTATGACCTACGATATCGATGAACCTTTTAAATAAAAATAGGACACGGTGATCAATCCGGTCCCAGGAAAAGCCATGGGCTACCACCATGTACTCCAACTCCTAATTGTCCAACACTTCAGACGTGCACCAATCTAAAGCTATTGCTATCCAGTTTCACTTTACATGATTTACCAATTATTACTTGTTGTGACTCACAAGTAAAACAAACATTATAATCATTCAACAATCATAAACTTCCATTTTTATCTAAGGATTAGATAAGTGATCACACAACTTAAAAATCCAAGATTATTTCCAACTTTAATCCAAACTTTCTTATTTGTTGAACCTAGCCAACAACCAATCTACCTTTCATAGGTATAAAATATCTACTTACCAAATAAGACCCTCGGTCCTTATAAAGCAGTGAAATACTCAAAAGGGAACAACATGATCAATCATGATCCAAACCAATATATATATATATATATATATATATATATATATATATATATATATATATATATATATATATTAATTCCCCCATGTAAATTAATACAATAAAGTTCCCAACCATATGCTTGCATCAATCTTCCATACAAACATAATATAAATCTCATAATCAACATGTTTCACACAACGGCATAAAACATGCAAATCCAACATAATAGAAATCATATATGAACTCAAAATAGTTCCTATACATGATATTATATAATTCTCATCCTTAAAATCATGATACTAATCCAATCAACACATAGGTATGTACATGCCTTGTGTAGTCAAATTGAGAGGCCACTTTAACAGTCTTAAAAGTCGCTTAGATAGAATTCTCCGCCTAAAACAACCAATATAAATTCATAATCAATCCTTTATGAATTTACAGCAATAATAAAATACTTTAAATCCTTATTAAACATGTTTAAAACCTTTCCCATAATAAAACTTGATTATTAGACCTCCTAGCATAAGACTCACTACACTAGTGGTCAAAATCCATCATAAAACTCCATAATAATACTCCCTTTGAATTTCCAGCAATATACCATAAGTTAAAACTTCCTCAAAACATATTCAAACATACTTAAAATCATAAAGATAATAATTTTCATAACTTATAATGAACTACTATGATTTCCAACTTTCAAAACCGTAAAAAAATTCATGCTTTGATAATTGAAAATCTAATTTAAACCCAATTTCCAAATCTGAATTTTATTTCTTCAATACATACATTATATAAACTTAGATTCAATATTAAATCATCAAACTTATAACTTTTAAACATAAACAAATTAAAACAAAACTTAAAAATATAAACTTTGAATAAACTTGAGGAGGAAGGAAAGAAATCAAACCAAAGCAAGTAACAAGGAAGAGGGAGGACGTCGGAAACAAAGGGGTGGCAGCCTCGGTCGGCGCTGGCGACGTTAGCGGTCGGCGGCGTCCGACGTGGAGGAAGAAAACCGAGTAAAACCAAAAGAAAAGAAAGAGAAAGGAGAGAGAGAAAGCCGAAAATGTGGGGTGAAGGAGAAGAGAGAAAATAATTGTGTGGGAAAAATTTGGGGTTTATGGAGTTTACATAGATTCCTCTTGTGGGCATAGGAAAAGGTAATTGGGCTCAAACTAGAAATCCTTTTCCAAGCCTAAGAGTGTTTGGGTTCCTCAAACCCATTTAGGAATCGTTTTCCAAATCCAAAAAGCGTTACAAATATTTCAAATATTTTTCAAAGCATGACTTATTAAAACATTCGACTTCTTTAAATCATTAAAATAATTTCTTTGATTTTCAAATAGTCAACCTTTGAAGAAATAAATCATTTAAATACTAAAATATATTTAAATATAAATAACTATACATTAAAATATATTTATAAAATTCATAAATTTACGGGGGATTACACAGTAGGAATCAATGACGTATTATTATATCCTTACTCATAAAGTGTTCCTTTGGGGAAAATGTTGAATGCCAATACATCATCTATTAGAATGCTTGTCAACTTATGCCCGCTACACTTTAAGTTAATGTACAAAGCATGGTGGGGGTCAACTCCCTTAGGAACATCAGCTTTTATGAAAGATAATATTGGAGGCATCCATGATGGAGGAATGGGGATTTTGCCATCTTCTATCAGTTGATGAATGGCATTATGAAAATCAATACACCAGTCTGTCTCATGACCATATTGATGACAGAAATTGCAATATAAGCTCATATCAACCCTTGGAGGTGGCAAGGCATATCAATGATGTTTTTGGTTCCACTAGACCCTGTCTTTTCAGGCGACCATACATGGTTCCCATAGGTTTCTCCATGTTAGCATAAATTTGACTAATAGACCTCCAGCGACCTTTATCCTTTATAGAAAGTTCAGCTTGAGTTGCTTTTTCGAGTCAAACATTGTGAAGTGATGCAGATTTTAGTTCTTTTGTGAAAGATGTTAAGTACCTGAAATGCATGCGCTAACAATGTTAGGAATAGAAGACTGAATTTTTCTTATATATGTTTTTAGCAGGAAATGGAAGAATTTCCCTCTTTTTCTAAAAATAATTATCCCTTTTGATTTGACACATTTTCAAAAAAAAAAAAATTAGACTAGACTTCTTGTGTTATGAAACCATACG
Organism: Beta lomatogona; assembly: GCA_947646795.1. Taxonomy (NCBI): domain Eukaryota; kingdom Viridiplantae; phylum Streptophyta; class Magnoliopsida; order Caryophyllales; family Amaranthaceae; genus Beta; species Beta lomatogona. The sequence goes on from CANSNZ010000942.1 coordinate 2,881,921, forward strand.
TTTTAATTACATTCTAATTCCTATGACTCTTTTTATTTTTCAATTTTTTTTTGGTTTTGGGATTACATTTTCAAAACATGATTTTTTAACAATTTTGTTTTTGAAAAAAACAAATATGAATGAAAAGAATTGTGAAATAGATGTAAGAGTTATTTTGAAAATATGTCAGCACATTTTTTTATGATACTTACGATAAATAAACAACACATGCTTTAATATTTCAATAATCATTTCGGCAGCAATTCGGCTACAGTTAGTGATTATTGAAATATTGAGCGACTGAAACCGAACTGAGAAATTTGAAAATATTTCATATTATTCAATAACTGAAATAAATAAAGGATATTAGTGCATTGATCCTTGTGTCCTAGATGCCAACTAAAAGATGATTCATTTAAAGAGAGATTAAGTTAAAGTGGCCTCGAGTCACTTTCATTGTGGCCATCGAGGGTGGACGCTCCTGACAGAGCCGGTCACAATACTCGTAGATGCAGGTTTTACGCCTAAGATTCATTAATTTGTCATTCTAAAATTCTGATCATTGCCAATAGACAGAGGTATCAAACCTAATAAGAAAATGGTTAAAAAAATGTGCACGTGTATGGATCGATAAACTACCAAGCACAATAATACCAAGGAAAGTACAACTATAAATGAACTATGTAGACGATAGCGGGAATATCGCCCGGACGAATAATGTCACTCTACGGTTCAACTAAACATTCAACCTTTTATGTCAAAAACCACTAGAAATCCCAATGCAACTAAATCATCCAAAACATCTTTAAAACTCATGTGACAAAACAACCACCAAAAATCCAACAACTTCACACCTATAAGTGTGAAAGTCTTCCTAAAAACCTCAAAAAGTCATCTACAACCCTAAAAACTAGATGCTTTGTAAAATCTGCAAAACACACTTCTCGAGTCCACATTGTAATAAGTCAACCCTTCGGAACCATCTGCATATATAAGAAAACAACAAATATCCCCAATCAGTTGGGAGTAACTAGCAGTTCTCCCAGAACAACTAGCATCAAGATAACATTGGTAGATAAGCTTTAATCATATAGAATCATCACAACATACTTCACTTAAGATCAAATCATCACAAAAGCCTCCAAGTACTAACTGACATGATAAAGACAACTCTAACATGAATTCTATAATAAAGAGAGAACATCATCATTCCATCGCAATCATAGATCACCGTAAGAAAATAGTGAAGTAAAACATAGAGAAAACGTTTATGAGAAAAATAGTTGAACGCTAGTGGATCGCAACCCACTTCCTAAGGTTTGTCACATCGGAACGTTCAGACAACATATGGGCTTACGTTCCTACTGTATGTGTCTAAGAATGGCCAAACTCCCGAAGCAGGGTAGTACACGCAGCACTCCCTGACCTCTCGGACGACAACAATTAACCTAAGTTTACCCCTAGATCGCAACCTAGATGGTTGGCATGTTCATCACCGGCGACTACAAATATCCCACCAGATTTCTTATATCTCAAAAAAAAAAAAACAAATTACCATAACAAATCCCATCTCAACTTTCCATCATCAAATCAATGACACTAGGGATGCCCAATAGTGTTACACTCAAAATTCAGCAGAAAAACTAGGATCGCAACCCTAAGTAATTCAAATTCCAAAATCATCTCATTTCCATCTTCTCATAAAAAACAACAGTACAAACTCAATAGTTCTCGAAATCAAGAACCATGCTCAACAACATAACAAAGCATGAAATCAACAATCTCACAACAATACTAACAAATCATAACCTAAAGAATAATCTTTAAATCATCCGAAATCATAACAACAAGTAACATTAGAAACAGAATAATCCTAAACAGCGTTTGTAATACCCCTCATGATTGCTTTAAGGGATTTAGCAGGCTACTCATTCCAACAAGATGCATCATTTTTTAGGGAGCTTATTTCCTTAGTTACTCCACTGTTAAGCGTGTTTGGTTGGGAGTAGTCTTGGGATGGGTATCCTCCTAGAGAGATTTTCAGGGTGCGCATGAGTGAGGACAAAATGCGCCGGAAGAACTTGTGTTGGTAATTGAGGACAGTTGTTGGCCCTGGATGCGCATTGGTGACGATAAACTCGACTCCGTATGGGTCGGGTGTTACAAATGTTATAAGAGCAACCATGCTACCGCGTGCTGATCGTATGGATAATTAATCCAAGGTTAGTCGCCTAATAGGGAAGGATTCTAGGGCTATATCACCGGATGCGTGTCGAATATGTGATTAGTTTCCAGGCTGGGGAGACCCACATGTGGTTGTGGCCAAATATGTGGAGTCCTCAGGCGCGCAATTAAGGTGTTGTTGTCCTCAAGTGGGTGTGTATGTAATACCCCTCATGGTTGCTTTAAGGTATTTAGTAGGCTACTCATTCCAACAAGATGCATCTTTCTTTTAGGGAGCTTTTTTCTTTAGTTACTCCACAGTTAAGCATGCTTGGTTGGGCATTGGTGACGACAAACTCGACTCCGTATGGGTCGGGTGTTACAAATGGTATCAGAGCAACCATGCGACCCCGTGCTGTTCATGTGGATAATTAATCCAAGGTTAGTCGCCTAGTAGCGGAGGATTCTAGCGATATATCACCGGTTGCATGTCGAACATGTGATTAGTTTCTAGGCTGAGGTGACCCACAGGTCGTTGTGGCTGAATATGTGGAGTCCTCAGGCGTGCGCAACGAGGGCGTTGCTATCCTTAAGTGGGTGTGTATGTAATACCACTGATGATTGCTTTGAGGGATTTAGCTGGCTACTTATTCCAACAAGATGCATCTTTCTTTTAGGGAGCTTATTTCCTTAGTTACTCCACAGTTAAGCGTGCTTGGCTGGGAGTAGTCTTGGGATGGGTGACCTCCTGGGAAGTTTATTAGGGTGCGCATGAGTGAGGACAAAATGCACCGCAACAACTTATGTTGGTTATTGAGGACAGTTGTTGGCCATGGATGGGCATTGGTGACGATAAACTCGACTCCGTATAGGTCGGGTGTTACAATGTTAACCACCAGCAATCCGTCCAAAATATATGACACGATAAAAATTCGAAAACGCAATGGAAATCATACGAAAAATTCATGCAGCAAGCAAACGAACCAGCAGGTCTGCTTCGACCATACATACGCTCAGCGCAGGAGCGTGCGCTGGCATTGCTCTTGTGCTTCTAACGAATAGGCGCCGCGTCTGACGCATCTCGGTTTGTCCGATGCTTTTGGACGAAAAATCCCAGATTAAAAAGAAAGTTACAAAAATCGATTAACTCACAAAACGAGCACTAAGTATCATTCCACTAAACCTCAACAATAACGAAATCATGAACTTCAATACCAAACAAGTCCAACAATTCTACAAATCATAAATAAAGTTGTAAAACATAATTCACAAGAAGACAAATCATAGGGAAGATCATAAAATCATGAGAAATAACATCCTAATATAAACTAATCATAGGAATACATTAGCCACAATTCTAATAATAACATGATTAACATTTATTGTAAAAAAAAAAAGTAACAACAACGAAAAACCATCCCCCACAACACAAAAGTACACGACACACACACACACACACACACTAATACAATAGGTTCATCAAATTTCCAAGTTAAAAATATAAATCAAACAAGCCTAAACATAATCCTAACAATTAAATCTTTTCCCTAAAACCACAAAACGAGCACTAAGTATCATTCCACTAAATCTCAGCAATAACGAAATCATGAACTTCAATACCAAACAATTCCAACAATTCTACGAATCATAAATAAAGTTGTAAAACATAATTCACAAGAAGACAAATCATAGGGAAGATCATAAAATCATGAGAAATAACATCCTAATATAAACTAATCATAGGAATACATTAGCCACAATTCTAATAATAACATGATTAACATTTATTGTAATAAAAAATAAGTAACAACAACGAAAAACCATCCCCCACAACACAAAAGTACACGACACACACACACACACACACACTAATACAATAGGTTCATCAAATTTCCAAGTTAAAGATATAAATCAAACAAGCCTAAACATAATCCTAACAATTAAATCTTTTCCCTAAAACTATCGCGATTTCTAGCGTTCTAAAACAACTACTAGTTACGTGGAACATCACAAAAATATTGTAACAACAAGACAATAGGAGGTTTCTTCTTCAACATTGAAAAATCTCATTTCGTGCTGTTCTGTTACGACCATGTTTGCCGACTATCGAAAGCTCAGATTCAAAATCGCTCTAGTCAAAATGAAGACCCCAATGTCCTCAATGTACTGTCAAATTTTCAGAACAATCAACGGTTAGATTTCTAGACACGGTCATTTTAGTGAAGGTGTGACAGGAGAAAACCGGATGAACTTTTCTCTTCTTTTTCTCTTCTATTCCTCTTCTCTCTTCTCTTTGAAAATGACGTGGGTAATGAAGAATGATGTTGAATTTCTCTAATTAAAATCAAAATTTTTGCAAGGAAAATGAAAGGTTTAAGAATGATGTGGCTTCCGTTCAACACTCTAGATTTCTTGATCTACAGCTTCAGAGTCTTCGATTTCTTCTCCCCCCGGAGAGCTTACCTAGCATGCCTCCTGGTTTTTTAATGGTCAATATAGGTCAGCATACCTCTAACTTTCCTGACACGACTATTCAAATTGATGGATCTTGGAACAAAAGATCTTTATGTGGAGGTGCTGGTTGGGTTATTGAGAATTCGAATGAAGCTCAAGGGCTACATCATGGTTGTCATTTCATAGCTAAGTCTGCTCTATAGGCAGAACTTCTTGCAAGCCTTCATTGTCTCCTCTAGGCTCGTACTAAAGGTTTTCTTTCAGTGCAAATCTTAACTGATTCTACTACTATTATAAAACTCATTAAAACGGAAGGTAAGAATATTATGACTCTCAAGTGGACAGTAAAGCATATTCGCTCTTTGGGTAAGCTCTTTCAAATCTGCAAAATATGCAAGGTTTCAAGACAACAAGTTTCAAGGAGGGATTAATGGGGGGTTACAAAGGAGTTCAAAGACACATCAATGATCAATACAACTATTCATTCTCCTCTCCAAACTTAATGAAGTTCGGCCAGCATAACATGCCACACGTGATGCACCATTCCAGCACTCAAGTCGGTCCAACAATGTTACAAAAACGCTATGCGACTAAACCGTATCCTATACGCCTAAATAAAAATAAACATAATACTATCTAAACAAATAACATAAATTAAAGTTATAAAATATAGACATAAAAATATACTAAACACATTATAATAACACAGTCTAAAATAATTTAAATAATAAATTTTTTAATTTTAACGGAAAAATATTATTTGAAAGACAACATAAAGTACAAAATAAATATAAACTATATTTAAATATAATAACCAATAATATAACATCAAAATAAGATATCAACGTATTTTTATACGGTTTAAAATAAAAGCTCACGTGAAAATAATTTAATTAAATCATAAAAACAAATATATAAATAACAAACGATAACAAAGACATTAAAATAGATTTTAGAAATATTCAAGTATAAGAATACATTAAGATCATCAAATTTATCAGATTGACAAAAGAGTTGATGGAATCACCCATTCCAACTTTAAAATATCAACTTAATAAGATTTAATATTAAAATGTATCTAAATTTTATGCATAGTACAAAATTATCAAATTGATAATAAAGTCAAGGAATCACCCATGATGACTTGTATCAATTCCAATAAGCAAAATAATGAAAATAAGTATAAATTTTTTAAGTATATACAAAACTTATCAACTTCACATTCAAGTCAAGGAATCACCCTTTATGACCTATATCAACTCAAACAAGTCAAGTAAGTTTTAAAATTATAAAACTCATAATAAATATTTGATAAACACAATAATATTAAAATGCTAAGTAATAACAAATTTTATATGAGTATTTAAAGTCCACCAAAAATTATAAATAGAGTAATACGCGAATTTCGTATATGTAAACCGGTTTTTACAAGAACCATCTAAAAGCATGTCCTAGAAATAAAAGTCTAAAAATTAAATAGGAATAATTTAAATTATGAAAATCAAAGCGTAAATAACCTTAAAATTTTAAATAATAACAATATAATAATTTTTATGAATAAAAAACTTTCCAATTTAACTAGAAAGATTAGTTTACGGAACATACATTAGAAAACTCTACTGTGTTTTCTGGGGTGTTGCAATATATACATATGGAAAATAACGCATTGTTCAAGTTTAAACCTCTTATACTTCAAGTGGAAGTATAGTCCCCAGTGAAGTCGCCAGCCTATGGTACCCGATTTTTTTACTATCTTAATTAACGGTTTGAATCCCACAAAAATCTGTCATTGGGCTATGATCTTTAGAAAACTTTGAAGTCGCCACCCTTTTAATATCTGAATAGGGACAGATTTATTTAATAAATCGCTTTCAAATCAATTTAAAGAATATCATTTAAAACGATGATGACTTCATATGGATAAGGCTTTTTGAAAATTGGTCTTTCATACCATTATATATGTTCGGGGTTTAGGTTAAGACGTGCGAACGACTGGAACTCGTCTCCTCTTCCATTCTACAGAACGGGCTCTTACTAAATGCATTACTTTCCATTTCAAGTAATAATGGCTATTCAAAAGAAAGAAAATTACATAATTTGCACATATACACATCAACCATTTTTTGAAGAGGACTAATATATCATTTTTACATGGTAGGTTTTTTTAGGAATATATAGATGCATATATAGCGAGATTTTAGGAAATAATTTCCTAACATCTATCATAGGATCGCAAACATAATCAATCACATGAATCATTCAATAGGGAATAGATATAAAACATTATAGCGTAATTTCCCTGTTGTATGCAAGCTTCGAAGATCTAAGAGCCCCAACTGTTGCTCCTCTAATTAGTCCACGAGCACCAATTGAACACCAACATTTGCTAGAAAGGAAGAGAAGAATTTTTCTTGCTTTTGATGGTATAGGCGCCGGTTAGAGGGAATAGTTTAGGGTTTCACTTACTCTTTCTCTTGTGAAAAGAAACTGCTTAATGAAGTGATTACCTAAACCCTAAATATTATATCCTATATATAATAGAAGAGTTTTCCTCCTATTCCCCTTATGGGCCGGCCACCCCTAATCCTAAATAGATTTGGATTGCTTTGTCCAACTTGTGCAACAATTGTGACCTCATAGGATTAATATATTTTAGTTATAGGACCAATCAATATTGTCTCATTAATCATATTTATTCTCTAGCAAGAAAATACGATTACTAAAATAGTTAACTTTATTATCTTCATAATATTATTCCTATATTTATATTTAGTAATTGCCGGGATGTCTAAGGACATATTCCTTCTGGTTTGAGCACTGAAGTTGAACTACGTACCATTCATTGCGGGATTAAATCCACTAATGGAGCAAAACCATCGTATTTCGATCTTATGTCTCACCCTAAATATTCAATTCCATTGGAGATGAAAAGGAAATATAGGAAAATAGATTATGAATAAATCACCTTAAAAAATACATAAATCTATTAGAACTGAAGTAATCACTCCATTTAGTGATTGAAACGAGGCTAGAATAATCACCTTAAATAGTGATTTAAAAATGTCAAAATAATCCCTCTAATTAGTGATTAAAATGAGGGTCAAGATAATCACCTTAATTAGTGATTAAAAGGGAGGTCAAGATAATCACCTTAGTAGTGATTAAATGAAGATTATGATAATCACCTTAATTGGTGAATAACTAATGTTTAAGATAATCACCCTTATTAGCGATTGAAAATGAGGGTTAAGATAATCGCCTTAATTAGTGATTAAATAAGATAAAAGTAATCATCTTAATTAGTGATTAAATGAAAGAGTTTAAGTTAAACACCCTAATAAGTGATTAACCAATGATTGAAGTAATATAATCACCTTGATTAGTGATCACATTTATGATTTTTCAAGAGATCTTAGGAAAAGAGGTTTGCTTCCTATTTGAAGGCTTTTGGATGGATAAGAAATAATCTTATTTGAAGATTATTAAATCATTTTTAGCAAAGAGCTCAATTTGAGATGGAATTTGTAGATTGTGTTTGGTTTAATGGAATTTGGCCATTTAAAATGAGACACGTGAAATGGCCTAAAATCAATTATGAGATTATAATTCTATCTAATTATGTTAAATTATATAACTAATCCATTTGAAGATTATGGAGAACAATTTTAAAATGTAAGATTGAATCATCATACAATTTAACTTAGTTAGATTTGTAATTTTTCCTCTTAATTGAAATTGGGTCATTTAATTCATATACTATGATATATTGGGTTCAACATGCAATATTTATAACATTGGTAGATTATTTTATTCAAAAAGAATTTTGGAATTATTTATGAAAATTATGCATAAACATCTCTATATTTTTCATTAATTGAGTGATGTAATAATTATTTACAAAGAAACTATTATTACAACAAAAATGTACAAAATCTTATGATCTATACAAGTCTTCAATCTTGATCTTCACCATGATGCTCCTTGATCTTTATCTTCTTGAATGGGCTTTGGAGTTCATGGTCATTTGAAAACTTATGAAAATTAGAGATTAATTAACCTCTTCAATTTGATTTTTTATGATGATTTTTATTAATTTTTTATTTACATAATAAAAATGAATCATTTTAAGAGGAACATAAATTTTAATTACTTCTAATTAATATTTTGGTATGAAAAGGAAATTTTTTTTATGAAAATTGAGTTAATCACTTTATTTCCATTTTCCAGATTGCACTGTCGTTCTTCTACTGAATTCCAAAATTCATAAGTTTCCGTACAAAGCGTGAAATTGCCCATGTGATATACCTACGGATAAGTGAGTGAGTTATTTATGTTTTGTCAAACTTCGACATGCTTTTAGTGGTTGCTAGAAGTATGGTGAATTTTGTACTAAAATCGGTCAAAACGTAACTTTTATCCAATTTGTTCTTTGAAACTCAACTTAACGAACTACGTTTGATGTGAATTTTGGTATGAGTGATAGGCTGTCGTACACCTGTCAAAAATAATTCCTGCAAAACCTACTAACAATGTAGTAGGGTAAGTAGGGTCGAATCCACAGAGATATGGTTATTTTAATCTAGCTTCTAAAGTATGGAGAAACTAAACAAAATAAGAATTATGATAATTAAGGTTCTAAACTAATAAAAATAAAACTAAAAGGATCTAGGGCAATGGTTCACCATGTTTATAACTATAATCTATCAAAATATCATCAATAGTTCAATTAATCAGATATCTAGAGCACATGTTAATCCTACGGTCGGGTCTTAACGCTCTCAAATCAACATATGCTAGTACGGTCGCTCAACATAATCAGATTTGCTAATTGTAGGCAAGCCTCTAAAAGTAAGATCTTGGTCAATACAAACAATTATTAGCAAGAATTAATCAATCAATTGATCAGGTTGCAAGATTAACAATAAAAATACTAATCAATTAGAGATAACAATGAGAAATCAAACTATCAATAAATATCCATCAAGAATTATAGCATATAAACATGGATTCCCAAACCCTAGAAATAAAAACTACTCAATCATGAAATAAAGAATAAAAACTACATTTAAAAAGAGAAAGGAAAACATATTAAAAGAAATCAATGAAAGAAAGAGAATGAAATAATAAAACTAATGGATTCAAGAAGAACATGAAAAACTAGGGTTTAAACTAAAGAGAGAGAAAAGAAGAAAACTAAAAACTAAAACTAAGAAAATAATAACGTGATAGAGGGAGGAGGAGGAGAGAGATATCTCTAATCTAAAAAATATTCAATAACCTAATAAGACTAGGAAAGTAAGTTACAAACATAAGGAAGGTCGAAATATCACTAAATGGGCGGAATTAGTGATCCGCGCGTACAAAAACAGATTCCAGCAAAAACAGTCCCAACTTCGGAAGGGCATAACTCCTTGACTAGAAGTCTCCTCGGGGAGTGCAACCTATAATTGGAAAGCTCTTCAAGTATAGTTTCCAAATATGCTGGAATTACTCGATTATAAGAAGCACATCAAAAGTTATGTTAAAAATAGTAGACATGACTCCTTTTTCACATTCTTCTAATGATTTTCCACTTCGTTTTCGCTCAAACTCGTACTATGACATATCCATGCGATCCTTATGCATTGTAGCTTCTTTCTAAGTGCTCCTAATCCTCAAGTTTAGCTAATCATACTCCAACTACGTCGTCAATGCCTGAAATTCATCAAAAATAAGAAAATATACCGAATAGGAGTAGAATAACATAACTTAAGAATATAATGCAATAATGAATCTAAATATGAATCTAAATGCTCTAAAATGCAACCTAAATGCACCTAAAAACTTTATGTAAATATGATTTATCAAACTCCCCCAAGCTAAACCATTGCTTGGCCCCAAGCAATAAGACATAGACATGGAAAAAGTAAGACAACCTACAATATAGGACTAAAACAGGGCTAAACACTCAACTGAAAGCACAAGAGATATAATCACTACACAAACCAAGCATCGAAACAATCTCGAACAAAGCCGCATAGTATGTCATGTATCGCAATCGATTCTCCAATCATACCACATACCATCTCTCCCAAGCTGGATTTAACAAAACCTGACAGACCTCACTATAGTTATGTGCACTCAAATCTCTCATGTGTTTAAGGCATAAATGATGACACTCAACCTGATCAAGTCGACTCAGATGAAGCAAATACTCTGTAACTTTGACTTTTTGACTCACTTAATACTCAACAATACAATACACAATGATCAAGAGGACTTTTAAGGGTTGTAATAGGGCTGAGATTAAAGGTATGGAATAATTTGGGAATTGTGGTGTAGAAACCAAGAAGGGGGAGCATCATATAACTGAAAACATGACCAAGAAAGGTCACAACAACTCCGTGCAACAACCAAAAATCTCCAAATATAATCATCAACCTTTTTCACTCAAGAAATTCAATCATAACCCTTTTTATTTCACTTTATTCACAACTTTTTCATTTCATTTTTCACTTTTTTTTTCTTTGAACTTTCAATTCAATTTCAAAGCTCACTAAACATACTTTTCCATCCATCTAAACCACAAATAGAGCACTTCAATTCAATACAAACTGAACCAAAACTAATACTCGCTCCCCCAAGCTAGGCTTAGGACAAATATCAAATGAGGCCAAGGGCTTCTAATGTAGGTTTCAATTAAACACAGTCGGGGAGGCTCAATGGGGCTAGAGAAAGGAAAATATGAAAAAAAAGAATAACTCTGGAGCTAAGATCATGAAATGAAACGCCTCAATCATATCAAAATGTATGCATTATCAAATATCAAGGAGTACAAAATCAAAGTCAAGATCAATGCGACAACTGAGGAACTAATCACACATGAAAGAACATAACTGACACAGAAACGTCAGTTTATAGGCACATAAGCTCACTTAGGCTAGGGTGTCTGCATAGTCAAGTTAAATCGAACCAGAGGGAGATCAAATAATCTTACCACAAACAATCAATTGCGAAACAATCGTGCTATGAAGAATCATGAACAAAATGAATGACGTGCAATAAATGTAGTAAAATATCATCAAGGTTCTCAAAAAGTGTCAGCAATAGTCCCATAGATGCAAACTAAGATGACATGAAATCTAATATGAGATGAAATATGCTAATGCAACTACGAAAGCAATACAATTTTTTTTGGTTACACGTAAACTCTCACTCTAGTAAGCGGTACAAATCGTACAACATCCTACGAAAGCAATAAAATCTACAATAGAAAGCAATAAATGATAGAATATTCCTCCCCCAAGTTAGAATATGCAGTGTCCTCACTAGATTAGAGAAGGAATGATAACCAAACCCCAACATTCATCCAATCACCAAAGTTGCCCACCAAAATCCACAACAAACCACCAAAACCACACACAAATCCCAACAATCCAATGAACTAAACAATCAATATACAAAAGATTCCTAACAAGATGGCATCAAAACAAAAATCCAAGCAAAAATTCGAAATAAACATTAACAACAGGTACAAGTGAGAATAGATACGTACTACCCAATTAATTGGGAGAAGACTCACATATTCTTAAAAATCATGTCGTAATGCTTCACGAAGGTGAACTTGAACCAATTTGGGGCCTATTGAATAGAATCCTATAACATCCATGGATCAAAAAGGAAAAAATCATTAGAATTAGGATTTTAGTGGGAAAAAATAGTGATAAAACAAAAGTAAAAAGAAAAAGGAAAAAAAAGGAATTAAAAAAAACGTGACAAAAATAGGGAACAAAAGAAAGAAGAGGAAACGAGAAGAGAGAAGAAGGGGGTGCTGGTTGCTGCTAGGCCAGAATTTATGGTGGTGCAGAGCGACCACGGCTGGTGGTTCGTCGAAAAAAGCGGACGTGGGATGGGGAGAGAGAAATCGTGGGTGAGAAAGAGGGAACGAAGGAAAGAAAGAACAGAGAGGAGTGAGAGGTGCTGCGAGGGGAACGCAGGCGATGGTGGGAGTCGACGAAGAAGTCTGGCGCGGGTGGTGGTGCGCTGTGCAGACTAGGAGAGGCTTGCGAAGGGGGTTGGTGTCGGAGGGGGGAAAACAAGGCGTGGGGCTGACGAGATGAAAAGAGGCAGACTGTGATGGTGATTCGCCGGTGCCGGGTCGGTGAAGGAAACGACAGGACTACAGGAGGCGGGTGAAGGACGGAAGAGGACGAAGGACAGAACCAGGGGGGAAGGAGTGAAGCAGGGCGTGTGTGGGGGAAGACGAACACGGAGGAAAGAAACAGGTGGTCTTCAGCGAGCGCTGGGAACCCAGCGGGCCAGGCAGCTTGCTATATTAGCGAGCAGTGTGTAGGCTAGCGAACGCTGACCAACCAGCGGGCTGGGCAGACAGCTGCAGTTTGTGCAGAGTGTGAGACCCGTTGGGCGATGGGTTGGCAGACAGGTTTGTGATTACGCCTCACTTGTCCAAACGCACAACTTCAACCTGTAAAGCTTTCAAACCATGACAACACAACTCACAAATTTTGTTAGCTCGTTAGTGGACTAAAACATATTAGAAAAAAAACGAATTCAAGTGAATTCAAAGACAAAGAATAAAATACGAAAATCAACTAATTAAAATAAGAAAATGAGAATTCAAATAAATTCACAAAAATAAGAAATAAAAATAAAATAACTAACCTAAAAATATTGAAGTCAAGTGAATTCAATAAAAAAAAAAAAAATTAAGATTAGTAGATCACTCATAATAGTTCAATGCTCTAAGAAGTTTATCATACGTTCCTGCAAACAACTCAGAGCATATTATATAAGAACGAAAAGTAAAAATTAATAAAATTAATCCTAAAAAATTACTAAAACTACAAAAAGAAAAATCAAAGGAAAAATTAGATTTACAAGAAGTAGAAAAAGAAAAATCGTTAGTCTTTTTACATGACTCAAAAGAAAGAAAAGAAAATAACTGTACATTATTTACATTATCATGAGAGTCGTTCAAAAGGGGAGAAAGAAGGAACGATGGAGGATATAATAAAGGGGAAGAAAGAATAAGATCAAGTTTTTTAGAGAAGTGAACATGAGACTCAAAAACAGTATCAGATGGAACCGACAAAGACTCATGCATTATCTCACTTTCAACTTTAGGCTCATATGCAGACGAAAAGTTTATCGAAAAAGTGCCAGACAATTCACTCTCAACTATAGATTCGTCAACATAGATACACTCACTACCAACTTCACCAATTACACCCTTACCTTCTAACAAATTATCATGAGTCAAATCAATGCCTTTCTCCTCTGAAGTATAATTCTCAACACCAAAATCATTATCATCAAGTATAACCTGTTGATTAGTAGAATGTTGCACAGCAAGTAATTCAATAGATTTCGCCATGTTTTGGTAATCATGAGCTAATTCATTTAAATCTTCATGTTGTTTAACAATATACTCTTTCATCATGTTAAATAATTCCTGACGCTCTGATGTTTCGGGTTGAAAATAATGATTCACTTTAGGTTGATAACATTGGGTATAATCAGGCACATAAGACTCGTTTGGGTGATGGGAATATTCATAGGAATTCATGTACAAATTTTGTAAATTTTGACAATCATATGATGCATCATAAACATAATCATTCGCATTATAATACCCAAAATAATCATACTGACCTTGATAATTAGAAAAAACATCCCCATTTAAACTATAATTATACGACTCCATGACAACACACTATAGAGAAGGATAAAAATTATTCACAAAATGAAAAGAAAAAAATATATATATACAGTTTAATTTCACCAACAATAAAAACTAAATAAAACAATACCGTCTCCCCGGCAACGGCGCCAAAATTTGATAGGCTGTCGTACACCTGTCAAAAATAATTCATGCAAAACCTACTAACAATATAGTAGGGTAAGTAGGGTCCAATCAACAGAGAGATGGTTATTTTAATCTAGCTTCTAAAGTATGGAGAAACTAAACAAAATAAGAATTATGAGAATTAAGGTTCTAAACTAATAAAAATAAAACTAAAAGGATCTAGGGCAATGGTTCACCATGTTTATAACTATAATCTATCAAAATATCATCAATAGTTCAATTAATCAGATATCTAGAGCACATGTTAATCCTACGGCCGGGTCTTAACGCTCTCAAATCAACATATGCTAGTACGGTCGCTCAACATAATCAGATTTGCTAATTGTAGGCAAGCCTCTAAAAGTAAGATATTGGTCAATATAAACAATTATTAGCAAGAATTAATCAAACAATTGATCAGGTTGCAAGATTAACAATAAAAACACTAATCAATTAGAGATAACAATGAGAAATCAAACTATCAATAAATATCCATCAAGAATTGTAGCATATAAACATGGATTCCCAAACCCTAGAAATAAAAACTACTCAATCTTGAAAAAAAGAATAAAAACTACATTTAGAAAGAGAAAGGAAAACATATTAAAATAAATCAATGAAAGAGAGAGAATGAAATAATAAAACTAATGAATTCAAGAAGAACATGAAAAACTAGGGTTTAAACTAAAGAGAGAGAAAAGAAGAAAACTAAAAACTAAAACAAAGAAAATAATAACGTGATAGAGGGAGGAGGAGGAGAGAGATATCTCTAATCTAAAAAATATTCAATAACCTAATAAGACTAGGAAAGTAAGTTACAAACATAAGGAAGGTCGAAATATCACTAAATGGGCAGAATTAGTGATCCGCGCGTACAAAAACAGATTCCAGCAAAAACAGTCCCAACTTCGGAAGGGCATAACTTCTTGACTAGAAGTCTCCTCGGGGCGTGCAACCTATCATTGGAAAGTTCTTCAAGTATAGTTTCCAAATATGCTGGAATTACTCGATTATAAGAAGCACATCAAAAGTTATGTTAAAAAGAGTAGATATGACTCCTTTTTCACATTTCTTCTAATGATTTTCCACTTCGTTTTCGCTCAAAGTCGTACTATGACATATCCATACGATCCTTATGCATTGTAGTTTCTTTCTAAGTGCTCCTAATCCTCAAGTTTAGCTAATCATACTCCAAATACGTCGTCAATGCCTGAAATTCATCAAAAACTAGAAAATATACCGAATAGGAGTAGAATAACATAACTTAAGAATATAATGCAATAATGAATCTAAATATGAATCTAAATGCTCTAAAATGCAACCTAAATGCACCTAAAAACTATATGTAAATATGATTTATCAATGAGCATTCTAGACATTTTTATGGACTATACTGGAAATTTTTAAGACCCTTTCTTATTTATTTCATTAACCAAAGAGAAAATCAGTGTTCTGGAATTTGGTGATTAGCATGAACGTTTTTGTAAAAATGAGATAAAATTGTAAAAAATTCATATAAAATCCATTTTTATGTTGTTGGAAATAAACTAATGTATAATTTAATGTTTTATTTTTTGTTTTAGCTAAATAAGTTTAGTTTGAATCTTATTGAAAGAACAAGCTCATATAGTACTGGATAAGATCAGTTTTTCACAATAATTGTGTACAAATTTTAATTAACTATTAAAAATTCATTTTTTTAGAAATTTAAAAGCCCAGTTGATGGAAACTTCTTGAAATCATAGTAAAAATATTATATCCTATAAACTACTTACATAATACAGACGAACAATGAGATTAAGTACAAAATTGAAACTGTCTATAATTACACATCACTTTTTCTTTGTTATGGAGATGTTTAAGCACAATTCTACTTAAACTTTTTATGAAAAATGTTTATGGTGATTTTGGTTAAGAAAAATATCATAAACACATATTTCCTAAGAGTCTCCCCATTAGAGTTGACTATTCTAGGTGTGATGATTTAAGGTTGAGAACCTATTAGGACTTCCACATACCAAAATCACTCCAAAAATTAAAATTGATAGGCGAAAACAAAGAGAAAGTTAGTATGTGATTAAGGAGATAAAATTACAAAAACATAATTTTACCTTGCTAACTCAATGATGCGCTTCCTTTGCAAAGCTTGTACTTTTTTGATTTTTTCTTAATTTCAAAGTGAGTTGTTAAATTCACATAATTACTAACTAAACCTTTTTTTTTGTTTTTCTTTGATGAACTTATTATATACTAATTACTTCTCTCATTTTAACTTTTTCTTTCTTTTTCTCTCTTGAATGACGTTTTTAGTGTATGGAGAATGAAGTGTTTTGTGTGGGATTGAAGTTGTGTTTTAAACGAAAATAAAAGGGGGTATTTATAGGAAAATGAAGTGGGGAATTAGGGTTTGAAGGAGATACAAAATCAGCTCACCCAAAAAAAAAAAAAAAAAAAACTTCTTACATCATCAAATTTATTGGAAATCCAAAGATTCTTATTCTTTTTAGGTTGATTTTGATTTTTACACTAATGAAGCAAAATCAGATTTTGGGTCGATATTCTCTTCCTAAATACATCCTAAAACATGGAAATCCATAAAAAACGTGAAAGCAAAGCTGATTGGGCAACTGCGCGGACCGCAGAAGCCTGCGTTGGACGTAGGCATATGGTGCGCTGGGCGCACGGTCGTGCGCTCAGTGCACACCCTGGATTTGCCGAAGAAAATCGGATCTTTTGGCTCTTACACCTTAGATTTGATTCCAATTCTTATTCTTTTTCATGATTCTTATTCCTTAACCAATGGATAAAAGGATGTGATTGTTGGTTAAAGAATATATATTCTTATTCTTTATCCAATTGGACAAACAAAGTGACTAGTGGGTAATAACTTGATCACCAAGAAAACTGATTCCTACTAGTTTTGAGAGACGAGTAAAATTCCGGAGCCTAAACACGACTTGTTTTTCCGTTTTTCGAAAAAAGTAACTTGAAAAAATTCATGAAAACTCGTCAAATTAGTAAAGACAAGCACGATTCTACAACAAATCATTTTATTAAAACCAGTGTTTGTAGTTATCCACTACGACTTATGGAAAAATTACGTTTGAAAATTGAAATCGTATGATTAAAGTGTAAAAAGGAAAACCATATCACAGTATGAAACTCACGCTCCATGGCGGAACATGCCTTCGGCGGGCGCGCTCTGCATGATACATGACGGCTTCGTTATTTTTATTTCTTTTCATTAATCTTTATTAAAATTTTGTATCCATAACAGGGGTTTAAAATTTGGTGTCTATAATTATGCATCTTGAATATTTGGAATATATCTTATGGCAATACATGATGTTCCTTGTTAGTATTAGCAGATATGCATCATGAATATGGATATTTTATGCTGCTCTTACTAACAAGAAAGAACCCAACATATATTTGGGTACTAACGACCAAGAACTAACTTATTTTGCAGGCTATGTGAGAGGAACCAACCTACATCACTTGATGTGAAGGTTGTTCCTATTTTATATATTTGTTTTAGGTAGAAGTTCCCACTGAAATCCTTTAAATAAGTATGAAAAGGTGAATCATTTTTTTGCATATATTGAGTAAGTCATTTTTACTACTAATATATATCCTGGTCATTATTAATGTTGACCTAAGTTTTGAAGATGACATCTAACAAAGACAAATTAAATTGGACTAATATTCTACAAGTGTTTATGATAGTGAAACAGTTTTATCAAGGACAATGAAGGATTCAAGGAGTATTGGACTTCAGACGACTCGATGAAGCTGCTAGAAGTAGAGTTCAAAAAGTCACCAGTTGATGTTAGGAACATCTGTAAGGAACAAGAACCAAGCTGGAATAAAGAGTTGTTCCTAATCAAAGCAGTGTCTAACCTAAGGAATCAACGTTAGTATAAGAGTAGTTAGTTGACACTGTGAAGAAAGATGCTTATAATAAAATTAGTTTTTTAGATTTATCTTTGGTTTTGATAAAAGTTAATGGTTTTAGTTTAGTACGTTTTAATCTATCGTGTTAAACAAAATCTTATCTTTATCTATTTTATGATGCATCTCAAGTAATTTGATATGAAATAATCTCTATTCTGTTTGACCGGATTTTGATATATATTACTTGAGTTTGTTAAAACTGATTTTACCAAAAGATATTTAAATAAAATATTTTGATTTTAGGTTTTAAAAATAAGTTACTTTATTATAGGAAAAAGATAAGTAATGTGTTACTTAGAGATAACTAGAGTTTACTCATACAAACTTACTAATCTATTAATAACTCATTTACAAATCATTTTAAGCATCACTGACTACAAGTTTAAGAGAGCAAGCGTTTTCACAGTGTCATTGCCATTGACTATTCTCATACTTCTTAATGTTCCTAGTTTTTTTTTATGAGTTTCTCTTAGTGTTTGTTCATTGGTTGTACTAGAGTTTGGGATTGGGATTTTGAGTGAAATGTATATTAAAGAGAGGACTTTAAGTGAAGTCAAGAAACATAGTATCAACAGTTGAGGGGCTGTTATGCACTAGTGGAAAAAACCATATATGACACAAACAAACTGATCCGGTTCTCCCAAAACCGGATTAGTAAATTTAATAGTTTTTGGGAGCAATTTTTTGGGCTAATAAACTGATCAGATTTGGAGGAGAACCGGATCAGTTTATGAGCCCAAAAATCACAAGGCCCACTCCCTTCTGGCCCAAGTAAACTGATCCCGTTCTCCTCCAAATCGGATCAGTTTATGAGCCCAACAATCACAAGGCCCACTCCCTCCTGGCCCAAAGCTCCCCCATTGCCCTAATAACTCACACGCACAATACAACAATACAACTCAACCCTAAAATTCCCTAACACTCTCACCCCTCTGTCCATCTCCCTCTTCCTTCCTCCCTCCTCCCTCGCTATCCACCAACGAAGATAACGCGTCAACGAAGACCACGCCACAACACCACCATCTCCACAATCTTTCTCCCTCCTTTCTCCTCCCTATTCGCTCCACAATGCCTGCCACGATCTTCGCTCGCCACGATCGCTCAGATGCGATCTTCCCTCGCCACGATCACTCAACCACGATCTTCGCTCGCCACTATCGCTCAACCACGATCTTCCTTCGCCACGATCGCTCAGCCACGATCTTCGCTCGCCACGATCGATCAACGAAGGCTCACCGTCGCTAGCCACGATCTTCGCTCGTCACTCGAATTCACATATCTTCTCTCTCCTCTAACCTAATCATCAGAGATCTAGGGTTCGTATTTTTTTTGTGTAAATTTTTTTTTATTTTCGTTTGGAATTTGTCTTGTAATTTTTGTTTCTAGTTTCTTTCTTAGTTTATCATTTCTTCGAATTTCTTTTGTATTTTCTTGTTCCACTGGAATTTTTTTAGGTTCTTTTTTTTAAATTTTCGTGGTTATTAATTTTGTTGTATATTGTTTGTAATTTCCTTTTTGTAATTTAATTTCGCTTATGTACTAATTTTAGGTTTTTTATAATTTTTCTGGTGATTTAATATCGTTTTGGACCATGATTAGTAATTTTGTTGGTTAGTAACTTTGTTTAAGAGCTCCGAATTCGTAATTTTGTAATTTTCGTGATTTAACAACTCTTAGTAGCTGTGATTTAATATCGTGTATTTTGTTTGTAATTGTCGTTGTATATTGTTTGTAATGGTCGTTGTTGAAATGTTTGTAATGGTCGTTGTTGAAATGTTTGTGTTCTAGTGTTCCATGGATACCAAGCTATTAATAATGAAATAATGGAAAAAATATATATATTTTTTTGGGTTTATGGGGAGTCAATTGATCCTGTTTTGGGTGAAAACCGGATCAGTAAAGCACAAAAACTGATCCGGTTTTCACACCGAACTGGATCAGTTGGTCATTATCTGATCCGGTTTGTAACCGGATCAGTTTTATTTCGTTAACCGCTGCTAGCCCAACTGATCCGTTCCAATTCCGCACCAGTTAAGCCCAAAATGACTGGATCAATTGGGCTTTTTTCCACTAGCGGTGGGATTAGTGTTATCAGTGGAACAAGAGTAGGAACTCTAGAGAAATTGGTTGTACTGAGTTGTTGACCTATTATTAATGAATGAGTTCTGTTTAAAATCCCGTAAGGTCAAGGTTTTTACTTTCTATAAGGTATAGGAAGTTTTTCCTCATGAAATCTCTTGTCTCTTTACTTTACTTTTTTTTCGTTGTTCTTTAAATTCAAAGAAAATTCCTCATTGTTCCAAACAATACAATTCACCCTCTTCTTGTATTGTTCTTACTTAAATAATAATTGGTATCAGAGCCGATGCTCTTAAGATAAGCGGGTAATGCCGACGAGTAAGATTCTGGTTAAGAACAATGACTACAACTGAATATCTAGAAAAAGGGTACTCCACCTAAAGGCCTCCAGTGTTTAATAATGGTTATTGTATACCTACTGGTCAAAGAAGAGAATTATCAAGTATGGAGAGTCATTGAAGTTGGACACTTTGAAGTCATAACTACAAATGACAAAAACGAGGTAGTTCCCATACATCCATACTTATGTCTGAGTTTGACAAACATGATGTCATTAAAGTAGAAATGAACGCTCTTACTATAAAATTATTGCATTGTGGTCCTGGACCTCTTGAACACAATCGTGTCATGGGGTGTAAGATGAGAAACAAATATGGGATCTTTTGGAAGTCACACATGAAGGAACAAGAGAAGTCAAAAGATTCAAAATTGATCTTCTTATGAATCAATCTAAATTGTTTCAAATAAAACCAATAGAAACTATTCAAGAAATGTTTACTAGATTACTAACATAATTAATGAATTAGCTTATCATGGAAAAGTTATCACATCTGAAGAACAAGTACGTAAAGTTCATTGGAGTCTACCCAAAGATAGATGGATGGCCAAAGTTACTACCTTAGAGGACACAAAAGACTTCACCAAGTTGAATTTGGAACAACTTGCTGG
This sequence comes from Beta lomatogona, assembly GCA_947646795.1. Lineage (NCBI taxonomy): Eukaryota > Viridiplantae > Streptophyta > Magnoliopsida > Caryophyllales > Amaranthaceae > Beta > Beta lomatogona. The sequence goes on from CANSNZ010000942.1 coordinate 2,903,342, forward strand.
TTCTTTGCTGACACATGAATTACACCTAGATTCAGAAAATGGAGAATCATCTAGGCAAAATTCCATTGCTTTAAAAGTTGATGAAGATGATGAAAGTGATACTGAAGATGATGAATCAACTCTCATGGTCCGACATTTTAAAAAGATGTTCAGGAACATGAAGAATGGAGACTATTATGGTAAGAATAAAAAATTTACTAACAAAATTGGTTGTCATAAATGTGGCAGCTTAGGTCATTTCATCAAGGAATACCCACAATGAGAACTGGAGAAAGGCAAGGACAAAGGAAAGGAACACATCAAGGAAAAGGAACAATGACTTTAAGAATCCGTTTTCAAAACTGACTTGAGGAAAGCCATGATAGCTGCATGGGAAGATTCTGATTTAGAAGGACAAGAGCATGATTGAAATTTTGAAGAAATAGCCAACCTGTGTTTAATGGCTATTGATGGAGATGAAACTGATGAGGAGATTGAAACACTTGAAGCAAGTCTTAATATTATCAAAACTCGTTTAACTTATATGACTAAAAAAAACTCTATGAATTGTTAGTTGATGTCGTTAAAGATTGTAAAGATGAATGCACTAAGAGAAAACAAACTGAATATGCACTGAAAGTGAACAAGGAACATGCAGATTGGCTTAAGAACATTCGAATCGAAATTGAAAATCGGTTCTTTGATTTATTTGATCGAAATATGAAATTAAAGGAAATTTATGAGAAGGTGAAAAATGAAAACTACCTATTGAATTTGGAGCTAAGTCAAATAAAAGAAATTGTTCCTGAAGTTAGTTCCTTTGACATAACTTATGTTCCCTCCAAGAGTTTTAGAACTGAGATTGAAGAACTACAAAAGGAAGTGGTTGTTTTAACGCAAAAGAATAAAAATCTGATAAAAGGAACTTGATAGCATTAGGAACAATAGAAATCCATTGGTTGTTTTAAACTGGATAGCTAAACCATAAAAAATAAGAACAGAAGGACTTGGATTTGTGTACAAAAAGAAAAAGGAGAAACCTAAGAAGAGAGTAAATCTTCCTAGTGATAGGTTTTGTATCATCTGTGGTAAACCTGGATAACAATGGAGGAACTGTCTCCTAAGACTTAAGTTTGCCGAAAAGAATGTTGGCTTCCTAAAACAAATCATTGATTGATTTTGCAGGCTAGAGTGAGAGGGAACAACACATGGTACCTAGACAACGATTGATCCAAACACATGACATGAGACAAAACTAGATTTCTCTCACTCATCGCCTTCGAAGGTGGAAGTGTGACATTTGGTGTTAACAAGAAAAGGTAACATTGGGGCTATTGGAAAAGTAGGAAAATCACCAACACACTTGTAGACACATAATCGTGTCTCCCCATTGAAGGGTCCAATGATGAAATATATTGCAGTCCGAATAACCAGGGACAATTCTTTTTAGGAAGAATCATAAACCTAATTGATGGGAAAACCGTAGGAACAAATTAGGGACTTATCCAATGTAGATTTCCCCATCTAGACTCCATAAATGGTCAAAATGAACCAAAGATTGAGTTTGAGGGTGAGGGTACAACACAGTCAGGAACTATGTTTCCCATTGCTGTCCTCTATTAAATATCGATTCATTACAAATTTTATGCAAAAGAATAATCAAATAATATTTTTATACACCCTAAAAATATGTAGTCTAGGTTGGTTCAGGAAACGCATAAAAGACTAAATTTAGTGATATGTTATTTAGGCAATCAATATTACAGGGTTCCTAGCAGGTTATCCAAATTATCTGAATTAACTAGAACAGTGCTTTAGGTCTTGATTAGCAATAATAACACGTGGGTGATAAATATCATGCATAGAACAAATAAGGCAATCATGAATATTACATACAAGAATAATAAAAGGGTTATAATTTACAAAGAGACGCGACTATCAATTAAAGATCTACATCATCACAAAAAAAAACTGTTACTAACTTCAATATAATAAAATATTATTATTCAAAAATCCTCAGGATTATACCTATGCGGTTTAAATCGAACAGCGTAACGACTTTCAGGCGGAGCAATCGTGGAACCAGGAATATAGTATGATCAGTAATTGGAATTGATTTGTAAGGTTGAAGTAATTTGAGATTCGTAGTGGTATTCGAAAGTATTAGTGAGGATTTTGTGTTTTTAAAATAATAAATTCAAAGCCATGTCTGATTCGGGAAATCAGCCCGTATTTATAGGCAAAAGGAAACATGCACTACACGCACGTCCTGCGCTAGGCGCATGCCTACGTGGTAGGCGCAATGACACGCGTCAGGCGCAGATTGGCGCGCCTGACGTGGTCCGTCCAATTAAAAGTTTACAAGTGTAAACGCGTTTTTGAAAAGATAAAAAAGTAGCTTGCCTCTCACACAGGACTTGCGTCAAACGCAAGACTCTGTGAGTCACAAGTACACGTGTCAGGCGCTAATTGGGGCGCCTGACGCGACCTGACCAATGTGCTGGATGCACTTGGCGCGCTGAGCGCAGCCGCCGCGTCCGGCACATATTCCAGTATATTCGTTTTTTATTCTACGCGTGTTTTGAAGATGCTATTTTTATCCCTAAAAACTTGGAGATTCAATTTTACGGGATGAAAATCTGATTTATGATCAAAGTGTTTACTAAAGATAATGATAAAAGCATTTATGAAAATATTTATTAAAACAATAGATATTCAATTGGGCTTTTAAAATGGACTTAAAATATTTTACGGGTTTAATTTACACTTAATCATCATGGATAATTAATTGGGCTTTTGTAATATTATTTCAAAATACACATGGCCTAGTTATTCGGACTGCTCTTCCATTAGGCCATGCCAACTAATAACGCGACATATTTCATCATTGGACCCTTAAATGGGGAGACACAATTATGTGTCTACAGAAGCCCCCACTTTTACTGAGGCTTGCAAAACAAAGAGTTAAAGTACACATGTTGGGATGGAGAATAATTTCAGATGCTCTGCAATCTAAAATCATTCTTTTACGCCTGTACCTGCAAAACAAGCAAAAGCTTCAAGAACAGACATACATGAAACATATTTGCAAAGTAATTGTAAATTTGCAAAAATGAGATGATAGGCGGAAATGAGATGATAGAGCTATTGGCTGTCTCACTCCAGGGCAAATTGTGTAGAGCTATTGGTTGTCCCACTACACAGGGCTGAGCTGTTGGCTATCCCGCTCCAAGACAAATTGTGTAGAGCTATTGGTTGTCCCGCTTCACAGGGCTGAGCTGTTGGCTGTCCCGCTCTAAGACAAATTGTGTAGAGCTATTGGTTGTCCCGCTCCACATGGCTGAGCTGTTGGCTATCGCGCTCAAAGACAAATTGTGTAGAGCTATTGGCTGTCCCGCTTCACAGGGCTGAACTATTGGATGTCCCGCTCCAAGACAAATTGTGTAGAGCTATTGGCTATCCCGCTCCATTAAGGGCTGAGGAGAGATAAATTAAGGGGATGTTAATGAATGTTGGTGCTCTTAGTTTCCAACTTTGCCAACTTCACTATTGTAAGAGTTTCGGGGTTGATTTCATGGGATGACTAATGAGGGATTATTTTCGGGGGGGGTGGTGGTCGTGGTGGATGTGTCTATTTGAGGGTAGGGGGCCTGTTCCAAAGGGGGTGGGTTAGTGGCTGACTTGCTGGGGTGTGGGGGCCTGTGGAAGGGGAGGGGGTATACATATGGAGGTAAAAGGGGAGGAGAACACTAGTGCAAAAAACCTTAAATGACACAACAAAACTGATCCGGTTCTCTTAAAACCGGATCAATTTTTATTAACTGATCCGATTATGAGGAGAATCAGACCAGTTTTTTATTAACTGATCCGGTTTGTCCCAACCGGATCCGTTAATAAACAAAATCGAAGGCCCAAAATGGCAGGGGGGCGATTGTAGCCCAGCATATTCAACGCAATCCTTCTCTCCTTTCACCTACTCCCTCTCTTTCTCAAAACCCTAACCCAGCCTCATTCCCCTCACTGAACTTGCAACGCTCTCCATTTCTCCTTTCACGCCTCTCTTCAGTCTTCCCTCCTTCACTCCTCTCTCCTAACCCTAACTGATCCTCTCTTCCCCCTCTCTCTTCACTCTTCGCTTCTCAAACAACAGCCACCCCTCTCATCAACTCTCCTCTCTCCTCTCTCATCGCCAGCGAAGAAATCAAGACCACCACCGCCGGTTTGGTTCGTTTCTCCTCCCTCTGCCTCTTTCCTCTCTCGTCGTAAAGCACCACCATCATCTTCATCATCATCGTCATCTGCAACCACCATCACCGCGCAACATCATCTTGACCATCAACATTCGCCGGAAGAATTCGACACACCAACGTTCGCCCAGATCTCAGCTAGGGTTCGATTTAGTTATTTTTACGATTTTTAGGGGTAATCTTTTTCATTAGTATAGTCTCGTCTCTTTTTTAGGGTTTAATTTGTTATTTTTTCGATTGAATTTTGTTTGTAATTTGGGGTTTAGATTTGTAATTTTTTTTCAATTTTAGGTTTATCGATCTTTTCTTTTTTTTATTGTTTTATTTCATCATTTTTTTTGTTTATTTTCGTCTGTAGAATTTTTTTTATTTTAATGTTCTATTTACGTTTGTAATTTCATATTTAGCTTTGTGATCTTTATTCATTTTAATTTTTAGTTCATGTTCATTTTTAAATTATGTTTGTAATTTTGGATTTAGCTTTATAATATTTTTCAATTACATTTTCAGTTTCTTTTTTAGTTTATGTTGGTTTTTAATTTATGTCTGTAAGTATATATGTTCAATATGTTAGAGCTATGATGTGTGTTTAATTTGCGTCCCAGATTTGACGTGATTCTTTTTTTATAATTCAAAGTGGAGTAACTGGTCCGGTTGTGTCTGAAATCTAAGTACAAAAACTGATCCGGTTTTCCTACACAATCGGATCAGTTGAGTATTATCTGATTCGGTTTTTAATCGGATCAATTTAAACCCTTCAACTGTTGCGAGCCCAACTGATCCGGTTCAATTCCGGATTAGTTAAGCCCAAATTGACCGGATCAGCTGTGCTTTTTTCTACTAGTGAGAAAGAAGAGGAAGTTGAGGGGTTTCATGGTGGTGGTGACTTAGCTTGCTGTCTAGGTTGTAGGTTATTTGACTCAATTAAAGTAGGTTCACCCGCAAGCTTTACTTATTCTGAGTTAATCAAAAGGCTAACTTATTTTTAGAAGATATGCTAAAGGTTGGCTTATTCTTGACAATTTTTCTAAGATATTAAGAGTGAAAGTTCTTTGTAGGAAAGTGTGAAAGTTAAAGCTTTCCAACAAATAAATAACGGAGGAAGAATTGGCAAATTTGAAATTTGTTGTTGATTTGTGTGGTAAGAAACAATGGACAAAGATTTGTTACCAAAGTCGGTATTTAAAAACTGTCGTGAGATCATATAGAACATTTGATCTAAATCCACGACAAAGTTAACCATCTTAAAAACAGGATTATCTTGCCATTTTTGTGCAAACTCGTGATCCTATTCCCTGAAATTTTCAAAATGTACACCTTCCTTTTAAGGTAGGGCTTGATCTAATAAGAATCATGCTTAGTGATCTTACTACCCATATGACTAGGCTTGAGATAAAGAACCATCATTCTAACAAAGAGCACAATTAATATGATAACATAGGGGAGCATAAAGCATTTCACTCCTAAGTTGTCATATGTTCTAAGGAGCTAAAACCATAATGAGAATATAATCCCTATGGTGAAATAAAGGAAACAAAAAGATTGTAAATAGAAAGATAGTAGAATATTTTACTCTTTAACGTCGGTTTTAACAACTCGTGTCAAATGCCATATCTATACTATAAATCTTTATTGTGCTTCTACTACTTCAAGTCAATATTATATAGATATAGGCGATAAAAACCAAGCACGAATATGTTATTTGTCAACAATAGTGGGCATTCATCTATATTCATTTATCTCATAACACTCCCCCCTGAATATCCATATACCAAGTATAGGCGTGTAAAAATCATGGTTTAGCCTACATAACTTTTTAAATGTTCTGGTTCAAAGAAGAGTCGCCAATTAATCTTTGAGAAGATCTAGTAAATCGAATATATAAGAGATTTGATTTCAAGGTGAATTTCCTTACTTTACTCAAGGACATACTTAAACTGCAAAATCCATGTACATAGATCGATTAATTGCATAAAAAGACGAACATGTTAAAGGTCAGCTTTTTCACACATAAGATCTAATAATTGATGATCAATTTGTAAAAGAGATTCCTACATCAATCCAAATTATCTTATTAGGTGTTATTTAACTAATTTACAGATCTGATTTACTAATAAATAATGGTGATCATGTAATTGATGTTGTTTTAATAGGAACAATACAAGAGGGTGTGAATTGTATTGTTGGGAACAATGATAAAAATTTGCTGAATTTAAATAAAAACGAGAAAACTAAAGTAAAGAGACAAGAGATTTAACGAGGAAAACCTTCCTAGACCTTATAGGAAGTAAACCCTCGACCCCAAGGGATTTTTTACCATAACTCATTCACTAATAATAGGTCAACAACTCACTACAACCTACTCCTCTAGAGTTCCCTCTCTCATTCCACTAGGAACACTAATCCCACAATAGTCCCTCAACTGTTGTTACTCTCTCTCTCTCTCTCTCTCTCTCTCTCTCTCTTTCTCGACTTCACTCAAAGTTCTCTCTTTAATACAGGATTTCCCTCAAAATCCTAACCCCAAACTTAGATACAATAGATGAACAAAAACTAAGTGAAACTCACAACAAGACTAGGTACATTAACAAGTATGAGATAATTATTGGTACTGACACCAGAAAAACGTTTGCTCTCTTAAAATATGTAGTCAGTGATACTTAGAATAATATGTCAATGAGTTACTTATAGATGAGTAAGTTTACATGAGTAAAGTCTCACTTATCTGTAAGTGACTCACTACTTATCTTTTTCTTAGAATAAAGTAACTTCTTTTTTCAAAACCTAAAATCAGATTTTTATTTAAATATCTTTTGATAAAATCAGTTTTAACAAACTCAAGTAACACTTAAAAAAAATCCATTCAAATGGAATAACAATTATCTCTATAACAAATTACTTGAGATAAATCACAAAATAGACAAAGACAAGATTTTATTTGAAAGAAAGATAAAATCAGTTTTAAACAAAATCTTTAACTCTAAATAAAACCAAAAGATAAATATAAACAATTGATTTTATTCTAAGAATATTTATTCTCAGTGCCAGATAACTACTCCTATACTAATGTTGATTCCTTAGATTAGAAACTTCGATTCCTAATCTTAGGAACAACTCTTTATTCCAGCTTGTTGCTTGTTCCTTACAGATGTTCCTAAGTTCCAATGGAGACTTTGGGAACTCTGCTTCCAACAGCTTCATCAAGTCTTCTGAGGTCCAGTACTCCTTGAATCATTCATTGTCCTTGACAAACCTGTTTCATCATCATAAACACATTGTACAATTTCCCCCATTTTATGGATGACAAGAAAGGCAAACTCTATAGAGAAATAAAATAAAATAGTTTATGATTAATTAAGGCATCTTCGATTTTTTACTAAATAACTAAAAAAAGAAACATATGATCCAGAAAAAATTAGTGAAAGTAATTTGCCTTATATATTTTCCCCCTTTGTCATCTTCAAAAAGATAAAGTAAGTCAGAATTAATTGGAAAGCATAAGTAGGAACACATGCAGAATAACAAAGTATGCGAACTTTTGGTTAGCAAGAGTGGGGAATGAAATTTGCTCAAACTGCAATCTTATAATATGAGCTATATAAGGGCAAGTTAGGAAAATTAGAGACACAAGTTTAAGCAAAATAAGTCATTTTCATTCATTATTGCAGATGCGTACAACAAAAGAAGGTAAATTAACATAAAAGAACGCACATAAAAAAAAACATAAAAGAAGATTTATAAAGGAGATGATCAAGAGGAAGCAAAAAATTAAGGAGTTAGACGACCACTTCCTCCAATTTCCCAATAACCTCAGCATGATTTGCAGCCACTTGTTGAACGACTGAATCAGTGCAACTTGTTGAAGAAGTCAATCACGGCGTTGGTTCCCTTAAAAATAGTAGTCAAATGAGTGTGAAGGAAACTAGCTTGGGTAGGGACATCTTCCATACCTTTGGAGGGCCACGTGTCCGATCATTTTTATCGGTTGGGCAAGTTTTCACGTACCCCCCGCCCTATAAATAGTTTATTTTGTCCTTTCTGAAATCATTTCAACACCATGAGTAATTTTTCTAGAGAGAGAGACCGAAAATTTTTAAATTTTCTAGAGAGAGCGCGTTCGACCAGATTCGTTGCGCTCTTTTCTACATCGACCGTCCAAGCGTTTGTCAGGTATCTCCTTTTTCTTCCTTGCTATTGCTTATTCTTTATTTTTTTCTTAAAAAAACAATAAAAATGAATTCTTCCTCTTCGTCGAATAATCCCGGCCATCCAAGAGTTTGCCTTGACGCTAGAACCGATTGTTATTCTTCTTCGGCGCATTCTAGGGTTGTGTCTATTCTAGACGGTTATGCATAACCTTGTTTTTATGAATTTAGCCAATAAAGTTAGACGACCCAGTCTTTACCTGTGTAGGGTAATCTGGCGCGCGTCAAGCAAACAGCCCATCTAAGACGAGGGTTAGTACTGCCAGCTTCCAGTTCTGCAATGGAAGAATCTACTGATCGTGTTCCCGAGGGACTAATAAGGGAGAGGGAAACCCAAAGTGCTCAGCCAGCGGCATAGCAATCTTCTCTCAGGAATAGTAGGGAAAGAGATCCTGATCAAACAAATCCAGAGGCTAGCCCGTCTGGAAGGGATGCAGAGATGGAATAATTCCATAGTGAGAATAATGAGGGCGAGTCTAGCTCTCCTGGGAGTCTGATGAGCGAGCCTTCCACCACTTCGTCAAAGATTAGGAGACGTCTAGGACCCCTTTCTGACCCAGGCTTTATAATAGTCAACCGTAAATGGTTGGAAAAACTTGACCCATATCCTAGCCACTTGTCTCTTGCCATGCACATGCCGGGCTACTCTTTTGTGATCCCTAACGAGAAGGCCACCATTATAAACGCTCCCCGAGGTCTATTTGTCGTTTATAAATTGTCCTTAGACACAGGGTTTGAGGTTTCCCTTTCACGACTTTATTGAGGTTGTGCTAAGGCATTACAACCTCGGCCACAATCAACTGGTGCCAAACGCCTGGCACAACATCATAACTTTTATAGCCGTCTGCGAGTTGTGTGGCTTGGCTCTTTCCTTACCAACCTTCACCCACATACACTACGTGTCCAAGGTTCCTAAAACAGTTGAAGGGGCTTGGTTCAGCATCTTCAACCGTGCTGGGTTTATCACGGCTTGGGATAAACCCTAAAAAATGCACGACTGGAAAGCAAATTTCGTCTTCCTCCGGGCTCCCAGTGAGGATATTGCTTGGGGATATCGTTACAGTAGCCGGGCAGCGACGAACACCGGACGAGGAGCTCCTATCTTAGATCTGGAAAATAGGTTTGATGACGAGGTGGTGGAATACATAAGGATAGCTGAGCACACCAAATGAAATCGTCCAACTTTGAAAGGGCCATCTAACTAGATCCCTTTTAAAGAAATGTTCTTAAAGGACAACTTCTTGGTCGCTGCTGGCTTGCGGTTGGACAAAGATAAAGGTAATTCACCAAAACTCTAAGTAAAGTACATCGTCTAAAATCCTTGTTTATTAACGAACTTGGTTTTCTTCGCAGAAGCGGCCAGAGCACTCCTTTGCAAATCTTGGAAGGGCGACATAGACATGTCGAAATTTAGTGCCAATCTCTGGAAGAAGTATTCCAGGACGGGCCCGGAAAAGAGGCCTGATACTCTGGTAAGTTACTATGTTTTTTCTCCTTTTTTTTCTCCATATGAACTGTCGGCTTAGTTCTTCGTCCAAATTCATATGGACGAAGATCTATTCTAGAAGGAAAGCGGCTAGACTTGGTCGTCCTTCTAGATTAATTAGTCGTCCATAACTTTTCTGGATGAAGATCCTTCGTAGAAGGAAGGCGGCTGGATTTGGCCGACCTCCTAGATTGATTCTTCGTCCATAACATTTTTGGACGAAGATTTTTCGTAGAGGGAAGGGGGCTAGACTTGGCCGGCTTCCTTCAGCGAATAGTCTTCGTCCTTATTTAGGGGCTAAGTTCATCATCTTTTGGACGAGGTCTATCTTAGAAGGAAGGTGGCTAGACTGGGCCGGCCTCCTTCAGTGGATGATCATCGTAAAAAATTTAAATGAATGCACCCCTCGTCCAAATACAATTTCTGAACGGTATTGCGACTAGATACATTGTTCTTCGTCTGAAGATAACGGCCAATTTGGCCAGCTTCCTTTAGTAAAAACAGTGCGTCCAGAAAACTTTGTATTTTTTCTCGATGTTTTTTTCAGACGTATTTCATCTAACTTGTTGTTTTTTTTTTTTGTAAAAGAACGCCCCAAAGTCTAAGACGTTAGCTGGAAAATCAGCTGCGTCTAAAATAAGGCCCTCAACTACCGCCGGGGATGCTCCTCTGGCGAAGAAGTCAAAGGGCATTGTCCCTAAGAAGAACGCAAAAAGGACGAGTTCGTCCATTCAAAAGGCCACTCTTGTTAGTCAGAAGGCGGGAGACGGATCTCGTTCATATCCTGTGGATAAGGCTAGGATGGTGGTGGATGTCTTATCCACCATCTCTCCTCTTTTGGGAGAGGAAGGGCATATCTCCCCCTTCCTCCATGCGGATCAGCCGGACGCGGCTAATCAGATTGAAAACTAACCGGAAGCAGCTGCAAGAACAGAGATTTAGCCGGACATGGCTGTCAAGGAAGGATCGGCATTTAGCAGGCCGGTTTCACAGTTGGTGGCTCAAATGCCCCCAACTTATAGATCTGGTTACTTATCGTCATGTGAGTCGTACTACTCAAATGTTGTTCGGACGCTGCGTGTTGGTGGACGTCCAATGAGTCCGTCCAACAGACTTGAAGTCGTTTTTCCCATCAAGATAACTGACCCTTCCACCTTTTCAGATAAGAGCAAAGGACCCTCAGCAGAGCCAACTGCTCTTGCTGTAGACTCGGACGATGAGTCCTCCCCAGCCTTTGCCAAAATATACAGGGATGAGAGGGACAAGCTCAAACAGGAGCTTTTCAAATCCTTCCCTGAGTCTTACATCAAAGGCTTACGGGGAGCCTCGTCTGGGCATGTAGACTATATGTCCCAACTTGTGCTGAGGGCCAGTTGGACAGCCAAGAAGGCCCTGAGGATCCAGCGAACGACAAAGCTACACCCCAGCAGAATAGAATGAATAGCTTTAGGCTATTATTGTTGTTGTATCTTAGCTGATTGCCATCCTTGTAGCCATGCTTAGTCTAGGTTCACTTTGTTTTTTTTATGATCATACTAGTCTTGTAACTTTGCCTTATTTTGGCAATGAATTTCTCATTTTATGCAAGGGATATTTTGTTACTAAATTGCTTACGTCCAACAATACTCGTCCTAAGACTAAATATTGAACAACTGCAATTTCCATTACTAGGCCAAGTACAGAAGTAATCGTCCTAAATGATGGACGATTATTGATCTTGAACAAATATTCCCAAGTCCAAAAGAACTCATCCTAAATGCTGGACAATTACTGACCTTGAATAAATATGCCCAAGTCCAAAAGCCTTCGTCCTAAATGCTGGATGATTGTTGACCTTGAATAAATATGCCGAAGTCCAAAAGAACTCGTCCTATATGCTGGATGATTATTGACCTTGAACAAATATGCCCAAGTCAAAAAGCACTCGTCCAATTCTGATTTGAACGATTTGGGCTGGAACTAATTTCCTTAATCCAAAGACACTCATCCAATTCTAAACGATTAATGAATCTTGAACAAATATGCCCAAGTTCAAAATTACTCGTCCTATATGCTGAACGATTATTGATATTGAACAAATATGCCCAAGTCCAAAAGCATTCGTCCAATGTTGATTTGATTGATTTGGGCTTGAACTACTTTCCTTAGTCGAAAGACACTCATCTAATTCTGGACGATTAATGAATCTTGAACAAATATGCCCAAGTTCAAAAGTACTCGTCCAATGCTGGACGATGAAGATTTGGACTACAAATCGCTCGTCCTGAGTTAGTATGTCTTATAAGTTCCAAGGCTTGGTCAATTCCCCCCCCCCTGGAACTGGGCTTGTCCAAACTTTCCAAACGAGTCATGTTCCAAGAAGGAAACCGGCCAACGTAGGCCGAACTTCTTTGACCCACAATTGGATGTGCTTAATTAGTTTTTGACCATAGTAATAATCTCACTTGCCAGTCTTGTTGAATATGATAGCTTTTATGAGCTTATCATTTTTAGGTCGGCTTCCTATATAAGGCAGTGTTCGTCTTGTAATAATGATCCCCTTACTAGGGTCATTACTACTTGGTCGACCTTGCTTTTGAAAGTAAGATACCTTTACTAAGGTTTGCTTATTTCGGTTCGGCGTCCTTTAGGAAGCAATGTGCGTCGTAAAAATGATAACCCATTACTAGGGTGATTCATTCTTTTAGACTATTTATATTATATTAGTTCCTTTAAACGTTATTGGTTTCTTCAGTTTTTAGCTAAGTTAATGGCACTTTAAGACCACTGGTTAACCAGTGTTAAAAATACCCCAAAGTGAATGACTCAAGTAAAATAGAGAAACAATCATAAGTATAGAGAGAAGGTAGAAATTGTATTATGTGAATTTCTCTTGGCAAAACACCAAGATACATGCATACATTCCTAATTCTCATTTTGTGCCGTGGCAATTTTTCTGATTACAAACTACCATTGCTGAGCACTACTTTAAATCAAACATGGTATTTCTTCAGAGTGTCTGAATTCCAGGTTCACTGTATGGCTCGTCCATCTAGATCTTGAAAACGGAATGTTCTACCTCTTACTTCTTTCAGGTAAGGACCTTCCCAGTTTGCTGTAAGCTTACCCTATTCCTTGGCTCGTCCTACAACTTCCATCTTTCTCAAAACCAAATCCCCTACTTTCAGCGGTCGTCTAGTGACCCTCTTGTTAAATTCACGAGCCATTCGAAGCTTATACAATTGCATTCTTAACAGTGTGTTGCCCCTTACTTCTAGTAACTGATCCAAGGAAATGCGCAAAGCGGCCCAGTTGGCCTCTTCTGTGTACAACATCACTCTTTGGGTGGGCTCTTCATTCTTAATGGGCAAATGAGTAGGTGGTTTAGTCGTATGCACCTATCTAAAAATAAATTTCTCCAACTCTCTTTTACAATCAAATGTAGAAGGGAAGTAAGGTTCGTATCCACAGGGAAACAGGGACAAGCTTTATATTTAGCGTGAATCAATACCTAGATTAAACTAGGTAATAAGTAAACTGATAAAAAGGGGGTTTTCAAATGAGTTATAAATAAACTAAAATTAATGAGAAATCAATATGGAAAGATCTTGAATCCGATTAACATCCACTTCAATTTAATTATCAATCATTGAACCTGATCAACTCTAATTATTTCCAGGATTATCTATTGTTGAGAATGAATCTCGTATTCTCCTTATTCTTAGTTGAATAGCACGATCAACGTGACTATAAAATCCTAACTAAAGGATAACCTAGTCCGATCAACGTCTAAGTTCAATCCAATAGCAGCAATAAACACAGAGAATCAATAGACCATCTAACGTTAGACACGTGATAAACATTCAACTGTTGATTTAATTTCCCCAAGAAATAACCAAGATGATATGCATCCAAGTTACTCCATAGCTTGCTACAAAGTGATAAAAGAATAAAACAATCTGTTCTATTATTAAATCTAGCATTAGATTAATTACACAATTAAACTAGTAACGTTCCTAGCATAATTATGCAAAAATCATAGAAGATAATCATAGAAAAAACCATAATCAAAGAAACTAAATAGAGAGGAAATATCTCACAATAATGCTTGAAGCTTCATGTTAATCTTCTTCAAGAACAGTTCAAGCTACAATCGCCATAGCATAAACCAAATCCAACATTGAAATCTCTAATAAAACTAAGAAAATTAAGAAAAACAAAGAGGAATGAAGTAGGAAACATGACGAGAGGAGTATTTTCTCTCTCCTAAAGTCTGCTGCCCTCCATTCGTGGCTCAAACCCCAGCTATTTATACTCACGCACAAAATAGAACACTCAGCCGACAAACCGCCTCGACCGACCTAGCAGGTCGCGAGAATGATCGCACCGTGCGATGAGCGACTGATTGGACAAACTTATCGCAGAGCTGGGCAAGACAAGGGGGTCGTGACCCGCGAAGCTGCTCGGGAGGTGCGAAGCACAGGTCGCGAGGTGCAACCTGCGTGCTTGCTGCTTGCTGGCTTCGAGCGCGCTGCTTTGCTGCGTGGCTTGATGCATTGCTGGGAGGCTCGAGGCTGCTGGGCTGGAGATACTTAGATGGTGCAACGTTGTTGTTGGTGAGATGGTGCAATGTTGTTGAGTCGTTTCATCGGCTAATGCTTCTTCGTGTGCCGCTACATATAAAAAACCCATCAACCGCTACGCATGCACTCATGTTACGACCCTATAACTTCTCGAACACTTCCAAGTATATCGCTCAAACCCATTTTACCTTAAAAGCTCAGAACACATAACATTAACATTAATTAACTCACAAAACTCTGAGATTCCGCTAAGGGCTAAATAAAATGCATACGTAGAATTACGATCAAACCCCTTAGCAAAGTGCACCCAAAATAACGTAAATACACCGCATAACTTGAGCCTATCAGCAAAACATCCTCAGTTCCATTGACAAACATGAAAGGTGTTTCGCCTGTAGAATTCTTAGTCGTGGTTTTAATTGACCATATAGCCAGCTGTAGTTCTTCATCCCATAGTCCCTTGGCATTTTCCAACTTCCTTTCAATATCGTTTGACAAGATCTTGTTAAAAGACTCTACTTGACCATTGGCTTGTGGGTGGGCTACAGTAGCAAAATGAGCCTTGATCTCTCTTTCTGACAGCCAATCTGTAATACCCCATATTTTTGAGTATTTATTCAAGGAATTAAAATATTTACTTTCTAAAATAAATATTTTAAGCAAAGGGTATTTTAGCAATTTCACTCGTTTTAAATTATTTTGGCGAAAGATGGCTTCAAAATTGGATTTGTTAAACGTTTGATTTTAAATCCTAGTCATAATTTTTTTTAAAAAAAAAACCAAAAAAAACAAAAATTTGAGCCATATTTTCCTACGGGATTCTATACTAATTGGGGGGGTTTTGTTTTCCAAAAACTTCCAAATTTATGATGGAGGTTACTCATCTTGGTTTAATCTCCTAATTTATGGTGAAGGTTACAAACTATTTAATTTTGGAAATTAAGTACTAACCACTCTACTCCTATAAATACCCCATACCTTAAGCTATCTTTTCCACACAAAAACTTTGTAGAATTCATACTCTCTTACTTCAAGGTTCTTCCTTCTCTTCTTATCTATTCTAGTTTTATATTTCTTATTTAAGTTCCAATTTTCATTGGTTTTTAAGAAAAATGTTGTTATGTTTCTTACTCAAAAATATTATGCTCATGATAGGTTATTCATGTTTAAGATCATGATTAAGTTCATGTGCTAAGTTACTTATTAGATTTTTATATTATTGGTTTGTTAGGAGATCGTTCAAGATTAAGACTAAGTGGAGATACTAGTATACTCTTTGTGCAAGATCAAGGTACGTTATGTAGCTAGATCTTTTAAAATGTGGTTTTATGTGATAAAGTTGTTTATTGATTTAATGGTTGGATTGGTTTGGGAATTTGGTTTTAAATGGTTACAATATTTTATTATTCACTCTTGGAAGTGAAAAGAAGGAATGATTTTATCAATCATTTTTATATAGAAGTTTTGTTATCCTTTTTGGAAAATTAAATTATTTTTGTAAGGAAATGTTGATTGGTTTTTATGAACTTTGATGTTCAAAAAGTTGTTTATGAAAAAAGGAGGTTTATTCATATTATTATTATTACCGCTTGATTAACATCAAGAGCTTCAAAGTCCACTTGTTGGTAATTATAGTTACCCCTTGATATAGATCCGTGATGGGATGACTAGCCTGGGGGGGTGTGCACACTTAGCAAAATAGAAGGGGAGATAAGAAGAGGAATTGTTTTCAAGATTATTTTTTAATCCAAATTATTTGGAAAGAGTTTGATCTTAAAAGGTTATTCTTAAATTATTATTCAAGTGTTTGGAAAGAGTTTGTTCTTAAAAGGTTATTCTTGAGTTATTATTAAAGTGTTTGAAAATAGTTTATTCTTAAAAAATTATTCTTGAATTATTAGTAATGGAGTTTTCGAAATGTAAATTGTTACGAACTAACAAATGTGTTACTTATCTAGTACATTTCGTACTCAGTTTTATACTGACGCGTATTTCTTTTTTCCTATTTGGCTTTGCCCTCTGTACCTTTTTGGTGTGCATGGGAGCATACTAGGAAGGGGATCTTCACCTAGATTAGGGTGTTTTATTTATTTGGAGTTTAAGACAATATTTACTTTTATTAATAAAGAAGTATTATTATTTTTGGTTAAAGTCTTCCTAGTAAAAAAAAATATTAACATAAGAATAACGGATACCCTTTCTTCGCATAAGATTGAATTCTCATCGCAGACCTTATCTTCACTCCATTCTCCTTCCCAAGCTTCCTATAAGTCACCCTTTCTTTCTTATGGCCGACTAAGGACACCTTCTGGGCATCACAATTAATTCGAGCCTTGGATCTTCCGAACCAATCCATCCCCAAAGCTACATCGAGGTCTGACAAGTCAAACTCAACTAAGTTGGACGGAAAGTTCACCCCAACTATCATTAAAGGTACTTGACTATGCAACCTAGTACAATTAAACATCTCCCCTGATGGCAATGCAATTTCTAATGAAATAGACACTGGACTACTTAACTTGAGCTTTTCTACTAAAGTGCTAGAAATAAATGAATGTGATGCTCCTGAATCAAATAACATTTTGACTGACAGAGAAATACTGAAAAAGGTTCCAACTACTACCTCAGAAACATTCTCAGCCTCACGGCAATTCATGACGAAAACTCTGCCTTTAGATTGATTCCCCATCCCTGGTTTAACACCAGCATTCGAAGAAGCTAACTTCTGTTGATCATTCTGAGGGGCCTTACTACTCGGTCAGGTTTGACTGCAGGATCTCCACCAGCTTTTCTAAAGCACTTATACTCTCGGTGCCCCAATTTCTGACAATAACGGCACGTCTGCCCTCACAATCCTTTCCAGGGTGGTTCTTATCACACCTTTTGCAGAAAAAGGTTCTCTCAACTTTCTTCCCATTCCCTTGGTTCCCATTAGGCTTCCGACTAGGGTACCTATTGTCTTTCTCAGTTTGGTTAAATCCACCATTGGGTTTAGGCTTCTTATCTCCACTTTATTGATTCCCATTGTTGTTATGCTTCCTCTTTTCCCCAAAGGAGGTCCCTTCAAGCTCTCTTCCTTTAATCCCGTATAAGTGAGCAGCTCTACCATAAATTTCATCAAGAGTCTCAAAAGTTACACCTCCCAGCTTACTTTGGAGAGTTAAAGCTAACCCTTGCTCAAACCTTTGGGCATTCAAACTGGGGGGTGTGCACACTTAGCAAAATAGAAGGGGAGATAAGAAGAGGAATTGTTTTCAAGATTATTTTTTAATCCAAATTATTTGGAAAGAGTTTGATCTTAAAAGGTTATTCTTAAATTATTATTCAAGTGTTTGGAAAGAGTTTGTTCTTAAAAGGTTATTCTTGAGTTATTATTAAAGTGTTTGAAAATAGTTTATTCTTAAAAAATTATTCTTGAATTATTAGTAATGGAGTTTTCGAAATGTAAATTGTTACGAACTAACAAATGTGTTACTTATCTAGTACATTTCGTACTCAATTTTATACTGACGCGTATTTCTTTTTTCCTATTTGGCTTTGCCCTCTGTACCTTTTTGGTGTGCATGGGAGCATACTAGGAAGGGGATCTTCACCTAGATTAGGGTATTTTATTTATTTGGAGTTTAAGACAATATTTACTTTTATTAATAAAGAAGTATTATTTTTTTTGGTTAAAGTCTTCCAAGTAAAAAAAAAAATATTAACATAAGAATAACGGATACCCCTTCTTCGCATAAGATTGAATTCTCATCGCAGACCTTATCTTCACTCCATTCTCCTTCCCAAGCTTCCTATAAGTCACTCTTTCTTTCTTATGGCCGACTAAGGACACCTTCTGGGCATCACAATTAATTCGAGCCTTGGATCTTCCGAACCAATCCATCCCAAAAGCTACATCGAGGTCTGACAAGTCAAACTCAACTAAGTTGGACGGAAAGTTCACCCCAACTATCATTAAAGGTACTTGACTATGCAACCTAGTACAATTAAACATCTCCCCTGATGGCAATGCAATTTCTAATGAAATAGACACTGGACTACTTAACTTGAGCTTTTCTACTAAAGTGCTAGAAATAAATGAATGTGATGCTCCTGAATCAAATAACATTTTGACTGACAGAGAAATACTGAAAAAGGTTCCAACTACTACCTCAGAAACATTCTCAGCCTCACGGCAATTCATGACGAAAACTCTGCCTTTAGATTGATTCCCCATCCCTGGTTTAACACCAGCATTCGAAGAAGCTAACTTCTGTTGATCATTCTGAGGGGCCTTACTACTCGGTCAGGTTTGACTACAGGATCTCCACCAGCTTTTCTAAAGCACTTATACTCTCGGTGCCCCAATTTCTGACAATAACGGCACGTCTGCCCTCACAATCCTTTCCAGGGTGGTTCTTATCACACCTTTTGCAGAAAAAGGTTCTCTCAGCTTTCTTCCCATTCCCTTGGTTCCCATTAGGCTTCCGACTAGGGTACCTATTGTCTTTCTCAGTTTGGTTAAATCCACCATTGGGTTTAGGCTTCTTATCTCCACTTTATTGATTCCCATTGTTGTTATGCTTCCTCTTTTCCCCAAAGGAGGTCCCTTCAAGCTCTCTTCCTTTAATCCCGTATAAGTGAGCAGCTCTACCATAA
The DNA here is from genome assembly GCA_947646795.1 of Beta lomatogona. Taxonomy (NCBI): domain Eukaryota; kingdom Viridiplantae; phylum Streptophyta; class Magnoliopsida; order Caryophyllales; family Amaranthaceae; genus Beta; species Beta lomatogona. The sequence goes on from CANSNZ010000942.1 coordinate 2,922,459, forward strand.
ATTTCATCAAGAGTCTCAAAAGTTACACCTCCCAGCTTACTTTGGAGAGTTAAAGCTAACCCTTGCTCAAACCTTTGGGCCTTCAAAGTCTCAGATGGTACTATCTCAGGTGCGAACCTCATTAACTCCAAAAATTTGCTATCATACTCATTAACAGACATAGTCCCCATCCTCAAATTGGTGAACTCAATAGCCTTTTGCTTCCTTAAGTACGGAGGGTAAAACTTAGTCCTCAATGCGTCTTTAAACTCGTTCCACCCAAAGTCCAGATCCTCTAAAAGATCATATTTCCTTTGTTTCCACCATAGGTCTGCCTCATCTCTCAAATAAGTAGACAATTACAATCAATGGGTAGACATAAGTTGGGTAAATAGAGTTTCGCATTTGCATTATAAATTATTGTTGTTAAGTTTAATTGTTTTCTTTTTGACGATTTGTATAGATGCATCTTGCTAGCGCCATAAAAAGGTGTATATTTTTTATTTGGAAAGATGAAGGTTGTAGTTATGTTGGGGTGACAAGCTCTGTCTAAGATTAGGAAGGCTTTCCCCGATGCTGTGGGTAACTTCCTTACCTGGGAGTTATAATCACCTTGGCTATTCTATATCTTGAAATCAAGTACACTTTAAAATTTTTTAAATAAATATTTTAAGTCATGGTGGTGCGTTTAGTACAAATCTTGAACTATATATATATATATATATATATATATATATATATATATATATATATATATATATATATATATATATTAGTATTACTCTTATGATGTTCTTGTAATATCTCAATTCTTCTTACTTTTATATGATTGTTGTTGGAAGTAGAGGAAAAAGTTTATGTTATTCCCTATGTATGGGATACGTAAGGAGGCCATGCTGCATTGGCAAGCAAATAGTAGTATTATGTGTATTATATTTCTTTTAATGAGTAATTTTGTTAACAGATGATTAACCACATGAGGGACATGTATTACTCTGAAGAACTTCTTTTGGAAGGAAAAACGGTCCCTGATTTTATAGATGATATTGTTGAGGCCAGTGGTATTAATGCATTTGACTGGGAGCCATGGGTCAGTGAGGAACCCTACCAAATTCAGTTAGCCTTAATTCACCTTCCTCAGACACCCAAATACCAAACCCTCCATGATAAGTACGCTAATATAGTCTTACCAACTAGGGAGTGGAACAGAGATAATCATGAGTTCCAGGGAGTATGGTTAGCCACTATTCTTCATTTTGGCACTGAATTAATGTATATAGAAATAGATGGAGCCCAAGGGGGTGGGGATACCATTAATATTAACCTACCTAGCCCAGTATATATCTATAATTTCTTCAGTTGATAGCATGGGATATGAAGGTTCATCTTAGCTTAATAGTCCAGAATATACTCCTCGAGAATACCCATGGTAATATGATTATATGGCTATTGACGAGTTGGAGAATGTTATTGAGGCAGGCTACCCAGAGTTTGAAGTCTTCAGTAATCAAAGGAATATATAGTTTTGTTTCGGCCAAGGCCTAGTTGTCGTAAGAACATTTTGATACACTCAAATCTTCTATTAGTTGTTATGAATGAGGCCTCATATTTGGCCGTGATATATGAAATATGTGATTGCTATGTTTTAAACTAGTTATACTTGCTTGGTTATTGAATTGTTTGATAGTAACACAGTTTTTCTATGAATGTTCATATATATTTTTTTACTCAAACACTCTTACTTCTAGCAGAATGGCAGAAAGAAAGAGAAGGAGTATATATGATATCTATGGTTAGAAGGCTAGCAAAGATAACTGAAATATCACTCAAGTGATAGCTAGGCAAGAAACCAAGCAGAGTGAGACTGATAGCTTTGGTGAGGTCTTTAAGAGGGTAGCAGATGTCAAACCTCTGACTTACCATGGGAAAGAGGACCCAGCTTGCTTAGAAAACTAGATCCGAGAATTTGATAAGCTTTTTAATGCCATAATGTGCCCTGAAAACCTTAGAGTTAATAATGCTGTTTTTTATTTAAGAGATGAGGCAGACCTATGGTGGAAACAAAGGAAATATGATCTTTTAGAGGATTCGGACTTTGGGTGGAACGAGTTTAAAGATGCATTGAGGACTAAGTTTTACCCTCCGTACTTAAGGAAGCAAAAGGCTATGGAGTTCACCAATCTGAGATGGGAACTATGTCTGTTAATGAGTATTATAGCAAATTTTTCAAGTTAATGAGGTTCGCACCTGAGATAGTACCATCTGAGACTTTGAAGGCTCAAAGGTTTGAGCAAGGGTTAACCTTAACTCTCCAAATTAAGCTGGGAGGTGTAACTTTTGAGACTCTTGATGAAATTTATGGTATATGGGATTAAAGGAAGAGAGCTTGAAGGGACCTCCTCTGGGGAAAAGAGGAAGTATAACAACAATGGGAATCAACAAAGTAGAGATAAGAAGCCTAGGCCCAATGGTGGATTCAACCAAACTGAGAAAGACAATAAGTACCCTAGTCGGAAGCCTAATGGGAACCAAGGGAATGGGAAGAAAGCTGAGAGAACCTTTTTCTGCAAAAGGTGTGATAAGAACCATCCTGGAAAGGATTGTCAGGGCAACTTGGTGACATGCCATTATTGTCAGAAATTGGGGCAAACCGGGAGTATGAGTGCTTTAGAAAATCTGGTGGAGAACCTGCAATCAAACCTGACCCAAGTAGTAAGACCCCTCAGAATGATCAACAGAAGTTAGCTTCTTCGAATGCTGGTGTTAAACCAGGGATGGGGAATCAGTCTAAAGGCAGAATTTTCGTCATGAATCGTCGTGAGGCTTAGAATGTTTATGAGGTAGTAGTTAGAGCCTTTTTCATTAATTCTCTGTCTGTCAAAGTGTTATTTGATTCAGGAGCATCTCATTCATTTATTTCTAGCACTTTAGTAGAAAAGCTCCAGTTAAGCAGTCCATTGTCTATTTCATTAGAAAATGCATTACCATCAGGGGATATGTTTAATTGTACTGGGTTGCATAGTGAAGTACCTTTAGTGATAGTTGGGGTAAACTTTCCGTCCTACTTAGTTGAGTTTGACTTGTCAGACCTCGATGTAGTTTTGGGGATGGATTGGTTGAGAAGATTCAAGGATCCAAATGATTGTGAAGCCAAGAAGGTGTCCTTAGTCGGCCCTAAGAAAGAAATGGTGACTTATAGGAAGCTTGGGAAGGAGAAGGGAATGAAGATAGTGTCTGCGATGAGAATTCAATCTTATGAGAAGAAGAGGTGTCTGTTACTCTTATGTGGAGTTCAGAGGATTGAAAAGGAAGATGAGAATAGGGAGGTTTCGGTCGTATATGAGTTTTCTAATGTGTTTCCTGAAGAGATACCGGGTATGCCACCCGTTAGGGATCTTGAGTTCACCATCGATTTGGTGCTAGGAACTAGGGATGGGCATGGGTCCAGGACCCGACCCGGACCCTGCTGGACCCGACCCTAATTTAAGGGTCTGGGTCCAATTTTTCAGACCCTAAGGGTCCGGTCCGGTCCGGGGCCAAGCAATTTTTAGGGTCCGGGTCCGGTCTATATATTTTAGACCCAGACCCGACCCAGACCCTACCCTAGGACCCTAAACTTATTTAATATATAAATTTTTACTTTTTAAAAAAAAAAAACTGATTTTGTAAAACACTAAACACACAAATACACAATTCTAACTTTGAAAACCTAGCCAGTAGCCACTCTCTTCTACTGTTCTACATACTACAGCCGTTAAGAGGAGAGAGAGTGAGTCTGGGACTCTGAGTCTCACGAAGACGCCGGCGAAGAGGAGAGAGAGTGAGTCTGAGACTCTGAGTCTCACGAAGACGCCGGCGAAGACGCCTCACGAAGAAGCTGGCGAAGACGCCTCACGAAGACGCCGGCGAAGACGCCTCACGAAGCACGCGGGCCACCTCCCCCCTTCAGGCGCGCCACCCCCTTACCCATTCCTTTGCCGGCGCTCGGTATTTTCGTCGCCCGATTTATTTACGGATTCATTGTTTCATTTTTGTTTCGTTTTTTTTCGGGCTTGTTTCTTCGGTTCACTCCCGATTTTCTTCTTTTCATTTTTTCGGTTTCGTTTTTTGTATATTTCATCAATCATTCGCCAAAATCAGTCACTCAAGCCGGTATTTTTGTTTCGAATTTTCTGGGCTTGTTTTATGCGAATTTTCTGGGTTTGTTCATGCGAATTCTTGTTGTTTTCATCAGTTTCTAGATGATTATTGATATTAAAAATGGTGAAAATTTGTCAATTTTAAAGAATTTAGGCCTGGACCCTCCAGACCCTCTAGACCCTCCAGACCCTAAGGGTCCGGGCCCGGGTCCAATTTTCCCAGCACTTTAGGGTCCGGGTCCGGTCCGGTCTACAAAAAAATTTAGGGTCCGGGTCTAGGGTCCGGCTGGACCCGACCCAGACCCGACCCTTGCCCATCCCTACTAGGAACCGGACCTATTTCAAAGGCTCCGTATAGAATGGCTCCAGCTGAAATGAAAGAGTTAAAAGTTCAGTTGGAGGGGTTGTTGGAAAAAGGGTATATAAGACCTAGTTCGTCTCCTTAGGGTGCACCTGTATTGTTCATGAAAAAGAAAGATGCTAGTTTGGGGTTGTGCATTGATTACCGGGAGTTGAACAATGTGACGATCAAGAATAAGTATCCGCTTCAGAGAATAAATGATTTATTTGATCAGTTGAAAGGAGCGGGAATTTTCTCGAAGATCGATTTGAGGTCAGGTTAACACCAATTGAAGATTGCTGAGGGTGATATTCCTAAGACTGCGTTTAGAACGCGTTATGGTCACTATGAGTTCACAGTGATGCCGTTTGGTCTGACCAACGCACCTGCAATATTCATGGATTTGATGCATAGGATTTTCAGGCCATATTTGGACAAATATGTGGTTGTATTTATAGATGATATCTTGATATATTCAAAGGATAGGAGCAGTCATGAGTTGCATTTGAGGGAAGTTTTGTCCACCTTGAGAGAGCATAAGTTGTACGCCAAGCTCTCTAAGTGTGAGTTTTGGTTGGATGAGGTTGCCTTTTTAGGACATGTTATCTCAAAGGAAGGAGTTTCGGTGGATACTGCTAAGATTCAAGCAGTGCGTGAGTGGCCAACACCGAAGACAGTGTCTGATATAAGGAGTTTTCTTAAGTTAGCTAGTACTATCGAAGATTTGTGGAGGATTTTTTGAAGATATCGAGACCAATGACTAGCTTGATGAAGAAAGAATGTAAGTTTGTCTGGACTCTCGAGTGTGAGGAACCTTTTTCGGTGTTGAGGGAAAGGTTGACTACAACACCTGTTTTGGCTCTACCTGATGAGAGTCAGCAATATGATGTTTACAGTGATGCTTCGAAATTTGGGTTAGGGTGTGTATTGATGCAGAATAGGAAGGTCATCGCTTATGCTTCTAGGCAGTTAAAACCATATGAGGTGAATTATCCAACCCATGATCTTGAATTAGCTGCAATAGTGTTTGCTTTGAAGATATGGCGACACTACTTGTATGGGGCAACGTGTAAGTTGTACACGGATCATAAGAGCTTAAAGTATATTTTCACTCAGAATGAGTTGAACATGAGGCAGAGGAGGTGGCTGGAGTTGATCAAGGATTATGATTTGGAGATCCAGTATCATGAAGGGAAAGCTAATGTTGTTGCTGATGCATTGAGTCGAAAGTCGAGTCATTCAGTTAATGCAATGGTGCTTCCTAGTCAGTTATGTGTAGAGTTTCAGAAACTGTCATTGGAGGTACTGGAAGAAGGAGGTGTTGAAGAATTGTTGGGTTCATTGTCAGTTCAACCCTCGATCTATGATAAGATTAGGGAGGGTCAATCAAAGGATGAAAAGTTAGAAAAGATTCGAGAGAAGATCCATGATGGTCAGGTGTCGGATTTCCAGATAGCTGATGATGGAAGTATCCGGTTCAAAGGGAGGTGGTATATACTAAGTAATAGAGAAGAGTTGAAGCGGAAATTAAAGGAAGAAGCTCATAGCTCACCTTATTCTTTACATCCAGGTGGTGATAAGTTGTATAAGGACATGAAGCAAACGTTCTGGTGGCCAAACATGAAGCGAGAGGTAGCAGAGTTCGTGGCTAAGTGTCTCACATGCCAAAAGGTCAAGTTTGAGCATAAGAGGCCGCAAGGGAAGGTTCAGCCGTTGGATATTCCGAGTTGAAAATGGGATTCTATATCAATGGATTTTGTGTCTGCATTACCAAGGACTAAGGTTGGAAATGATACAATTTGGGTAGTGGTAGATCGTCTAACTAAATCCGCAACTTTCATACCTATGAAGAGTACTTGGTCAATGGATCAATTGGCTATAGCATATGTAAAGTGGGTGGTGAAATATCATGGTGTGCCTAAGGACGTTGTTTCAGATTGTGATTCGCGGTTCTTGTCTAAATATTGGCAGAGTTTGCAGAAGGCTTTGGGTACTAATTTGTTAATGAGTACAGCTTTTCATCCGGCTACAGATGGGCAAACAGAACGAACGATTCAGACTTTAGAGGATATGTTGCGATCTTGTGTTATGGAGTATCAGGGTTCGTGGGAGGATTTCTTGGATTTGATAGAATTTTCCTACAACAACAATCATCATGCAAGTATTGGTATGGCTTCGTTTGAGGCTTTATATGGTCGGAAGTGTAGAAGTCCAGTCTGCTGGCATGATATGAGTGAAACCGTGATGCTTGGACTCGAGTTCCTCGAAGAGACGGTGAAGCAAGTGAAAGTGATTCAGAAAAAGATCAAGGCAATTCAAGATCGGCAGAAAAGTTATGCTAATTTAAAGCGGAGGGATGAAGAGTTTCAGGTTGGAGAGAAGGTATTGTTGAAAATATCTCCAATGAAAGGGTGATGTGATTTGGGAAGAAGGGAAAGTGAAGCCCAAAGTATATCGGGCCATATGAGGTGTTAAAGAAGATCGGAAAAGTGGTATATAAGTTGAATTTGCCAAATGAATTAAGTCCAGTCCACGATGTTTTCCATATATCTCAGTTAAGGAAGTATAATTCGGATGTGTCTCATGTGCTGCAACCTAAGACCATTGAATTAGATGATAGTTTGACTTACGAGGAATGACTTGTAAGAATCCTTGATAGTAAAGTTAGAAGTACACGGACAAAGGATGTAAGATTAGTCAAAGTATTATGGTCAAACCATCATACTGAGGAAGCAACATGGGAAGCTGAAGCGGATATGCGCAAGAAATAACCGGCGTTGTTTTTCGAGGTTAGTTGTCGAGTTACGGGGTCGTAACTCCTTGTACGGGGGTAGAATACGATAGAGTTTCGCGCTTTTACCATAGTTATTGCATTTTAAAATATTTTTGAGTCATTATATGCATTTTAGACATGAGCATTTCAGTCAGAAACTGCAATTTTGGATTTTAATTCGTTTTTGGAAAGTGATTATGACTTTTTGTCTTAAGTCTTGAGGTCGAAACTTATTTTAAGGGGGGTAGACTGTAATACCCCATATTTTTTAGTATTTATTCAAGTAATTAAAATAGAAGGGGAGATAAGAAGAGGAATTGTTTTCAAGATTATTTTTTAATCCAAATTATTTGGGATGATTTTGTTCTTAAAAGGATATTCTTGAATTATTATTAAAGTGTTTGAAAATAGTTTATTCTTAAAGAGTTATTCTTGAATTATTATTGATGGAGCTTTCAAAATGAAAAATGTTGCAAACTAACATATGTGTTACTTATCTAGTATATTTCGTACTCAGTTTTATACTGACGTGTATTTCCTTTTTCCTATTTGGCTTTGCCCTGTTTACCTTTTTGGTAAGCAGTTTTACAGGTGAATTTTGGATGTGCATGGGAGCATATTAGGAAGGGGATCTTCACCTAGATTAGGGTGTTTTAATTATTTTGAGTACTGAGACAATATTTACTTTTATCAATAAAGAAGTATTATTATTTTTGGTTAAAGTCTTCCGCTGCAAGTTATTTTGTTAGTTAGTAGTTGGTTGCCGAAAGCGTGTTAGTCACGTGGCGGTAATACTCCTAAATTACTCAAATATTATTTACTAAATTATTTATTAAAAAGCGAGTAATTTGGGGGTGTTACACAATCTTTCAGCTTTGGTGTTTCAAATTGTGGACCAATGTCGAAGACAATTGATTGCGGCATGCCGAACCGAGTTATGATGTTCTTCCAAATAAAACTCTTGATATCATTGGTAGTTATGCCTCGCACTGACTCCACTTCTACCCACTTAGTAAAATAATCAACAACCACAATCACAAACTTCTTTTGTCCAGCAGCCATAGGAAAAGGTCCCAAGATATCCATGCCTCATTTGGCAAAAGGCAGGGGGAACACAATGGGAGTTAGGTAATTGGACGTCTTCTGGTGCAAGTCTCCTTGCTTCTGACAACTGTCACATTTCTTAGCATAATAAAGGGCATCTTCTTTTAAGGTAGGCTAATGGTACCCAGTTCTCAAGGCTTTCTATCCTAAGGCTCTTCCCCCAATGTGAGATGCATATGCCCCTTCATGAAGTTCTTTCAAAACTTCCAGTCCATCTTCTCGAGTAATACACTTAAGTAGAGGCCGATTAAAAGACTTCTTCTACAAAGTTTCATCCCACAGTTCAAACTACTTGTCTCTGGCCTTGACATACTTAGTCTCCACATGGTCTAAGGGTAACTAGCCCGTCTTTTTGAAGTTTATGATGGGCTCCATTCATATTGTTCCTCGGCTTAGGAACATAACTTCTTCTTGAACAATACTTTTCTTTGACATAACTTCCCAGAACAGTGTTCTTGGTATGTCACAATCAGCTGAACTGACTAGTTTTGAAAAAAGCATTTGCCTGATGGTTTTCTGATCTTGGTACTTGCTCCAACACAAATTGTTTTAAAGCTTCAATCTCGTCTTTGATAAGACGCATCTACTTACTCATAGATGCTTCCTTGCATTCATAATCTCCATTTACTCGGCTTACCACTAAGAGAGAGTCTAATTTGGCCTCAATCTCTAAAGCCCCAGCCGCTCTATACATCTTTATTTTAGCCAGCAGGGCCTCATACTCAGCCTCATTGTTGGACGCCTGGAACTGGAATCTTAAAGCATATTCAAACTTGTCTCCCTCCGGAAATTAGCAAATAGTTTCTGCTCCACAACCATTGGTTGTTAATGATCTATCTACCATGAGAGTCCAATACTTCCTGCCTTCTACTGGATTAGCTATTAGGTTTATAGTTGGCCGAGTAAGCTCAACTATAAAATCAGCTAAGGCCTGACCTTTAATTGCCTTTCTCGGCTCAAAAGTTATCAAACATATTTAACTCAACGCCCCATTTTAACATTCGTCCATCGACCTCCATCTTTTGCAATACTTGCTTTAAAGGCTGATCAGTATAGACCAATATGCTATGAGCCAAAAAGTAAGGTCTCAACTTTCGGCTGGCCATGACTAGTGTGAATCTGAACTTCTCGGCCGAAGTTTGTCTACATTTTACATCTTTGAGCACATGACTCACAAAGAAAACCGGAATTTGTATTGACTCTCGCTCGACTAGCAGGACAACACTTACAGCATAAGGGGATACTGCTAGGTATACAAACAATTTCTCCCATTCGGTTGGGCTGACCAACCTGGGTAACTGACGAAGATGATCTTTGACTAGCTGAAGCGCCTGCTCTGCCTCAGCTGTCCATTCAAACTTGGCTTTTTTCTTGATTGTAGCAAAGAAATGATGACATTTGTCCCCCGACTTAGAAAGGAATCCGCCAATACCCACAAGGCAGCCACTCAAACGTTGCACTTCCTTAATCTTAACCGGTGATTTCATATCCATAAGGGCTTGAATTTTTTCAGGATTAGCTTCAACTCCCCTCTAATCTACTAGAAACCCCAAAAAAATTTCGGTCATGACCCCGAAAACACATTTTTTCGTATTTAGCTTTAGCTTATACTTCCTGAGAGTCTCAAAGGTCTCTCGTAAATCATCAATGTTGTCCTTTTCTTGATGACTCTTCACTATCATATCATCTATGTATGCCTCCCTATTCCTCCCCAACTATGGCTGAAAAACGATATTGATCAGTCTTTGGAAGGTGGCGGGCGCATTCCTGAGTCCAAAAGGCATCATCAGCCAACCATACAATCCTTTCTATGTTAGGAACGATGTCTTATCCTGGTCATCTGGCCACATAGGTATTTGATGGAATCCGGAATAGGCGTCCATGAAACTCAACGAAGCATGGCCGGTCGTGGAATCAACCAGACAATCCAACTTAGGCGAAGGAAAACTGTACTTGAGACAGGCCATGTTGAGATCAGTATAGTTCATACACATTCTCCATGTGCCATTGGGATTTGGCACCATGACTACATTGGCTATCCATTATGGATAATAGGTTTCACTGATGAAATGGGCCTCTAACAACCTTTGCACCTCCTTATCTACCGGTTGATTTATGGCTGGTCTTAGATGTCTTTTCTTCTGACAAACTGGTTTCAGATTTGGATCAACATTCAATCGATGAACAGCTAACTCCGGATCAATTCCAGGCATCTCTTCAACACTATAAGCAAACACATCTTGAAACTCCTTGAGTAAGCTTATTAATGTTCCCCGCATCTCAGGCGTAAGAGAAGATCCAATCTTCAGGGTCCTTTTTAGACGAGCATCATCTAAACATATGTCTTATGAGGCCTCAACATGCTCTGGACGCTCAAGTGCCAAACCTATGATTGCCATAACTTTTTCAGACGAGTGGGTCTCTTCCTTTACGGGTACATACTTCCTCTTTTTGCTGGGTAGAATTTCGGCCATTCTCCTTGAGGGAGAAACCTACGTCTGAGAACTTTCAATTGTCTTACTCTGCGAGGCTGTTTGCATCTTTATGATCTCGGCCATTTTCCCTTCATAAGCAACCTTCGTCTGGTCTTTCTCCTCAACCTTCCAAGACGATGGTTTTAGAGTAGTTAAATAACACTCTATGGCTGCCTGCTGATCCCCGTAAAGCGTCCCTATCTACCCTCCATCACATTTTGAACTTCATGAGCATAAGATGAGTAACAATTACTGCTTTTACCTGATTCAGAGTTGGTCGTCCAAGAATAAGATTGTATGCTGATAAATCTCTAACGACCAGAAACTTGATGAATAGAGTTCGGGAGATATACTTTTCTCCTACTCGGACCGGCAAAGTAACCGTCCCCATAGATAAATTACACTTCCCCCAAAACCCAATGATGATGTCCATCGAACTTCCATTGTCAATCAAAATCCTTCTCTCTTAGATTAGCTATCTTCATTTCCACAACTAGAGGATCATCATGAGGGGTCTTCAACTTCCCCTGGTCTTGCTTACGGACCACTATCTTTGGGAAGGGCTCGGCCTTTGTCTGGTCAGTTAGCAAAACTTGTCCGAGCTCCCGGAAATAGTTTTTGTGCCCCCGATTGGTAGGTCCTCCAGCTCCAAGCCCACCTGAAATGACCAGGACAACATCTTTGTCAGTGCTTTCACTCTCCTTCTTTTTGCTTTGACGATCATCCTTCTTCTGAAACTTCCTTCTCCCTTGGGGAAAATATGAGTTCATCTTTCCTCTCTGAGCCAAATCTTTCAGGGCCCTCTTAAGATGCTTACATTAATTAGTCTCATGTCCACAGTCCTTATGGAAATGACAATACTTGCTTTTATCCCTGTTTCTATAGGGAGTTTTCATCTCAGCTGGAGCTTTGAGCTCATAATTGATCCTTTACCTCCATAAGAATGGAATACTGATCTTTGCTGAATTCTATTGGGTCGGCTGAAGCTTCAGACTCTTTTCTCTTTCCTCGCTTGGACGAGGTAGTTGTGGAGGTTACTACCCAAGTCTCAACCTTCTTAAGGTTGTTCTTTTTTGCCGGGATCACTTCCTCAAGCTTTTTGGACTCGGGGTGCTTAGCCTCGGCACAAATTTCAGTAGCATGTATAAAGGCTTCAGCCTCCTTCTGTAAGACTAGTGATTTTCTTCTTGACAAAATCAAACTTAAAACTCTCTGGTCATAGCCCTCTTATAAAGGCATCAAAGGCCACTCCAGCATTAAGATCTTTGGATCTGCAAAGCTTCTAGATTGAAGCTCTTAACAAAACTCTGAAGAGCTTCCTTTGGACCTTGAATGACCTTTCCCAAATGCATGCTAGTCTTTTGTTCTTGTCGGTTTCCTACAAAGTGACTTGTAAATAAGTAATTGAGTTCAGTGAAATTGTTAACTGAGTTGGGGGGAAGATTGTTAAACCATTTCTAAGCTACTCCCTTCAGAGTAGCTGGAAAAATTTACACCAAGTAGCATCATCTACTGCTTGAACATACATTTGATGCTTGTAAGCGGAAAAATGATCGTCAGGATCAGTCGTTCCATCAAATGGCTTTATTGTAGGGAGTTTAACCTTTGGGAAAGGGGAAGCCTCCATGATCCTTGCCGAGAAGGGAGTTGGCCATTTAATACGGAGCGCTCCCAGCTGCCCTTTGATGGGTATAAACTCCTTACGGTACTCCTTCAAAATAGAGTTAGATGAGGTGTTTGATGGGGCTGCACGTCGATAGACCATTGGCTGCACCACTATTTTTACTTGCCTCGGACAAAGAAGGGAAGGGCCCCAAGGGTGGATCTCTCAAATACGGTGTAGATCTTGGGGCCGACCAATGCAACAGCTTTCTTTGGTTCAAGATATTCCCGAGCATTTGTTTCCATCAGATGCCCATTCGGACGCTGGTCATCTGGGATCTAACCACCTGATTCCAGTCCATCTTCCTTCGCTGCTAACTACATGCCGGCTGTTTCTCTCTTACTGTCCGTCCTGAAACTTCTAGACGAGTAGGTCGACTTGGACCTACAACATTCTCCTGAGAGCGTCCCCGGAGAGGAGCTGGGTTGGGAGCAGCCGGCTCTGGATTCACCTGAAAAAACAACATATTGTTCTTGACGTGTTCCTGGACGACTGCTGCCATCTTGGTCTGAAAGTCATTCAGCACATTTTCCAGATGAGCAGTAGTTACAGGACGTTCAATATTTTCCTAGAGAACAGGTACATGATGTTGATCAGGAACATTGGATGGAGGCCTAACTCTCCCTCGAGGTGGTCGACCATCATCCACAGTGTCTTCTACCCGAATATGATAACTGCGGTTTCGAGCTATGTTGGACGAGTGATAGTCAGTCATTGCTGTGTCTCTCGAAAGACGGCGCCAAATGTTTAGTCTGCTTGGGAGTCAAGCAACTTCTTCCTTCAATATGTTCTTGGAGAGACTTGTGGAAGTGATGCATGTGCTCCTTGCTCCGAACCTGCAGCAAAGTAAACCAACCATGGAGGTTTGGGTAGTGGTTCCTCCTCCGAAGCTTAAGTCAGTTTAGGTATGGAATCAGATGTAGAGATAGAGACAGAAAGAGAGAAATATTTTAGCAGAGTAATGGCACAGTATTCAATGATCTTCCTTTTACCTTATTTTGATAGGACTATATAGTATTTGGAATCTGAAAGCTGCCATTTGATGTCACCCTAGAATGGGGGCATTTGATTGGCTAAGCAATCAGAATTCAACACGTGGCAGGCTATGATTGGAGGCTGAATTCAATCGATCATATGCAGCCATTTTTTGGGATTTAGGCTTTGTTTATTCCTTTTGGTCCAAAAGTGGGCCTAAAATACCAGAGGAATGAACCCTTTAAAAAAGCTATGTTTCCCTCCAATTTCAAGGACACGTGGAGGCCTCTGATCGCTCCACGTGTTCGCTCATCAGCCCTTCATTTTTAGGTCATAACAAGGAGTATATTAATTGGTTATTTGGAGTTTGGAGAAATTCGGTAAAACTTTGCACTTTTGCATTTCCCATACTATTGGATTTGGGGGAAGAAAAAAATTTCATTTAGGGAATTTTCGTATTGGTTTTCTTAAGCAAAAGAGGTTTGAAATTGAACATTATTTTGCAATAAGCTCATAAGGGAATTTAAATCAAAATCTTGATTTGGATGCATTAAAAATATAATAGGTGGATAAATTTTTTTGAGAGGATAAATAGTTATGGAGAGAAAAAGAAAATTGATATGAGAAAATTTGGGAGAATGTAAAAGAAAGTTGCACACAAAGGGTTTTTATAGGCATTTTTAAAAATAACCTTATGAAGAAAAATCTTTAAATTACTGTGGAGGAAGTTCTAATTATTATTTTTTTAAACAAGCAACTGTCGCAATTTCATTTGGCCTCAAATTATATGACCAGTGGAAGTGCTTGGGAGACACAATTACTTTGTTGGCGCCAAACTTCCACTCCAAACTTGCGTTAAACGCACTCTAAAATAGAGATACAAGTACAACAAAAGTGCTTCTAATCTAGATAATATGCACACATAGCCAATCATGGCAGCAAAACAAGCAGTGGCCACCAAATAAGCAAGCTAGCAACCTAAGGTTGATTAGAAGCAAAAGCTTGAAACTCTATTCCACTAAGATAAGCTCACTGAAAAAACTATAAAGCTAAGCTTTGCTAAACACATAAGATCCATTCAAAACACAATTTTCGTGGCTGAGAATTGTTACTGAAGTGCAAGAAAATGAGGAGCTCATAGCGTGAGTATCAAAAGAAATATGCTTAGCTAAGAGTGGTTAACTATGAGAAATAAATGTAGGGAAGGCCATTTAGTTTTGTAGTTCAATTTCCTACAAGATTCATAATCAATTTTGTTTAGACATCATATAGTCAAAACCTCAATGAGAGAAAGCACAAGTTCTAACATCCCTTAGGGAAGTGGGCATACACGTATGAAAAGAAAAACTGGAATATATGCAATTTTAAGGCACATAAGCTCACAGTTAAACCTAAACAAGCGTGTAGAACATAGGGAGTGCCACAATTGTGATTCCGCTTATAAGATCAAAGTATAAAAATGTCATGCTAATGACACAGGGTACACGGAAACAACTATTCAACTTGACTCTCATTTTCTAATGAACTCGTATTTTTGTTATTTTTTTCTTTTCTATTTAAAAATTTACTAACCATGCTAAACTAAATTAGTAAAACAATAAAATACCTAAAGAGTGAGAGAGATATACCATATATACAAGAGACATGCTCCCCCAAGTTGAACTTTGTAATATCCTCATTGCAACAAGGGGATGGGGAATATGGACGTCAGTCGTCCATGTATTCATCATCGTCCTCATTATCACTATCGTCATCTTAAGCACTAGTACTGGTGCCACTACCCCCAGCACCACCACCATAAGCGAGGTTCCAAGTATACCAACTGAGGTGTGGACTAATCTGAGCTATATAATCTATCCCGCAACATCATACATAGGAAACATAGTTAAATAATGGTCTGTGTAGATAGTATCCACGCGACACTCGAGGCGCTAGCCTGCGTGTTAGCAGTCACATTCTATTCCATGCGCTACAAAACACTCATCATACCCTCGAAATCAGCAGTAGGAGTAGGGAGCTGTGAAGAAGAAAAAGGCATGGAGGGAGTGGGCTCACGCAGATAGTATGTCTAGAGAGGCTCTGGGATTAGACCAACCGAAAGGGAGTTGGTCTCATCACCTATAGGGAGAAGGTAGGTGGGTTGCTTAACATCTAAATGGACCAAGTCAGGGTAGAATGATAGATTTACGTGCAGCAATCATCCACCTATGTTGCTGGCCACTCGGAGTACAATAGCGGGCGGACAGAATATGGTCATCAAGATCAAGATAGCTATGCCCAAGAACAAAATTATTGCGGTCTTCAACATACCCAAAATGACAAGCAATGTGGGTAACTAACCCCCCGATAACAATAGGCACAGAGGACCTAACACTTCCATCCTCATGAAAAGTGGAGTAAGTGGTGGAAATTTTATGCAAATGATGTGCAAAAACATAGACAATATCAAAATCCAAATTTTAATTCATCATGCCACAAGTAAGTTCGTAAGGTAGTGAGCTCCTGAGTACGAGTGGTATCCTAATCGGATGAATACCACCTAATAAAATTTAGATAACTAAAACCCAAAATATATAATAATATAATAATTTTATTAAATTAAATAAATAAATATACCTCAAACATGACAAATAAAAATTCATATTCCAACCCAAATAAAATAAGAAAATCTGACACATAATTAACTTAATAAATATAATTAAAATTTAATAAACACTTTTCAAAATAGGGTTATTACATTAGGCCTAAACATCATGCTTGCCTTTTTTCTTTATAGAAGAGCGAATAGTGGACGCTTAATTAGAAGTAAGTTTCTCTAGAAGTTCATACCCTTCTCAATGCCTTTATCCATGAAAAAGCCACTTGAGGCTCCACCAATTACCCGATGCGTATCTACATCAACTCTACTGCAGAAAATCTGACACAAATACCACTTGTCAAAACCATGATGAGGACAAAGACGCCACAAATCTTTGAATCTCTCCCAACCTTCATACAAAGACTCTCCAGGATCTTGGGTGAAAGTCACTATCTCATGGCGCATACCAGCAATCTTTTGATTAGGATACCACTTGATGAGAATTTTTTTTGGATAATTCTTCCTAAGTGGTGATGGAGGCAGGTAGCTTGTTGTACTAGAACAAAGTTTTGCCTTGCAGGGAAAAGCCAAACATAATCATTGTCATCTCTTCAAAAGAAACATCATCTTGTTTTCAAGTAGCACAACATTGGAAAAATCGCTGCAAGTGTTGGTTTAGATCTTCAGCAGGTCACCCAACAAAATAATTGTTTTGAACCATGTTCAGCACATGAGACTTGATTTCAAAATTTGCAGCAGCGATAGTATGCATATGTACCCCAGTGGGTACATTATCATGGGATGGGTGTGCATAGTCCTTGACGGTTCAGACAGCATTCTCACCCATTGTAAGAGAAATAAGGGTGACAGGGAATTCTTGCCGCCATGATGATGGTGGAGAGTAGGTGTCTTTTGGAAAGGTGGAGTAGGTATCTTTTGGAAAGGTGTCCTTGCAGATAACTTTGCTTGCTTAGTTTTCTTTCTCAGTCTACGAGCAGTCTTTTCAATCTCCGAATCAAATGGAGTTAGATTTGGGGATTTTAGTTTCATGTTCATACACCAAAAACACTAAAACAAACGTGAGATGCTCCAAAGAACAAGTGTTCTTCAGAGTAAGTTAGTGTAATGCTACAATTCAAATTGAATAGAAATAAGTCGTCTCCCCTGCAACGGCGCCAAAATTTGGTTTACTGAACTAATTGCAAATAATTAAATCACAAATATCAAATAAGGGAAGGACTAGGGAAAGGGTTCACAATGTATACAATTCAGAATCTCAAGAATGATTGAAGAAATTCAATAAATGAATCTAACTAGGGCGCATGTAATTTCTCTCAAACATACCTCCCTCGAAGCTCACTAAGCCGATCACGCATGGTCATAGACCACCAAGCCTACTATTGAGAGTCTATAAAAAATCCTATCTCTCCGGCTATAACTTTTTAGTGCAATAACAATCAGACAAATTTGGCTGAACTTGCAGATTAACAAAACTAACTCAATAATACGAATTAGATGAAATTCACAAGCAAAATAATCATTCAATCAATCCCTCACATGCAAACATAGATCCCTAACTGCCTAGAAAGCATACTACTCACTCATAATTGGGGAAAGCATAATTATAATCAAATAAGCAAACATCATAAACTAATAATGAAGAATAGATAAGAGAAGAGAAAAATACCAATTGAAGAACAAATGTAGAAACCAATTACTTCTATTAAGACTTCAATGTATTTGAGAATTAAATTAATCTTGAAAACTAAAACTAGGGTTCTTGATATAATAAAAAAAAACTACTTAGAAACTGAATAATAATATAAAACGTCCAAATATGGCTAAGCAAGGTCGCCCAACCTGCCAAGGCAGATCTCTCCAACCACATGGTCCCAAAGATTTAGCTCTTGAACTTTCCATGATTCTTACCTTCAACAATGCTCCAATAGACAGGGTGAAATTAATCAACAAGCACCTCCAAAGTATTTATTCCTGCATTAAAAGTTCAAAAAAACAAAACAACACCCAAGCGTAAAATCATAGCAAAATAGAGCCAAATGAGCTCCTAAACCTCACATAATGCTAGGGAAAAGGGGATAAAATTAGATAAAATAAGAACATATCTGTAATAGCCCATATTTTTTTTAAGCTTTGTTTAGTCAAGTTAATTACACATGGTTAATCTAATTGAGTTACTAATATAATTTTTTTTTTTGTGGAAACATTTTAAGGAAATATGAGATTATTTTAAATGATGTTATTTACATCTCTAGAGTATAAGTTAATCATAAGCTTAATTGGATGAAAAGAAAAAAAATCTCTTACCTTCTCTCTTTCAACTTTCTCTCCTCGTGTCTTCTACATATTTTGCCAAGAAAGCTCAAGCTCATGAGCTGTCAATATACTAAGTCTAAACCAGATAACTCTCAAGATAAAAAGCCTATAACTCTTCTCAAATTCATGATTCATTACTATTTTTTTTAACAAGGATTTAAAACCCCAAAATTTATTTTCCTTCTCTCGTATTTCATCTCTTCTGGGAGCATGAAGCTGCCGGCGTCGCTGCTGGGTCTCACCCGAGCGTTGCCGGTGCTGCTGCTTCTGTCCTACCGCTGTGGTGTCTAGTGTGGTCACTGGCGGTTGGTGTTGTTGCTGGCGGTTCTGCCGGCGTCGCGGCCACTGTCATGGTTGTTGAGATTTTCTCTCATCCGCTGTTTTATTTTACTCTGCCTCCTTGTTCTTTAATTTGTTGCTGCTGCAACCTACCTTCGTGGTGCTGCATGTTTTGCTCATGTTGCTACTCCTCTACTTTTTGACATCTTTAAGTTCATAAAAGAACCCAATTCAGTTTGAACTACATTTATCAAGGTACAATCATATTTCCTTCTCTCTTTTCAATTAATGCAATTCAACCAATTTGGTGGGTGGATTTTTGGTAAAATATCTGGTAATTCATTGGGTTTAAAATGACAATTATGGGTTTTCATAATTATTTCTTTTCAACCTCTTATAGTGTTGTAAAGAAAGCAAATTAGTTTCATAAAGAACTTGGTTTTTGGTTATAAGTTTAGGAAATTAGTTTTGTGTTGATTCGTTCGATGTATATGCGTTGAAATCCATATTGTGAGTTTGCTAAGTTAGCTGATTGTTGGTTATTGGGAAAATTCAGCTAGTTGAAGATAGTAAGACTAAGGAATTAAGATTATAGTTACAAGCTAGTTTCTCTCAAATACATAAGATTTTATTATACTTATCATGATGTTGATAATATTGGTAATGGGTTGTGAGCCATAAATTGGTCCTTGGTTTATAGGATTCAGTTAATTAAGCGAAGGAATTTATGTTGGAAGTTTAGTCTGAGTGTATAATCTGCTTGAGAATAGTTACTAATGATAATTATTGTTTATGGTAAATCGTTGTGGAGTTCATATATCGATTGGTATGCAAGGATGATGTACTAATGGAGCTATATGCAAAGTTGGGTAAAAGTACACACATGTCCTTCCACCTTTGAATTGGAAATTGTTATTTTGTATAATTCTATGGATTCTTTGTCGAGCTTGATATGTTTTTATATATTATAAATGTGGATTATCTGAAAAGTTGTTATTTGTGTATTTATATGATTTATTAAATTCCTGATTATGAGCTTTAAGCCATGAATAAAAGCTAAAATTTTGACAAGTTTACTAACTGGACTTTAGATTATGAGTTGTGAAAGATTTATAGAATCAAGTTATATTTGGAATTATCATCAAGATGAAATGCCGAGAGGCACTAGAACTTATGAGTGTATGTTCGTGGAATTGTTATATGAACTTGTTTTTGAACCAAAATTATAGGACTTTAGTATAGTTCGTAAAATAATGTTTTGAGTAACTATAGATATGAGTACTTGAGCTAGAATCTTCAATATGTAAGTTGTTTTACAATGAGATCTCTAATTTATTAACCTAGCTATCTATTCGATATGTTTACAAACTTGATTTTGATCTGAACTGTAGTTGTATTTAAAAGTTTTGGAGCAAATCAAGGAAATATTGTTCAAATGGTGTTTTTAATTATGATTTGGGTATGCAACGACAATCAAAAGATTTGCGACATGAGTTTATATAGAAACTCTTACGAGTAATTAAATTGTATTTATAAGTGGAGATTTTGATCATAGACGATCATGAACTTTGAGAACTAGAAAGTTTGGGTTTATTGAGGAAATATGAATTTGTGAAACTATGAAATTATATACTCTAATTACGTGAATGATGGGGGAAGATGCTGCATTAGCAGCGATGAACACATTGTGGAATGTGTGTGATATGAAATAATGGGACATGTCCTGGAAACAAGTTTTGCAAACAGTACAAGGTTGGTGGGGGAGACGTCCCCATGAGTTTAGAGATGGTGGTAAGGTCCCCTCTCTATTCGTATTCTATTCCCCGGTTAAGTAGTAAGTTGATTAAGACGGAAACTATAAAAGTATACCTTGATTTCTAAAATTTTGTATGGAACTCTTATACTTCTATTGCAAGAGCTAGTATCTGATACGACACTTTAATGATTTAGGAGTGAGTTTTCTTCTGAGGAAAAAGAATAGTTTCTAAAGGATTTCCTAGCTGGAGTCATGTCTCCAAGTTATATTTGAATTGATATTTAATTATGTATTTTGTTTTGGTGAAGCTTTTAAAGGAGTGTCAGTTTTGACGTAATACCAAGAAAGTGTTTATGAAGCAAATTTTAAGTGAACTAAATTATATTCAAGATAGAGTTACAATGAATTATATTCAAGATAGACTTACATTTATATGCCGTTTTCAGAAGATTTATGAGGTGTTATATAGTTTAGTATGCATTCCGAGATGTTGTAAAGATCATTCCAAGCATGTTCATTTCATATGTGGAAGAGTATATTATATTACCTTTATATGTGTTACTTGTATTTTGTGAATTTACTTATCTAAGGAAAAATGGTAAATTAAATACATATATTTTAAGCCACTAAAATGAATTTATGGTTGGACAGTGTGTACTCACTTTTTCTGATTTTGTTCTTGGAACCTGTCCTGGTGGGGGCAAAGTTTTGCAGGTGTAGTATCGAGGACTTGGAATATGTTAAATGAGCGAGAAGATGCTTGTGTTGTAAATTGTAGACTAAAGTTATTATTAGATGTTTTATTGAGAATATCTTCTTTGTGGTACTTGATTGTATTATATTTTGAGGTTTCGGGTCAGATAACTATGTATGAAGGATTTCTTCTAAAGAATGTTATATTGGTGGGCCCATAACCCACAGGTCCAGGATCGTTTATGAATTATGTTTCCGCTGCGAGTAAATATATAATTTGAGTTTTATTAAGTGTTGATTGTGATTAGTGAATCTTAAGTGTGATTAGCTAGCCTTTTGCTTCTCCCGAAGCGAAAATCAAGAGTTCAAGGAAACGATTATCGTTTCACTCAATCATAAAATCGTTGCAAAAGACATTTAGGTGACTCCAGATCAAATCCAAGCATACCACAAATCATAATCTGTGAGCTCAACAAATAAGCACCAATCATAGATAAGAATTAAAAGAGGCCACTAGATATGCACTGCAAATCGATGAGAAGGCCCTCACAAGGGCCCCTCCACTCATTTGTAAAACACTCTCCAAGTAGTTAAAATGACTGCTTTTATCCAACCTAAGGTGCTCCATCCCAACCGTCACACTCATGCGTTTGAAGGGTGATCAACGACGCTCAATTTGTCAGACTCCCCAAGTTAGTCCATAGTCTTTAGCCATCTCTCACAATAGGTAACCACAGATACAAACGAATCATATGACTCATTAAAGGTTGTAATGGGGCTCATGGTAGTAGGTGCGGTAAATATTTTGGGAATGTGGTGCTCAAGGAAGTGAAGTATTACTACAACTTTGATGAAATAACCCACACAATTTATTAAACATCAACACAACTACAACCAATTTTCTTTTCCATCTCCTTTCTCCTTTCATGGAATCCAAGCAAAGAATTTCAACTCAATTTTTTTTCATTATTTTTCTTCTTTCTTTTTTTACTTTTCTTAAAAATTCTCGCTTGTCTCATTTTCGACAGTTTTATACTTTAGCTACTAGCTAAGAAGGATAGAGGAGAACAACATTTAGGACTAAAAATTAATAATGTGGAATCTTTTCTTTTCTTCTCTTGTACAAAAATCTTTTTCATTCACTTGTACTCATATCAATAACCAATTCCATCCATAACAAATGTCAACCAACACATAATTCCTAAATACTTCACAATCAAAGGTCGAGGAATGTATTTTTGGAAAGTAAGGAGCTTATAGCTTGGGTATAAAAAGAAATAGGCTTAGCTTAGAGTTGTTAACTATGGGAAACAAATGTAGGGAAGGCCATTTGATTTTGTGGTTCAATTTCCTACAAGAGTCATAATCATATTAGTTCAGTCATCATATAGTCAATGCTTCGGAGAGAAAGCACAAGTTTTATCATCCCTTATGAAAGTGGGCATACATACATGAGAAGAAAAACTAGAATATATGCAGTTTTAAGGCACAAAAACTCACAGTTAAATCTGAACATGCTTGTAGAGCATAGGGAGTGCCAATATTGTGATTCTTATCATAGATCAAAGAATAAAAATGTAATGCTCGGTTGATCAATCATTGTTTCATGCCTATCAATAATCCAAAATTAAAATACAAATATGATGATATTGGGCACATGGAAACAACTATCCAACTTGACTCTGATTTTCTAATGAACTCGCTTTTTGTTCCTTTTTGTTTTCTTTTTGTTTTTTTTCTTTTCTCTTTAAAAACTAATTAGTTATGCTAACCTAAATTAGAAAAACAATAAACTACCTAAAGAGTGAAAGAGATATACCATATATACAAGAGACATCCTCCCCCAAGCTGAAGTTGGCAATGTCCTCACTGCAACAAGGGGAAGGAGAGGAACATGGACCTCAAGCATTTATGTATTCATAGTCGTCCTCAAAATCACCATCATCATCCTGAGTGCTAGTACAGTGCCACTACCCCCAGCACCACCACCATAGGCGAGGTTCCAAGTATACTAACTGGGGTGTAGACCAGCCTGAGCTAGAGTACCTATCTTGCAATATTCATCATATGTAGACCAGCCTGAGCTAGAGTACCTATCTTGCAATATTCATCATACATAAGAAACATAGCTAGATGCTCGTTAGTGTGAATAAAGTCCACGTAGCGCTCGAGGCGCTGAATAGCCTGAGCGTTAGCAGTCATATTCAGTTTCATACACTGCAAAACGCTCATCATACCCTCGAAATCAGCAGTTGGAGGAGGGGGATTTGAAGAAGAGGAAGGCATGGAGGGAGTGGGCTCACGCCGATAGTATGTGTGGGGAGGCTCGGGGATTAGAGCAACTGGAGGGGAGTTGGTCTCATCACCTATAGGGAGAAGGTAGGTGAGTTGCTCAGGGTTAGTGAGAATGATAGATTTACATGCAGCATTTATCCACCTATGCTGCCGGCCACTAGGAGTACAATAGCGGGCTGACAAAAAGTGGTCAATATCAAGATAGATATACCCAAGAACAACATTTTTGCGGAATTCAACATATCCAAAATGGCAAGCCATGTGGGTGACTAACCCCCCAATAACAATAGGCACGGAGGACCTATCACTTCCATCCTCATGAAAAGTGGGGTAACTGGTGGAAATTTTATGCAAATAACGTGCAAAACCTTAGACAAGATCAAAATCCATTTTTAGTTTATCATACCACAAGAAAGTTCCTAAGGCAGTGACCTCCTCAGTACGAGTGGTACTCGGCTCCCACCTCCCAAAAATAGTACCTCCAAAAAGTTTCAGGAGGATTCGAATACTAAGATGATAAATGGTTTTAATTTGCAAGTGTTAGCAATTGGGGGGGTTGAATGCCAGTCAAAGGTTGCCAAAAAATCCCTAACTGCATAGTTTCAGGTTTCTCTTATTCCCCCAAACTGTCATACCAAAAATTTGAGCAAATTGCCTAAGGGTCAGTCGACGGTCGGTATTAGCAATCCGGAAATATAATAAAAGGTCATGGGATGCATGCTTACGAATTTCAAGGGAATTCAAGAATTCAAGGGTTAAATCAGCATAAGTTCCATGATACATTGTGAAAAAAACACCCATGCCCAACCCCACAAATAATGTACTTGTAATCTCGGTGATACCCAGCGCATGCAATAGATCACGACTAAGAAACCGAGTAGGAACAATCATTCGATGTTTAAGATTTTGAAAATGTACCCTTTGTTCTTCATCTTTGAATATCACTTGAGGGTATGTAGGATCAGTTTCAACTACGGGAACGCCATCCCCACGTGTACCACGACCTCTTTGAGCGGCCATTGTAGAGTAAAAGAAACCTTGAAAACAATAATGTTGGATAAAGTTAGAAACTCATGAAAACTAATTGAAATCCTCTAATATGCCACAATTATAATTAGGAACTCCAATTACAAGCCAAAACAACCAATAATTATCAAAGATTCAAACCTTAACACAAGAAAACCCAACAAGGAAGGAGAGAGAAAGTGAGGGATTTAGGTGATGAAGGGGATAATTGGGGTTGGAAAAGTGAAAGGATCGACGGGAGATAAAGAATTGTGGAAAAATATGAGAATTTGGGTTGGAATTATGGAGTTGAGATGAGAGATAGTGTAAGGGTTTGGGGTTTTGAGTTGAGAAAGAAGGAGGAAGAAGATGGAGAAAGGGTTGTGAGGGAGGAAAGGGGTTGCAGACAGCTGCTCGCAGCCCAGCTGGGCGAAATCCATCTGACCCGCAAGGGCGGGTGAATTCCTTAGTTTTTTCTTGTTTTTTCCGATTTTTGTGAACTTCATGGGAGCACATCTAGGATAAAACTTGAAATCAGGCTTCTGCCCAATTTCCTTTAAGATTCTTGAGAGATATTCCATACAAATCATAAAAAGCAAGGATGATAAGGAGTCTCCTATTGCCTCTATTTCCTTTCATAAGCTAAATATCCATGACTGTGCCATTCAACAAACTTGTATCATTTCCCCTATTTCATTATGAACTTACAACTCTATAGAAAACTTATCTTATTAAACAAACTGTTGCCATTTACAGGATAAATGGTATCATTATTACTCACTTTTATGTCATTTTTCAGCAAACTTGTATCATTTTCTCCAATTTTATTATAATTTGTCAACTTTTTATATATCTTATCATTATTACACTAACTAATATTATTATTAACTCACTTTTATGTCATTTTCCAACAAACTTTTATCATTTCCCATTATTTCAGTCATTTGTTAAATATCTCTATACATTATCATAATTACACAAACTTGTAACTTGATTGGTCCGTTACTGTTTACTAGGGCACTGGCCCGTTACTGGTGTAGGGTAATGCCCGGGACACGGGTCCTTGCATAGTGGTGCATACACATGGCTGGGAGACATCCCAGAGCTGACTGATTTTGCAGCAACCAGAGGAAAATTGGATAAAAGGATGAAAGGTTTATAAAGGTAAAGTTGAATGAATGTTGTTTTCATAAATGTTTGAATTATTCTTTCCCCCTGTTTGCAAATAAACTGAGTTGAAATGAGTTTACGTTGCTGGGGTAGTTTTTTTACTGAGCCTCGGGTCATAATGTTTTGGTTTTCTGTTTTATGTATGGTCAGACAGTTGCAGGAATTGCTGTTAAAGAGGTTGTTTCTAGTTAATAGTTAAGGTTCGTAAGCTCAAGTTGGAAGCAGAACAAGAGGGAGTGTTCAGGATGGATCTCATATATTGATGATGTTGTCGGTATTATGTATCTTGGGGGTTAGGAGGATTATAATATTATTATAGCTATTGTTGGTAAGTTTTATGAGATTATACATTCTCAAGGACGATTTAAGTTTATTATTGTATTAGTGGGACATAACCCACAGGTTTAAGATTAGTTTCCGCTACTAATTATAAGTATATGTGTTTAATTAAGGTTATGAATTTTTGGAGCGTTATATATACAATCAGCTATTCAAATAAGCTAATACAACCAACTATCAGCTATCAACTAATACAATCAGCTAACAGCTATTCGTTAGTTGTCAAATAGGGCCTATGTTTTTTTGGTTATCGTCAATTTGATAGGTTTTTAAATCAATAGTTTAAAAAAAATACTGTATAAATATTGTAAAATAAAATAAAAATCTAATTATCACCGACCTGCTCACGAGCTTATCGAGTCGAGTTGGTTCTAGCTCAATTTGTGCTCGTTAACCTTTCGAGTCGAGCTAAGTTTTGACCGAACATTGACTGAGTCGAATTTAATTTGCTTGCTAATTGCACAACTCAATCCTAATTAAGTACGGTAAAATACTTCAAACTTGAAATTTATGGTAAAAGCACATATCCTCTAAGAGAGAGGGCAAGCTCAATTTTAAGTGAAAAAATCCCTTCCCAAATTTTCGCTCCCCTAACTTTAAAAAAACCAGGGGCACTTTGTAACTGCCGAGTGAGCTGTTCCCCACTCTAAATAAAGCGCTTGATACTTCGTCATTTGTATAAAAAAAACCGAAGTCAAAATGCTTGCGCTTTTCAGAACTTAAAAGATTAGATAAAATCTCCCTTACTTTTCTTCCATCAGACAAAGCAACAAATAACACAACTACCTCTCCCAAGGTCAAACTTTTATCTTTCCTTCTCTCCCTTAATCTCTTCAATGGCGGCCGCTGATAATATTACTATTACGACTAGTACGCAGCTACTGCTGCTCCAACAACTGCGATAACCAGTCTCTCTCCTCTGACCAAGTCCACCAACTTAACTCTGTCTCTCTTCTGCTCGGTTGCTATCATTTTATCTGAAATCAAAAAAGAAAATGGCAAGTTTATGGAGGAAGGCAAAGTTGGCACTGTGCTACAACGTCCCGAGATCGATGGTCGATGACGACAGATTTCGGCAATTAAGTGAGAGAGTTTCTGATGTGTCGTTCCTTGCGCAACCAAATACTGCTGCATCTGGCTGGATGTCTAGGAGCTCTAGCAGAAAGGGCCCTTCCGAGGTTCGTCATTTTATTTGGTTGCGATTTTGCTTCTTTGCTCATTATTAATTCCCAGTAGGGGTGTGCATTTTCAGATACCGGATCCGATCCGATCTGAAAATCTTGGTAATTCGAATCGTTCGGATCGGATCGATCCGGTATCCAATCCGATATCTGATCCGAACTTTTTTATAAAACGATTCTAAAGCAAGTCGACACTAAATCAATCTTTCTCCTCTTTTATCCGACCCGAAAATCCGAATCCGATCCGAAAATCTGAATCTAATCCGATAGTTTATTTAACTAAAGCTCATTTTCGGTAGAATAAAAAAAAAAGAGTAAATTTTGGATTTTCAGATTATCCGAAATCTGAAAAATCCGATCGGTATCCGATCCGAATATCCGAATTTTCTACCCCTAATTCCCAGTATATTGTACACCTGGTATATGGTATAGGTTTTGAAATTATTTGGTGTGTTTAAATAATTATGAGTCATTCTAACAATTTTTTATGAGATTTTTCCCTTTCATATTCTGCGATGAACAAATATTGTATATATCGCATCTTCATAAGTAGTACTACTAATATAGTTGTAGATATTAACTCCTCAGTTCGTCCTATTTCAATTGTCAAATTTCTTTTATAGGAAGTCTCATAGTAGTTGTCAAGTTTACATTATTAAAAAAAAAAAAAAAACATGTGAGGGAGTGGTAGTAGTTTAGTAGAGTACCACTCTGAATTACAGAGATTTGCCCAGGGTTCGAATCCTTGGTCTTCGGACCAATTATCTTTATGTAATGTTCTATAAATTCAATTCTTATTGGTCAAAAGTAATATATATATATAGAAGAAAACATAACAATTAATGATGTTCCCTTATTTTTTTATTTTTGAAGTATGACAACTAAAATAGGATGGAGCGAGTATATTATTGCGATTTTCTTCTTACAATTTACTACTCCCTCCGTCCCAAAATATAGTTCCCATTTCCCTTTTTTCACGGTAATTTATGCAAGAAGAATCTAAGAGGGATAGTAAATATTTTTTGTTTATTTAAATAAATGTTGTATGGGAAAAGATGATTTTAGGAGAGAGAATAGAGAATAATTGGTGAAAAAGCATTAATTGTAACACTTGGGTTGAATAAACAAAACAAAAAACAAAATTCAAGAAGCAAATAAATGATGGGACACGGTTTTTCTAGACAAATTACGGAAAAATGTGGAACTAAATATGGAAATGGGAACTATATTTTGGGACACCCAAAATGGAAATGGAAACTATATTTTGGGATGGAGGGAGTATAATATTTTGAAATATTGCTCTCTCGGATTTAAAATAGATGTTCCATTTTAAGTTATGTATTTGCTAATGCACAACTTTGACCATTAATATCTCTAATCATCTACTCCCTCCATTTCTTTTTAATCTACACACTTTCCTTTTTGGTCTATTTCTTTTTAATCTATATACTGTTGTTTTTTTCTATTCTTGGTAATATATCCCATCTACTCTCTCCTATTTTTCCACCCATTTTTTAGTTTATCTCTCCACATTCCAGTTTCTCTCTCATTTTTTCTGTTTCTTTCGTACTTTTGTACATTCTTCTTGGTCCTCCCCAAAGTGAAGTGAGTAATTTAATAGTGGAAAAAAAAAAAAAAAGAGGTAATTTAAAAAGAAATGGAGGGAGTACTTACTTAAGAAAATGTAATGAAGGTAGAGTTTGTAAATTGTGTGAAAATCAAAATGGAGCATTTATTAAAAAACAGTAGTACCATGTAAATTAAGAAAAAAAATTATAGAAATCTGGAAAAAAATTAAAGGATAATGAAATTACTAGTTAGTAAAATGGTCATTTGAGATATCATGGGTTCAAGTGTCTTCTGATGCCTAGTATTGTATACTTTCCTCGTTTCAAAATAGATGACATAATTTTGAATCTTGCACTATTCGCACACTTTGCTTTGACCGGGTTTTGTGATTTCAGTTGTTAGGAAAAATATAGTTATGTAGGGTCTTGTTATTTTCACCTCAATATATACTTTGAAAATAAACATTTTATAATTTCTACTTGAAGGGAATTAAATATATTAATGGTTTTTATACATTGGCAAACGTGTCTAGAGAAGTGTGTAAAGTACTTTGAGACAAATTAGGTATATTAAATTTGTTTCATCGAGAGATTACTTTGTGAGTAAAATGGTTAAATGGTTAAACTATCACTGTACTTGTGATGGCCATATCTAATCTGTTTCAAAGGCATGTTACTCTGTCGATGTGTTTTCCTTTGCAGTCACTGCTGAAACTAACGTCTTCCTAATCTTGGCTGATTTGGTTCCATCTCAGAAGATTTGCTCTATATGCTTGGCCACAATGAAGCCTGGAGAAGGTCATGCTATATTTACTGCTGAGTGCTCACATTCCTTCCATTTCCACTGCATCACATCAAATGTGAAACATGGCAACCAGATTTGCCCAGTTTGCAGAGCAAAGTGGAAAGATATTCCCTCAGAAAGCCCGGATCTTGATCCCAGAGGTGGAAGGTCCAGAATATTCCATACTGATATTCCTATGCAGAACAATGCTATGATGACTGTGGTTCGTAGGTTACCTTCTTCTCCTCGGAATTCTAGTCGGCATGTAATTCCACTATTTCATGCTGCTCAACCAGCTGTATTTGATGATGATGAGCCTTTAGGCCGAACTGAAGTTTCCCAGAAAGTAAATTCTGATGCAAATGGTAACTTGGCGAAAATCATAGGCATTAGAGCTTACCCGGAAGTCTCATCTGTTCCACGAACAAAATATTGCAATGAATTCACTGTTCTGATCAACCTCAAAGCAGCAGTTACCAACACAACACAAAAATCTGGTGAAGACCAAGGCTTGCAGTCTGTTTCTCGAATGCCCCGCACTCCAGTTGACCTTGTCACAGTGCTCGACATCAGCGGCAGCATGGCAGGTACAAAACTTGCACTCCTAAAGCGAGCCATGGGATTTGTAATACATAACATGAGCTCCAACGACAGGCTCTCAGTTGTGACTTTTTCCTCCACCGCTCGACGTCTCTTTCCACTCCGCCGAATGTCTGAAAGTGGACGACAGCAAGCATTGTTAGCTGTCAATTCCTTGGTAGCAAATGGTGGAACCAATATTGCTGAAGGACTCATGAAAGGGGCAAAAGTGATGGAAGAACGAAGAGAAAAGAACCCAGTTGCTAGTTTAATTTTATTGTCGGATGGACAGGACACATACACTGTAAATGGATCTGCAGGAAATCAAATTGCACCAATTGATCAGTTGCTTCTCCCTTTATCGATTCAGGATAGTAAAAGATCAGGGTTCCAGATTCCTGTCCATACTTTTGGGTTTGGCGCAGATCATGATTCTTTCCTAATGCACTCAATTTCAGAGAATTCTGGAGGTACATTCTCCTTCATCGAGACTGAAGGAGCTATTCAAGATGCATTTGCTCAATGCATAGGTGGCCTTCTGAGTGTTTTGGTACAGGAGGTGCTAGTGGAGATCGAATGTATACATCCTAGCAGTTATATTAAGTCAGTTAAAGCTGGGGGTTACTCAAGCCAGATGATGGGCAATGGCCGATCAGGAGTCATCGACATTGGTGATCTTTATGCTGATGAAGAGAGAGATTTTCTTGTTCAATTAAACTTTCCAACAGAGTCTTCTGGCAACCATACACCATTATTAAAGGTTAAATGTTTCTTCAAAGATGCCTTGACAAAAGAATCATTTACAATGGAAGGTGAAGAGGTCATAATTGGAAGACCTGATAGCTCTACAGGACAAGAAGAAGGATCCATTGAGGTAGACAGGCAGAGGAATCGGCTCCAAGCTGCAGAGGCAATGTCTCTGGCAAGAGCTGCTGCTGAGAATGGAAGCCTAGGTGATGCTATATCTGTTCTTGAAAATTGTCGCAAGATGCTAGTGAGAACAATATCAGCAAAAAGTCAGGACCCTCTTTGTGTAGCCCTGGATGCTGAATTGAAAGAAATGCAAGAGAGGATGGCAAGCAGGCATGTATACGAGGCATCTGGAAGGGCATATGTACTATCCGGCCTGAGCTCACATTCTTGGCAGCGAGCAACTGCAAGAGGTGATTCCACCAATAGTTCAAGCCTCATCCAAGCCTATCAAACACCCTCAATGGCTGAGATGCTTAACCGATCCCAGGCTACTGTTATGAGTAGTCCTGGTCAAAGGCTTATTCGACCTGGTTGGCAATTGAATGCGCCAAAATCGAGGTAATTGGTCTATTTTGCAATTCTTGAAAGCTACATTTTCATTGCAGCTGACTCAATTTTTTTCTCTTTTGGGATTATGGGAACTCATGTCAAGTGAAGTGTATAAATAAATAAATAAAGTTCTGGGAAGGGTTGAAAGTCTTGAAGGGAATGAACGAACTTATAGGTTAGAATGGTACAGCTTTTTCTGCCTGACGCTTGGATTTTTTATCCATGTATCTTGATTATGGTGTACATACTACATATTTGGTGATTGGTTGCGCTTGCTTTGTTTGTCTAAGAGGATTTTTGTAGATCTGCACGTTTTAAGGATTGTTTGAGTCGACGTCTAACTCTTTACTAAATTTTTTTTTTATTATTATGTATATGCACTCTCTTTGTTTGTTATTAGTTGTTCCACTTTGAAATCTTGTAATACCTTCAAATCCCACTTTGATCATAAATTTTATTATTAATACTTCCTCCGTTTCAAATTACTCGCTACACTTTCCATATAGGGAAGTTTCATATTACTTGCTACACTTCCTTTTTGGGCAATAAACTCTCTCTATCTCTCTCCTCTCACATGGGTCTCCTTTCTTTTTACTCTCTACCTCTCTCTTCTCCAAAAATTGCCTAGGAGTCCGTGAATTGAGAAGTGTAGCAAGTAAAATGAAACGGAGGAAGTATATGATAATAGATGTTATTGGAAATCTTTTTTATGATCGCAATGCTTATTTTCACAATATCAAATGTGACAAATTATTACCGGTGTAAATTGGTTGGATTGGGTTGAATTTTGCCAAATTTAAATCTAGTCCAAAGCTTTTTGGACTCGAGAAATCTATTACTATATACTAAAAGAGAATATATGGTTCAATTTTCCCCCCAAAATATATAACCAATGCAATTTCTAGCTAGATGAAGGATGTCAATGCCTTGCAAAACTCCTGTTCCAATGCAAAAGAGTTTCGAAGTCAACAATCATCACAATGCCTTTTAAAATTACAATAACAAAATTTAAAAAATTTAAATAACTTGACGAATAAACTAAAATTACCTTGAAAAGAAACATTGATTAATTTTACACCTATTTCAAGATAACACTTCACTATGAAAATAATGAGATAAAGGGTGTCTCCTGACTGTATAAATTACATCTTGTCAACCACTACTAAGGAGCATAAAATGTAATGAAAGAGTAAAGACTCTCTCTCTCTTCCTTTCAGAAAAAAAATTACGCC